>VMKM01000104.1:0-646750 GCA_008360985.2 Macquaria ambigua | reverse complement strand
TAGCTCTGCGCAACACAGACATTTCATATGTTTAAGACTCCTTATACAACACATGCTACTCTTAAATGTTTAGTGTGCAACAGCAATGTTTATATCACCCCGATGGTGTCCGCTGAGGGACAAAAGATCCAAAACGCGCTACATATAGGCCCCCCTAGAAACCTTTATAAAGGAAACAGACTTTTTTTTCAAATAAACCCTACCAAAGTGTAGATTAGATGTCTTTAATTAGAAACAGCAGAAGACAGAGAGACACAGCAGCTGTCACAGACCAGTCGACACATCTATCCTATTGTTTTATTAGATTAAATGTCAGGACACACTGATAAAACACTGGCAGTATTTTAGAAATAAATTTAAGACTGTAACCTAGTCACAGGCTATTCGATTTTTAATATGAAAAATGTGAATATGCAGATACTGAGGTAACCAGTGCAGTACCATCAACGTCACCGTCAGACTAAAGTAAGCACACAGTAGTAGCCTATTATAGCTAATTTAATGCTTTTAGGTTGATACTTTTTGTTCCATTGTTTTTTTTCTTAATTCTTTCTTATTTTAATAGACTGAAACTTCAATTAAGTGTCGATGGAGGGATTTGACAAGCATTAAAAATGTTCTATTAGCTGGAAAGAAATCAGAAGGAACATACATTTTTAGGGATGTTAAAGTTGGTCAGTTCTTACAAGTTTTCACACCCAATAATATTTTTATTTCGTGCTTTGCTTACATTGATGTCAACTGTACGTTTTGTAAATCTAAACGCAAAAAATCATGTTGTTCAGACCAAATTAAGGATAGAAAACACAACATACCCACACAATTTAAATCTGTCTGTTAATAATGTATTTTGACTAGAAGATTGACCGGATCAATTTTCATTTCATTTTATGATTTAATGGGAAAGTTCACAAGTATGTCGATTTATTGAAAGAACAATTGTGTTTACATTTTCATTCCAGACTTTTTATGTGCTCTCTTTAAAATGACATAAAACCAAAATAGACACTTTATTAGACATGTGTTTTATCATTCTACTTTTGCTTTTAATACCTTTTCTGAAAATAAGTAAATAATATAATATGGAGCGACTAGAAATGTTACTCAATAAAGTTTCCGGGTTAAAAAAACAACAACACAAAGGTAACGTTAGTCAGGATGCTGCAGTGTCGCTGCGAGCGCAGATTTCCAAACGATCCGCTGCGTCTTTAACAGGAAGAGATCGATCCATGTAGTTTAAAGAGCTGCGGTCTGCGGACACCAGAGAAGAGTTGTAGCGGACCCCAACGTAGCCTGCTAACATGCTACACTAGCCTGCTCATGTAAACAACACTGAAGGATGTGATTTGGAAGTTTTCTTTTATAGCCGCTGACCTTTTTGCTCGCCATGACGCAGCCGGCGGAGAAAGGTAGGCTACGTCTGACTAAAGTTTTGCTTTCCAAAATTTACTCCAATTTTTGCATAGCCAGCTGTCTCGTAACCCTCCGTTTAACTTACTACCCAGAAAAACTGGGCCACTGAATGACCAACTCAGCATTTTACACTTCAAGTGTCGTTAAAGAGCTCATGTGACTAAATGGGAAGTTGCCAAAAGCTTGAGGTTAGCCGTAAAGCTTTGCTATCTCATGAATGTATTATGAAAAAAATCACCCGTTGTGTATTTTCATTCGCTCAATCATTTACCACCATTAAGAACAAACAGTTTGTTTTCCCAGTGAGGTAACACTACACATGACATTTCTCATTGGACCGAGTTAAAGGAAATATACAAACCTAGGGGGGAACATCAAGTACAATTTTGAGGTACTTGTACTTTACTTGAGTATTTCCATTTTATGCTACTTTATACTTCTTCTTCACTACATTATGGAGGCCAATATTGTACATTTTACTCCACTACATTTATTTGACAACATTAGTTACTAGTTATTTTGCAGATTCAGGTTATTAATACAAAATATAAATCAACTAATAAATTATGATGTGTCATAATGGATTAAGCTACAGTAGATAAAGTAGCTGAAATTAGCTGCAACATTAGTGACGTTTACACATTAATGCATCACTAATTATAACCCAGTGATATGATATATATGATTCTGAAATGGGCCAGTCTGCATAATGAGTACTTTTACTTTTGGTACTTTTAGTAAGTTGATGATAATACTTTTACTTAAGTAAGATTTTGAATGCAGGACTTTTACTTGTAACAGAGTATTTCTACACTGTGGTATTGCTATTTTTACTTAATGGTGTACCTGGGTCTATGCAGACAGTCAGACGCTTGAGGTAGTTCTCCGGTCTGAGACTCTTCAGGTTCTCCGCAGCCTCTCGCCTCCTCTGCTGCTCCTGTCTCCTCTCCTCCTTCTCCCGGGCTTTGGCAGCTCTCTGCCTCTCTCTCTCCTCCTTCCTCTCCCTGGCCGCCTGTTTGTCCGCCTCTATCTCCTCCTTGGTGCGGCGTTTTCTTGCAGGACTTGGTGTGCCACATCTGTCCGGTCGTGGGGGAGACAAAGTAGAAGGTTGACTTGACTCACCTTTTATGGCTGACGATGGGAGGGTGTTGCTCTTGTGGTCTGAACTCTCATCTTCTACACAGTCTGTGCTGACTGTTACTATCTGGCTGCTCTCATCACGGTTTAAATCGGGTTTTGTCTCAGCGTCGCTTCCCTCCGATTCAGATATTTCCCATGTTTTAGCTCTGCGCAACACAGACATTTCATATGTTTAAGACTCCTTATACAACACATGCTACTCTTAAATGTTTAGTGTGCAACAGCAATGTTTATATCACCCCGATGGTGTCCGCTGAGGGACAAAAGATCCAAAACGCGCTACATATAGGCCCCCCTAGAAACCTTTATAAAGGAAACAGACTTTTTTTTCAAATAAACCCTACCAAAGTGTAGATTAGATGTCTTTAATTAGAAACAGCAGAAGACAGAGAGACACAGCAGCTGTCACAGACCAGTCGACACATCTATCCTATTGTTTTATTAGATTAAATGTCAGGACACACTGATAAAACACTGGCAGTATTTTAGAAATAAATTTAAGACTGTAACCTAGTCACAGGCTATTCGATTTTTAATATGAAAAATGTGAATATGCAGATACTGAGGTAACCAGTGCAGTACCATCAACGTCACCGTCAGAGTTAAAGATCTGAGTACTTTTTCCACCACGGTTCTTTCTTATTGTTGCTTCACTTAAATATTTGACCTTCACTGTGCAGAATGAGCAGGTAACTTAACTTTTTTTGTGTGTAAAATCTATATATTATTCAAAGCAGAGTATTTTTAAGACTTAAAGCACGTCTGGAGGGGATCTTTAAAGCTTTATGGTGAATTAATCTTTTCAAAAGCACAGTGTTAAAGCCAATAGTTAATAGGAGACGTATGGGTGTGAGATTTCCCATCAGAGTACTCACATATTTTATGGTTAGAATATATTCTGTAGATATTAAATTCAGTTGAGGTTTCAATAAAACTATAAACCAACATCCTGCTATTGTCATATGTGAAATACTGAAGTGTTCAGTGGTGTTGGTATCTGTTCCTGTCCATGTTTTAGACTGACTTTCATAGTGAAGTTAGACTCTTAAATTAAAATAGCCAGGAAGATCAGGACCAGTGATCCATACTTTATGTTTTTTTTTTTGTTTTTTTTTTGCAGTGTATTATCGCTTTGTGGTGCTGTTCTTCAACTGCCTGCTGACATTTGGCTCCTACTTCTGCTTTGACATCCCCAGTGTTTTGCAGGATCAGTTCCAGGGGGTAAGTAAGAGGTGGCAGGAGGGCAGACCAGCTTAAAGATGCTATCAGTATTGAATGATTTCTCCACATTAACTTAACATGACCATTGTAGTTTGGTGTCAGAATTCCTGTCCTCAGTTGTGTGGCTAGTTAGATAGTAACTTTAATCCCCTCGTCTGACAGAACCTGACATGTCCCAATGCAACACTGATCAATGGGACGGTGGACTGTGTGGAGGGATTGGGGATGAGCCCTCAGCAGTACAATCTTCTTTATGCCATCTATGCTTGGACGTAAGTACACACACACATTGACTCTACTGTGATTGTGATATACTGATAAATGGCTTATCAGAAAACAGCTACAGTTGGTGCTTTTCGCTCCTATCAACAGGAATGCAGTAGTGGTGGTCCTGGCTGGGTTCCTGATTGACAAATTAGGAAACCGCTGTAAGTCTACATACAGTATATCTTATCTGCAAATCAAACAACTTGACTTATGGTAACTCATGGTAACCTGATTCCCCTTTCCTCCTCTCTGCAGTTGGAGTATTTCTGTTCTCCTTTCTGTGTGTTTTGGGCTCGTCGCTGTTTGCACTGGGTTCCCACTTCAAAGGAACTCCCTACCTGCTGCCACTTATGCTCACAGGCCGACTAGTGTTTGGATCAGGCAATGGATCTCTGACCAGTAAGGCCACAAAGCCATATCCATACATATTCTTTGCAATGTCAACTCAGAGGGATGTTCCTAAACCGCTCTCTCATTTACGTCCCCATTAGTTGTTCAGAACCGCATCACAGCCTTCTGGTTCAAAGGGAAGGAGCTGGCCTTGGCTTTCGGTCTGACCCTGGCTTTCTCTCGCCTGGGTTCAGTCCTGAACTTCTTCCTCACCCAGAAGTTTGAAGAAAGATATGGCATGCAGTGGACTCTCTGGGGTGGTAGGTAAAGAGGGGAGAGAAACCTCAATGTTTATGGCGTTACTGAACAACAAAATGTAAGAATATATTTCCCATGCTACATGGCACGTGATGCTTTGTTTTCTAGGTGCACTACTGTGTGTGCTGGGCTTTACATCCGCCATTATAGTCAGTGTCTTAGACAAGGTCGGAATGACGCAGCTGGGTCTTGATGGCGCCATCCAAGAGGAGTCCCGCAAAGTGGTATGAACAGTATCTGACCTCAATTTTTTGTTTAAATTCATTACCTTCTTTGTTGTTGTCAGCAGCGTATACGTACACAGTATGTCCTGATATGATTGTGTGGACTAAATGATTTGTTTCTGTGTGTGTGTGTGTGTGTGTGTGTAGAGGATTCAGGATGTGAAGCTCCTGTCGCTAAGATACTGGCTGCTGGTTCTCACCATCATGTTCTTCTACAATGGCATCTTCCCGTTCATCGCAGATGCCAGGTAGAGCTATCAACACACAACAAGTGCATGTTCCTCGGGGATGAAAAATGACAAATAATCTCAGAATGGACAGCATTTTAGGCCTTTAGTGACAGACTTTTTGTATATAATTAAATTCCTTTGGGATGTGTATATATCATAAAACCACTGTATTTGTATGACCCTAGTGGATTAACACTTAATACGAATATGCTATATGTTTCCTGTCCAGTAAGTTCATTCAGGATAAGTACAATGGCTACAGTCAGAAGGAGGCGGCCTATATCGCCGGGGCGGTTTATGACAGCTCCCTGGTCCTCTCAGCCAGCGTGGGCATTCTCATAGTAAGTATCTGTAATCTAAACCTGTTTCTGAACTGATCAGAAGTCTGTCATATGAACCAATATAAAATAAGTAGCTGGTGTAACACGTGACAATATCTTGTGTTTGTTCCAGGATTATGTGGGTCTGCGGGGCATTTTCGCAGGGGCCTGTGCCGTCCTCACACTGCCTGTGTTTGGACTCCTGGCCTTCACCCTCGTCCCTCCTCTCGTCTCCACCATATGGCTGGGAGTCACCTACTCCTTTGCTGCTGTGAGTTTAGATCCATTTTAATGAAAGATCAGGGTCTTTCTGATCTGCTTTAAATTTTCTTTCAAAGAGGCAGATCATTTTTTATTGGCTTTAGTCCTGAAGAAATTATCAAGGACTTTAGTGGCAGATATATTGTTGTCACATAATAATAGTTTAGAATGCCCACTTATAATCTGGGATGCTTTGAGAGCTTATATTAGAGGTTGTATATTGTATTTTTCATCCACATTGAAAAAGAAAACTGTAGATAACTTGAAACAAATTGAACGACTGTCCTTGATTCGGAGAAACAACATTATTTATCAGAAGACCCTCATGTTATCAGTCGAATAGAGGAACTTAAAGTAGAATATACTTAATTCGATGATTGATCCACTGAAATTATAATGCTTAAATCAAAACATTATGTTGAATGTGGTGAAATGTCTGGTAAATTGTTAGCCTGGCAGATAAGGAAAGAATCTGTGGAGAGGACAATATTTAAGGAGAAAATGGACAAATTACTATGAACCCTCCTCAGATTAATAATATATTCAAGGCATATTACACTCATCTGTACAAATCAGTTTCACAACCAGATGAGTCTCTTTGTGCCTCATATTTAGGAAAAGCATGTATCTTGATTTAAACTATCTGTGCTGCATTCCAGGCAAGCATGTGGCCGTCTATTCCCCTTGTGGTACCTCAGGCGACTCTGGGAACCGCCATGGGTCTGGCCACCTCCGTACAGATGGTTGGGATTGGGGTGTCCAATCTGGTTGTCGGGCAGATTCTGGGCACCAAGTCTAGGTAGGAAATACTTCCGATCAGGATCTCATTGCAGTGCACCGATGGCCCATGCTGTTTGTTAGATCTTTGCTTACCTTCGCTGTTTTCTCCATTTCCTGGCCAGCGAAACTAAAATTCCGTTGTGGCGTTGGCAGAGGATGATGATCTTCATGTTGGCCAACACCATCAGCTGCATCGTCACCTCAGTGCTGCTCAACATTGTCGACCACAGACAGGTCAGACATCTCACAGACTGCCTGTTTTTATACTGGATGTGCTGTGTGTGTCTGTTGTCAGCTGATTTTAGCACAGCATACAGTGTGTTCAGTCCATATTTGTTTTTCTGCAGGGCGGGACCCTGAACAGGACAACCAAGAGGTCCGAGCTGGCAGAGCGAGACTCAGACAGAGAGCCGCTCAACCAGGGAGAGGAAGAGCAAAATGAGGATGAGGAGGACGAGGCGGCCCGATCTCGCTCTATCAACTCTTAAGTTTTGTTTCCTCAAGTCTGAACATTTCTCTTTCTCTCTTTCTATATTTTTGATATGTACCAGTTTTCAAATTGAACTTGGTTTATTGCACACCTCACTCGCTACAGTGGACAATTGAGCAGTTTAATGAATCAGAATAACAGTATTTACACCCAAATAGTATCATTACATTGTATTAAATGTGAACCAGGTATTGCAGGTTTTTCAGTAATACGGGTAAGAAAAAAAAAACTAAAAAAAAAAATCTCTTTCACTTTTGTTTATTTGAGCTGACACACATTCTTACTCAGCTATCATCTGTAATGACATAACTGACTGTGTGAAGCTTACTGAGGTCACTAAATCATTTTAATGTCATGTTAAAATGCATGTCACAAAAATATAATGTCTGTTTTTTTATGGCTTGTAACAAAATGGTGAAATATTTGTACCTCTTATCTGTATGTTCATGGTTAGAGATTTCACTATGTACTTGGAGAAGGGAATTTGATCTGTTTTACATTGCCAAAACAGCAAAAGTGAAATTGAAATAAAAACTGACAATCTTTTGCTGTCTTGATACCTTCATGTTTGCTTGGTACCATCCAGTCGGTGGTGGCCTGCAGGTGTTTGTAATCTCTGATTCATCACAGCCTGGTTTAGTTCATTGGATAGGACATAAAGAGTGTTTGCATTGGAATATTCATACATATCCTACAGTAGCAGTGGGAACCCACTTGCATGGGGCACAGTTACTAACAGTTACCCACACAAGGTACTTAAAGCAGCTGTAATTGATATTTTTATAATAATGTATCAAATGACAATGGGAAAGGTGTCACCTGAATCTGCAGCTCCCCTCGGCTTTATGGAGCTTTTAATGAGTTTCAGGTCATTGTTCCTACTTTCCGGCGTGCAACTTCACTGTTTTGATTTATTCTCACAGCTCTCATACGCTCGCGTAGTTTTCAGTGAAAAAGCTCTAAAAACCTGCTGTACACTACCTGCTCAACATCAAACAGCAGACAGACACAGATAGAGACTAGCTGGTTAACATAGTGGAGCATTTAGCGCCACTAAATGCAACATTTTTTCCTCAGGAGTTGGAAGAGATCAAAAACAGAGCTAAAAGGAGAGTAAATATTGGACTTAAGTTCACCAGGTATGGGCAGAAACACGACTTCAAGTAAATGATAATGTTGCTCTGTAACTGATGGATGTGTAAATATAAGTTCTCTATATCAACTTAAAAGGTGGTTATATGTGAATGTTGTTCCACTGCCCCTAAAAATAATTAAAAAATCTATTATTGCAGGTTTAAATGTCAGTACAGGCAAGGCACTACAATATCAATATTTTTTCAATTAACATCAACAACTAATACATAGTAATGACAAAAAAACATAAAGACATTTACTGTGGAATTTATAATTTTAATATATGTCAAATCAGTACTTGAACTGTAAATGTAGGGTACAATCTTAACATGCACTATAAGGTTGACAAGCATAACCAGTGTAATTTCCTTGTAAATACTGAGCACAGCATGTTTAGCACATTACAGCCAGTGGGTGGAGCTCTCTACAAATTTGTGAGTGTTTGTCTCACTTGCTTTTACTTCAGCTCTTCAGGTTTTTCCCACGTTCAGCCTTCTATTTTAGTTACTTGAATTCTTAGTAAATAGATTCTTACATATAAGAAACATTTTTGTAAGTCAATGTGGGTATTTTGGGGGAGGTAGTCATGGTAACAGTACTTCACATCATATCCATCACATTGTCAACAAATACAAGGCTGCATTTAGATAGCTACAGACAAATATGGCAGCACCACAACTAAGTGTAACAAGTTTTAGGTATAGACTCATTTTCCTCTTATACCTTTAAGCTTATTTGTCTGTAATATAAGAAATGTTATCACATTTGTGAATTGTAAAGCAATGAAGTGTAGTCTGTGTGGAAAGGCCTGTACACATTCCTTACTGTATAATTTGTGCCAAATGACATAGCTGTTTTAGTCATTTTAACAGTACCATTCATTTAATTGCTATTTTTCTTTATTTCTGAAAATAAAATACATCAGCTGCTACTAAGTAAAATGCAGGAGCATAAATCTGTCTCACCAGATTTTGAAATTTTAAAGCCACTGAATTTCTAGCACTGAATTATTTTGCATTGAACTTATTTATTTGAATGTTTTGCCTCTGAATTCAAGCCATTGAATTGATATGAGACAGAATCGATCGCTTATCTTTGGTATCCCAGATGTTTTATCTGAGTTTTGGTATCTGAATTTGAGCAACTTGAATATATATTATTTGAATTTTTTAAAACTTGAATTTTTGATTCTGAATTTGTGAACACAGAAAAATAAAAGTGAAAATGAGTTATTGAAAATTTGAAGAGCTGAATGCAAAAAAAAAAATTCAGTGCTAGAAATTCAGTGGCCTTAAAATTTCAAAATCTGGTGAGACAGATTTACTTCCATACATACTCATCCTCTAAAATGATACTGCTATTGAAACATTTCCAGGCAGGCCCACCATTTAATGTTGGTGAGTCTAGTTTTATTTGTCACTTCCTAAAGGTGAAAAAGTGCATTTTCATTTGTGCTAAAAAGGTGAAAGGACAGGTTTGCAGTTTAATTTGTGATTAATGTTGATGAGATAGGTGTATTTTTACCTGTACCTGGTAGAGCTTTGATCTTGTGCTTTCAATCAAATTCCGCCCATTTTCACATATAATCAACTTACTGTAATCAGCTGAATAGTTTTTAGCTTTGAAATTCGCTAAAATGCAAATTAAGGAGTGTCTAAACTGATGTAGACAGCCTTGTCTGACCTTGAGTAATGCTGCAGTCTTCAAATACTTTAATACAACGATTACTCTAAAGTCTAAAACCTCCTGTCCCTGACTCTGTGCCCGGTTAAATGTGGAGAGTCTCCTGTTTTAAAGCTAAGCATTCAAAAGAATGCAGTCCGTGCCGATTAATGCAGTAGATTACTGAGAGAAAAAAAGAAATCAATCACATGTACAGTATTTACAGTCGGAGGTTTATGTAAAGTTCCTGAAAATTAATTATTTTGTGTCCAGCTGGTCCTTGTATTCAGTCATAATCCACCCAAAGATCAGACAGAAAATGCCTGACTTGTACAGACATGGTGGACATTTACTGAAGATTGAAATAACATGATTTTAACTGCATACATAACTGGATGATACAATACATGGCTACAGCTCATAATCTTCTTAAAAGAGTGCTCCAATCGCTAGATTACTAGAAGGATGCACCTCATGTGATGAGAAGTCAAAGTTACAGGAATGGAGGGGAGACGGTTACCTGATAGAGACTTCCTTGAACTCAGATCTTCTGTTTACCATGAAGATAAACCCTAAAAATATACCTCACTTAATCTTCTTAAGGGGAGTGTGGTAGGAGTTAGTCTTTGACAGCCTGATTGACAACGCACACACACACACACACACACACGCGCACACGCACACGCACACACACACGCACACGCACACGCACACGCACACACACACACACATACACGTTGATTCAGTCACAAAGTCTTAGAGAGCAACTTAATACCTGACATTCAACAGAGGGTTTTAACATCTTGAGGTTTGCCGTATGGTTTCTCACTTGGAGTCAGTCTGCAGCCTGAATTGTTTGGCTGACAGCCTCGACAGCATGAGCATGTCGGGCCTTCTTAACCTCAGCAGCCTGGGCAAGATCTGCGGCTCCAGTCACAGCAATGAAATGGTCGTTTTGGACCGGGTCAAGAGGAAGAACTCTGTCAGGCGCATGTCAATTATTGAAGATGGCGAAATTGCAGAGGTTCTCTACCTTATTCCCAAACAGTCCATGATGGAGCAGCTGCCTTTCCTCAACCCCAACGACTACATCCTGTGTGAGAAGTTGGCCAGTATACCTACAGAGATGTCAGGTAATGAATAGTTTACTTACTTATGTGGTTGATATGTAAATTACTTGTCTACACACTTGTCTTACACTCTATAATTTGGCCATAAAATGTTTTGTAGATGTACAACATGACAAAATTAATTAATTAATTTCCAAGAGTGAATAGGCTGAATAATGATTAGATTCAACATGTTGTGAATATGTTATGAATTATTTCATGAAGAGACAAACTGCAAAATCCTGTGTCTTGTATTGCAGTGAAAAAGAGATTAAGAAAACTGAGGTTTACCAAACAAATTCTGTGTTGTGATAAAGATTTTATTTAGTAACGAGAAATCAAGCTATTACACACAGCATAACATTGCACACTTGTAATATATATATATATGCTAGTCAACTGGCTTTGCTATTCATCAGCACAGTTCTTCATTTCTGAGCTCAAGTAAATATTGAAGGTTTTTGGTCAGTCAGACTACAATACGGACATTATTAGTGCCCTGACGTGTGTAATTGACAACTCTGCTATATCCAGAGTATCCAGATAAGCTAACTCATCTAGACTTAATTCAATCCGTTGATGTTGTTTCTACACAAACATAAATATTTAGCATTTGCATCCAAAATGCAATTTGCCTCTATTAAATCAAAGTTCATGATGTATTTGACAGACATGACACACCATTTCCCTCATAAACCGGCACTTTTAGTCACACTTGTGGTCAATATTGTGCTTCATTTATGTGGTTAAATGAGAGCAAGGCTTATTGGCAACTGAACTGTTGTCATTAAGGCTTCAAACTATGCAGACTGAAGAATGATTATGTTTATTAGGAGACACCACACACATATATTCAGTTTGCTGGTTCCAAAAAAAGAGGAGTCGCCAAATACTGGAAAGTGAGTTTTGAAAGCCAGAAATAACAGCAGCAGGTGATGTAATCGCAGAGTCATGTGTACTGAACAACACTCCCGTCAGACAGATAGATACACAAATATTATGGCAATTTTCTGCAGAGGAACAGAGCAAATCTGTATCCCACATTTTTTAAATGCATCATCAGTGAGCTGGTTATTGTAGGTGAATGTCAATACTGCCATATGTGAAGACATTTTAAACTGATTAGTTAGTGTGATTTACCTCAAAAAAATAAATTATTTCAAAATAATACAGAACTATAGCAGCATTAAATGTCTGGGAAAGAAAAACATTTCAGCAAAGCATGTCCAAATTGCAGCGAGAAATATTCTCTTGTTCAGCATAGTTGAGGGCATGTTTCAGAAGCACAAGAGCACTTAATGCCACTCCTACTGTCTTCTTTGAGAACACAGACACACACACACACACACACACACACACAAAAACACACTCCTGCCCTCTGTGTTTTGGTCCACCCCCTTTTCCCTTGGACCAGCAGTCCAGTTAGTCCCTCTCCTCACTCTGATCCTCTGCCGTGAGCGCTCCCCCAGACGTGTAGAGACCAACTGTCATGAAAGGGAAAGGTAGACATTTTTAAGAGTGTGTGTGTGTGTGTGGTAGAAGATAAGAAAGAAAGAACGTGTGTCTGCTTGTGCATATTGTCTTATGTTTGTCTTTATATACTTATTTGTTTGGAACTTTCTATGTTTTTGTCCAAGAAAACTTTATTACTTCACACGTGCATATTTCAAATTGTATGTTGTACTTGCAATATTTTTGGCTTTCTACGTGAGGTGGTATTTGATTGTTTTTAAACAAATATTTCTCATGACTTTGTCTTAACTGCTCCGGCAAGTAGTGTTATAATATTCTTGTGTTATACATTGTGTTACACTGTATAGTGTTTAAACTACATGTTATTTATAATTTGGTAAGGCTTGGTTGATATGTGGCTATGTGAAAGCTCTGGTATTTGAATTCTGAAAACAAAATAACATTATTTTGTGTTAAATTTTTTCTGATTTTTTATACGGTTATGATTCTCAAGCGGTTCCTAAATCTAGAAACTGCGTTTGGAGATAAAAAAAACTGTGGTTGCCAAGTGGGGAAAAGTGCAAACACAGCTGTTGCAACTAATCAGAGCATCATGGTTGGTTTAGACCAGCATGTGATTTTAGCAGGACCTCTGAATTAGGCAGTGTTTTGCTGCAATTATTCTATTTTGCAGTCACGGGGAACAGATTTAGTCTATTGTGAGTAAACTGCTGTAGTGAGTCAGTCAGAGTAAAGTTGCGGAAGAAATACTCTCACTCATTTCATTAAACTAGTGGCTGTTGAGATGAAAGCCTCCCGCCGTTCTGCTACTGTAGTGTCATGTCCTCAAGAAACTCCTGAAATTGCTCCACTGGTGCTGAATGGAAGTCGTTAATTTGAGTTTTTACATTCATTTCACACCTCACAGTTTCTGAGCTTTGAGTAGTGTTCTAGTGCTTCTGAATCAAAGCATGTACACATGCCCTAGTTACGCTGGGAGCTATTCCAAAAGTTTTCAAATCAATTCAAGTGCATTCCAGATAGGAAGTGCATCTGTGCGGGATTATTTTTAGTGAATGAAAAAGACCCTGAGATTGTCACTGATACTCCATTATGTTCCCGGCAAACCAAACCCAAAATACATTCAAGGCCACTAAAAGTTGATTATTAACTATTATTAACACACACTAGCCTCTTGTAGTCCATAAAATACTTCAAACTAATTTTTTTTGTAATAAAAAGGAATTATATGATCTCATTGTATGGTTAAAAGTCCTACAGTATACTACGCATAGCTTACATTTCATTACTTTGTACTTGTACTAAAATTAGAATGAGGTATATATAAACATCTACATAAAAAATTCCGGATACTTAATATAGATACTCCCTCACTCCTTACACACATGTTCACACACAGATGCAGATTTTCATAGCTGGAGATAGTGGGTTGTGTGATTAGCTGTCCGTCTCAGGTTTCTCTCCATTTGCTGTCTTTCTAAATCTACCATTTGCTAATACTTGACACCGTATCAGCTTCACATTCTGGGAGAGATCAAGAAAGAGTGGAAGACATTTTGGACTCTTCAGATATTTCAGTTACATTACAATACATCAGTTTTACCATTTACACAAGAGCAAAAACTAAAAGATAAAAGGGGATAATGCCACATACATACTGTATTGCACTGTAGATTGTATTACTGTATACACACAATACAATATAGTATAGCCCGTCCTTCTACGTCAGTCAGTTTACCACAAAAAAAAACTGTAGCAGTTCTTCTGTGCATGTCACCCATGACAAATGGCTTGGATACATTAACATTAACAAATATCTGAGGTGTTCTAGGACAAAGGCTGGTTTTCATCAAAGGGACGAGTTACATTCCTGCTAGGATTGTGTTAAGTCTGGCAGAAATAAAACTTATTTTCACAATAGTTTTTTTCTTAATCTGATCGTGTAATTTAGAACCACACAATGTCCTTCTACTGCTCTTCTACTGCCAGAAATAATCTCAAAATGTGTAATCAAAGCCTTTCTCTCTCAGTATGGCCAAAACTGCTTTTTTTGCTTTTGTGAAAAGTAACAGTAAAATGTGTATTGTTTGTGTATTGTTGCAAAAATCACAAGTCTGTTCTAAAGCTGTAGTTGTTGTTTGCACGTTTATTAGATTTCTTACTTATTAGACTTCATTACACTTCCCCAGGATGTTATGTTGTGGATTACTAGTCTTTGTCACATATAAGATGAACACTTTTTCATCGCTAATACAGTCTGCATTGCAGCAGCTGGCCTATAGTGGAAGTCTATAGTCACCACAGCACTGCATAACGTACACACTGGTTTGACTTTGTGTCTTTAAAACTGCACAATCAGCTACAGTGAACTTTATATTAACCTTTGGGAAGCACGGTCTCTTAATCTAGTTTGTTACTACATGCTTGTTACCATAGCGACAAATCTCTCCTGTTGTGGGGCAGAGTTGGGGCCACATACCAATGGTGCTTGACTCAATTTTCTCAGTATTCACGAGGCTGAGTTGGGTAGTCGGAACAGTTACGAAAACATTTCCCCTTCCAGCTGTAAGTGTGCGGAAATCTTTCTGTTTGTGTCAAATAGGTTTAGATACAACTCCTCCATGTTAGTACAGCTGAGATTACCTGAGGTATACTTGCAGTGTATTTGGTATTTGTTGTGTTTTTTCTGTGGCCAACTGTATACGAAAAAGGAAAAGATGAAGCTCATGCGTCTATTTATCTATGTGTATGCTGCGTGTCCACACACTGGGAGACGGAGCGCTCTCAACGCGCCACATTCTTTCCTCTCTCTCCTCTGCTAATCACATTCAAGACCTCTCAAGTGGGCTGTGATTAGATTGTACAGGCATCCACTGCTTCTGCTGCCCTATAAACATGAAAGAGATAGAAGGAGAAGGAATGAGGTTGAGCTTTCTTGCTACAGTATCAGACACACACGTTTGCCAGCGCTCATGTAGAATATTCCTATTAATATTGTTATGAGATCAAACTTCACAGATCAAACTCTTCTGTAGAGAATAATGGCTTCTTGGTGAGCTCTTGTCTGTCTTTGTGAGGTACAGATTACTGTGACCATGTGTGTTTCTGTGCGTGTCTGTACATCATGTTCAGTTATGTAAGCACTGACAGGACAATTCTGAGGGACCATTGTATTGTAATGAACTGCTCAGGCAGAAAAAGACAAACCTACTGTATAGATGAGAGAGACCTTTACACTGGGAGGACCGTAAATGTGGCTAATCTTGGATTTACATTAGATTTACACAATGAACATGTTTTAGCCATGCTAGCAGCATGGCTTTAGGGATGGATTGCCATGAAAGTTTTCACTTCTTCAGTGAAATACCTCAGCATCGACTGGATGGATTGGCACAGACATTTATAGTTCCCAGATAATGTGTCGCAATGACTTGATGATCCCCTGATGTTTCCTTTTCTTGACAACTAACTATTGGATGGATTGCCATGAATTTAGATGTTCATGTCCCCCCTCGGGATGTAATGTAACAACTTTGTTGATCCCTTCACTTTCCACATAGTCAGCCAGTCAATATTTTAATTTGTCCAAAGCTTTGCTCTGCAAAACTAATGACATTCCCATCAGCCTAGGATGTAGGCCTACTTTCTGTTTATTCCTAATTAACACGTTAGCATGGTTACACACTCAACTAAGTTAAGTTTGTTTAGTAATGTTTAAGTAATGTTTACCATGTTTAACAAGGTAAACATTATAGGTGCTAAATAGCAAGTTAGCATTGTCATTGTAAGCATGCTAACATGCTGATGTTAGCATTTAGCGTTAGCGCAAAGCACCGCTGTGCCTAAGAACAGCCTCACAGACCTGCTAGCCTGGCTGTAGACTGTTTTTCCACATTTATTGTAACAGACCGCTTTGCTAAATCAACCAGAACTTTTAACTTTTCAACTTTCCTTGCATGTTAGTGGACGTTTTTTAAAAGGAATTCTACAAGAGGCAAAAAGATAGTTTAAAGACCAAGCCGCTTAATTTGGCTTTTTCTTTCCAGGCACTGTAAAATGACATTTTATATGATCTGCTGATATGAATTTGTCAAGACTTCACTGATTAATTTATTCCTCCCTCTCCTGTAGTGCTACATGCTCACAGTGGCTGCCACCCGAGTCCTCCAGCGAGGAAGAGGGTCATCCAGTGCTTCAGATGCGGGGAGTCATGCAAGGGAGAGGTGCTGCGAGTCCAGAACAGCCACTTCCACATAAAGTGCTTTACCTGCAAGGGTGCGTACCATCAGTATGTTGATGTGAGCAGGTTGCAGGTGCACTTGTGGAGTGTCCTGCAATCACACCTCAGTCACAATAGACTCACACATTATCAGGCAAGCTCAGTGGTGTCCTCCCTGTAGGTGTTCTGTGTCTAAATACTGAGAGTAATCCAATGAACAGAATTCCTCATGTACAGTGGAGATGAATTGGTAGCTGTCTGAACACATTATGATTGAATTCCCGACTTTTGCTCCAAAGCACTTCTTGAAAAAAGGCTGCTCTGTAACATGAATGTCATCAGAGGCCTAGTAATGCATTTGTCCACATAGGACTGGAGTACTTTGGTGGGGTTTGATTTTAAATTAGGAATTTAAACAAAAAAAAAAAGGGGAAAAAAATCCAGAGTGTTGATTTTCCAGTGCTGACTCACTTTGATTAAAACATCTATTAACAATTTCACATGCAAGCAGTAACATAAGTGACATTTGACCCTTTATGTCCCTTTAAGTTTTAAATTGAGCAGAATTTGCTGGTCATTCATGAGTCAAATGCAGTTTATTACAAAATATTCCACATCAACAATGGGCTGTTGTGAGAACCTCCTGGGTTGTTGACTGTCATTCACCAGAGTTACTCTTTTTGGTGGAAAACATATTTCCTCAGCCGGCTTTTGTCCCCACTAATCGAAACTGACAAGCCTCTCGTGTTGTTGCCCTTTCATCGCATTGTGATTGTGTTTACAGCACAGAGGAAACAAAGAGACTTTCAGAGCAGAGAAGCCTGCAGTATTTTAACAGACCTGGGGATCGAAGGGGTCTGTGGGAATTAAACAAAATTTGGATTAAAATTCAGCAAAGCAACGGTTTGTTGACTACCTTTTTTTTGTTTTAGCAATCCATAAAAGTTTTATCCAAGTCAGTTTAACTTTATGGTACAGAAAGAAGGGGAATAACATTTGTCACAGTGCTAACAATAATAACTATGGGAAATATTAGTGTTAGTATTAGAATTAGTATAAAAGCATCTAAGAATCGAGGGCATGCTTTATACATTAATGAACACCATAAGATAAGTAAAGCTTCATCTGGTTTTCATTAATTTATTTGTCTGTAATTTCTATGAAACAACCTCTCAGATCAGAGGAATGTAGACACGTGTTTTTGCATGTTTTATTCAGAGTTAGAGTGAGTCGCAGTGAAACAGGAATAGAGCAGCATAAATCTGTCCTTGGCATCGCAGCGCACTCTGTTGTGGCAGGTTCAGAGGGACAGTGTCGGAAATGGGTTGGGAGGTATCAAATGACTCCGAACAAGCTGAGAGAAAACACTGCATCCCTGTCAGTAACTTGTCACTGGGCTCATCAGCCAACACACACACACACACACAAAGGCACACAAACACATAAACACTTCAGAGACCCTGGCAGGATCATAAGGTCAGACAGCCCAAATAGCATTTATCTCATACCCGTGATGGATTACGTAGTTGCTGTTAACAGCCTGAAAAAGGTAATAATTTAATTTGTAAATTCATAGTTACTGACCAAAATACAAAACAAATAAAAATTCATTTTATACAGAGCAGGTGTATTATATCGTGTCCCAAAGCTCTTCTATTCTCTGCAAAAGAATAAAAGAAATACACAAAAAAAATTAAATGTCAGGCAAAAGGCAATGTAAGCAAACCAATACACATAAAGGCAAAGAAATAACTCAAAAAGATGGAATTTTAGAATGAGTTCTGGCTACTATAATAATCTCTCTTCACCAGCTGTGTTAGCTCACCAGCTAGCCGCTAACTTTGTCTGTCTGCTGGGCATAGCGCGCAGTGGGTCTAACTGAACTGTTTTGACAGATACAGCTGCCTGCTGCGACTGAAAACTAGGTTGATGAGTGGAGTTGTGGGCCAGAAAACCAAAACAATGTGCTCAAAGAAACTAAACTGCAGAGTTGGGTGATAATTCTATCTGGGTTCACCACTACAAATGACACCTTTCACATTACACATATGATCCAAAGATTAGATTTAAAAAATTGATTATTGCACCTTTAATGTTTTCTCTTGTTATCAAACCTCGCCATCTACTCTCCACTGTGTGTGTGTGTGTGTGTGTGTGCGCGCAGTGTGTGGCTGTGACTTGGCTCAGAGTGGCTTCTTAATGAAGAACGGTGACTACCTCTGCCCGCTGGACTTCCAGAGGCTTCATGGCACGCTCTGCAACAGCTGTGGGGAATTTGTGGAGGGAGAGGTGGTCACAGTCTTGGGGAAGACCTACCACCCAGCCTGCTTTGTGTGCTCCAATTGCAAGTAATTGGGAGTTTTAGTTATGCAAACACGTTTGGAGGCAGAATCATTTTTTCTGAAAGAATTGTGTGGTATACCTCTGTCTGTTTCTGTGTTTCTCAGACATCACTTTCCTGCGGGGGATTGTGTCACCTTCAGTGGAAAAGACTGCCTCTGTCAGCGTTGTATTCGACCCGTGTCTCCCACTCCTAACAACCTCAACTATCCCAGTAGTGAGTGCATTCTTGTAGAATAGCCATATCAAAAAAGATTTATTAATGAGGTTTTAAAATAGATCAAAGACTTTGATCCCATGCAGACATAATCAGACAGTGGATTACGCTCTGAACATTTGCCAGCTGTGGCTCCTATGCCAGCTACCTGTTTATTTAATTTATCCTGTGCTTAAGAGTCACTCAAAGTCAGTGCCACATCTGTCAGCCTCCTTCATCATAGGGACATCAAATCGTAACACTTTTCTGCAGGTGACACATCTGATTATATGTGTGTATTTCCTTCCTTGTGTTTTGAGGAGAAGGACCAGCATGTTTTTAAAACTGGATAACCAGTCATTTTAGATCATCCACGAGAGATCTGCATGTCATCAGAGCGAAGACATGAACTCTGCACGACCTGACAACCATCATGTTCAACTTTCATCCAGGAGATTACTCGTAATGTCTGGAAAGTTCCTCTCACGTCTGCGCTTTTGTCAGGAATGCAGTCTAACCTTCTCCTGGTGCACTGGATATCATTTTCACAACATTGAGTTGTCATTACCTTACAGATTCGGTCATCCTCCTGGGATCCTGCCAGGTCAATAGCTCAGTAGGGACTAAGAGAGACGGTAGAACTCAATTCTCCACCTCAACATGACCTTATCCAACTAACAACTATAGATAGAACAGGGTTCAATAGAGGAGCCAGACTCACAAAGCCTCTGGATTAAGAGGATCTCTCTGTAAGACTGTACAGAGGATCTACATGAAAAAAGCACAGCTAACAGTTCTGTAATGTCAGATGGACTTTCACTTTTAATGTACATTGTATACCCAGAAATAATCAAAAAGAACAGAGGTACTGGATCTTATGTATCACCATGAATTAAAAAACATGAATTAACAAAAAGGCAAGAGCCTGCTCGGATGTCCAATGTTTACTCTTACTGAATAAGTATGTGTGTGTTTTCAGACTGCTCTGGCTGTGGTAGAGACATCAAGAATGGCCAGGCTCTGTTAGCCCTGGGTGGCCAGTGGCACCTTGGCTGCTTCAAGTGTAAAACCTGCAGGAAAGTGCTGAGCGGAGAATATATCAGCAAGTAAATACAAATCTCTCATTCATACCTTCTCTTATTCATAATTCTTTCTCTACCTCCCCTCAACTGAGTGTATTTTTCCTAACAAGAAAGGTTAGAAATAATGTTAGAATCCGTCACAACTAATACACGGATGAGAATATATGTTTTTAACATTTGGTGTCTTTATCTTTCAGGGATGGCGTTCCCTATTGTGAGAGGGACTACCAGATTCAGTTTGGGGTACAATGTGAAGCATGTCAGAAGTTTATCACTGGAAAAGTCCTAGAGGTGAGAAATGTTTACTCTCAGTGAAGGTGATTTTATCTATATTTGCATCACTTGTTACTGCAATACATTTTGTGACATGCCTTTTCTCAAAAGTGCAATTAATATGGCTTGACCTAACCAATCCTTGCATAAACTAGAAATATGACTTTTTGTTCAAGTCTGTCTGCGAGTGGAAATGTGCTGCTACATGGCCACAACTGGAGCAAAATGCTTCTGATTCCATCTCAGTTCCATCCAAGGCCTTCTGACTTTATTTTAAATGGATTTTTATTTACCATAATATGTGTTTGAAGTTGAAATTTCACCGTGGGTTGATTTACATATCATTTATCCTTTATTTGTACAGGCGGGTCGCATGGACAAAGTGTCTCTCTCGCAAGGTCTTTCTTTTTGACAATGAAGACAAACATTTAGGAAAATAGCCAATGTGAAAAACATTAAAGAGTCTTAAAATCAATTATATTTTTTTACACTTTACCTTGACTGATCGAAACTAGTTTTATCTTGCTTGTGAGAGAAAAATGGGATTTCAATTGTGGTTGAGTGATGAAGAGCCTGCAAATTGAATCTCAATTGAATTATTCATATCCTGAAAAATGTGCTGCTACATGGCCACAACTGGAGCTAAATGCTTCTGATTCCATCTCAGTTCCATCCAAGGCCTTCTGACTTTATTTAAAATGGATTTTTATTTACCATAATATGTGTTTGAAGTTGAAATTTCCTACAGGAATTCAAATGTAACCCTTTTTTTTTTAACTTACATTATCAGTTTATTTTTTATTTTCACAACTTGACTGAATGTATTTGTTAAAGTCCCTCTACAGTGAAAAATGTGTTTTCTTATTCTAACTTCACTTGGATGTCTGAGCTTCACTAATGCATGAATGATGCATGTGCAGAGTTTGTCTTCACATTCACCTGCTAAAGAGGGAAAGTTTCTCTGTGCTCACCTTAAATCTCAGTGCACATACACTAAGAATGGACTATTCAGTGAGGTAGGAGACATCTTGTGTACAACACATTTGCATGTTCATAAATTCTGGATTCTGGAAAACCCGTATCAGACAGAAATTATTACTGGAATTATTAGCAGATTATTGTTACGTCTTAAAACATGTATTGAGGGGATCTTTTGAAGTAGCTAGCTAGCCAACTAGCTTGCCGGTCCCCCCACATCCAAAAAGGTTGAGAACCCCTGGCCTACAGTATTATATGTTCATTTTTCTTCTCGGTAATAAGGCCTTAACTCTGATGCTTTTACCCTAATCATTATCTGTTACAGGCAGGGGACAAACATTATCACCCCACCTGTGCAAGATGCAGCCGATGTGACAAAATGTTCACAGAAGGTGAAGAAATGTATCTGCAAGGTTAGTTTGAGAGAGTAACTATGTGGATATACATGATCCACTCATAGTGAGGATATGGATTTTGGGCTCGGATGAATGCGTAGTTTGAAAATGTTTGTTTAAGGTCATCTCAATGTTCAAGCTCCTGTTTGCCATAATGCCTGCAGTAGGTAACAGTCCCTGCCTTCACAGGATCAACAGTGTGGCACCCGGGCTGCAGAGACAGCAGCAGAACTGAAGACAGTTACATGGTAAGATCTCCTTAGTTTAACACTCAACTTTATCTTTATGTGTGTGACATGACATTTAATATGTTAGAGGCTGTATCCTGGAACACGCAAACCCAAATTTGTATCAAGGCATGAAATAATATCATGTATATAACTTCTCAAAATGAGCTGTTAACATCCATCTGGTGTAATTGCAGTTACAGGGAGGATGTGAGTGTGTTATCTATTTAAATTGCTGCGCTAAATATGATTGTCATTTCATTACACATTCTCTTCCTTCCCAGGTCAGCAGACCAAAAACACCTTGTCTTGAATTCTTTTTCCCCTCACGTGAACTGAAGGTTAATATTGTGAGCGGGCCTGCCGTTTGCACTGATGGTTTTCCAGAGTGAGCAGGCTGTAATCTCACGTCTTGAGATTAACCGCACTCGCTTGTTTCACATGCTACATGAACGCTTTGCTCATTGGGCCGGCCAATTAAAGCTTGTGTGCTAATTCAAGGAAGCAAAAAGAAGAATCACTTTTGACAGATAGAATAGGATTCCTTTTTATAATTTTAGCATCGAAGAATGATTAAGAGGAGCTTTTAATTTGTAGATCACCTGTGCAATATATATTAAGTGCAACAATTACACAACTTTTAAAAACAAGTTAGCTGTAGCATATGGAATTTCAGCGTCGACTGTGCTGCATGCTTGGCGGTGTTAATTCCTGTCATCTACTAGTACCTGCACAATTCAGTGTGTTCTTTCACCATTACGTATTCATACAGCTTTCTCCTTACTTAAAGCACTATGCAAAATAAAAGTCTGGCTGATTGTTTGGTACCAATAAAGGTAGAAAACTGAGTTTTTTTCTTGAGCTAAACAATATGGAACAATGCACATAAACTGCATGATGCCAGGCCCAAACTGCGCACTGCTACGTTACGATTCCTAGTGATTGCTTTTGCCCACATGAGTGACAGGGACACTAGACCAGATGTGAGGACCAAGTTGAAGTTGTGTGTGGTGAAGAGACCAACACCTGAGCTGAATCACAAAGTGATGTTTCTTGGGGGTTTTTTTTTTTCACTCCTTAGCCCACTAGATCCTCATCTGAAAGCTCCTGCTCCAGGCCGGGCTCATGCACTCCAGGGAGTCCTGGTCGAACTATCTGCGTAAGTTCTGGTGACAACATCTTCTTTTAACATCTTCCATGGTGCAGAAATCACCGTGGGTTGATTTACATATCATTTATCCTTTATTTGTACAGGGGGGTCGCATGGACAAAGTGTCTCTCTCGCAAGGTCTTTCTTTTTGACAATGAAGACAAACATTTAGGAAAATAGCCAATGTGAAAAACATTAAAGAGTCTTAAAATCAATTATATTTTTTTACACTTTACCTTGACTGATCGGAACTAGTTTTATCTTGCTTGTGAGAGAAAAATGGGATTTCAGTTGTGGTTGAGTGATGAAGAGCCTGCAAATTGAATCTCAATTGAATTATTCATATCCTGAAAAAGATCAACCACATATTGAACCAGAATTTAGATAATAAATTTGAATGCGTTGGCAATTCAGATTGTATTTGATTATAAAAACAACCTGGTGCTTTCAGTGTCCTTTTTCCTCCGCCCAGTCTCTTATGATCAATACCCTGTTGGTTTACTGTGTGGAATAAACTTTACCCCCATCAAAATACCTCAAAATATGAGCCAAAAAACTATTTACCTTTATTATATTTGAAAGCCTGAGCAATAATTTATATAGTGAAACAGAAACAGGCCACACATTATTATGTTAATCTGTTCACTTGATGTGCCAAAGTCAGACCATCATGGTGTTGTGGGATTAAAGTTTCATTCTTCCATGAAGTGATGTAATGAGCAACCTTTGACCTTTCACCTGACCTAACCCATACTATCTGCTCCTTCTATCTTCCATCCTCTGTGTCCTCCCCTCTCCTCCCTGTCCTGGTCCCAGGCAAAAGTAGATAATGAGATCATTGATTACCGGGATTTAGCAGCAATTCCCAGAGTCAAGGCTATATATGATATAGAGCATCCTGATATGATGTCTTATAAGTCTGTGAACGACAACTCCTCTGCTTTGGACAACAAAAGCTACAGACAGGACAGACAAATCCCTGCAGAGGTAACTTACAATTCAATGCTCCAAGTTATATCCAGTGACATATAACTTGTGTGTGTCATTGTTTTTTTTTCTTGGTTTGATTTATGAGTCAAACCAAGTGAGGTCTTGTTTTGTTATTCTGACATTTGACTGTGTTTGGCCCAAAGTGCAAAGACATTTATTGTGACAAATGGACAGATGTGTCTTTAAGTGAGTTTTGGAGCAATAGTGCTTCTACATTAACAAAATACCTTAAATATCCAGGTCCTGATACAGGCTTTTTAAGAATTTGGCTGATGCTCGTATACAGAACAACTTACAGTACAATCAGAGAATGTTTGCTTGCTTCATATGGAGTCAATTGATAAAAAACAAAAGTGGTTAATTGCTATTTACTGTGTCGTTGAGCTTTCATTAGTGATCTGTGCCAGGCTACCTAAAACTAACTTAATTAACTAAAAGTACCTTCATAATCTAATCCTTTTGTGTCCTACCTTACATATGTCTCTCTTCATGTGAAAACCTCATAACTCCAAGTTTGGCAGTTTTTCAAATTCAGCTAAAGGATTACAGAGTTAAGGATATTACACACGTCTTCCTCTTATAAAAGATTTTAAAAGATGCATAGTGGTTAGGATGAGATCAAGGTTGTTTTTCTTCATGTCGGACAAGTTTGGAGATGCAAGGTTTTCACCTGAAGTGACGTCAGTGTGTGTTGTGTTTCTTTCTGGTTAATACATTGATTTTTCTTCTTCTGTCTTTCCGATTTAGTCACCAGGAAACGTGTCTGAAACCACAAAGGTAAATATTTGTTTTACTTAGTTAAGGTAGAACAGACTTACATCAGGTCACATACAGTATGTACCAGACCCCTATTAAAAACATACATACTTTAACACTCATTGACACATATTAGTTTTGATTTGTTGTGCATTTTTCTGTCTTTCTTCTTTCAAGGAGAGTTTTGAAGTGAGAAAGTGCATACCAACATCTACAAACCACGGATCTTTTGGAGTTCATGCAATGTTCAATCATCATAGCTACACTCCAACTCTGTCCAGATCACCACAACACTTCCACCGGCCAGGTGAGAAGAGCGCTCAAAAGTAAAATTTATCTCAAGCTTCTTATCAGCACAAAGATATGAATCCCCCTCTGCTCACTTTTTCTCTGTTTTACCGCCTTCCCTTATCTGCTCTACCTCCACAACTCCTCCTCCTCCTTCCACTTCTTTCGTGGAATAACAAGCAGGGTTGAAGCTTTCTCCCTCTTTATTTTCTGGCAACACTGACACCTGCCCCACTTCCCCTTTATGTCACCACTTTCTCCCTCACACCAAAGGTAAGAACCCCTGCTCCCCTGCCTGCCTTTTCTGCATCCCTTCTCCCCTCCTGGTGTTATCTTACCTTTTGTTATCTTTTTATATTTCCTATTAAACACTTACACTTTATAGCAAACCCACCACTTTATGTTTATGCAAGGTTTAAGGGTTAGAGTTGGAATTTCAAAGAAGGATGGCACAGAGATGTGATTCACTTTATTCTGACAAACACTGAGCCATCTAGTGGTCAAAGTTCAGAGAGACTGTCACACTATGTACCAGCTAGCTGCTTCCTTCAGATAATCCACTGATCTTCTCCTTTCTTTTCCCATTTTGCATATTTTACTTTTTCTGCCACTCACTAAATTCTTTCACAGATAAATATTAAAATCCTTTATTTAAATCTATATCAAAGTAGGTATTTATAAACCTGGTTTGATTGATTAAATAAATAAATATTCCTATTTATAGCAGTGCTGTGATTTTTTAAAGCCTGTTTTATCGTGTGTGTGTGTGTGTGTGTGGATGAGACATGACAAGCTTTGACAGGTAATTGCTGGCATGTGTTTTTGGTGGGAACTGAAAATCCCTCACAACCCACTAACAACCCATTTGAATTCTATATACAGTAGTGAGCGGTGTGTTACTTTATTTAGTCTTTATAATCAATCAATTTGAAACATTAGATTCTTAAAATGATCATTCCTAATTTTGCCCCCTAATTTTAATACATTTTTTGATGTAAAGTGCGACAGTTCAAGCAAAAGCAGGGTGTTAAGTTACTCCATGTGAATATTTTTAAAATACTGAAAGAGAAAAAGGAGTAATTTGGCAAATTGCTGCCACAGAGATGCTACAGTTAGTTATTACTTATCATTTTGGTTCTGCTATGTAATATCTTGATGAATTATCTGCTGACGCTGCTTTCTTTTCTATCTGCAGACGAAGGCTTCAACATGTACAGGAAGCCTCCGATTTACAAACAGCAAGGTACAATATGACCTTTTCATTTTTCAAGTGACCTTTTAGAAAGTTAATATGAATGATGCTTGAAGCAGTTAAATATTACTTACTATATATAATTTATATGATGTATGCTGTGAAACATACATCATCCATAAGTGTGTCATGTAAGGTCACAATATAGGTCAGTATACATGGTATTTACTGTAAGCTATAGGTAAACAGTTGGTAAAGTAAACTAGTTTAACCTTAACAATGGCTGCTTAGTAAGAACATAAATGTCAAACATGGTTTTATGGAAAATGCAAATATAAAAATAGAGCAGTACTGAGAAGTCAGTTTTACCGAACAATTAGTAAGAGGTTAATCAAAGAACCTGACAGGGTATATTTTACTCAGTAAGTCTGCTCTAATTTGGGCAAAGAGCCGAGTCTGACTGTAAGTCACGATGAGCTAATCTATCTGCTGTTTCACTTTCACATAGATCCAAATTCCTCCACATCCCAAACATCCTCTTTTCCTGGATATGGTCGCAATGGCCTCAATCCGGTAAGAGCAACATGACTGATGCCTAATTCTCTCTTCAGCATTATTGTATAAGGCTATTACGTGACATTCATTTGATTCAGTGGGCTGAATTTAGTGCACATATACATCATTTTGAAGTTTTGAAGTTGAACTAAATCAAAAACATATAGTTCAGTCAGCTTCCCGGATTGTTTATATTTCACTTCGTATTCAGATTATGACACAACTCCACACTGCAAAACAGACAACAGAGTCACATGCTTTTTATTGCTTTATGTTTTCTAGAAACACACTTAGGAAACTATATGCAGTTTGTCCAACTTACAAATTTATGAGTAGAATTAATGACCCTGAACTATCCAGGTATCTGTGTTGCTGTGTCCGGATTATGTATTGATTCCAGGAAAACTGAAATAAAATTAATGTTTTAATGTGTTTTCTTCTCATTAAGCCACGGTCAGCTGATTTCTCCCATTACAACAGTGACAGATTCAGAGGTAAGTATGTAGATCTGTCATGAAAATCACTATAAATTATTAACTCAATGGATCATTCTTCAGAAATTAATGTGTGTTGCTTGTTCTTTACCTTCCCCCCTGCCTTTCAGACTTTAAGGTATGTGAGAAGAGCTGAATGGAGCTTTATGTGATCTTGAATCCCCGGTCATGCTTCCTTTCCCTGTTTGGATTACTGCATTTCCAAAGGACTGAACTCACCTCACTGTCTGCATGAGCATGTTTTATGAAGTATACATCACACAGATCTCTTCATTATTATATATACAGTATATATTGCACATATTACATAACTAACTCTTTAACCACACATTTGATAAATATACTTTACTTGCAGTCGTCTGGCCATTTGGCTTGTAGCTTTGAAGTGACTAATCCTGCCATGACATTTTGCCATTGCATGTGTTTGCTTCATTCTGTAGCTCACCCATGACGGTCAACATCCATTAGCACGAATGGACAGAGGAGTGTCTATGCCTAACTTGTTGGAACCAACAGCAAGTATTATTTGTATATTCATCCATTTAATTCTCTGCCAAAGTGTGTTTACTAGAAGACTTGTCATGTTCCGTACCTATAAGCACCTTCAAAAGATTGCATGCAGGAAAACAATAGGTACAATCCAGTGCAGTTTAGGATAGACTTTAAACACAAGCTTACTAGTTTAATAGCTGTAGGATAGTGCTGAGGTTTCAAGGACAACTTCATTATCATCCTGCCTTTATAACAGTATACGTGAAAATACAGAGTCTTTTGAAAAGGCTAACAGAAGCAGGATCTTGACAGTGTTTTTCCCCCTGAAGGCTGAAGCACTGGCATTAGAACTTTCCATGATAACTGTGCAGTGTTATACAAGATGCATGCACGGTTCATGATGTTCTAACTCCATCTTATATCTCAATAGCTCATAGCGCAAGTGTGCAAAAGATTGTGTTGCAGGTGTAGCACGTGTGATTCTCAACCAGTCTTTGTTATGTCAAGGTCTACCCATACGAAATGCTCACAGTTGCAAATAGAGGACGAGTGAAGCTTCCCAAGGATGTTGACAGAACAAGACTTGAGGTACAGTAACGTGAGAAAAGTGTTATTACAATGTGACACTTCTTTTTATGACATGACTGCTTTGCGTTATTTTTGTCTGTACTTGAAAACTGGCAAGTAAAAGAAAAACCTTCACTGCACGCTGACGCTTGCCAAAAGGCTACGAGTTCAAGAGCAAATGTGTTTTAAATATCTTTCATTTTATCATTTAAATAAATGCTAGACCTTGTGTAAATACCACACATACCACGACTAAAACTTACTTGGAGCAGGATGTTGATAAATTCCTATGACAGTGGCATCATCTGTCGCTGCTGAAAGGTTTTCTTTAAAAACAAGCTGAGGACATATTTGTTTCAGTCTAACCTACAGTATGAGTTTTATTTTCGAATAAGACATGCACCAAACAGATGAACTGTGCAGCTTTTCCACAGTAACTTTCCTGGCTGCTTTCCTTTGCAGCGTCACCTATCCCCGGATACATTCTTTGACATCTTTGGCATGGAGATTCAAGAATTTGACATACTTCCACTGTGGAAACGTAATGACATGAAGAGGAAGGCAAACCTCTTCTAAATGCTGCCTAATGCGTATTTGAATTCATTGTTATTATGTAGTACATGTCCAGTTCTGATGACCTCTTATGTTTATTTCTTTACATTTGACACACAAAAAACATTTTTTTTGCCTGAGAACTGGATAAATTACATGATATAATGTTTCCCGGTTAGTTTCTGTAGGCTATTATAATGGATAATGTTTAAATTTAAAATACCTCAAAGCAGATATGAACATGAGAACTCAACTTAGCCATAGCCTTGGCTTCGGTTATAGACAGCTCCGCCCCAGAGATTACGTTCATATTGGACGATTCAGCCGTACACATTTTATATCCATTCATCGTAAATGCAACAGGTATTGTGGCATTTTTATAGCATGCCGAAAAGTGAAAAGTACTGAGAAAGTAACATGTTCATCTTTGATGCCAGAGACCAGGCTTTGCATCCTGTTTTGACCCATAAATAATTTAGGAACGATCTTGGATCTTGAATCTTGGATGATGATCAGTGACAACATTCTTGAACAGAACTGATGCTTTTTTCCCACTATTTATTATCTATTTAATATCTGCACATGGCAACCACAAGATGGATAAAGTTAGGCACCCAAACCACATTAAGGATGCTGCTTCAAGCTGAATTACAAGAACATATCAACATGTAGTTTAATGCATGGGAAAATGTTAAAACAGACTGGATGTCTAAACATTTTTATTAGTGTATTTTTCTGCTTGCCCTCTGAAAAGAGATATTTATGTCTAAAATGGTTGTGAAGCTGGTTAAAGTTAGTTAGTCCTAATTAAAAGCCTTTGCAGATCCTTATTATTACATAATACTTCCCATGATACCTTATGTATGGTGCAGTGTAACCTTCATCAATGTGTAATTCTGATACAAGATATTAAATGATTCCCTCAAGAACTGGATGCATTTCACCCATGTTGTCATTGATACTGCTATGTGATATTATATTTTTGTTACTCCGTTGATACTCACTTTGTTGTCTCCTGGTTACACAAATGTTATATAAGCACAAAACTGAAAAGAGTCACTAAATTATCACTGAAATGTGCTTTATTGGGCTGTTAAAGGAATAATTAAGATGATGTGACACTGACTTAGCTGTGATAAACATCACTGTATATGTTACCTTGACACTACTGTCACACCACCTCAAGCGCCCTAAATAAAATCTTGCACTTCTTACAAGTTGAGTAAATAAACGTCTTTTCATTGATGGAATGAATGAGGTTGTGTATGTATGATGAGGCCATACTTTTCTGCATAATTGCAGTTTTTTTGGTGCATCTCCCAAGAGAATCTCACAGACCAGATCATAAACTTAAAAAATTAAAAAATGAGACTTCAAAGAACGTTCCCATGACGACAGAGATTCTTGATCTGGTTTTCTGTACTCTGCAGAGATACCTTCAGGATTACTACTCTCTCTGTACAGTGTGCATTTCCTAAGCATGCAAATTTCAGTCAGAATCAGTAATGAATACATCTTGACTATGAAGTAGCTGAAATTCTAATTACTACCTGACTTCCTGTCAAAATCAAGAGACAATCGGCCCAGCTTGAGATGAACTGCTTTGTGGAGGAACGCAGACAAGGGACGACCAAAGTACATCAGTGTTTCCACACTCACCTGCTACAGTAGTTCTAAAACTCTTTCATGGCTTTTAATAACACCTTGCTAAAACCCCATGACATGTGAGTCTACGAGTTAGGTTTTTATGAAGCAACAGGTGGCGTACCAGTACACTGCAAAGCATGACATTTTCATTACATCACAACATTATGCAACACTTCATATTTTCGCTCATAAAACCAGCCACACGGTGGAATAATTGCAAAAGTCCCTGCTATCCATAACTCATACTGTACATTCCCATTTGATTTAGCTCTAACTCTAACCCTGATATACAAGTACAACCTGTTTTATTTTCTTTTTCCATCTCTAAACTTAACCACTAGCCCCTGCCATTGGAAATTTAAGACCAACAGATGGTGCTCTGGAGCCTGGAATCAAAACACCACTTCAGGATTGCTCTCCATGTTTAAAATTAACATTTGCCAGACTTTATTTAAGCCTGAATTTGAGCAGTATATTTGAGACATTAATTTTCTTTATTTGTATCTATCAAAATGTCATGCAGTAGTAGTAGTAGTAGCAGTAGTAGTGTAAACATAGCCTCCATCACAGTCCCTTCCTTTGTAACCTATTATCCAAGACAGATAGGATAATGTAAGCAAATTAAATCATAATAAAATGTATTCATGCTTTGCTTCTGTTAAGTTTATCAATTCTATTAAAGTGTAATTTCCAAGAGTATGATGTTATAGTGTTTTGTGTCATGCTATGTGTAATACAAACCTAACATTTGAGATATAAATTGCTGTAATGGGCTTTTGTTTGTCACTTTAATAGTAGGTCATGAAGGGACATTTCTGTGTACGTGCATTTTATGCCTTTAGACTTTTGCACTCCACTCCATGAAAGGTCAAATAATCAAGGTGTTATCTTGTTTATATTATATATTTATATACTAAGTTATATTTACCAAGTAAAGCCTCAATTACCTTGTATCATGTTAATCTGAGGTGACACGTTTTGACACTTTTGACTGTTAAGCAACCAATTTTTCAATATTGAAAAAAAGGAAGGATTTAGAAATGTTTTGACACATAGTTACCTTTCTTATCTCCTTTGCTCCCTTGTCCTGTTGATGTGGATTTCGAAAATTAGCACACCACACAAACAAAACAAAAACATCAGCTAAAGAAATAACCTCTTCTAATAACGAGGGTAACCTGAATAAATGTAGCCCACAGCCTGTCCCTTCAGTTTGAAATGAAAAATATTAGCTCAGGCTAATATTAATAACACAACAGTTTCACATAGAAGTTTTGTTATCATGGGCTCTTTAAAGCCCACCTTCCTTGAGCGAAAGTATTGGAGATTTTTGAGGCTTTCTATTGGACAGTTAAAGACACGGCCTCGGTTGTGGGCGTGCCAATAAATGTGATTGGTCGAGGTTGCAGTCACTCACCACTGCACTCTCTCCTGAGCACCTCCCCATCTCTCCACCGACTGGATGTACAGCCCAAGCGAGGATTTTCACGAAAACATCCACTGCAGACTGCGTTATCGGTGCCAACGAGAGGGCTGCAACGACGAACGGGACCCGACGCTATGGATCCAACGGCATGACAGCCGAGTCGATGGCGTTTTTAAAGTTGGATAACGGTGTTTGGCCTTGAACAGAAACGTGAGAAACAGATTTAACGGCAATGCATGTGATATCACTTGTTAGATAGGAAGACAGAGAGAGAGGGGCCAAAGTGGACTCCCTCCCTCGGTAGAGCTCGTTCCGCCCGATGGAGGCTGACGGGACCTTTGCAGCGAGCTCGAGGCCCGGAATGTCACCTGTGAAACGTCGACACCTCGTTGGAGGACGTAATTAAGGAAAAAGACCGCGCACACCTGTCTGCGCTTTCGACGACTTATTTGACAACTTCTTAGTGAGCCTGTACACAAAAACAAAAGTTAGCAGGTCAACGTTAGCTGCGGGAGGCGACCCCTCGCGCAAGATGACTATCATAGATATCACTTAACGAGAGGTTATTCACCGCCTCAGGTAACCTAGGACAGGTGAACAGCGCACTATTACCTTTTTAATGGACTTCACGCTTCTTTCTTTTTATCGGTTTGTTCTAGAAAGTTGTTCTTTTATATTTCGCCATCAGCAAGTTGACTCCAACCCATTTGGCTGCAAGAATTGAGCAGTTTTTGTTTTTAAAACAAGGATTTCTTGGACTTTTTTTTCCCTCATCAAGTGTCGCCTTTTTTCCCCATCAACCATGTCATTCAAAGACAACCCTTGTCGGAAATTTCAAGCCAACATTTTCAACAAAAGTAAATGCCAGAACTGCTTTAAGCCCAGAGAATCACATTTGCTGAACGACGAAGACTTAAATCAGGTGAACAAATGTTGTTTTAAACATTGGATAGCCTATTTCATATTGTCATATTGTCTGTGTAACCTGTATTAATGTAAAAGGGAAAGCTTGTTTTTATCTTCGCGTTTGATGTGCACATTTCAAACGGCTTGACATGTGTCAATAGATGAAGTGCAAAGGTTAGGTTAATTGGACACAATTATTTTCCAGCCCAAGGGCGCATATTGACCTTAATTCATGCAGATATAGGCCTCCACCCAGCTCCATGCCTTCCAGCACAGTAACCTACTGCTTTTGTTGAATCATTTGGGTTTCAGTTATTTCTGTGAAATCTTTTTTTAAAAGTTGCTATTATGTCCCATTCTTTTGGTATTTTGCCTTATTCTTATTCTTTGCCACATGATTGTCTCCTTTAAATTAGCTGTCAAGTTCACTCATAAAGGCACTAAGGACGGGAGACAGGCAGCCTGTCAAAATCACATTGTTGTTTTTACAATCACAAATGGAGATATTGCACTAACACTCCCTGCTGGACTGTGTTGTTCATGTTGGCAGTTTGTGATCAGGGCATCAGGTCACACTGAACTCTGCTGGCCTATATCGTGATTATTCCTTTTGGTAAGCTGTTTAACGGGACAGGTTAAGAGTCACCTGTGTCCAGGTTGACAGTATATGAATGACACTTCTGTGGCTGACAGTGCTTCTTCAGTTGGTAATGTCTTCAACATGGCTGGATGAGGACTAACACTGAGCTAACATACACATTTTCCTGTTATGTCCTCCGTCATGATCAGTGGCTTCTCTGTTGGAATGGAAACAGGCTTGAGGTTATTTCTCAGTGGAATTTCTGACCCCACTGGCTATCAACCTTATCCTTTGATGACTGCGCCCCGTGAAAGGTTATCATCTGCTATCAGAGACTGAAGACCCGGGACAGGCTGGTCATGTTGTTCATTGTTTAAAAGTCCTACTACAAGAAGATACTGAAGGCCTGTGAATCTCATTCTGTGCATATTTTCATCCAGAACTTTTGTCATTCTGCTTGTCGCCCCACCAACTCACCACTCAAAGGCCCACGCTATTGGTGCAGTATTACATAGTCATTTATGATTGTGGGGGGAATAAGAGGTTGGGGGGCCGTTGCGAAATGAACACACACGAACACACTCAAATGACTGCGTTTAACCACTGAACCACTGAAGGGTAAAAAATGACCTAGATTCATCTCGTCTACTTCTCTCCCATTCGGGCTGCTGTCAGGTCATGTGAGGAGAGATGGGACGTTTTTCTAAACCCCGCTCAGTCTCACTGTTCCTCCTTGTGCTTTTTGCTAATTTTTTACAGGCAATGAGGAAGCTAGTGTCCCAGTATTAGTGTGATTCCCTCTCAGCACTTACGTACAGTGAAGTGCCCTTTCCTGCAGTCCCATTATCAAATAACGTATCTGTAAGGTGCTATTCCTGTGTGCTGTCACCTCTCAGGTAGTCTTATAAAAGTTGGATGTTGTTTCACTTGCAGTCTGCACAAACTCTCGACTGCTAGACTTATGATTGAAAATTCCTGTTATGTCATTTTGTTTACAGAGTCACTCAGCTGAGAAATGTGCTCTACCTGCGGTAATCAAAGTGAAAGAGGATTTTATGGTGGATTATACTTGGCTTTACATGGGATGAAGTTATGACTGTAATCTAACCTACTGATATAGAGACATAGAGGTGCCAGGCGGCTGTAAATGTCAGAGCTTTTCGACTTTATTTGTGGGCTACTGTTCCATAGACTTGAGACTGCAGTTGAATTATGTAAGGTACTTAATTAGCTAAGCTCCTTTAGGTCTAGGTGAGATTTGAGTGTAAACATATTTAGTCAAATCTGTGCTCCTGTACACACAACCCTGCAGTGGTTATGCAGTTCTTCTTTGGCCCAGCAAACAAATGCTGACTACTAGTATGGCTAGAGTTCAAGTTTGTACCAGAACTATTCAAGAAAGACTGCCAGGCCAACTTGCATTTCTCAGTACAAGTTTGAATTGCAAATATGTAGCCACAAAAGCTCTCTCGGGCTCTGTACCACTTCTCTCTCCTGTTTCTCATCCACTGTTTTTCTTGCTAACTTCTGCCTCTTGCTGCCCCCTCCACCCACCAGTCCACCCACTTAGAGGATCAGAGGGAAAAACATGTGTGTTAGCCTTTCCTTTTTTTTTTTTTTTTTCCAGGGCAGCATGGTGCTCTGGGATACAGCCAGCTGGAGAATGTAGCCTGCAGTCAACTAAAGGCAGCTAGTGACTAATACACACCTTCCTGGAGTTAAATTAAATGTGTAGCTTGGTCTAGGCTTAGGAACTAGCCTCCAGTTATATATACAGACTAAGTGAATTAAAATGTGCATTATTGAGCTGTTGACCGATTTGCTGATGTGCTGTTTTAGTGTTTGCTTTCAACACTGTAATTGTGTTTTCTCCTCACCAGGCAAAACCTATATATGGAGGATGGTTGCTTCTGGCACCAGAGGGAACAAACTTTGACAATCCCTTACACAGATCTCGGGTAAGTGGTTCCTTTGCTGGACTTTGCTGGGACATAGTTTTGTCTCTTCACCTCTTTTTGACTTCCTTTTTTAATAAAGGCACTTTTGGTGGACCTTCATGAAAACAAAATGGTAATCTTCAAAGGGAACAACTTTATTTGACCCATTATCTGCAGCTTCTGCTCATGCCAAGAGTTCATAGGTGCAGCTTTGAGTATGAGATGGGTAAAGTTTGGTAAATTAGGGCAGCTCCAAGGGTGCCAGGTAAGTTGAAAAGGGCAATTGGCTTGCCTAGCCCTTCCTTTTAATTTTGTTATCCGTTCTGGCATTCATTTGACATCTGACAAACAGGAGGTCTGGTTATTGTGGCTCATGACGCTGTTTCATGGATTCAGAAGCTTCCCGTGGGAGGCTTGGCCCTCTATCAGAAGAAGCCTCATTCTCAGGCAATAATGAGTCTGATATTGACTTTATTTCATGAATCCTGCTCCCCTAGCATCATGTAATGGGAGCCTTGTTCTGTTGCACCGCTTCCTTTATCAGCTCCCAGATTATATGGTGGTGCATCCCAAAGAGGAGTAGAGAGAATGTGGGGGAGGAGAAGGAAAAGTCCCAGTTCTCACAGCCACACTGATGGCTTCCATATGGGTTTTGGGAAAAGCACCTCTGGATCCTTCAACTCTACTACTGTCAACAGTCTGCTGCTGCTTTGACATAATCACTGAGGTGTTCTGCCTATTCTTACAATCAGCTTTTCACTGTGGGGGTATAATTGGTGGCCCGTACTGTACGTAGTGCTGAGGTGGGCAGGTTGGTCAGGTTTTGACTAACCAACAAGAAAATAACAGAGAAAAGGAGCTGACATGTTGGATGAGTCATGTTTTAGGACCACTTTAGTCTGACAGGTTGTGGGTCTGTGGCTTTATTCTGTCCATCAATAACACTGCAGAATTGCCCTGTAAGCCACATATCTATCACCTTTTTAATGGCACCTTTTAATGGATATGACTGCAATGTCCCGTTAACATCACCCGTGAAGCTTATCAGCACCTCTATTGAGACCTTCCAATGCCTTTTAGCTTACAAAGCACCTCTCAATATTTCATGGATTGGGCTCAGTTGGAATCGGAGCCCAGGATATTTAACACTGGGACAAAACGGTGCATTAAGTTAGGAGGGGGGGCAGTGGAGAACTCATCAAGCCAATGTGGAAGGAGATCAATAGAAACTGTCAACATATCATTTGCACAAATATCGGCAGAAATACTATTCTAACCAAGAGATAAAATGACTCCATTGTGTGTTAAATTTGACCTTTCAGAAAAAAGTTTCAGAAATATGATCATCTTCCTCAGTATGCTGGGGTCCATCGACATTGTGCACTTAATGTGTTTTGGGCAAACACAGATATGATATTGTCAGATATCAGTTCAAGGTTGTGTGCATTTAGCATATATAACCTATAAGACAGATCTGGGTACAACTAATGTTTTCACAAGTGGAATATTGTGTACCGCTGTGAAAGGGTTTACCTACATAGTTTGTGAACTGGGTGTTTCCTGTCAGTCTTTTTTTTCCCTCATACGTTTATGAAGAAAAACAAACTGAAAACTGGATGATTGACTTTTGAACTGAAGCTTGGTTATAAAATGTGTTCCAGCTAGCTTGAAAACCTTGTGATGTGGAGTATGCTAAAAGTGTGCCAAGAACCGGGTTGCCACTGCGTTGCAACTGTTTCCCAAAGGCTTGCTTGCCCTTGTGTATTTACTGTTTGTATGTGTGTAGCCGCCAAGTCTTTATACCCTGAGGTGTATAGCATATAAGATTCAAGATTTTAATTGGAACATTTACAGATTCAATAAAGAATCTCTGGCTTTATAAACTACGTATCTGTCAGTATTTGTTAAACTGCCATGGCTAAAAATGGCTCATTTGTAATAAATAACAGAAAACCCATGCTAAATATTTGCACATTTTCACATGTTGCGCCATCCTTTATAAAATACTGATGTGGTTTACTGCTGGGATTGATATCCATCATGTGACCATGTCAGTAATTCAAGAATTTCTCTTCTTGTTTATGCAGAAATGGCAAAGGAGGTTCTTCATCCTTTACGAGCATGGCTTACTTCGCTATGCTCTGGACGAAATGGTAAGTGAAAGCTTTCCTCCTGCGAGCTGCTGATTTTTGTTTGCTTTAAAATTTTCTAAATATAATACATTCTAAAATTAATTGGTGCGACATAATCATGCCATACTCCCCACTTACCCTTCTCTTGAGTGTCTTTTCTTAACAGTTTTCACGCACTAAACTTATGATTGATTCCCCTGTGCTTTTCCTTGTCTGTGTTAACCTACTATTTAGTGAAACTCAGCACAATATCTATCAATGAAAGGGAAGTGATTATGCCCCTTTTTAACTCCTGGAAGTGTTCTAAATGTGAAACTGCTGGAAGAAGTGTTGAGTTTGCATTACCAGAATACAGCAGAAACAGCAAGTTAACACACAAACAGGAACAGATCACAAAACAGGGTGGCTTATGACTGAAATATGATGAAATATAAAACAGGGGAAATTATGTCTTTTTTTTTAATAAATAATAGCGTGTCTCAAATAAAGGAGTGGCTCTCTGTTCATTTGAGTTAAATAACAGCCCTGACCACTATTTGATCATTTACACTAAGTTTCACTGTTGTTAGATTTATTATCAAATACATCCCATGACAATTATGTGGCTAGCCAAGTCATTTTGACTCTAGCAGAGAAGCTGATATTATGCTTGTTAATTTCTGTTAATTAAAGGAGTTGCTCTCAGTGAAAGCTTCACATTGGGATGTTTAAAAAAAGGAGAAGAATTAATTTACAGACTTTAAACACTGGAAGTGTTTGATAGTTTAGGTTGAAGTGTACTTATTTTGTCAGTAGCACTTTGGTGTTTGTCCAAGGAATACCTGGAGGCTGCGATGGCCTCACTACCACTTCACCAGGCAGTCGGCACACTGTTAACAGCAGCGCTCTCTTGCATACAACACAGTATTGTGTGAACGTGTTAAACACCAAGCTAACTAGCACAGTGGTGTCAAAAGGAATGAAGTGACACCACATGGTGTTGATACTCAAAGTCATGTGCCAAGATGTGTGTGTTTGTTTAAGTGGTTAACACACTTATTGCACAACAGCCCCATAGCAACTTCCTGTTCTGAAAGAGAAACTGGAAAAACCACTCAACACCAAGAAGACTATTGTCTTTAGTGATCTGTGTTGGTGCTAGTAATCGAATATCTATACAATAATTATAAACTGAATATGTAGACTGACTGTCTCCTTTTGAGTTCATGTTTTTGTAGGTCACTTGTTTGAATACTATATAGTTTGTCAGTTCTGTTACTGCTGCATTATACTGCAGCATGTGGGCCCGCTGAATATTGATTGACCCATAGCAGTGCTCAACAGTTTTTTTTTTTGTGGGCTGTGCTTTGAAATGAGGTGAAAGTAGTTGAAACAGCACTTGCTTTGTTGCTTTTGACCCTTTCATACTGTATGTGGCATTCTCTGGCAGAGGAGAGAGATGCTGAGAGGTTTTATGTAATAGAAACAGCCGGGGATAGGACGCCGGGTAGATTTTTTTTTTTCTTTCTTTTCTGTGCCCCTCTGGGTCATTTCATTCCCCCTATAGAAATCTGCTGTATGTTGAATGGCAAGGCTTTTTGCATAGTGCATCCATTGTTTTGTTTTTTGTTTTTTTTACAGATAATTTTATTGTACTAAAAATGGCAAAAATAATACTGTACTGGCCTTAATGTCTTCTTCAAACTGGAGCCAACAAATTGTATTTGTTGATGACACCAGAAGAAGGATGGATGATGTGTTTACTGGAAGGGACAAAGGAAAGAGGCGGATGTCCTCCTTCCATTCATCGTTCTCTGTGGATATCACTCTTCATCTTTTCATCTCTTTTCTGAATGCAAGATCAAAAGGAGAGGGCAGCAAGGGAAATATCAAGTGTCACTAAATATAGAATCTCACAAACGCATTAGAATAATTGTTTTGTGTTGAATAAACAGCTGCAGAAACTTGGCTAATTTGCAGACATATCTGCCACTGGTTTTTGTAGACAATTTAATATTTGGACTGCTTGACGTTGAACATCGGAGAGGGTTAGAAGTTTGGAAATGCTTAGTTTTAACCATAATGTTTTCAAGGTTAGGAATATGCTTGATCTGCATATACCCCTTGAAAAATTCTTGATTTTCAACATAATCTGGTGTTTCATCATCTACACAATCACTCATGTAAACCAAAAATCTTTTAATATTTCAAATGAAACGATCCCGTCGTCATATTTGTTTGTTGTCTCCTGTCATTTATAGTAACAATTTAGATGTGATGATAAAAACTGAGATGAAATTATTGCTTTCAGTACCTTGAAAGTGCTTGAAAAGTGCTTTAATTTTACACTTAAAAAGACCCTGTATATGATTTTATAAATTGCAATTAATGCCTTTTGCACTTAAATAGACAGTATAGGTAATGACATACAATACATTTAGTGCCGAAACATTGTGTGAAGCTACAATAAATATTAATAACACTGGAGCAGTTTGATTATGTAACTGATTTTATTGTATACCAGTGATCAAAGCCAAGTGGTTGGTTTCATAGATATAAAACTTATATCTATGGTTGGTTTAGTAGCTGTTATTGTTTTGCCTTTTTATAAAGCGATCTCAGCTCTGCCATTATTACAACATTTCATTTTTGTGCAGTGATGCCAAAATTATAATCCAAACTTTATTGTACCATTGATGTTGAATTGCCCATGCTGGATGATGGGAATGGTTTTGAAATTTGATACACAGCTATGTATTATATGCAGTAGTATGCGCATGTTACACACAGTTAAAATGTTGAGTGCAAAAATGCTTCAGATGGCTACAATCAACATTAAATGCAGGGAAGAGACTGACATTAAGATCAGTTTAAATGCTGTATTGTGAATGACATCAGGTTAAATCTAGAGACTGTCAGCTTTCGCCAGTATAACGTTGCTCCAGACCACATCAGAGCCCCCATCTGAGAGCACTGGTTGGGGTTGTAGATGAGGAGGTGCCCCTCTGTTTTCCTCTCGGCCTAGTTTTATGGCTCTTGTGTCTTGGCTCTAACCAAACCCAGATGGGCTGCGGTCCCAACCTTCAGGATGTGGCACGGCTCTGGGGGAAAGGAATGGGTTAGCAAAGGCTTGGGAGAGCCATCGATGTGGGGTCGCCCACCTACGGTGAACACCCAACACTACACACCACTGCCATCATTTTATGCTAAGAGCAGCGGTGGCTTTGAATAGCCGTTATGTGCAAGAGACAAGTGGTAAAAAGAAGAAATTGTAGCTGCAGTAAGAGCAAGATAAAGAGAAAATGTGTTCTGGTTGGAAGGATGGAGAGGGTGAATAGCTGAAAATGTTGGCCTGCATAGAACATGTGCTGCCATGCAAGGCTAATGTGTCAGTGCAGCTTTCGTGGACTTTTCTTGGCGTAGGCCTCCAAAGAAGTTGAAGTGTGTTGTGTTTAGTTCACTGAATTTTAGGACTGTACATTATATTAGCTGTCCGCTGTCAATTCAGTCTCCAGCATTTGCTGAATGGACAAGCTAGATTTTCCCAGAGCAACCCAACACGGTTATTTCAGGGGAGCGTTACCAAGGCAACATGTTTTGTCCCTTTGTCCAGCAACAGTTGACCATGGTATGTGTAACATGGGACAGTTATTCTCTGTTTTGTGGGGAGCTCTGGCTGTCTCTGTCCTGACTGTATACAAGACAGAACACTCTGGAAGCAAAGCACGAGTGTGTGGGCTGAGGCTGTCTCTAGGCTCAGTCATATGGTGAGCAAGCCTTTCTACAGTGGCAGTAGAAAAAAAGATCAGACACAGCATCGAAACAAATGTGCAAGGCTGGATTGGACAGAGTTATAGTCTGTGCTGAGCTGCGCATGTTTCGGCGTGTGTGTGAGTGAATGCACCTGGGACCGAGGGTGCTTGACTGCAGAGGCCATGTCAGGAACAGGTGTTGCAAGGTTTGAGAAACCTCAGTTTTAAACTGACTTCAGCTTTAGCAGCCTTGGGAGAAAGTGGTCTTATAATCATTTTAGAGGTAAAGAAAAGAGGAATGAACAACATGAACAGAGGCCACCCATACAGAACTATGTGATTAAGCTGTTCAAGTTGTTTAAGTGATGTGAGAAACACACATACACACACAAAATCCATTATCACCTCGTGATGAGGGCAGGTATGTGGGTGTAAAGAACTCTCCAGCTCCACAAAGCCACTTTGATGACATCAGTGCGCGTTAAAATGATCAACACCCACACTATAATAACTGCTTCGCTATGCAGTCCTAAATACCCCACACAACACCTAGCTCCCATTGACCTTGCGTTGTCCTAAATGTAACCTATTCTTTCTGACACACTCGCACGCACACGCGAGCACACACCCCTAATCATATGATCTAGGCTGAAATCTTTTTCTTTGAAATGTCTCAATATCTGTTGTGGTCTCTGAGCTCACACTGAATCACAGCCTCCAGTTTTTTTTTTTTATATCCTTAGATTATGAAGGCTTTTGCATTAAAACTCTTTAATTATCGTTGACCGTGGATTGTGTACAATATTTCCTCACTTAATTTGGAGGTCGTTGCAGGTGCTTGGAGAAGAAGGTGCACTTTGTGTTCTCATGCCTGTCAGTTCATCTGTTTTAGTCCAGATTGAACAAGCACAGTATACCTGCAAATAAAATGAGGCTACCTATTGAGTTGCACAACACAAAAGGCCCTTTCAGAGACACTTGAATTGCATTTGCCTTTAGACTGTATTGACTGCAGTTGACTGTCTGAATCACAGCCATACCCCTTGTTATTCCAAGGAGAACATGATGTTCTCATGACGTTTCTGTTGTTGAAGTCATTCTCATTTCATCTTAGCTCAATTAATTTCCTGTGTTGACTGGAATTCAAATAGTGGACCTTTGCTCCACAGCACTGTCCAAGAACTGAGAGAGTTTTGACAAACTTCCTTCCATTTCCCACACATTTGTGCATTCTTTTAACTTGAGGCACACTATTCTGCTGACTCTCTCCTGAATCTTCCAGACATGAGCATATACAACCTCAGCCTGTGTCAGATTTGCAAGACTTTTTTACATGCTGAAACATGCATAAACCCTCTCCCTTTTCTATCCCTGTGAAACATGAAATTGAGGGCTATTTTTAACCAGTTTTGAAGAGCTTTTGTGTCGTGTTGGTTTGGGAATGAGGGGAGCTTTCTATGGGATGGATGAGTGGGCAGGGCCTCTGAGCTGTGTTGTTGCCTCCAGGCACTCTATGCAAGGAATAAGTGGAGGCTGACCACCCCACCCCATCAAATTAGGGATACTAATAGGGGAGCTCCAGTCTTCCACTCACAGCAAGCCATGGGAAACAGAGTGGAGAGTGAAGTCAAGACTGCCTGGAGTACACAGGTTTGTGTTACAGTACAGTACAGGTTTGAAAGGTGGATGTTGAGATGTTGGTCACAGCTTGTGTAAGCCTTCCATATTAGATCATTGTGGATTGTTTACTAAGTGTGGGTCCTGGGTGAGGCGTGTGTTTGCTTTGTAGAGATATGGTGCGTGAGAGTCTTCTTTAACCCCTGCCCTTCCTTCCCCATGGTTCCAGTAGGAACTGATCTGCTGGAATGTAAACAGCCATGGATTACAGTGGGGTCACTGTTCCCATTGCACAAAGCCACAAAACCATGGGAACAGCCATTCATACAGCTTGTAATCATCAGGGTCTAGAACATTGTAACTGCCACTCAACCTAATGGCAACCCCACATCCCAAAGCTGTCGCCCAGTGCAGTATATTTATAAAGAACATTCCCTTGTTTTTGTTTTCATTTACAGAAATGGGGAATGTTTGTGGATTTTTGTCACTGTTTTATCCCAGTTCATAATTCCCTCTGCACTGCTGACCTTGTCACTCCCATGTCTGCTGTTGGCCGGGGGAGGCTGACCGCAATGAACTTCAGTGCGAGGGTGCAACGTGCAGGGCGTTATCCTCTCCAGTTTTAGCAACCACTTTGCAGGTATCATTTCGTGGGAGCACAGGTTCTAAAAATACTGTACCACACCCACTGCTTTCCTGTTAAATGAAAGTTTTATCAGTAAAAGAGGCACTGTCATGTGGAAGGGACATCAGAAATCATGTTGGCTTATCATTTGTAGCCTTGTAACTTAAGACAGGACTATATTTAGTTATTCTTTCTATATGTCAAGGCAACTTGGCAGGGTCTTGTCTGCCCTAACCAAGCACCATGTATTTCAGTCTCCCTGTCAGGTCCAAGACAAGGAGTCCACCTTACTCTCAGTTTGATCCCATGAGAGATGATCGACCTGACACAGCGCACGACAAACTTGACTATAGAAATATATAAATTGGACCAGAAGCAATTTGGTAGTCTGTAAAGTGATCGTAAGTCCCTCCTTAGGCAGAGGTTCTTATCCACCAGCTCACAGTGATTGCTAATCAAGGGCCTTGCTCTCCTCCAAGTGACCCGATATGCATGTCCACTTTCCAGTGGAGTGCTGTTCTTTCTGAGGAGACATGAGTTTACCATTACCAGGAGGATATGACTAAGCTGAACACAATAAAGGTCTCATGGAAGATGGGCTAGGTTGTATTTTCACTTGATAAATGACCAGTCTGCCTCTCTGTTGGCCATTTGGTCTGAATTTCCAGTTTCGTCTTATCTGTACTCTTTAGTTTTTGCCTTGGCTTTAGTCACCACATTATCCCGGATGTGGCTAAGATAAAAATCTTATCTCCTCCACTTGTTCACTGTTTGAATTCTTCCATTTCTTTAGTCAGAAGTACAGTAACCCTGGCTGGCTCAGGGCCAAGTCTGCTCTGTTAACTCCTGAGCTTGGCCTGAGTGCGAGCCACTATTCTACATGGCACCACTTTGGTCACTTTTATTGTTTTTATCTTTAAAAGTGTAATGCAAAGCTGTTACTTTCATTAGTGTACAGAAGCACATGGAGAACTGCCAGGAAACATGATCCCAGCAGATTTGAAACTAAACTTAATTGTGGTTTTCTTCTTGTTTTAAACGCTCAAGGATCAAATCTGGACAGAGACATTTTCATGCTTTCTCACTGACCTCCCCCTCACCCACTCCCTTTCCCCATTTATTGTGTGTGTGTGTTCCATAGCCAAAAGGCTTAATGAGTCTAAAAATAATGACTGTCAAATTACACTTATTAAATTCAAATTACAGTCAATAAAACAGCATTGTTCTCCAGTATGCACACTCAAACACACAGAAAAAGGGGGATGAGCAGAAAGTGTTCCCATTGAAAATGGGACTGAATTCAATGACATGTATTGACCCGGAAATGCATAGACAAATTGGTGCAAGTCAGACCAAAATTCAAGGCACTATGGAAAAACTCTTACCTTAATAAGTAGGCTTTTAAGGTGTTTGTCTCTTAACGTTTGCAACTTTCATAACAGAACCACTATAAGGTTGTATTTAAACTTTGAGCCACAGCTAATGTAGGCTGTAAGCAAGTGGAGACAGTCCTTCTGTTCAACCCCCTGGTCTATTATTATATTAGTGTTCACTGTTGCGTGAGCCAGTGGACAGGATCATTTAACACAGGGCACTAGGTCTATCAGCACCTTGAGTAAAGTAGTCCTATATTTCTCATAGCAAATGGTTTCTCATAAGGTATCAGTTTTCTACTGATGTGGTGAACCTTTTAAACTTCTTTCGATGAATATGATTGCCATGTTGGGTTGAGCCAAATGCTTGATGGCGGTCCACTGTTACGCCATGGTGAGAAGTCCTGAAAAGGCTCTTTTTTTCAGGATGTCTTTTTACCATCCTTTTCTTTGTATCCGCCTTCATTTTCCTGTTCTTTTTAATGATTTCCAGCTATTCATTATCCAGAGAAAGGCTGGCTCCGGGAGGCTTTGGCTAAACCAGCGTCCACTCTCACTTGCATGGTCCTCACTTTTACTTTCCCATTACTCAGTCCGATTCACTTTCCCTTCCTTTTACCTCCTCCACTTTCTCTTATTCTGCCACTCTCTCGCATCTCTGTCTTTCATTCCAGTTCTCACTGGCCAATAAATCATTTGTGTTGGAGAGAGCAGCCAGTAGTATTGTGTAACTTCTCTCCCCAAAACCCTCCCTTGTCTATAAAGCCAAACATGGCCTGACGGACTGCTCGCTCAGTTTGTCCTAAACACTAGACCAGGACACTGACAAAAGGTTTCATTTAAAGCATCAGGGTGAGGGGTTAGCCTCTGAGACAGGCGCTAATAAAACAGTGGGGTAGGTTTCTGCATGTGTGATAATGGGGGTGTAAGACTTACCCACAGATACACACCACTGTAGCCCACCAGTATATTGAGGTAATATTTGTCATTTAAATTAAGATCTGGCTACGCAATTCCTGCTCTGAAGCTATAACTCAGTGTGGTTTTTAGGTTGTGGGGACGGATGGCAGAGTTGATTCGTCACATCACTACAGTAAGACGTCTCATTTCTAACCTGGCCCTAGACTGCTGCCCCGTGATGGCCTGCAGTAGCCACAGCTGCAGTTGAATGTCTTTCAGAGCTGCAACAGGTGCAGGTGTATTGGATGACCTTTAACCTTTCACCTCAGCTTGGCGACCTGCCAATCCAACCACCTGTTTAGGTCAGAGATATTTTTAGAAAGAAAGAAAGTGCTGCCTTGGAATTGGTTCTGGTGATGTTTCATGTGAATACAATAGCAAGGGTAAAACGTATATCATGGTAGACACATTTAGATAGAAATATTTGATATGCAGGTGGAAATATCTCCCAGTAGAAGCTCTTACTACCATTTGTGGGCCTTATTTCATCTGTAGGTCTTGCTTGTAAAATCCACATAACCTGCAACGTAAGTATGTTGGCTTGTTGGTAATTGTTGTTGGGTGAGCTACTCGCTCTTTAATAACCCACTCCAGCTTCCTCAGGACCTGGCCCAAAATTCCCATTTCAAGCAGCCACGGACTGGCCTACCTCCAGCCTCAGCACCTAATCAGCTTAGTGCTCTCTCCTCTGTGCTTTTTCTCAGCTTTAAAGAGAAAGCAACAGAAAATGCCCCCTCTACTTAAATAAACTGCAGTTCTTTGAAATATTAACTACTGCATAAAAAAAACTGAAAACAGATTGATGTGTACTAAAATATAAAACAAAGCACTGCAATAAAATATTGATTATAACTTATAATATCATAAATATACACAGAAATGGGCAAGATATCTGGCAACTTTTCCAGATATCATTAGAAGAGCCACAACTAACTGAAAAACAACCAAGCCATCTTGTCTGTGTTCATCAACTTTGAGCACTTTGAGTACTTACTGTAAATCGTCTCGGTTGTCTCTGATGGTTGTATTCTACATTTATCCACAGACATTACCATAACCTCAATAGTTTACTGACCAAATATTGTATGTAGCACTGATTATTATGGTCATATTCTTAGTCTAGTTTAAGTATTGCTTGATAAGATATTGTGCAGTTAAACATACATTTGTTAATTACATACTGTTTTATATTTAGGAAAAGTTCTTGTTTTTGCTGTTTGTTCAAGAAGTTTGGTTTATTTTGGGAAATTATTAAATGCTTTTGTAGAAAACATACTTATCCTCAGCAAGTAAGGAATCCTAAGGAAAGTAAGGAAAGTATTTTTGGTGTATTGGTACAGAAACCTGAGTATTGTATTGGTACTAGTTTTGCAATTTTGAATATTAACCAGTCCTAAAACACATGAAGAAATCTGGAAATGAATTTTGCCCCAAAGTTTTTGTTCCTGATGAATCTTTTCTTAGCCTCTAAAGTTATCTGCCGTCAGCACTGTTTTGGGCAGATTAACTGCCAACCAGCAGACCTGGGCCTGCAGGAAGCTGCTCTTCAGCCCTGTAGAAAAACGGCTAGCTCCAAAACCGAGGTATTAGCTGAATTCCCAAAAGAACATTTTCCTATCCCTCCCCCATTTTCCCTTCACTTCTGCCTGATGGGCTAATTTGCGTTGACTTAGCAAGGTTTTGGCAGATTTGCAGTCATTATCAAAGAGCTAGTTGAGGCCTGACTGCAGGTCTTATGTAATTTATTCATAGTGTAGACTGAGTTGCAGAAACTAGCTTTGTGTTAATTGTGTTAAAGGACTGAATGATATTCATGTGCCTCTTGTATTTTGATAACAATGGTTTTCATTGGGTCCCTGCGACTTTACGAGTGCCTGTGCATATAAGCATATAATGGGTGTCTATTCACCTTGGCCTACTTTCCAAAGTGCTGTGTCAGAGCACCGTATGGGACGCTGCAGTAATCCAGACACTGCTGTTTTGGAGCACATTGTGATCTTGGAGCAACTGTTTTTTTTTTTTTTTTTGCAGTGGAGACAAAAAGCTGATTCTAGAGCTGCAACTGTAGGATTTACTGCTCTGGAAGTCAGTGAGTGAGAGGCACTGTATTGGAGAGAACATCAAGATACTTGAAGAACAACACTGGTTAATATTGGTGTTGTAAATTAAAACCAGTCCAATGTGCAGGGCATCTATTTGTAATCATTACTGGTCTTGGAAGAGTAGCAGTTGTACTGAACTTATATTGGTGCATGCTGTTAATGGAGGTGTTTTTATTAAATTCTGGTATCAGTGAGACATGCGTTTGTGCACTCGGTGCCAAGCCACCTAGGGATTTAGATAAGCCACACTTTCCTACCTCAATGGTCCACTACCCTTACTGGGATGTGTGATATAACTAAAATGTTTCACGTCACCTAATTTAGAGATAGCAAATAGCAACAAATACGCTCACTGTGCATGTGCAATAATTAGTTAGCACCAGGGCTGGGTGATATAGCCAAAAAATAAAATCTTGACTTATTTCAAGCTTATGGCCGATTCATGATTTTAATAAAACATTTTCCTGGCCTTACATGATTGAAACATCATATTTTTTAGAGCTTCATTTGCAAGACATGCTGTCATTGTTATGCATATTCAAAACATCCCTTTACTTTTATCCCTTTACAGCTACGGATTGTCAGTACTAAAAAGAGCACGGCCACTTCAATAATCATCAGTTTTAGCACAGATAGAGGAGAGAAGTCAGCACACTACTGTAATTCATCTGCTCCTGCTGTTTATGTTTCGACAAGGCATTAGCCTGATATCTTCAGGCAGCTGGCTAGCTAACGTTAGCTTCCCGGCTACATGGCAGGGACAGACTGAACGAAATGAAATTTGCACACCGTTAAGTCGATTTCCGTGGCATCACCACGCGATAAGCAGAGATGCTTTGTCAACAAACACAAACTGAGAGAGCAGGACAGTGTGCAGAGTCTTTTATAGCTAGAGCCGGCTAGCCACCTGGACTCTGGAGACACCTGGAGTCACGACAGTCCCGTAAACTGCATTGTCAGTTTCAATTAATCAGATTAATTTGACATATCGTTCAGCCATAGCTATCACTAACCTATATATTATAAACACAGTAATTGAACTGAAGACAGTCTACATTATTAAACACTGACAAGTGTTCAGGAAAGAGGCAGCTTTGACGAATATTAGAGGGAGTTGGATAGCAAAGAAAGGAGAAGGTTACCAGTCTGGGAAACCACACACACACTCACAATAATTCTGCTTAGACAGTCTGAGTCTGAACAGCCAACGCAACATGACACAACTCGATCGTAGCACCTGTTTCTTCAGCCGGCCAATCTACTCCGTCACCACCCAGACATAGACTGACTGATTCACACTCACAGTGTCTGTCTTATACATATATACATATACATTACATAAACACTATAAAGCTTCAATTACAGTGCTGTATGTAGTAGAATGATAAAATAATGTACGATGGATAGATTGTTTGATTTGGTACCCACACACATGCGTTTATTTATTCTACCCTGAAGTGGGAAAGATCTGGTTGATGTAGCTCCAGTACTGTTGCATCTGATTGACCGATAGTACAATCCTAGTCTCCAAAAGAATCCTGCCGTGCAGAGAAAATGGTCTTCATCCTCCAACTCTCCCTCGTCTTCCTCCGCCTCTGCATTTGTCGACTGCTGGCCTTCTACCACGGCTTTCAACCACCCACATCCTCTCACCGTTCTCCATAAGAAGCGCAGCACTGCTACCACCCACAGTCCTCTCTGAAATACCTGCTACAAATATGTGTGAAATGTGTGGTGATTTCATTTTTTTATTGTTAATTTTTCTCAGAATATCGTGTTGATACAGTGCTCTCGCCGTTAGCCTTCACTTTAGTGCTGTTGCTGTGTAACCAGGCTTAGAGCAGATGCCTATACTGTAGCATTCATCTGAACTGGTCTTGAATGCATACCAGTGGAGTGAGGTGTATCTGAGAATGCCTGGAGGACTGTACTTGGCCCTGCAACAGAGATGTCAGATATCCACCATATGGCTTTTTATAGAGCTATATGTTTGTCTAAAGTACAGGCAGGGGTTAGGGTTGGTATTATAGCTGAGGCTAAGGTAAACAGACTGGCTTAACCTTGTCTCAATGTTGGGGTAAAATTATAGGACCGTGAGGACTCTGGGACAGTGATGATTGTAATCTTGTCAATGACCAATCTGTCAGCTCTAGTTCCTGGCCTGATTGCTATGTATATCTGTGTTTGTACGATTATTTTGGATTTAGGAAGGAGAGACAGTGGTTTGATATTCCTCTGTAGCAAGAGGGTGACTCCATCTGTCTGGCACCAGAGGACATTTCCCCGCAGCTGGTTGTTGGCATGCACGCTGGTATCAAAAATGTGTGTTTACCTCTGTTGTCCTAAGTTGCTAAGGAAAGATTTATTGCATAATTGCTGTTATCGGTAATGAGCAGAGGATGTTGGACCCTGAAGAGACCTGATCCTAGGCCATGTTCGTGAGTCAGGATGAAGCAGTGCCAGTTCATCAGCTTTCCTTTTGGCTCCCATGTCTTTAATGATCAAAGTCAAATGTCTTTGGATGCAGGGTGAAGAACTTGGAAACGGAGCTTGAGGATCCTGCTGTTACATGTCTAAAGAAACGTAATGAAACTTAACGAGTGAAGTTGTAGCTTTTGAATTTGTCACCACCAAAGTTGGCAGACAAACTGGCACCTAATACAAAACAACAGATGTTTCCAATCATCTTACAGGTGTTCATAACTAACTTGGCCTTTGAGTAATATTTAAGGTGTATTCATACTGACGGAAAATGAATGGGGAATTAGCGGTGACTGCATTAAAAAAGATGTTGCAATATGTGACTCAGTCAGTTTAACTGCACTCTCGCTTTCCATGACCAGAAATGAGTCTGTCAAACCCAAAAATGTTGATGGCAGAGGAAGAGAATTTGCTTCACAACCAAAAATGAGACTTAGACCATCAGCCAGCTGCCAAAAGAAGCAAATATTTCTCTTGCTGTGTCATGAGGGGGAATGGGATGTTTTGTTAAGCTGCAGAATGGCCAAGAGTGAAGGAAGCCAAGGGCGCAAAGGCATACATTGTTAAATCACGTGTATTTTAGATGTGAAGCACCTCATGGAACTGTCTTGTAGTGTTAAAGATTTTAAAATTGTACAACACTAACACCTATTGGCTAAAACAAAATACAAATGTTAAATTAATTAATCTTTTTTTTTTATAATTAATCAATTAAGTAGTCATATAAGGACTTGACAATATTTTGATTTGATGTTTTTCACTGAAGCACAATATTCCAGTAAAGACTTATACAGTATGACAGCTAAAATGTCACATCTGGCTGCTTCTTTCATAATCTTCTCACAGATATAGCCCAATAAACATACAAAATTCCCTCCCGCCCCTCCAGTTATCACAGACTGGCCTAGAGAAACCAAATCTTTTTCTGATTTGTCCCTGTCTCCCCTTGAGACTCTGCTCAATGACTCCCATCGAGACAGTATTCATATTATTGTCTGAACAGCTTTAGAGACAAGAATAAGTTTATGCTGGCTTCATAATTTCCATGCTCTGATCACAAAAGGACACTTGTTTGGGCGTCTTGTCTCTCAGTCATTTCCTTGTTGAGGGTTAAGGGGAGGAGTGGTTCTGTGGACTGTGGCGGCTGACAATCCCACATTGTGTGAACTAGTGCTGCTTCACAAAGGGCCCATTGTGGAGAGCGGTGGCCCGGGGAGAGGGGACTGGGTCTAGGCTAGGTGACAGCGAGGTGTGGGTTCGGGGGGCCTGGGTCTGGGGGCTAGAGCCGCGATGGCTGGCCCAAAGTAGGGGCGTGTATTGGTGCTCAGCTGCCACAGTGCTGGGGCAGGGAGGGTGCACACGTGCGAGAAGAGTCCCGTGCTGCTTGCCACACAGCTCCAGTGTAAAACATATAGTGTACTCCCACACAACCACCACCTACTTCATACACAGTAAGCACTCAAATCTCTCTGAGAGGCAAGCAGCTTTATGAAAATGTTTTTTTAATCAGAGTTGTTGTCAGTCTCTGATTTAGTCCTAGAGAATCCGATGCTGTGATTATAAAACTGGGGCCTTAAGCTGCTTGTACAACTGTTCCAGAATTTGAAATATTTTGCTGTTTATCCTGCTCTGACTCCAGCTCAAGGACAAGCCCACATGTGTGGTGTACTCTAGATTTGTTTACTCAGACAGATGGCCTAGCAGTCTAAAGTCATAGTCCACAAAACCCCTTTTTTTCTGCTGAACTGCTGTTCTCCTTGACCACCAGCTTGAGACTTAATCCTCCTTTTCTCACCCTCTACTGTTCCCACTCTCTCCCCAAACCTCCTTCCTCTCTCCGTGTCTGAGAGTGACAGGGCTCTCAGGTCAAGCTGACGGCAGTCTCTCTGTCCAGTCTGAAGTAGGCCTAGGCCCGTCGCCCAGCTGTCCAAAGGTCTATTTGTCCGTCTGTCTGTCAGGCCCGGCTGTTGCCCTGGCCTCTCACCTTGGTGTCGAGAGCCCTTTAAAGCCACGGGCATAAGAAGTTGAACCAAAACATAATGGCCAACTGAGTAACTGCCTCTGTGCCACTCTTGTTGTACCATGGTATATGAGACATTGCAAAGATTATACTACCTGTCATTCCATGCTGCCTCAGAGTCTTCTCTCACTCTTAGCCTAGTTAGACCAACCTAAAATCCTCCTTGTTCCAATTTGCTGTGCCAAATTTTGACTCCGCTATTTGTTACAATATAGACAGTTGTAAAAGAGTTGAGAATGAAAGTGACATTTAACAGTGACAAAGTAAACAGGGCCTCTCATCTGACCTCAGGGTGGGATTACCACAGTTGACTGTTGACTTCTCTGTCCACATTAGAGACCAAGCCATAGGCTTCAATTGCTCTGTTGCTGACAGGCTATGCTGGTTATGCTGCACAAATTGGGTCTTTGAGTTAGATTTATTTGGTCACTAGCTAACGTGAATGTGATACCTTTTAATTTTGTTTCCAGCTCTATATCCTAATATATTCCAATTTGCTGAGAGCTGTAATTTATCATCTGTGGTTGCCTGGTACTTATAGCTTGGAACCACTGTGGTATTTTGGTGTCTATAATTCTGCCTGTATGTTTAGTACAGTGAAAGCAGGGCCCAAAAGCTGTTCAGACAGCTACCCATAACGAGTGTGCTTAGTAATGCAGAATTTGTTTACTTCATTGAACAAATATAAATCCCTCAGTCAACATAAGATTATCAAGGCTTCTCCCATTGCTCGCGTAAGTCATTTGGAGGTCAGGCTAAGCAAAAGTCAGTTCTCTGAACTAGTAATATTTCTGGTCATGTGTGCAAATATTTGCCTTTCTTTAAGTACTGTCTTTCTAGGAATTCGCCAGCACAAGTGTTGTGAAGTGAAAAGCATAATTTTACAAAAACCTTCACTTGGAGCGATGCAGTACAATGGACTATAAATAGATTATCTTATCTGTTCCAAGTTGAGCTAGCACGTCTCCATTCATTGTAAATGAGCCGTGCCTACACACAAAGCCACTGTGTGCTTACATAAACCTGCATGTGAAACCTTAAGTCACTGTACACAAAGTAGTATTGTTGTGGAAGTCCTGTGGTCACGTTATTTATGGTTGACAGATGGCATCCATGTCACTGTGCATGCATAGTTGGGTTTACACCTCACAGCTAGGCATCAGACAGATTAAACTCAAAACCGCTCAGCGAACCCATGAACTTGCACTGTTTATAAATGGAAACGGACAGTCCTTTTCACAGGTCCTTTCAGGCTCTTTCTAGTGCAACATGGCTGTGTAGATCGGGGCTGAACAACCAACATTGTGATATATTCACATTGGAACTGATGCAATATGAATAATCTTGATGTAAAACAGTGTAGTTCATTTGATAAATAATGTAAATTAGTCTGATTTAATGCCTTTTAATTTGCACCTGATTCTAGATACCACCCTTTTTTAATTTGTTCAAAAATCAGCCCACTTCTTTAACGAGTACTTAAAGTGCATCATTATTACTGTGTTGATAATGGACTTTAGCCTAGATTGAGTGGTGACTATTAACCAAATACAATTATGTCATGCTGAGTCCATCAGAGCTGTGAACAACTACCTCATTTCCCTGTCTAAAATCACCCTAATTATTGCTAGAGCGACACTTTCTTTTACAAATGGAGCTAGTGAAGTAAAAAGCTGCATATATGATACAATTATGTAATTACTGTCTTTTAAATGCTGCAGTACATATCACAAGAAACAAAAATATCACGGCGAGCCGTAACAAGAACATTTGCCCGTGCACAGACTGTTATATCAGTGTGTGGTGTGCCAAGCTTGGCATGAAAATTTATGCTGGGGTGGATTGTGTGAGAAGACAGACCATGTGGAGGGATATGTGGGCACGTCTGTTCACTTCCACATTTAACATTTTATCTATGTGTCTCTGTTGTGTCCTCCAGCCCAGCACTCTACCCCAGGGTACAATCAATATGAACCAGTGCTCCGATGTCATCGATGGAGAGTCCAGGACAGGTCAGAAGAACTCACTGTGCATCCTGACCCCTGAGAAAGAGCACTTCATACGGGCTGAGTGTAAAGAAATTATCAACGGGTAAGACATAATAACCAGGAATGTGATCTGTTACTGTAGGAATTACAAATAGACAATCTGCCATTATGTCTTTATATATGTGATGTGAGATAACTGTGGCCTCAGGTGGGCAGTATGGTTTGTGTTGCTCTCTCTTTTGGTTTGAGTTTGACAGGGATGACAGAAACTTGGACAAGGGAGAATAGCTGTGCGCAACTGATTCTGCTGCCAAAACTGCTCTGCCCCCTGCTGTCTCCTTTGGGCTTTGCTTTTCAGAGGCTTGTAATCCACACTGCAGTGACAGTGCACATTCTTGAACTGTTTCCTCTCTAGCCCCTCTCCCTGTGTTCACAGACCCCCATATGCCTGGACACAGATCACGATACACAAGCTTTAAGCCTCATAATTCGGTTGTCTCTTATGCTTCTCCTCCACTGCTGCACAATCAAAGTGTGTTTCTGCAGTGCACTCTCCCTCCCTGGCTGTAGCATACATATTGTGGCTATTCTTAGGGAACTGTGACTCACAACACCCACTCTCCGTTATGCTACCTGCTTTATCACTGTAAATCACTGGCTCCCATGTGTTGTCATATTAGCCCTCGCAAAGTTGCCATTAACTGGCAACCAGCATTTTTAAAATATATATGTCTTGTTTTGTATGTTTTTATGTTAAGCTCCTCACAAATGTTACAGTATGAAAACAGTGCTGCGTGGGCACTGGTTCATTTATAACTGCGTCACATGTTTGTATCTACAGTATGACAGTTAATGGTGTGACACTCCACACCAAAGGCTTTCGCTCTTTACAAAGTGGGTAGAGTAGAAAAATATTTGATAATGCATGAGCATCCTGTACCATAGTCAGTCACTGACTTTATTATGCTAAACACAAAAGAGCCGGAGGTTTCTGTATTGCATGAAGTCCTATATTTTACAATTACATGAGGACTAGTGTTAAACTGGATAGTTATGTTCAGATTATATTATTTAGTCCTGAGATCAAAAGTCCACGAGTTTTAGTTATATTTTGTCCACTTCATCATTCTTATTTTTAGTCAGTTTTTAGTAGACTAAAACTCTGAACCATGAACATTTTAGTCTAGATTTAGTCAACAAAAAATATTTGTTTATTTTTGTCATCAATGGATTCGTTGACAAAAACCTGGGGACCATTTTAGTCTAGTTTTAGTCAAGACCAAGAATGAGCATTTTAGTAAAACTTCAGCAAACTTCTTCCGGGTTAGAATTAATCCAGATGATTTTGATTGACAATATACATATGTTACTTTGTGAGGAAGTAGAATCATGGCGCTGTAGTAGAGTTTTTTTTTTTTTTTTTTTTTTTTAAGAAAAGCTATCAGTGTGGGAGTATTATGTGTGCTCTGCAGTAAGTAATGTATTTTTGCAGTGCTTACCTAAATCCACTCTGGCTAATTAGATCAGAGTGTCCTCATGAATTGCCTTTTTATCTTCACAAAGAGCAAAAAAGCAAACATAAATTATCGAGGAAAATCAAATGTAACCATATCAGGCTTTAAGATGCTTTGTGTTGCCACTTAGGGGATTAGACATTGACTAAAGGTACATTTTCGCTGTATTAGCTCACTGTTTAGAGAGTAGAGGGTGTTTAATTCATTGCATTTTAGTTGTATCTTTTTCTGTCTGTTAGTAGTATTCGGTCATGAACATGCTTGTCCTGGCAAGTACAATTTGTATTTTGCTGCAGAGAACGTTGTCATATATTGATCCACCATGGGTGCTGGGTTTGTATAGTCTGCACTTAGTTTCCCAAGAACAACACATTGACTGCTTCATTATTCGTAGGTGGCAGGAGGTTCTGACTGTATACCCCAGGACCAACAAGCAGAACCAGAAGAAAAAACGCAAGGTCGATCCACCCACTCACCAGGTAATGCACCTAATCACACACTCCATAGTGAAGTGTTTTTACCTTGCTCACACTCAACATGGTAAGAGCAGTAAGCAAGCAAATCCAGATGAACGTCATGATTTTGCTATGATTCCTCTTTTTACTATTGTGTATGGATGGGATCTTGAATTCTGCATTATCCTGGCAAATATAAACCTCCTGTGCATAGATGTATAGCAGAGAATATTATTAGGTTTAGGTGATATAAAATAAGGTGTATGTATGTATATATGTGTGTGTGTGTGTGTGTGTGTGTGTATATATGTATGTATGTATGTGTATATATATATATATATATATATATATATATATATATATATATATATATATATATATATATATATATATATATATATATATATATAAAATATTGCTTAGTATTTTATATATATATATATGCTATATATATATATATATATATAAATATTGCTTAGTATTTGTGCTTGTTTGACATCATCTGTGTTATAACTGAAGTATTTCCAAATGACCGATAATGAGCAATTTTTGGCTCCTAGCATGATTTCATGCTCACACTTTGAAGGCGGATATGACTTTATGTCAACACTGTTTGAGATGAGGTGAACATTATAAATGGTCCACGTGTGGCAATTCTGCCATTGCTGCAACAAAGAGGACAACATGTGCTCTTGAAGTATGGAGGCTTTTCATTCCACTCAAACTACACCAGCTGTTTTCCCCTCAGAGAGAGAGATGTATTGTTTTTCTGCCAGCAACATGATCTGATGAACAGTTTATGATATCCATATTTGCATTCCTGTGTCTCATGATGCATCTCAATAGACGAATAGACTGCATGCCACATTTGTCTAAATACATTGCAGTGGTCAATGGTGAACAGTAGCAAAAGAATTACAGTGTTAACATTTGATTGGATGGTATCACGAGTGTAAATGCCATTTCTCTGCTAGTAATACTTGCGTTATGTTTCCAGCAGTGTAGTTCTGGTTTTAGTGATGCAGAACAGACAACTACTTTTAATATATACACAGTATCACCTGGTTATTAGGCAGCAAACATTAGTGAGCTATCAACATATTCCTGAGCAAACAATCCATCGTAATGATGACAGCCTCCTGCTAAAATAACATTCAGCAGTGTGACCATGAACCTCTCGCTATGAATTTGCTGGTGCACTCTGTTTCATTGTCACGTCCAGCAGCTGCTGTCTCACCTGCCAGGCTTTTGCCCCGAGTCCTGCCTGTTCAGTTATTAACCTTGTATGCCTGGTCAAAACAGACTTATTTTTTTCTAAAAAAATCATCACCCATGTGCCCTGTGAAAGGGTGAGTGCAGGAGCGTGCAACGGCTCCAAATGCTTAATGAGGAATGGAACAATACTTTGTGAAAGGAGGCATTTCTGTTGTAAAATGGTGATAACAAATCAACAGTCATCATACCCTCATTTCAGACTACCTCATGTCACCCCTGTTTTTAACATTACAGTGCTGTGTATTCTGGGCAAAGTCCTCTAAATGGTTCAAAACATCCATAACGGATCCTACAAACATTTTCTTATTTCACACTGTGACAGCGCTGAGCCCTTGCGGACTTATTGAAGATAATGCATGTTAAACTCTGTGTGTCTGTAAAGGAGGACGTTGCCACTGAATCCCTTGGTGCTGTTCCTTAGCTGACTTTCCACATTGACTGGTCTGTAGAGGGTGCCAGAAAGAGAATTTCCCTTTGGAGAGCAATGTGTCCAGAGGGAATCTATAAATAAATAAAATGATATTGAGTATATCTACAAAGAGTTTAGCAACTAGAAACCAAAACACATTTCTGTTTAACAGTCTGAGAGCAAGGTGAGCAGCGTCATTCAAGCCAGTCATGTGACATCCATTAGAAACACAATGCCCATAGGGAATAAAAATGCATTTTTCATTTTCTCCCTGGTAGGTAGAAATAAAATAACAGGATTAGGTAAAGCTTTATTACCATAATAATGGTTATAATGACAAGATGAAATATAGGCATATCATATAATGTTGTACAGACCACCCACGTGGGATACAGTTGTTCCCAATTCCTACCTCCTTTTTGATGTGAGGCCAAATTTGTGGTGTGAGTGCACACAAAATTCTCTCTGAAGTTCATTGTCTGGCTGCTCTAATGATGGCGCCCTGAATCAGACTGTGACCTTACTGGGTGTACACTAACAGGCTCATTTGCAGAGGGACAGCGGTGACACAGTGATGACCTTGACTGTGTCCCATGTGACCTCTGTCATTTATGTCTTTGTAGATGAGAGTACCTGCTATACTCTCCATTTTTTTGGCATATATATACATTCAATCTATCCACATTGAGGTTACTGTTTGACTGTCATTGTTTTGGTGCCTTTTTTTTCTCCTTTCATTGGCAAAATGCATACTTAACTACAGTATTTTAGTGGTAAGCTACTACCCATAGACTTTAGACAGCATGATGACACATAGAGGGAAAGGTCAACCACTTCTCTGTAAATGTGCTGGTCTTAACGTGTAAGACTTCCAGGCTGCATAAAACTATGAGTTACTGATATCTGCTTTTAACAACAATACTAGTACAGAACCTGGTTGATGCTGTACAACAGGAATTTCTTGCATGTGTGTGAAATGAGCGCTGCTTGAAATAACAGTCAGGTGGTCAAGGCTAAGCCATAGAATTAGGGCTGATAATGTGTGAGGGTGATTATGCTTTCACTTCTTGTCTAATGTCACTTTCTATCATTGTCTAATGGGCTGTTCAGTTGTTCTGTGATAGAAATGTGATATAGATTGTCACAGGTAAATATCCAAGGTTGTGTTAAGGCTCATATTTTCTCCACCTCACATTTCCACCTGAAAGCTATTCTCCCACTTTTACTCAAGTTACTGGAGGCATATGCTCGGAAACGGTTGTAAATTGAGTACATGTTTGCCTTCTGGGTAGTGCCACTAAATTTAAGCACCTGAGCCTGAGTACAAAAGAAATATGTGACAGGAAACTTATTTGTGTCTCATATTGTAACTGAAGGCAGTCTGAAAGGAGTTTTTACTTTCAGATTCTTGTGTTGGCTCTTCAGCAACAACATCTTATAATAGTGCTTTATTTCATAAATTTACATGAATTTGGCCAAAATGAGAACGAAACTAAGCACCTTAGTTTAAATAATACAGAAACTATGAAATCAATGAGACAGATTTTTGGGTCTGCCTGTATTGATTATAATCAGCACTACGTAGCAAGCATTAACATCCAAGGCTTTTTGTGATTGGCAGGGTGGAGTAACTCCAAGCCAGTGTTTTTTCACTGAAGACATGAATGGACACCCAGTGAGTTCAGCTTGGCCAAACTTTTTATCCTGCTTCACCTTCTGGCTTTGAAATCCCAATCCTAATAGATTATATTTATTATATTCCCGATCGATGCAGGTGAAGGGTGAATAAAAAGGTCATGATTTTTGCTTCTCTCTGATACTGAAAGAGCACAACAGCATGTTTGTGGTGAAGTTGATTTGAGTTTGAGGGTCGCTTTGCTTTGGAAATCTTGCTTTTTCTTCTTATGAACTCAAATGATCCTGCGAGTCTGCTGATTCCAATATGCACATCAACCTTTGAACGCAACATAGTGTTTAATTTTGTATTCTTTAATCAGATGAAAATGATCTATATGATTTTTATCCTAGAAATTCTATTAAAATTAATTCCACCTCTGCAGAATCTTTGTTTTTTTTTTGTATCCCTCAATAATACAGGTGTGTTTGCCATGAATGAACTCTTTGTTCTTTGTCAAGCTGTCAATCTCTTTCTCCTCTCCACACATCCTCCTTCTGTCTTCCTAGAATTAGTCATTTTACCAATGATGAAAGCAATTTTCTTTTGCTTTGTCACTTTGATATTGGATTTTCCTGACACATACACATAAAAAGTCAAAAAAGCAAAAACAAAATAAACAGACCAATGATGTGAAATCATGTGCCACTGAACACTCTGATCATCACCACTCCAAACTAAAGCCACAGGAGATTACTGTGTTGTGCAGAAAGCTTATTTTCACTGAATAGCCCAACGTCAAACGACAGGAAGTAACTTCACATTCACTTTTCAGTAATTTTAATTCTTCTTTAATCTTTTTCCTTCTCGTATTCCTTTTTGTAGTCTCTCTGTGACCTTACCTCCCATTATGTCCTCTCCTCTTCCCATCCACTCCTTCCGACCCAAACCCCCAACCAGGAGCCCGGCCCTGCCAAGGTGACAGTGACCAGCAGCAGCAGCGGAGGAAGCATCCCTTGCCTGCCCAGCAGTATTGCCAGCGCTGAGCGTGTGCCGATGAGCCGCGCCACTCTGTGGCAGGAGGAGAGCCGCTGGAGCAGGGCCACCATCCCCTGCAGCCGCAGTGCCTCCTGTATCAGCCAGCTGAGCCAGAGCCAACCAGACTCCAGTATTACTACTCAAGACGGTGAGGACCAAGATGATGGCATGCAAATTCCTCAACATCCTGTATACATGCTTCACCTTTTGTTTCTCTGTTAGATTAAGAAAACTGGGTCACGTTTGGAACATTTGCTAGTCACAGATAACATGAAAGGCATTGTCACATGGCAGGTCTCACTTTTAGTTAATGTTTTCACCCTGATGAAAAATCTGCAGTGACGTGAGCATAAGGATTCTCAGGCACTTGACCATCAGTCTGATCATCAACTGTTTCAGGAATAGTGACGCTATTTTGTAGTATACAACAGATATGTAATGTATGTTCACGTATTTAGCACTATATAAAGATGGTTTTGGGTGTCTCATATCAGTGGCACTGTCCTTGTTTCAGATGGCGGCACCATGAGCACTGGACGCAAGGTACGAGTGGAGAGTGGTTACTTCTCCCTGGAGAAGACCAAGTCGGAGCCTTCTCCACAGTCTGCACAGCATTCTCAGCCACTTCAGCCACCCCAGCATCTGCCCCTGTCCTCTTCAGCATCCTCCTCCTCCTTAGGAGCTCTCAGTCCCAGGTACAACTCTGAGTCAGAACCCCAAATTTCCCCTTATCAACCCTCCCAAGATCCTCTTCCTTCTCCAGGTGCACTTGTTTCCCCCAGCTACTCCACCATCAGCTCCTCCCAGAGCTCGCTGGACTCTGAACCCAGCGGGACTACACCCACCTGGGAGGGACACAGTGGTGGTGGAGGAAGCACTGGTAGTGTCAGTGGTGGAGGAGGCAGAGTGGGCCGGTCCGGCAGGGAGTACGCAGCGCTGTCTGATGTGCCACGGGCTCGCAGACTGAATTACCGCGAAGCCTTCCGCGCAGAGAAAAAGCGCCAAGAGCTGAGGGCACGGACACGGAGTCCTGGCAGAGAGGAGGTGGCTCGGCTGTTTGGGGAGGAGCGCAGGTAAGAGGTTATGGATAAGTGTCATGCCCGGCACATTGCAAAAAAGATTCTTCAGAGACAGTTTAAGTTTCTTGCACCTGCTTTCTGATAGATCAAATAAATGCTGAACGCACATCACATAGCAGAAACATACATGCAGATTCACTTGTGATAATAATGGCAACCAAACTTGATTAATAATCATTAATGAGCCGCTGGTTGTTAGCCCTTGGCGTAGCCTTAAAACATATCGATAGCATGCCAAGTAATCTGTTATGTGAAGCTCATGCATTGCTTAAAGCATTCAGCATTTTAGTTTTTTAGCACCACCCTGTGGCTGCTGTCTTTGAGGCTCTCCTACCTATAGCTCACCAGTGGTTTGCCATTAATGATTGGGGGGGATTTAAATGCATGTGTTACTTTCTTTTCTATGATCTCTACCTTTGCTCTTGCTACTTTGCTAGTTTGTTTTGTTGTTTCGATCTTTTCCAGGGGCTTCTGAACAGAGCTTCTCAGACCTAATGCTCAACCAACCCTTCCACCCCTGTCCCAATGCTGTTCCCTGCTGGTCACCGCTGATTCCTGCTTTCTATCATTTCATCTCTGCACTGCCTGGGAGCACACACATACACTGTTTCATGAATACTTGATTTACTGTATATACTTTGCATACTCAAACATGCTGATGGTTGGTACTGATGGTGGGTTTACATACAGTTTGATCTCTCCTCCTTTCTCATGCAGACACACACACACACACACATTAACAAGTGCAGTGCCTTAAGGTAACGACGACTGTGTTGCCATTGCTGCTACTTCTGCAATTTGTTTAATCCACCATCCCAGTCATTTTCCTTTTCTTCTGAAGTTTAATCTCTCATCATATAACAATACCTTTTATTCTTTGATGTATTTCTGGATTGTTCTCTTTGGGGATATGACTTCTACCTTGTGTTGCATATTGTTATGAAAGGGACTTTGAGTCTGGAAACTTGAGTCAAACTTCCTCCATATTGTATGCAAATGCTGTGCAGCATTGCATTCTGCACACAATAAACTAAAACTACTTGTATCCAATACAGAAATTGATTTTGGCTCAAATTTGCTTTCATATCATGCTTTGGTCTTGTTTTTATGCTGATTCTGCCACCATTTGAGGATGATGTGCTGCATCATTATGTATTCTAAGAACAACCAGTTTATTTTACTATTATGTTTTAAGTGTTCTGCAAAATGACCTTTTTAAAGAATAATCGAGATATTTAATTCATTGTCAGACTTTTATGTTGAGCGAAATACTGTATGTGCTGTGTATTAAGTACGTCTTTGAAAAGAATGATCTTTTTGTGTCTCTTAGGCGTTCTCAAATCATCGGCCGTTTCGAGGAGGGTCAGCATGTAGAGCGCATGGAAACAAGCAGCTCCAATGAGCCCTCCACTAACACCACACTAATCCAGAGACAGGGCCGCAGCGAGAGACGCTACCTGGCTAACAAACATGTATGCTATTCTCTTTGTTAATCCTGAACAACTCCATCTAAAAAGGTGTAAAATACTCCCAAGAATTCACTGAATGGCATATGTACTATACGAGGGGAGTTAGACATACCCTCCCTACTCATTTCTAATACTAATTTTATATTTATAGGAGATGTCACTGGATGCAGGAAAGGACCGTTCAGTACCTGATGTGTCCAGCTCCACTTTTGCTAATTTAAGAAGAGCCAAGTCACTGGATCGCAGAGTCACCGAATCCTCAATGACTGTGAGTACTTCTACAGTACAGTACTTCTTAAGTGTGTAGGGGCCAGAACCAGTGGACTACAAAATTATTTTAAAGTATGTGATCCCTCACCACCTTCCCACCTTTGAAAACTGCCAATTGTGTTCAATAGAGCTGCAGGCCAATCCAGAAGCACTGCAGCAGAGATTGAAGCCATTGTGCTGCAGCAGGTGGCCCAGTGCTTTTTTTGTGTGTGTGTGTGTGTGTATGTGTTTTTTTTCCTCCCACTGCACCACCTAAATGCCCAAAATGATAAGTTTTTAACATGAGGAGCATTCAAATATGCATTTTGGATCTACATTTGGCATATAACAAAAGATGGTTATAAAGAACTACTCTCAAGCACACAGTATAACATGGCAAAGGCATTTTTCATTTAATAGTTGTAGCACAGTATGTAAAATGATTGATATGTCCTCTAACTGTTTGCAGCATGCCAGATTTTTTCCACAATACATGTAAAATTAAAAAAAAGGAATGTTTATGGGAGCAAATAACCAATATACTAATTGACAACTATAAGAATGTAAGAAACAGGTTTATTTCCAAGTACGTTTTCACATACAAGGAATTTGCCTCGGTATTTTGGTGCATAACGAAAAACAAGTATAGCAAAAGTCAAGAATCATAAATATAAAATAGAAATTTACAATTTAAAAAAAGGAAAAATATATTTAAAAAGTATGTGAAATATCTGTTTTTAGAATGAAAAGAGCTGTACAGTGTTTAAGACGAAGAGGAATGAATGTGCAAAATAATAATCCAAAGATTTGCATTAATGTAATGTGAAACGCGGAGACTCTGATACTAATTATTATCTTATTGTGAGTATGTAAGCATAGTTTAAGACACTGATGTACTCTAAGCCTATTAGTCATCTAGACTGCTATATGATATATGCATGATTCATTCGGTCAGGACTCGTGTGTAACCTTTTTGTAATGTGCTGCTCAGGAGAATGACAGTATGCACTGGTGAGCCTTTAAATCAGCGTACATAATTTAACTTCAATTACACACTCCACACGCGACCGCATAAACGGTATTACATCAACACATGTTTTCTTTAGATCTTAACAAGTGAGATTAAAGTAGACCTCAAGTTGCACTGGTATCTTCTGGAGGTCTGACTCCTACCAGTCTGACAAACTGCTACTGATCTGAGGTCTGTTCAGAGAGTGCTGCAGGGGTGATCCAGTCAGTGTGTGGTTGGTCTCTCTGGCCGAGCTGCAGCTGCCAGAACCCCCACCCGCTCAAACTCACACACACACACACACACACACACACATTCATGTGCACACCACTGCCGCCACCGCTACTGATGACTATAAATAGCCAGCACAGAAGCAGTCGTGTGTATGTCCCTGGGACAGACGGAAAGAAACAGATTGTCAACATATGAAGTGAAGGCAGTTAGCCATCAGAATGACTCTCTGCCAGGCGGTGACACCACACCTGATGAAGCTCAACAAAAACAAGGTATTGTTGAGAGAGCAGAAGCCAGGTTTTGGACGAATTATTTGCTTTAGGGTCTATAAACAGACTTGAGCTTGGTTTCAATGTGCAGCAGTTTGTGTTTCACAGGGAAAGTCCAGCTCCCGCCAGTCGGTCTCTTTAGCTGGAGCCACGTATATGCACTTCTGCTTCTTGAGCTGAGGTAGTGACCTAAATGTAAACAAATGCACATAAATACAATAGTGTTCAGGGAGATGTCAATTATATATTCTGATTACATCAGTGATGAATACTCACTTAATGACGACTTCTAATATAGTGACAAATTAGTACAAAATGTTTCAACAAAATATCATTTTGTTTTGCCCTTTTTTTCTGTTAATGTGGTGAATATTTAATTGAATGATGAATGAATTTCCTATTATTGATTTTTAATGAGGTAATCCTGTTGCATCACATAATATCACATCACTCTGATCTGTCTTAATTGCAGCCAGATCTGCTGAACTTCAAAAAAGGATGGATGACAAAGCTGTACGAAGATGGAATGGTAATTTGTTTTCATTAGTAGGATTAAATGACCATCTGCTTCTCTCCCCTACTGAATAAGATCGTATTATACTCATAGAGGACTGGTGAAATCCCATTAACGGTGTCTTTTTTTTCCCCGTAGTGGAAGAAACACTGGTTTGTCCTGACAGATCAGAGTTTGCGGTACTACAAGGACTCAATAGCTGAGGAGGTAAAACTTGTCTTCAAGAGACTGTGCGCTTTTTGACCGTCGAAATGAATGAATAGGCAACTAACAAAGATTTTTTTTATTGTTTTGTTTTTTTACTTTTTTCCCTTAGGCTTCCCAACTGGATGGTGAGATTGACCTTTCCACATGTTATGATGTCAAAGAGTTCCCGGTCCAGAGGAATTACGGTTTCCAAATCCTGGTGAGTGTTGATTCTTCATGTCATCGATTGTCCTGCATCATTAATCACCGGTAAAGATGAAACTCATTGTCTACACACTTGAGCTCTGCTGTCTCCTGCCAGTCTATAAACAGCCTTAGACACCATGTGGTGCAACTTTAGGTATCAGGTTTTGCCATTTCTCTTTCTGAAACGAGTCTTTGTCTGTCATGACGGATGTCACTTGACTTGTCATCTCTCCGTGAGAGGCTGACATCATAGTGGTCTAAATCTGCTACAGCCGTTGCCAGCCCTGCTTGTCTCTCTGAACCCATGTGCTGCTCATCCTGCATAATATGTTTAACCTAACCTCTAGCTTTCAAAAGCCCCGTCCTTGTCCACATGTGCTCATGTTTTAAAAACATTTATGATTATGGTAGCTTTACTCTGAACCGTAATTGCATAACAGTTGTGCAGTTCTATGGATCCTGCTGTGGATCCCTATGAAAGAATACTTTCGTCATATAATCCTTTGACCATTAAACATTTTTAGCACTTGTTGCTGGCAAAATACTTACTGGACGCTTATAGTTGGAATGCAATTTGTTATTCATTTGATGTCAGTGGGGTTTTGTTCCTGCCACATATAGACTCAACTTGCCATACTAATCCTATATGAGGAGAACGGTAGCTACAAGGTCATTTCTTTTGTTTACATTTGCTTGAAGCAGCTCCCCCAGCTATTTTCTGGAGGAAGTCAGAAATAGAGAAGTCGAGGGGATCGTTGTCTCTTTGGCTGAGAACAACATGGGTTTGGTGTCGAGAAATTAATAACTCCAGTATTTATGTCTGCTCTCTCTGCTCCATGGTCAGACTGGAAGGGGCTGTTGTTCTGTCATTGCAGCTAAAGCAGTGTAGCGTTGAACACAAGTTAAAATCCTGAATACAGTACCTGGTTTCTTAAACCCCATTACTGTGTCCTCAGAAGCTTTGATGAATAACTGTGGTCTAGTAGAAATCACTTAAGCTCCACTAGAGGTCACTGTATATCAGGTTTAAGTAAAATGTATTGTACACACATTAAAGCTTAGTTACAAGGCCATCATGTGTAAGACCTCTGTTTAAAGGGAGATTTCTACTGCTCAGAACAAGTTTGTAAAATGTTTGTCTTTCACAATCTAGGGCATTAAGAAGACAACTAAATGTAATATTGTGTAATGATATATGTAAAAGTGTTACATCTGCCTCAACTAATTTTTAAAGAGGCTATTAATATTAAATGGTATTTGTAAAAATCCCCAAACTGAAAGTTGCACATAAATTATTAAAAATGTCTTGTTCGATGTTGCTGAAAAGAGTCAATAGTAAAACTTAAAACCATTTTATATTTTACCATTTGTGGAATAAAACTGAAAATATGAGCTTACATCATTACACAGACTATCCCTATATGGCGGTCCATGTTGGGCACAGCTCAAGGTAAATCCATAGTATACTCAGTTTATCTGCAGTTCAGCTGAACATAGACTTTTTGACATAGCAATGCACATTGAACTAAAATAAAAGTTGAAACATCCTCTGTTACTTGTGTCAGTCTAGATGGTGTTAAAATTGTGGGTATAGTGACAGCCTAAAAATACATACTCTTCTGCTCAGCTTCGTGTCAGTGTGATGCTTTTAAGCAAGCTTTCAAAACCTGTGCTCAGTGTAGTGTAACGGCACAACAGAGTAAAGCAAGGGAGAAGTGAGAGGATGTTTTGCCTCATTTCACTGTTTTTTTTAACCATTATTCTACTGCTGATAAAACGGCAGTCTTGAGAGGGGTGTTGCTCCCTGACAATGGAGAGCCAAGGGAGAACATAGATTGTAACATAGTCATCACTTAAAATGCACTATACTTAGAAATATAAGTATTCTGCATTAAAGGTACTTTTACAAATACAGTCATTTTAAAGAAGTTACTGAAGGACATCTAATGTAGTACATGTACATTTTCTATCCACCTCTGGTAACAGTCCAGAAAGAAGAGCAACAAATTAGTCTGTTCACTGAAACAGGAAAAGCCTTTCATTGTCTTGGCAATACCACTGCTGCATATCTTAATTTTATTTTAGGCTTGTACAAAAACATGTGCTTAGACTATTTGAGGCTTGTACAAAAACATGTGCTTGGAATTTTTTTTTTAAAGTGTCAAAAGGGTATTTTAATCGACATGTTGTCTCATCCCTGTCAGTCAAAATGAAATGCCTGTCTGCTTTCAGTGTAAAGAGGGAGCGTGCACCCTGTCAGCCATGACCTCTGGAATCCGTCGCAACTGGATTCAGGCCATTATGAAGAATGTGCGACCCACTATTGCCCCCGATGTCACCCGGTAATACCCAAAGAGGATTAACACTTTAACCACTGGCAGATATAACAACTGCTTTTCTCACTTTTTTTTTTTTATCTTAATCCCTCTCTCCTCCTCACCCTCTCTTTCCTTCTTTCTCTTCCTCCATCAACCGGTATTTTCAACCTGCTTCCAGGAAAAACATCTCTCTGAAACTATCCGTTCTGAAGCCCAGGTTGGAGTGCTTGTGTGTTGAATATCTCCCCCTCCTCGAACAGTGATGTTATTGCTCAGCAATGTCAGCCCCAGCGTGTTTGTCGTCCCACCCTATGTCATGTGATTGTTGCGTAATTGTTGTCAGTTGTGCCACTGTAGAGACACACACTGCAATCACATTAACATACTAGAATAATCTACCCAGCCTGCTGTTGATCAACAGACTGATTTTAATGATCACTGTAATGTGACTGTCCATTCGGTAACTTTTGGAAACGGTCATGGAACAAAAAAATATCACAACTGAAGCACAGACGGAAAGAGTTAATAGAGAAAAGAGCCGAGGATGTAAAGGTCTATTTTTTTCTGGAACAGTTCACCTGAGAAACATTTATTTTTGTGTTTTGTAAAAGCTGAGTATTGCCTTTCAGGTGACTCATCACATGTGATACTGTATAAACGCTCTGACCCGCATTTACTGAGTCTGCCACTGTGTCTCTAAGGCAGCTCTCTTCAAGGGGTGAATGCGTGATATTTTTGGTATTTTTGCATAGACACCTCACAGACACCTCTTTCTCATTCTTGAGCTCTGTCCCTTCTCATCTTCCCCTTACTCACACTTCCTGACAGCTCCACACAACGTGGTTAAAATAGATTATTCCGTCAGGTCACTTTTTAAAAGATGCTCTGCCCCTTAACACTACATAAGTGCCAATCAGTCTGCAGTTCACTGCAAACACATTCTTCACATTAAACTAATATACAAATTGCATTAACATAGCAGTGAAAGGCAGGCATCTGCCATCAGGCTTACCTCAGACCATGACTGTGAACACCAAAGCTGCTTTCAGCCTAATGCAGTGTGCCATATAAGCGTTTTTATGTTGATGCTTTGACTTTTAATACATTTCACTGATTTTTATGATTTCATGCCTTTAATGCACAATTAAATGATGCTGTTCTGCCAGAAATGTATGCATTGTTGTTTGTCCAGCAAAGCTCTATGTAATAGTATTGTAGCTTGAGCTAAAAATTCACCATTGTGTTCTGTTAAAGCCATCTTATATATCTTTTTTATTTTATGTGTTTTTGTTCATTCAGATCTCTTCCTGAGGAGAAGATAAAAGCCCAGGTAATGTTGGAGCCGTGTCAGCAGGCCACCCCTGAGCCAAGCCCCAGTCCTGAGGCCCCCAAGTCTGATGTCCACAGACAGCCAGCTGGCAACAATGGCTCTGCCCCTCCTTCTGAGCCCCGTAAAAGCCGAGTTCGTGAGCGCAGACGAGAGGGTCGCTCCAAGACTTTTGACTGGTCTGAGTTCAAAATGGAACAGACAGAAAAGCCTGTGAAGGAACGAGCAGACACAGTTGACCTCAGCTCATCATTCTCCACAACTTCCTCATATTGCTCTCCCTCCTCTTCCGCTTCCTCATTAGCATCCTCTCCTGTCTCTACCTCCTCCCTCCAAACCTCTTCTGTGTCAGGTGCTCACCCACCTTCTATGACAGAAGAAGCAGAAAAGGAGAATGTTAGGAAGGGTGTCCCTCCACATAGCACAACCAGTGCAACCCACATGCCAAATACTGTTACTGTCACCATGACTTCCACACTAAGCACTGCACCACCGGTACAGCCACCAATGCCTGAATGCCAAGAGCAAGGAAAGATGGAAGTAGACCACCCTACAGCCATGCATCCTGCTAGTAGAGATAAGAAGGACAACAGAACCTCAGATGTCCGAGAAGAGATTGAGCACCGATGGCATCAGGTAGAGACAACGCCATTAAGGGAAGAGAAGCAAGTTCCCATCAACACAGCTTTAGGAAACTCTGGTAACTCTGACAGATTGCCTGCACATGAGCTTGCTGCGTTGCTGGACAAAGAGGTGTGTTTCCTCAATGTGGTCATATTCATATTTATGGTATCAGAGCATCTTGTGCCATTCATTCATTATTTCTTCCCTTTCGTTCTTTGTTCAGTTGGGACAGAAGCAGAAGGAGTTGGACCGACTACAGAAGCAAAACAATGTTTTAAAGGAGCAGCTGGAAGATGCACTAGGGAGAGAACAAAGTGCCAGAGAGGGCTATATATTGCAGGTACTACACTCACCATCCATCACGCAGGATTAGTATGCGTTTTAAAATTTACACTACAAATAGCATTGCAACATGAATTTTCAAGACATCTTGAGCATTAGAATGTTTAGAATGGTATTAAGGTTTGTAAGATAGTAAACGTACTCGTCAAACATGTGGTGCAGTTTTCAACTGTACCACAGTACTGTGTAGATTGTATTTTTGTTATACAGTCTACTGACTCATGATGGATCAGATTTATGTGTGGCTACTGTAACTTGTGTAAAATTCTACTAACAGGTGTGGGTGCTTATTCTCTGAAACTGATATGCATGGTTGTGGTGTTCTTAGCATGAGTTTTCACTAACTGTTTTTACGGAGTTTCACATCTCCTGGGAAAATAATTGATTTGATCTGATATGCAAAAGGTAAGAAACTTGATCAAGAAGCCTTGCGCTGTGCTTTTTCTCTGTTCATTTGTGCTTTGTCTGTGTGTCCTTTCCAAGCTTGATTTCCGCATGCTTTTTGGTGTTTCAGAATTGCGTACTTTAACTAATTGCTTTTTTACATTGTTCAGTTTTAAGTTATACAGTGAACTTATCACAGAGCCAGAATGTCATTGTGTTGTATCACATCACAAGTTCAGTAGTTGGTCTGGTTTTTATTTTTAAATCATCATCATTTATTTCATGTTTGTTTGTTTGTTTGTTGTTGTTTTTTTGGGGCTAATTTAAACCTTTCAATTTTCAAGTCACCTCTGAAAAAGCACAGTGGAAGCTTGGAAATTACGTTTATCAAAAGCGAGATTGATATCAAGAAAGGAGAAAACGTATTTTCCTGGTAACCCCCCGAGATGTGGTTCTCCGTATATGGTAGGGGAAGTAAGGTGATGTCATTAATGAAACTGTCTCATCAATCTTTTTCAAGAGTGCAACACCCCCTTCCTCGTCACCGAGCAGAATGCCATGGCAACGTTTGCACACGCTTAATCAAGATTTGCAGGGCGAGTTGGAGGCCCAAAAGCGCAAGCAGGACCTTGCACAGCAGCACATTCGGACACTAAAGAGAAGCTACACAGAAGCCCAAGATGCTGTAGACCGCCATGAGGCTGATATTCAGGCTCTGCAGGCTAAACTAGCATCTGCAATGGCTGAAATCTTGGCTAGTGAACAGGCTGTGGCCAGAATGCGCAATGAGCTCAAGCTAGAGCAGGAGCGTTCAAAGGAACAAGACCAGGAATATAGCCATAGTGAGACCACCCTACGAGCCCAGCTAAAGGACAGTGAAGATAGACTCCGTGAAGTAGAGGCCAACCTCTTGGAGAGAAACCAGGCCCTTAGGCACCTGGAGCGCCAGCAGGCCCTGCAGCGAGACCACATGAGAGAGATACAGAGGCTGCAGGAGAGGCTGCAAGAGGTGACTGCTCGGCTAAGTGCTACTGAAGAGGGTCAGGCACTGAAGGAGGAACGCCTGAGAAAGGAGCAGCATAGCATGCAAGAGAGTCATGAGAGGGAAAGACAGAATCTGTGTAGAAGATTAGCTGAGGCTGAAACTGCACAGAAAGAGATGGAGAACAGACTGCTGGAGGCTGAGCAGCAGGTGGAGGCCCTGTTAAGAGGAAGGCAGGCCTCAGGAGGAAAAGAATGCAGGGAGGAAATGCTGAAGTTGCAAGAGGAGCTGGCCCAGAAGACTGACATGGTTGAGTCACTGAGGGAGAGTGTGCGTAGGCTAGAAGAAGAGAAAGGCCATCTCTCTTGCCGCTGTCAGGAGCTCCTTAACCAGATTGCAGAAGCAGACCGTGAGGTCAATAAGCTCCGCAATCGTCTGGAAACGGAAGAGGCTGATTACTACACCTTGGAGCACTCATACGAGAGGGCTACCCAAGAGTTTCAGAAAATGAGCCAGTTCCTTAGAGAAAAAGAGGAAGAGATCCGACAGACTAAGGAGATGTATGAGAGGCTAGTGGAACGCAAGGAAGAGGACTTAAAAGAAGCCCTTGTTAAAATGACTGCACTTGGCAACAGCTTGGAGGAAACCGAACAGAAGTTGCAAGCTAAGGAAGAGCTTCTTTGTCAAATGAGTCAAAGCCTCTTAGATAAGGTTGAGCCCTGTAGTGCTGAAAAGGATCTGCAAGCCAAGCTTGTGGTTGCAGAGGACCGCATAGCAGAGCTAGAGCAGCATCTCAATGCCCTGCAGCTGGGCTATGCTGACCTACACATGGAAAGGCAGCAAATCCCACAACAGAGCAAGAAGGGAAGGCTTAAAACATCAGCCTCCTTTTCACCAAATGCAGAGCTCCCACTTTCCTTTGACAATACATCCAAGACAGAGAACTCCCCAGATGATAAGGAGTCTCAAGCTAAGAGACCAAGGATACGTTTTTCCAGTATTCAGTGCCAAAAATACATAAATCTAGAGGGTCTGGAGGCTAGCCATGTGAGCAGTACCTTTGCAGACACAAGACAAAAAGTTAACCATGATGTAAATGAAGACATCCATCTAAGTGAAGGAAACATCTCCTCTGATATCACATTCCCTTACAGTAGTGACCCAGAGAAGTTTATCTCTATCATACATGCCCTAGAGACTAAACTGCTGGCCACTGAGGATAAACTAAGAAACCTCACACAGAATCTAGAAGAGCAACGATCCATCCATACAGAAGCAATGTCCAAGATTGATCTAAAGATGACAGAAACAAAGCCTAACCCTGATAAAGAGTTTAGTTGTGGAAGTGGGATACAGAGTAGTGCTGCCAATAAGCATTATGCCAAGGCCCTGGAGTGTGTTGAAAATAGTCGAGAGAAAGTCAGGGCTATTCTCAGTGGCTCTCATGATACCACTGATTCACAGCTGCACTCATTGTCAGAGATAGAGAAAGATTTGTTCAATGCATCACTGTACATTCGACAAGGACAAAAGACGTTGGAAGAGCAATCATTAGTTGTCCATCAAAATCAAACCCCCGAGACTCTAGATAAAGAAGCTTTGCACCTCTTTGCCAAAACTCTGTCTTTTGAGGCAGTAGTTTTGAACAAGATGGCTTTGTTAATTCAGACTTCAAAGTCTGACCTCTTACAAGCTCTTGCAGAGATATGGGAAGACATAGAGAACATTAAAAGGAGTGACAAAGATTGCTTGGCAGTAGTTTATGCTGATGTCTTGACCAGGAAGTTGATGTTAGAGAGTGCATTCTGGAAAGAATTGGAGAAAGCTGAGACAGATGTTGCAAAATCCAAAGAGGACAGTGTTTCAGCTGATGTAGATGTTGAGCCCACTGCTATCTTTAACACATTCATTAAAGCGGAACTAGCCTACTCTATTCAAAACCTTAAACATTGCTATGAAGATAAATTCAAAATACTGAGAAGGGAGTTGACTGAAGCTCGTAGTAACCTAAATCAAAGGGAAATGGCTCTGAAAACCATTATTGAAGCTTCTAAAAGGCCTGATTTGAAAAATGTAATAAAAGAAGTCAAAAATAACTTTGGGTTTAGTAAACAAAAGTTAGCTGACATTCACCCCCCTGAACTCGCTCCCTATATGGAGCAGATTGAAATGGAAGAGGCTAGAGACTTGGCTGAGGAAATCGTAGACAGACACTTGGCTGGAGAAATGCCCTCTTGTGGTGTTGACTCTATTCAGTCACTGCAAAATGCACATGACAACCTGGCTAATGAGCTTCAAAGACAAGCAGCAATCCTCCATAAGTATGCTCAAGAGATAGAAAGTGGTGGAAACCACCCTGGACTTGCTAAAATGATCCATGCTCTTCTAGGGCACCAAACTTCACATAATTTCACAAGTACCTCTCTTTGTATGCGCGAAGCCCTAATCCAAGCTCAAGTGGCTTATGTGGCATGCAGGTTACGGGCCATGCATGAACAAGACTTGGGCTTGTGTAAACAGACAGGTCAGAACATGGATGCTCTTGTCCAGCAGCATGCCCACAATGTCAGTGCAGTCCAAGAGAAATATGAAGCATCTTTACAGGAGGAGCGCCTGAACTTCACACAAACGGTGGCCACTTTTCGGAAGGAGAACCAAACACTAAAGAGTGAGATCAGCAAACGTGTGAACCAGCTCTCTCAGCAGCAGGAACAACTGGCTCTCCTGGAGGAGCATTTCCAGAAAGAGACTGAAGAGCTGAAGCAGAGGCACAAGCAAGAGCTAAGCCAAGCAGAGAAAGGCCGTGCCTCAACAGAGCTGGCCCTCATGGAGACAACAGCTGACAGTCAACGAAAGCTAGAGGTTCTGCTAGTGGACATGGACACCATGGAGGAGCGGCACGAGAGTCATGTGAGGAAACTGGAGGAGCAGTTTGAACAGAGGATCTGTGAGCTCCAGCATATCCACAAAGAGGAGATTGAAAAGTTACATTCCCAATATATGGAAAACATTCAACGTGTCCAAGAGTACCAACAGGACAAAAAAGGTCCTGAGGTTTCCCACTCGCCTCCTTGTGATGAGGCCAATACACCAATGGAAGAGGAGGAGCAAGGGAAGGGGGAGGATGCACAGAACATGTCGGAGGTGGACTCCATGGTGGTTCTGAAGGATCGGATTCAGGAGCTGGAGACTCAGATGAACACCATGAGGGACGAACTGGAGAACAAGCACCTAGAAGGAGATGTGGCCAGCCTGAGAGAGAAATACCAGAGAGACTTTGAAAGTCTTAAGGTTTTTGCTCTTTCATTTTACCTTTAGTGATTTTTTTTTTTTTAATAAGTGAGAGAGTAGTAGATAGATAGTAAAATAGCTAAATAACCTGCTGCTTTTGTTCATAGATCTACTAATATACACAGAGGATTTGGAGCTGGGAAATGGTGTGATTTGAGATTATTTGTAGATTTATGAAACCTGTAACCTAGATTACATCAGTTTGCTTGTAAAATATATTAGAATTGTAATTGTAGCTTTGAGGGATGTCCCGATCTTTTTTTTCCCCACAGTACAAGCCCTTTAATATGTAATATCTGCTCATACAAACTCAGAAATGTATTTTTAACCACGCTAGCAGCGTGCAGCGTTCTAGGGATGGCGAGGTCAATTGGTCGGTTCGCCACTTTGGTCATGACTGAAATATCTCAACAACTGCTGGATGGATTGTGGCTCACGACTTTGGGTACATTTGGGTAAATTATATAGGCAATACCGATACATGGAAAAAATTCTGATCCTGTGGCTCAGGTTGGGACATCCCTAGTAGTTTTTGTATAATGAAGCAAAGCAATCCGTTGCAGGTTGTCACCGCCTAAGTACATGCTGATATTTAAAAGTGTAAAATGTCTACTTTCCTCCAACATTGCTTCTTCATTTGGGTATCAATAGACATACCATTTCCCACATTCAATAATAGAAGGAAGTGCAGTCTATTAATGACAAACATGCTGTTTCGCTATAATAGAATTTCACTGCTTTAACTCACTCTCTTACTAACATAGCTGGGCTTTAGATCATAAAAAGCTTGCATGGCTTCTATCACTGATTTTGCATGACACATCATGATGTAGCCTAGTGAACTATTAATAGGTACGGCACTGAATCTATAGTCACAAATTAAAATATAGGTGGTAGCTGCAAAATGAATTTCTTGATGACAGATTGCCCTTTCTTCCCGTAGGCCACGTGTGAACGTGGCTTTGCAGCAATGGAAGAAACACACCACAAGGTAATACAAGACCTCCAGAGGCAGCATCAGAGGGAGATTTCCAAACTTATGGAAGAGCGAGAGAGACTATTGGCTGAGGAGACTGCTGCCACAATTGCTGGTAAAGAAATTAACTGTATCACCACCCATAATTGCTATACTTTAAACAAGACTGACATACAGTAATTAAATGTGTGTGTGATCTGTCTTTAATGTAGCTATTGAAGCTATGAAGAATGCGCACAAGGAGGAAATGGAGAAGACCCACCGCTCCCAACTGAGTGGACTGAACTCTGACATTGATGAACTTCGCTTACAATATGAGTATGTTTTGTTTTGTTTTTTTGGCAAGAACAAGAAAACTATTAAACTTTCCGAATGAGAAGCACGATATTTCTTGGAAAAGAGCTTGCATCTTCATTTGACTTTTTCTTTGATTTAAAAACATTTAAAAGATCGGAGCATGCACAGGTAAAGCTCGAAAGTCAGACCCTGAAAAAACAGTTCAGGTTTTAACTAGGAGCCCTGAGGTTGAGAAAATGTCACTTAATATTATGGCTTAGGTGGATGGCCAAAGAATCCATATAGTCTGTTAACTGTATATATGTATAAATACTTAGTCTAGTGAGCTTGTCCTGCCAAAAAGCTTGTATGCGGCTGATAAACTGGAGCAACTTTTTAAATGTTTTTTTGAAAAATCACTATCGCATAATGAAAGCATCCACTCACTTCTAGGCTCGGAAACACTGAAATGCATTTGTTAAACATCAAATGAGAATTCCAGTTGATATTGTGATGAACTGACTGTCTAGGGAGGAGCTGCAGTCCATCCACAGAGAACTGGAGGTGTTGTCAGAGCAGTACTCTCAGAAATGTCTGGAGAACGCTCACCTGGCCCAGGCACTGGAGGCTGAGAGGCAGGCCCTCAGGCAGTGTCAGAGGGAGAACCAGGAGCTAAACACTCACAACCAGGTGTGAATGCACATAAATGCACATGAACATACAAAAACATTTCTGTCCACAGGTTAAAACATAACTTTATTCTGTCCAACAGGAATTAAATAACCGACTGACTGCAGAGATCACTCGGATGCGCTCCTGTTTCAGTGGTGAAACAGCGCTGTCACCACTTACCCAGGGCAAAGATGTGTATGAACTGGAGGTATGTATAAACGGCATGCGCACACACACAAACACACACTAAGGATTTGCGCTTTAACCTTGCGAGTGTTTCTCTCCATCTGGTAGGTGTTGCTACGAATTAAGGAGTCAGAGATCCAGTATCTTAAACAGGAAATCCACTCTTTGAAAGATGAACTGCAGTCTGCTTTAAGGGTAAGCAAAACCAATCTTTATGTATTGCAAACAATTTATTGAAGGGTGTGTACCTGTATTTCTTCATGTCTTATAACAAAATTTGAAAGGCTGAGAGGCAATATCATTGATTTAATTTCAACAGGACAAGAAATATGCCACAGACAAATATAAGGACATCTATACAGAGCTCAGCATTGTGAAAGCAAAGGCTGACTGCGACATCAGCAAACTGAAGGAGAAACTGCTCATTGCAACAGAAGCTTTAGGCGAGAGGACTGTCGATGGAACGGTCACATCTGGATACGGTAAATAGAAAACCTCCAAAGTTTCGTATGTAATGAAGCCAGTCAGGAGTCATATACTGTAATGCAACCAGATGTGTCACTGTTGTTTATATTTGGAAATTGAAACACCTGTTAAAGAGTACATTTAAAATGGTTTGAACATACAGTATATTGTTTACTGGATCAAAATCTACATGTTGGCCCTGTTTGTCATGTAATCTCCATAGAAGCACACATTTGGATTACAGAAGTTATGATGATTGTCACGCCTGTGAAACAGCTACAACCATTCTGTTGCAAATCCGTTTCAGTTTACCATCTTTAACCCTTAAATTCATGGGTGTTTTTTCACACATTCCTACATACCTCAGGTCGTTAGTGACCCAGCGCGTATATATTTTAAGCCATATCTTAAAATAAAATAATAATAAACACACAAAACATGCATTTTTGCCATTTAAGAGATGTAACATAGTGGTCCTGAGGTTAACGATAATAATGGCATACTTTCATTGTCATTTTAGATATCATGAAATCAAAAAGTAATCCAGATTTCCTGAAAAGGCAATCCAAGCAATCAAGAGGCGTAAGGTCAAAGGTGAGTGTCAAGTTTAATTAAATGTCCTTCCCTAATTACAGACATTTTGCAAACCTACAGACGGAGTTAAAGCTACCATTTCAGTTTGCTGTGTGATGTGATGTTCAAGCTTTTGTCCTGCAGACTTTATCACTGTTAATTGTTGCAGCCACCACATACTGTAGAAATGTGTTCCACAGTTGGTCAGGACGTTTTTACTGAAAGTCCTCTTGTCCTGTAAGTTTGTCATCTGTCTGTTTTGTCAGTCTGTCACTGAACAGGTCTCATGGGATAGCTGACACTCCCATTGCGGGGTGATTCCCCCCCAACCCCCGCCCCAAGATGTGCTGTAGGTATAGCATGATGTAGAGCAAAGCATGCGCTTACCACCCTTGCATGATCTCCCCTCCCCACAACCCTTCCTTTTTGCCCCAACCTGAACCAGCAAAGCTGATTGTAGTGTCCACCCCTCAGTTGAATATCACAGGCGTGAGCATTAGCAGTTCTCAGAAGCGATGATTTGCAAACATTGTCCAAAAACAGTGTCATGCAAAAACCTTTCTGGTTACATTCCTCTCCCATACTGTATGTTTAAAGGAATAGTTTGACATTTTAGGAAATACACTTATTCGTGTATTTGCAGAGTGTTGTGAGAAAATCGATACTGCTCTCACGTCTGTACGGTTAATATGAAGCTGCAGCCTAATAGTTTAGCATAAAGACTGCAAACAGGGGTAACAGCTGTAGCCAGGCTAGTTAAGAAAATCTGCCTACCATCCCCTCTAAAGCTCACTAATTAACATGTTACATCTCATTAGTTTGTTTGGTACAAAAACCGAAGATGTAACATGTTAATTAGTGAGGTTTAGAGGTGCTGGTAGGTGGATTTTGTTTTCTTCGGACAGAGCCAGGCTAGCTGTTTCTTTGAAAACTCAACGTGTATTACCCCCAAATTAACTGCAAGTTGTCTGGGTCTGCAAAAGTAGTTTGTGAATATCAGTGTTGCTCATCAGTGGACTAATAAACCATCTCATCATCAGATCATTATATAGAGGTACACTTTTTATGCAACATATCTCATATGTTCCAACATCGATTTGCTCTGTTAATGTAAAAACCCTTTCTGTAATTGTTGTCTTCTGTCTGTTTGTGAATGTTTGAATTTATTCGTGCATTGTGCACACCAGTGGGTACTTGTGTGTGGCATGACCATATTCCATCACTTTTTCCTGTAGATTTTACATTGAGATTAAAGTATGTCACCCAGAGCAGACAAATGTCTGGGATTGACAGCTGGCTAACATAAAACATAACAGTTTTGTGATGTCTGTGTGTGTATGTTTTCTGTTTTTTAAATGCTTTTCTCTGCCCACATTCGCCCTTATCATCAATGAACAATAGATTTGTTTCTTTTTCTTATCTTTAACAGAGCCTGAAAGAGGGACTAACTGTACAGGAGCGTATGAAGCTGTTTGAGGCAAAAGATTCCAAAAAGATTTGAATATCAAGAATCTGAAGTTTCTTTTCTCTTTCCTGACCGTGGTTTTTGGTCAGATTGCTTCGGCCGTGCCAGCATCATCTGAAAACTCTTATAGGAAATGGAAAAAATCTATCAAGGTCGATTCTAAACCTGGACCTGCTGCTTCCATGCCTCTGATAAGTTGTCATATTTTTGTTTGATTTTTTTTTTAATTAATAAAAAAATAAGTTTTACTGAATCAGTCCTGTGTAAGGTTTCTTTAAAAATACATAGCTGTATACTCTGTCCAAGTTGGAGATGTGTCAAATAAGCTGCGAGAGGGATACATGACAGCATTTTTATTGATCCTCCTAAATGCCAAAACAGACAGCAATACACAGTATGAATAATATATATTTCCCAATATGAATTAAGTATCTGCTGTATTTTATTATTGTTACAGTTTCTATATCTAATAATTTTTAATGTGTTTAATGTTGCACCAGTTCTGTTGTACATAACTACTGGATATATGTAAGAGTGTGGTTTGCTATTGATTGTTGGGGCAACTGCTGTACTATAACTATGGTTTGATTGATAGTGGAAAACAATGTGATGCTTAACTTGCTTATGTATGAGAGTTTTTTTTAAATGGAGTGTCTGTGTGTGAAGGGGGAAAAGAGGGGTGGGATTGCACTTATCACTTGACTACTTGAGGAATCTTTTTTTTTTTTTTATTATTTGTCTCAAATTGGTGTAGTGACTTCAAGTCAATTATTGCAGTGCAACCAAACATCCTGACTTCTGTCAAATTTAGTGAACAGCCGTGACTTGTTAGTGATACTGGATTTTTTTTTAAGTTTCTTAAAACCTGAATTTGTGTTTGCTCAGTTTTGACTTTGGTGTGAGAATATCATCTCAGAAAAACGTATACTATTTAGGACTTTGCATGACTGTACAGTATAATTTGAATTGCAGAATGATCGTGTTGCCTCATTTTCCGACTTTATGCTTTAGTGTGGAACTCTTAACACTAATAAGCTTTGCTTTGCAAGTCCTACTGTTTAGGTGTTGAGATTGAAATGTTTTACTGTAAACGGCAGTCTTGAAGCACTTGGCCCAATCCCTGACCTCTCACTGAAATCTAGTCGTGCCTCAACTGAGTGAAGAATATTAAACATCCATGAAACCTGTGCAGCTATGGATACACACTGTATAGTATTCAAACCACGCCTTGTATATATGCCACATGGAAGACTTCTGTGTTTTGTTTTAAACTTGTACCTTGCTCACTAGCTCTATATGAAATATATATGAATATTTTTTATTTTCATTTGAATGTATAACTTCAAATAAATGAAGTGTTTGGAAATCTTGGAGTCATATTTTTTTAAATTCATTTAACATATGATTTTCACTACTTACAGTACTTTTCCAACAGTAATATATAAAGGAAACAGAACAAATAAGTAAGAGTCATTCTCACTGCTAGCTTTATATAGTATTGTAGCTATCTAAGGGCCTGTGTCCACGAGATGGAAAGTGTTAACATGAAGGTACACAACATATCTAGACAGAGCAAGCCATATACTGTTAAAATGTGTCTCAGTAACTACAAGTCATTCTAATACAACAACTTACTATTACATATGTTTTGTCATTACTTTTACTATTCCAGTAATATATAATTTTACTTGGTTGTTATTTAGTAATTTATTATCATTACCAATTTATTAACAGCCTGTAAACTAAAATGGTGACCGAAACTATGCACAATACACTTTACAAACTGTGAAAAGATAATTATGGGCATGTTGAAATCGTTAGCATTTGGTCTAGCCAATTAGCCGTGCCAACTCATCTTCTCCTCTTTCTCCCTCCTCCTCCTCATTGTCTTTCAAAGCATCTATCAGTCTGACCCAGAAAGCGTTCTGCTCTTGAGGTTCCTCAGGCCACAGCAGGTAGGTCCTCTTACGTACGATCTTGCGTAAGCGTGTGTAGGGAGACAAACAGTGTTCAGGTATCTCCTCCAGGAATACCAGCAGCAGGACATCACTGCCATCATATAAAAGCCTCAGACTGGCCAGCTGAAACTCCACAGAGCACCACTCACTTTGCAGGAAGTGGCGTGTCACCACACAGATGGTGTGGCGAGAGTTATAAATGGCTGCCTCGATGTTCTCCAGAACAGCAGCACCGGGGCGGAAGTCTCTGTGGTGGAGACACAGTCGGAGCCCCGGTGCACCAGCAGCCGGCCTCTCTAGATTGGGCACCAGCTGTCGCATCACCCAGGCCTCATCCTTAGAGCTGTAGGAGATGAATGCATCATATTGAAATTTGGCCCCCGCTGCCCCCCTACGTCCACGTAGTTTTGCCCTGAGGATGAGCAACAGGTATCGCAGAGCAGGGCCCTGTGTGTGCCAAGCCAGACACACACATACAAACAACATATCCACCACAGAGCAGGCGATGAAGAGACTGAAGGAAACCTGTTCATAGGAGCAGGCCTTATCGTCAAACTGCCACAGGTAGGGAGATCTCCTGTCGTTATCACACTGCAGGTTGTACAGGTAGGACACCTGGAGGGAATTTAACAGGAAAGACAAAGAAATTGTATCATTTGTCAAAGAAAGCTATAGCCATATACTTTTAGTTAATTTACACCATATATTAATACTTGTCACAGTGTCTGCAGCTTCTATTACCTGTGTCTGATCATTGTGGATGGCCCAGGTCTTGAACCAGGCGTTATCACAAGTACAGGTAAGTGGGTTTTCTGTAATGTCCAAAGAACGCAATCTGGAAACACACAATCATACACCAAGGTAGACGGTTTTATTAAATATAAATTCACACCATATCTATATGCCAGTAAAGTGGACACAGAAACAGTACCTAAACTCCAATTGGATGCTCATTCGTTAAACTCCTATACTGTATGTCTGTTTCTGAGTGATGGTCATTCTATTTTTGTGATGCAGCTGTTTCACAGTGTGTCAGTTTATTTGACAAGGGTGGGATATGAAAATCGAAATGTGGTTGTCGGTTTGACTGCCCCCTCTATCACAAGGTACATGTGCAGAACCAGTCCACTGCATTACTAAGTGTGTATTTAGTAGGGTTACATGTTTAAACCTTTGATTTAAAACCTTTTTTTATTTTTCATGAAATAAGCTGATCTCTTTTTAACTGAACAATGCTTAAACTGAAGGAGGAAAAATTCAAATTAGGCTTTGTTGAATAGACGTCATTGACTAAGGTAACAAAATACACTCTAAAGAGCTCTAAAGCTTACTAATTAATACTTTATATATTATTTGTTTAATCTGTACAAAACCCAAAGTGTAAAAAGTTGTAATTTTATGGGGGGGTTACATGCCAGACTATTTCTGGGCCAGACGCAATGACTTCCTGGTATCTTGTCAGCACAGTGAGTATGCCAGGCAACCAGCGGAGACTTCAGGAAGTTACTGTTGCTGGCTAAGAAATAGTCTGGAACATAAACCCTGTAAAACCACAACTTGTGTTTTTTTAGGCTAGCTGTTTCCTCCTGTTGCTATTCGCGGTAGCTTCATAGTTACCGTACAGACACGAGAGTGGTATCTTCTCATCTAACTCTTGGCAAGACAGCTAATTATTTCTCAAAATGTTAAACTATTCCTTTAACAGCTGCTTGCTAGACATTTCAGTAGTTCCTTTACCTTGGCAGAGCATCCAGCATCGTTTTGTCCACAGTGTGGAGGTGGTTGGACTGGACTTTGAGAATTTCCAGTGTATTATTTGGTGGCAGCAGGTTAGCAGGCAGAGCATCTAGGTCTGCCCTGTAAAGAGTCAGCTTCTTCAGCCCTTTCAGAGGGGACAACACTGCACTCAGGTTGGTCGTTTTCATAACCACTCCAGCTATGTACAGGTATTTCAGATTGACCAGAGGAACGAAGGCGTCAGGATGGAAGTCGGCCTTGATGCTGTGCCCAATGGCAACAGAGGTAAGTTGACGTTGGCCTTGGAAGAAATGCGGTCCAATGTTACCAATGCCTTGACCTCCGGGCCCCTGGTAGTTCATCTCGAGATACTCCAAATTGGACATGGAAGATAGACAGGTAAACAGATAAAAAGATTTATACACAAAGTGTATCACTCTTCTTAATAACTGACTAAAAAAATATGTCATACCTCCAGAGAAGCAAGGTTGACGAAAGGAGATTCGTAGGATTTAAAATGGAGGCGGTTGTTGTACAGAACAAATTTCTTCAAATTCATCAGGCCAGATAGAATAGATGGTGTCAGCCTCTTGATGCGGTTCCCACTTAAGTCCAGGTATCTAATGGACAAATGGATGTGTTAAATAAATGGACAGTGAGGAAAGTTGAGGAAAGCAAACAGAGAATACTCAATACTTGAGCCTTGTCAGGTCTTCGAAGGAGCCTTCTTCGATGAAATCAATGATGTTTAAACTGAGGTTGAGCTTCGTTAGCTGCCTCAGCTTACTGAAGGGCTTCTTGGTGATGTATTTTAGCAGGTTGAACTGCAGGTAGAGCTGCTGAAGTTGAGTAAGGCCACTGAATACCTTTGATGTCAACTCAGTGATTTCATTTTTCAGGAGAGAAAGGCGAGTCAGCTTCTTCAGAGGGACGAACCAGTCAGGGTCAATGTCACGAATTTTGCTCTTGTCAAAGCTTAAAAACATAAGTTGGCTCAGGCCTTTGAATGTGTCCTGCTGAATGACGACCTTATTTTGATTCAGCTGCAGTGTTTTCAGTCCTTGGTAACCGTCAAATGTAGTACGAGATATCTCCTTCAACCCACAGTTGATTAGATAAAGTCTGCTTGTATTCCCCCTCCCCAGTGACAAATGGGCAACATTCCCGAGGTTGGCATCCACAATAACGACAATATCTGGAGTGGCACAGTCCAGCAGGCTGGAGTTAGTCTGAGGTAACCTGGATCCTTTCAGGTCAACCTGTATCAAATTAAATGCACATAATATTTCATTAAAACACATAGATAGATTTTGCATAAGCAAGAAGATGCTGCATCACACCAAGTGCATGTACCTCTAATATCTCAAGCTGGTCCATTCCTTTTAGCAATCCACAGATAGTCAATGGCGATTTCTCCACAAACAGAGAAAATGCCACCCTAGAGAGATTCTTCTTTGTCTCCACAGAGAGTCCCTCCAGCACTTCTGCTTTAAGTCCCTGACAAAGCAGACTCTTCAGCCTCGGGTTGGAGGCAAAAACATCTGCCTGCAGCTCCAGCTTTGAGTTGTTGGACAGCCTGATGTACTCAAGGGCAGGGAAACAGCTCACATTAACCTTCTGGATGTTGTTTGCGAAAAGATCAAGCTGCTGAAGAGTGGAGGATCCACCAGACTCTCCACAGTTGACAGCCTTGAGCTTGTTCAGAGACAGATCGACTTTTTGAATCGCTGGAAGAAAATTAAAGATACCTGGAGAGATTGTTGCAAGTATGTTGTGGGACAGAAGCAGGGTTTTCAGCCTGGTGAGTCCATCAAAGGCATTGGCGTGGATGTGTGAGATGTTGTTACAGGTGAGGTTGAGAATGTCCAGGACATCCAGGCCTCTGAATTCTCCTCCTTTTAGAGAGACCAGGTGGTTCTGGCTCAGGTTCAGGTATTTGAGCCCAAGCACCTGACTGAATGATCCAGATGGGATGACTCGGATCTTGTTCTTGCACAGGTTGATTGATGTTATGTTATGTGGGAACATGCTAACGACCTCAGAGAGGTTAGCGATGTTCTGGTTGAAGCACCACATGACGTCTATCGTGGGAAAGTTCTGAGAGCAACCTTTAAAGCCAAAACCACAGCAGGCCGAGGTGTGGAGAAGAAGCAGGAACAGGACAGCTCGAGCCATCTTTACTTGACAGTTTCTTTTGCCGGGACCAAAGAAATATAAAATATGTTAAAGGGAAAATTCGCCATCTGTCATGTGGATGTTCACTCAGTGTTGATGGTATATGTAGCTAACTGAAGCAATAACTCCTCAGTGCGTGCTATGTTGGCCGAGAAAGTGGAGTTATCTTGCTGCAAAATCTGTTGTTCTTCTGGCACCACAGCCGCCATACTGACGTAGATGGAGGCATGGAAGAACTACAGGCTATTTCAGCTTGGATTTCTAGTCTCAGCCTGTGGGGAGCCAGGGGCCGTACTGACGCTCAAAAGCAAAACTTGTTCTCTTAGCTTGTAAACTAGCTACATTTCCAACAGCGAAAATGGCATCCGAAAATATGAGTGCAGAGGATGTTATGGACAAGGATACATTTACAGGGGTGTTTTGGCTGACTTGGATATTCAGCCGTATTTATTCTAGCCAGAGTATACAGATAAAGAAATGCAGAGGAGAGACAGAGGCTGCCACCCCGAATCTGAGCTGGTGGTGCCTTTGCTCAAATTGGCCACAAACGGCAACGGGGGGGGGGGACCCAGTCGAGTGGTTAACTACTCATTTCTGTCCAATACTGAGTCTGTGTAACTGTCACGTGAAAAATGAACGAACGACTAAGAACGAACGACTCAAACCAGTCAGCTGTCACGTGAGAAAAACAAAACTCATGCATTATTATTGTTGCGCAGGCACGGCCAAAATTAACAAATTACTCTCTGAGACAACTCCTTACTACTCGTTCATATCAAAGAGTAGTTCAAATTAACGATTCGTTCATGAACGACACATCACTACCGAGAACCCGTGTGAGTTACTATGCATTAAAGTTTTACTCACTTGGACTGAGGTGTGCTGGAGACCTTATTCATGATCGCGATAGATAAACTGGAAAAGACAACCAATACCAGCAGGGCCGAGAGGGCAGATGACAATTGAGTGAGTATTTTTGTCACCTAACGCTATGTTTTGGTCAACAAAGTAATGGCTATAGGCTAGGCTAGGCTGGTCCCACAGACTGGGGCGATGTTGGACTAATGTAATATAGAGGGACAGTCAGGAGAAACTGTAAACGTTAAGCCTCTTTGGAAGCCAACTAAATAACGGGAGTAGTAGGTTGGATACCGGTAACTGTTTTTTCATGTTGCGGTTTTGTGGAACTTTATACTGCAGCTTTGTTGTTATACGGAAGCCCGTTCGGCTCCTTGCCGGTGTGTGTGTGTGTGTGTGTGTGTGTGTGCTGTTGTATCTAATAGACATGCCCTGAAGGTAACGTTATAGCTACGTGTGAAAAAGAAATGGTCAAACTGCAGGAATTCATTGGCTTGGCAATGTTGTGTAACTGTGATTAGCAGCACCCAGCAGCTAGCTTGCTCAGAAGTGTTAGAAGCTCGCGCGCAGTGCATCCCGGTACATGTAGGTAATGCCAGTAAAGCGCAACATAGCACTCACTGAGTAATGTATTGTTTCAATTGACGATTTAAAAAAATAATCTCACAAGGTAGCTGCACTGAAATTTTGATCTTGAAGAGACAAAACAGTTAAACCTAACAATAGATTTGAAGTTTGTTTAGCCTCTTGGGGGCAAACAAGTTGTGAACACAACACTAACACTGTGATGGGCACCCATAACTTTTAAGGTGAGAGACAAACTTGTTAGCAAACAGCTGCTTATTTACACATCCAGCAGCTCTGTTTTTCGTTTCTCTCAACTCCTTGGTGAAATGTCTGGCTCTTTAGCTGCTAAATGTTAATCTAAATATGTAAACTAACTTTGACTTAATTAACAATTATAAAATATTAGAACTTACCCCTTTATGCTCCTCTTATGTTGCTGTGCCACTGTGCTTCCTATTCAAACTGGCGTCAGTTCTCTAAATTTTACGGAAGAGGATTAGGGCCACATGTGAAATTTCTTTTTTGAGTCCTGACATTTTTTTTTAAGTCATAACGAGTTTTATTTTGTTTCTGTCGAGTTTAAATGAAGTGTGTTTTACAAGGCAAGCAGCAGCAGCTAGTGATGTGTCGCTCATGAACGAATCGGTCACTTGAACTGCTCTTTGATATGAACAAGTAGTAACGAGTTGTCTCAGAGAGTAATTTGTTCATTTTGGCCGTGCCTGCGCAACAATAATAATGCATGAATTCGTTTTTCTCACGTGACAGCTGACTGGTTTGGGTCGTTCATTCGTTAGTCTTTCGTTCATTTTTCACGTGACAGCTACACAGGCTCAGTATTGGACAGAAATGAGTAGTTCACCCCTCAACTGGGTCTTCAAGTCGTTCGTTCATTTTACACGTGACAGCTACATAGGCTCAGTACAGGACAGAAATGAGTAGTCCCCCCAACAGTGTTGCTGTTGTATCTAATAGACATGTCCTGAAGTTAATGGCATAGTTACGTGTGAAAAAGAAATGGTCAAACTGCAGGAATTCATTGGCTTGGCAACGTTGTGTAACTTTGATTAGCAGCACCCAGCAGCTAGCTTGCTCGGAGGGGGTAGAAGCTCGCGCGCAGTGCATCCCAGTACATCCCAGTACATGTAGGTACTGCCAGTAAAGCTCAGCAAGCAGGTCAACTTTTTTTTCGGTCAACATAGCACTCACTGAGGAATGTATTGCTTGCATAAAATCTTAGAACTTACCCCTTTATGCTCCTCTTATGTTGCTGTAATCTGTGCCACTGCACTTCATATTCAAACTGGCGTCAGTTCTCTAAATTTGCATTTGCATTTCTATTTTTGCGGAAGGATGTTGTCTATGGCCGCGTGTATACTGTGTTCACACTGCTGAAGATAGTTCCTGCACTGGCCAGTTATCTGTAATAATATTTAAAGACACTTTTTTTTTGTGTTAGTGTCAGATGACTGAAACTCTTTCGTCTCTTTTTTTCTTTTCTTGTTTTTAGTACCGCATTAGTGCTGACCATGCTGTCCCTCTGGCTGTGAATCATTTGTCCACATGAGGGAGCTATCTACTTGGATCCTGATTTTAGAGATGCTACAACGGAGACAGTGCAATACTTTTCACGTCTAAAACATCTAAATCAGCATTATAGCAGAAACCCTTAAAACGGTCAGAGACATTGTGCCAACATTGAGATTTTTTTCTGTTTTAGGGAGACTCACCTTAAGGAGTCCCTGGGTGACACTAAACTGTTCTGTTGTTGCCTTTACACACAACTGCAAAACTTTAGATAAATACTGCCAAAAATCTGTCATTTTAAAGCCAATGGGATTTTTACAGCTCTACTTTAGTAAGAAAATTGATACTAACAATGTTTATTTTTCTGAGAAAACATGAATGCACAAGCATCTGAGTTTTTTTTTCTTTTTATAAAAATAAACAAATATTTACTGTGGTGGTCTGATGTTTCCATGTGATGCTTTTAACACCTCTCTCTCTCTACAGTAAATATTATGCAGAATACCTTAAATTCAAATTATTTGCAAATATTTGCTTGAATAACAGCTTTGTTTTTATAGAACATAGTAAGTAAAATTACAAATATGATTTTTATGATCAAGACATTCAGCCAATATCAAATCTAAATCAAGAAAAGTTAAAAAGATCAGACAGGCATTTTGACCTCTTCAGGCTGAACATCCACTGTGGGCTCTTTTGGTCATGGCAGCTGACCTTTGCTGCTGTGTCTTGAGTGTGAGGGTGGTGAAGGGGCCAGAGGACGCGGGGCAGCCCAGTGCTAGGTGCCCATCCTGGGGGCGACAGGTAGTCCTCCGTTTAGTCTATGTGGAGCTTGGCCACGGGGCCCTGACCTTTACAGGGGGGGCCCTGGATCCACGAGCAGAGGCACAGGTGACCCCGCTGATGGCGATTTAGCTTAAGGAGCTGCTTCACCTTTACACAGCCACCCGACTTTGTCAGGCCAGATAGAGGAGAGTCAGGATGTGCTGCCACTATGGATCTGTTTGTCTTTTATTTAGACTCTAAATGATTCTGATGATGGCGTTTAGCCTCACGATCTTTCCCAACCCGACTGAGTAGTCAGCTGATGAATTTATTTAAAAGTTTTTTCCTTTGCACAATCTGATCAAAATCTATTATTTTATTATTTTGTGTTTCTTGCTTCTCTTCGTGTTCCCATTTTCCCTTTTATTGTTCCACTTTCATAAAAAGAATGAAACTTTTTGACTCTTTATTCAAAGAAATACAGTGTGTATAATACAATTTATTGTCATCAAGTGAAATGATGCAGTCCAACATGACATCATCCATATAAAACCATTTACCCTTTAAAACATTTTACTTACATTTATTGTAATTACAATATTTACAAATCCATTCAAAGGATTGTCTCTTAACATGATTTTAATGGACTTAATTGTTCAAATGATCCTGATGGAAATTATTGTTATGTGCTGATGTTACATTTTAAAATGATTTTTAGGAGAATCTTATTGTAACAATGTCCGTAGTGCATTTGTAAGACTTTTCTTTCAAATAGTGTCATTCATTCTCCGTTTGTCTTATAAGGTGCAAAATGTTTGAGGTTTTTGTGAAGTTAAACTGAGAATAAGAGTGACAGTCCTCTTCCAGCCAGTGAAAATCAAAGGCATGCCAGTAATGAAGACAACTGTATTTGTTGAAATGGACTGTATGGAATCAGTTATATTACAGTCAGAAGAACAGAAGTTTAATTGTCAGTAGCCGTCAAAGGGCTTGGAGGACACTGGGCTTCTAGTCGCTGTGTGGACGGGGGTCTCTTCTGGGTTTTGGCAGAGGAGGGGATGTCTGTGAAAACCACTGATCGGCCATCGGGACAGAGCAGGACGCTGGAGTCCGCCTCACACTTGGTGGTTCTGCTCGCCCATAGGGCCTCTGCAGAACTGGGCCTCATGCCGAGACCGCCGGGAGAGAGAACCTCTGCGTTTACCACCGATGCGTGACTCATCTTGATCAGCATGTCCAACGACTGCTTACGACTCTCCAACGAAGCCCTCATCGCCTTCCTCTCGCTCTCATTCTCTTCTTCCTCCTTTTTCTCCTCCAGCTCCTCGTCCTCCTCCTCTGTCTCTGTCGTGTTGTCTTTAAGGTTGCCATCCTCTCTCATGCTGAGGTCACCAACTGAATCTGACGAGCCCCTCTTGACTGACAGGTCGAGAGGCCCGTCGCTCTGGCGAGCCGTCCGCTCCAGTGCCTGGTGGATGTGGGAGAGCTCGCTGCGGATTTTGCTCAGGTGTTCCCAGAGGTGGCGCTGGGCAGGAAGGTCCTCCTTCTCCAGGTGGGAGATTTTGCGCTCAGCCTCCTGGTACTCCTGCAAGGCCTTGGAGAGGTCACTGAGGAGAGCAGTCACTGACTCTGAAGCTCCCTCCCCCATTGTCCGGGCAGCAGTCGAGTCCTGGCTATTGGGTCTCCCACAGGTGGAAAGAGAGGACGTTTCACTGTTGGGACTAGTGAGAGGATCGTTGTACCACAGTTCAGCGGGCCGGGTCTGAAGCTGAGCATCTTGTAAACTGAAAATGGGAGAAATTTAGGGCTTTTCCATCTGCAAATATATAACATTTGAGACTACAGTTTAACAAAATGAAATACCCCTACAGTTGTAATATTCCCTGCAGATAATTACATGATGGAAAAAGTGACAGTCGTACTCTTTTTGTACTATTTTTTACTTTTACTACTCACAATTATTATTGTAAAATAAGGTAATTTAATAGAAATCTTTACCTGCCATGGAAGAGAAGTTTGTCAGCTGCCATATTAAGATTTGATGCAGTCTGAATATTCTTCAGAAGGTCCAAAGTGAAACCCACAGCTGGCTTCTTCTCCACAGGTACCTCGTGGTTCCCCAGTGGCGCCCCTGTCCTCTTGAGGCCCCAGCTTGCTTTACCTTCCTTGGCTGTAGCCTGCAGTTTATCCCCCAACCAGCCCTGGTCGGGGGAGTCTCTCTGAGGTGACACCCAGCCACCAGGGGAGACTGCGGTGGTCCCTGGCCGCAAAGCAGGAACTTTCCACAGATTAACTTTAGGCTGGAAGCCAGACAGGGGATTCGCTTCAAGACTGTTTGTGGATGTCTTGAGCGCTTTGCTGGCATCACTCTGACTGGAGGCCGGTCCGAATGTGTGCTCACACAGGAAGGGGTAGTAGAGACGAGGGGGGATAAAAGCTCTGTCTGCGTGGGTGCTGGAGGCCGGGTGTATCAGCCTTGCGGCCGACGCCAGGAAGGGAAGCTGGGCGAGCTGTGCATGGGTCTGGGCGGTGACACCCGTGGCAGCAGTGGGAATAGCTGAGTTCATGTAGGAGAAGAGGCTGGGGCTGATGGGGTAGCCCACCCCGAGCATTGACAGGTTGAGTCCAGTGGGATCCTGGTAATCCACCAAGTTTGGCGGAGGAGGGTAACAGGGGATTGAACTGCTCACTCGGGGCTGAGCACCTTCAGCTTTGGCCTTAGTGTGGCTGGACGCTAACAGCCGCCACTGCTCCGACAGCAGGCCAGGAGCTGTCAGACATGTCTTGGATAGCTTATAGTGTTTAAGCTGGGCCTCTACCTCTACTGAGCGTGCTCGTAAAAGCTGATCTTCCAGTGAGAGCATGTCAGCCATTAGAAGCTCTGACTCTGGCTGTTTGGTTTTCTTGGTAGCACACTCTGCAGCGTCGACTCTGTTGTTACTGGAGCTCTCTTTCGTCAACCCATTGACCTCTACTCCCTCTCCTCGTCCTCCTTCGTCTTCATCTTCTGGTCCCTGGCTTTCCCTGTCCTCACCTTCCTCCTCCACAGCCCTTTGTCTCTCCTCAGTCCCTGTTACCTGCTCTAGCCCATCTTTCCCAGTAGCGTGAATGCCATGTGCCTGCTGAAAGGGTCGTAGCTGCTCTGGGTGCAGGATGTTGCCCTTTTTGTATGGCCAGTCTGACTCTATAAGCAGAGAGAGGGAGTTCTTGCACAGGCTGTACTTCATATGGTTGTACAGGTGGGACTTCTCCATGCAGGTGAAGGGGCACTGGAAGCATTTGTAGTTGTAGGGTTTGCCCCATGGCCGGGGAATATAGTGAGGCTTCTTAGGCTTGCGCTCCTTGTGTTTGCTGGCAGACGTCACTTTACAAGCATCGTCCTTGGACATGATTGAGTCTTGATATTTATATATTATTGTGCGATTGTGTTAAAAAGGATGATAATTCAAGATAGACTTTTAGATTTTCTATCTTTTGTGCCACGGTACATTTCACTGGATGGGAGTTTTTCCTCAATTTGGTAGATGGATGAAAAAGAACATTTCTTGAACCTGTGAACACACAATACAGTTTTGTATGAATAAAGGTGATATTCTTGAAAACAGCAAAACATGAACAGATCAGAAACAACAAATAGACAGATTAGGTATTTTATATTTTACCTATATTTTTCAATTTCACTTCCTTATTTGTTCTGAAAAAAGGAGACAGCTTGCAGAAGTGCAGCTCTGTAAGAAATCTAAATATCCGAGATAAAGTTGTGTGTGCACTGAAGAGTGGTATATATCATTATGCACATATGTGTATTAGGAGAGCACATTTGTTGTCTGCCTAAGCTAAGGGTTGCCACTAACCTAACTGCAGGGAGGCCCTTTCTGCTCTGTTCTCACTGTACCTGCCACTACTCATTAGTTCCAGTGCAGTACCAGGCGCTAGCAGGGTCCAGGGCTGAGGGGCAAACGGGGCCCTCACAGGGGACTCTGCACCTGTGCAGGGGTCCCTCACATCACTCACAGGCCTGCTTGAGTTTAGGGCTGGACCCTCGGAGGCCGGCTACAGGCGCAAAGCGGCCAGGCTGAGGGTTGTGTAGAGGCGGGTGTGGAAGGGAGAGGAGTTGGGGGGTTTGAGGCCTGGTTCCTAATGAGAGCCTGGCATCATGCCTATAGGGCGTCATTAGTGCCAGGACTGGGATCTGGGTCAGGACATAGTGCATAAGTTCAACTGCTCTCCTGCACTCTGTCTCGTCTTAACTACCTCTGCATTTAGAGTTGGGTCGATAAGCAATAATAGCACGGATTATGAGAGGTTACATTGTAATTATGAGGCGTTTAAGTGTCGAATAAGATATATCGTGTACAAAAGGAATTTAAAAGACGCTTTAATTATTGTGATGGATGATAAATTATTTTGTAACTTAGTGTGTCTTTCAAGAGGAGGTAAAAACCTCTCAGCACCAATAAATCTAATGACATATTTTAATTTATTTATTATTTTTAACATTATTTTTTGTCTTCCTTCCATCTATGAAATGTGTAGCAACGAACTTGTACACCTGCAATTCAGAGTTTTAAAGTGGTCGAATATTTGCACCTTTTGATTTACTCTCTCACTTTTGTGCTCTTTTTATTTCAATCCCTCTTCATCATCCCGTAAATACAGGAAATCCATGGCATTAGTTTAATTAATATCCCTCTCTTCTCTAATCCCCTAAAATAAAAGTTAATACCCTACAATAAATGCTTTTTTCATCTGGTAAATAACAGAAACTTTATAATCTTTTTATACTTTAAGCCAGGCCGGTGGGTGAACCCTGCGGTGAAAGAAGATGTGAGGAGGAGTATGCTCCTCAATTTAAAACACTCTGCTTTGAGGCTTTATTTTGTCTTTTTCCCCAGGTCATTCAAAGATGAAAGTCTGTGTGATGTTCAGGGTCCAAGCTGAAGTAAAAGTAAACTTCACCAACCAATCTTTTTCTGTCTTACACAGACTGCTCATGATAAAGTTTTGAGATAAAGGCCAGTGAAGCAAACACAGGTGATGGATGGCCGGTTATACTGAGAGACAGACAACCTCATCTGTAGGACCCTCAACACGAAGGGTGATGATGAAAGACACAGTGAGTCTAACACGGGATGTCAGGCTGTTGCCAACTGCTCTCCCAATTGGACCCTCAGAATTGGCTCGTTTAGTGGCTGACCGTTTGATTGGCTCACTTGTCAGCCCCGGGGCTCTGACCTGAGCTTTGAGCTCATAATGGAGCCTAACAGCTGCTGCTACCATCCAATCAATAAAAATCATTTTTACAGTAGATTTTTTCCCCCTCTTCTGGCCACTGCTATCCGCTCGCCTCTCCACTGACGGTGCACTTTGGCCCCCCCGTTGCCCCATATCCAAACCCTGCGGTCTTGTTTTAAGCTTTAGGGTGGATAATCAAACAAGCCTGACCACTTGAACATCTATTGTTGCAATTAAGGAGGTTCACCACACTAAAAGCTTTGACAAGTTACATGCAACAGCAACCACAAAACCGACAGCCTGTGGGACGAGTTAGTTGTAGATGCACACAACGGCTGCAAGTGAAAATGTTCTTCAGCTCTCATATTTTTTAAATTCATACTTTATAAGTTAAACACTTTACCTAAGTTGGTTGTCAGGACGATGAGTTGGCTGTCTGGAAAAGAAGAAAGAGATAACAAATTTATTGTCATCAGTCATCTTAATCTCTGTTTCATTTTCAATATAATAACAAATATCCCTCTAACTCAATTTGATATTGCAACCAGACAACTTTAAAAAGAAATACACATTTTCTTCAAACAAAAGCCATAAATGTATTTTGAATAAAAATTATTTACTGGCATTTAATTTGACAGCCAAACACCAGATAATGCTGCTGCTGCTGATAAATGAATACAAGGTTTTATTATTTGCTTTAGAATCACATTTTATAATGCTATATTGCATGTGTAAAATTAGTGGCAATGCAATGTATACATTTTAACTTTAAAAGTATACATGGTAATAAAAAAATATAGGCCTATTTTATAAAAGTGTGTGACCACATTTAGTCTTAGAAATTAACTCAAATTAAAGCTCACATTGAAACCTTATACTTTCATGTTTCAAAAACTACAAAATAAAAGACGTGCAATTGAAAGAAACAACACCGAAATAATTTTCTCAACATACGCAAAAGCACCATGTAGCTTACAGCAGGCCTCCCCTAAAGTTCCGTTTTAAATATCACTTAATCTTAACAAAACTAACCTGCCTGCATGCTATGAGCTACTTGAAAATAGAGAGGAAATGTATTCATCCGTACCTAGAGCGCGTCCCGGTGTGGCTGGCTGTCACTCCTCTGCAGCGGCACTGAGAGTGCAGCGCGTCCCGCTCAAATAGGAGCGCAGCAGCGAGTGTGGAGATATATATTGACTGGGAGCATTGCCCGCAGGCGCTACAATACAGCGGCTCCCCCCTGTCCTCCCTCTCCCCCCCCCCCTGGATTGTCAAACGCGGTCTCTACCTTGCAGCCGCCAGGATGCAATATAACAACTTACACAATATTGGCAAAGGTGAGGCTGGTGATGGTTTCTCGCTTTAACGGAGGGTAGAGGACATTTGTCTGGGTTAATTCCCCCATTATGGAGGTCATTTTCAAGGGAGCTCCTTACGTTTTTCTCGTTTTTAAACCAGATGCGTGCACTGAAAGCTGAAACAATTAAGTGTTTCATTAGTTACATTCTCTGTGTTTGTCCGATTATAGCACAATGTTGCATTTATGTGCGGATTGTTGAAGTCTAGCTTTCGTTTTTAACCCTTTTGAAAGACAATTTAAAAAAAAAAAAAAAGATTATACTGCAAACAAACCTTTAAAAGGCTCATTGCAAAAAATATCACTTAATGTGTCAACACCTGACCAATCTTGTGCTGAAACCACAGTTTAAAAAAAACTCCTGAAAACAATTATTTGATTTCAATCAGTCCTCACTTGTAAAAGGAAAATATGTCATGATGAGAATTATATGAATATGAGAACATGTTCGTAACAGGATGATTTCCAGCAGAGATAATTAGAATTAAAACACAATTAGTGCAGAAGAAAATTGTTTTTTGTGAAAACACACTCCTTTATGTTAAACTGTTTACTTGAGCTCTGACTGTTAAAGGTTAAGTTTACATTTCTTTCTTAATTTATTTTTGGTTCATCTTATCTATCTTTCTTGTTTTTGATGCAGGTTAATTGTGGAAATCAAAAGCCATACGAGAAAGATTGAAACTATCTGCTGCGGAGAATATTCCTCACATCTCTCAGTTTATGATACAGATATCTTTTCATATGAGAGCGCTTGCATCTCTCTCTTCTGCTGCTCTGAAATATGCAGTTAAGCATTTGAATACAGACTATTGTCCCTTAGTTCCACCATCCATTTGTGCTCACTATATCGGTCTCTGTAATTTGCAATGCATTACATTAAATGGTACACTAGAAAACACTTCTGCAAAACAAAAGTTGATTTAGCCTTTTCTTAAGAGTAATAATCAGCCTCTGTGTGTTGATCAGTGATAGATTTTGGAGTCACATGTCTGCACCTGTGTGTGTCTATGTTTGAAAGAAAAAGGTGTGTGTAGCTGTGTCTGCATGCCTCTCTGTGACTGTCTCACACAGTAAATATGAGTGTTTAAGTCAGCCATTGGAGGTAGAAGTGTGTTTTGGGGATGGCTGGGAGTTCTCTCCTCTCTGCTTCACTTCACCCGCATCACAGACAACATGCAGGCAGCCGGGTGTTGAGGGGTGTAGGGGGGTTGACATTTGGAGCAGCCTCCCTCAGAAGGAAGTGTGCAGTGATACCGGGCACTGGATGGGTTACTGACATGAGCTGTAAGATCACATCCACAGGCAATGACTGACACGTGTGTCTTCTGACAGTTCAGACTCACTTCTCTTTGTCCTCTCCCACTTTACCTGTCCTTTGTCTCCCACTCACTCCTCATCTCCTATCCCTTCCTCTTTCTTTTCTCTTACGCTTCTTCTAAATCTAACCCCAACCTCCAATTTATCTTTCTCTTCTCCTTTCTTTCTCCCTCCTCCCTCCATCCCTGGCTCCCTTTGCCTGTGGCGGGCTTTGGGTCAACTCCAGGTTCTTAATTTCTCTCCTCTGGCTAGGTGGGAAGCGTGCATGCGAGCCCCTTTGAGAAATGTCAGTGTCCGTGTGCTGGGAAAGTCGGGGGCCCTTCACGAGCCATCAGACCCGCTGTCACATCGAGGCGGCCAAATGGAGACTGACAGGCCACTCCATAGAGCCTAACCATCTGTACCGAATGTGACAGCAGGGGAAAGAGGATGTCTGCTAAATCAGGAGGAACGGCAGGAGCGCACTATGACATGGAGGAGGAAGTAGAGCAGGAAGAGAAAGACCCTCCGCTTCTTAAAGCGTGGGCACATGGGAGATGATGTCAGTTATTTTTCCAAGAGAGTAAGAGACTGTTTCTCTCCAACTACAGAGACGCTTGGGAGACAGTGTCAGTTTCTCTTGTTACTCTAAGTGTGTTAAGTGAGGACTGACTCCTTCAGTGCTGTCTGTTGTGGTTTGGGGAGAGATTGTTGGTATAAGTAGGTGCCAAATGTTTTAGCCTGCATACATAAAGTCTAACATTCTTGATTGGACCTAACACAAAATACTGCAATGATTTCTTCAAACTCTTATAAACTCATTTTAAATTCTAATAAAGAGCTAAAAGTTTCCATAGATAACAGATATGGCATGTGGAATTACTGGGAAATAAATCAAATGTCAAATAAAATGTGTACATAAAAATAACCTCCAGCACTGCCTTTATGATTGAAAGGTGTGGCTATAAATTCTGTGTTTTGTTTTTAAATATTTCATGGAGTATAAGTATGATATACTTTAGTTTTAGTGAGTAGTACAGTGTGGAAAAATATTTTTATGACATGAAACCTTTTTATTGGGAAGAAAGGGAATATTATTATTAATGGAATAAAATGAGAATAAAAATGTGATGTTTTCTACTTTAATCAAATGAATAACCATAAATAAAAATATCATTACAGTGCTTATAATACACATACAGAGCCATCAAGTGCATACTGGACTATAAAGTATATCTCAGGAGGTTGATGGGGGCATAGACACAGACAGTGATGCTTCCATCACCAGTCTACATATACAGTTAACATGAGACCTGCAACCCCCCTGCTTCATTGAAGAATTATAGAAATCAATCAAACATGTGACAGATAGATCATTGTCTTTGGTGCTACATGCATTTAGCATTATCCAACAGAAGACTAATTTCTTATTAATAAAACATTTTGTCACTAGTTTAAATCACTCAGTCGCCAGGATCATTCACATGTCACAAGCTAGGTTTATTTTATTTAAGGTGAGCACATTCATATATTAGTCACCTGTACAATGTTTTTTAGCTGTTCATAGTCTCCCATTACTGATCCCGCTCACCTGCTGTGGAAACGGGTAAAAGCAGCCCCTGAAAGTTCAAAACAGGATGTAAGTTTTGTAGTTTATAGAGGTTCTGGCCACATGTGGTGTGATATATCATTCAGCTAAAAGAACTGCTACAGTTGTAAATGTTGTAACTTTAAAAATAATTGTAGATATCTTCGCTCACAGTAGTATAATCTTAACTAACAGTCGATTGGGACACATCCCTCGTGCTGCTGCACTCTGCTGTCTGTTATCAAACTTCCAGTAGCAAATTATTGTTTTATATTTGAAACATATTGAGACACAATATGTGTCAGTTTGTGGCTGAGAAATTTTACTCCTTTGCTAATCTATACAAATCAACTAACCCAGAAACATGGCTATTGTATTTCCATCATAATACGTTTTATTTATTTGGAAAGCACAAAAGACTGTACAGGCTGAACTGTAATCTTCCAAATTTGGTTATGTAGAAAGGATTGTTTTATTAGGTATGGTTATGAATCACTTTAGCCTGTATTTAATGGTTAAATTAAATCAATACTTTGTGACAAATGTCCTCAGTAAGTAGTATACTGAGGACATAAGAAGGGGGCTATTATATAGGGCCTTGATTTGGAAAGATTTTTACTTGCTTGTATATTATTCCTCATTTAACAGAACAGACACTCTCCCAAAAAGTTTTTATAGGCCTACTCCAAGTATAAAAGGTATGCAAGTACAAATGCAGTGTTTACCTTCAGCAGGAAAAGTAGGAATATGAAGAAGCGGAGACTTGCAGTGTGAACAGAGAACTCTCCTGGCGTGTTAAGAGAGTTGAGGGTCCTTATGGAGCGGCATCTGGGGAGGCTGACAGGAGCACTCTATTACCACTCAGAGAAAGGAACCTGAGGGCTGCAACAACACCGCTACCAGGGAGATCCAGCTGTGCAGATGCCTCCAAACACACACACACGCACACACAACCAAACCCATGCAAATTAAGAAAAAATCTTCTACATACGTGCACCCACCATCCGACAAGATGGACTATATGGTGTAATAGAAAGATATATAGATAGGAGGATGGATGGCTAAACAGCGACCTCTAACCCAGGGTGAGTCTTCAGTTCTTTCCACTGCCTGAGTTTTAGGCCTGAGGTGGAATAGCTAACAGCTCCTCTCTTAGCCTGTGCTGCTGGGCACATTAACTAAACTCATATCGCTCTCAGCCACTATCAATTATTCACCACCACCCTCCCCTCTTTCCCTCGTTTTCAAAGGAGAACAACTCCAACAGCCATTCCCAGCTTTACTAGCACACAGCCACCGTGACAAAACAACCTCATGCCCTCACTGACTTCCTTTGGTTTTCTTTAGCACCTAGTGTGTTTTATGACTTCAAATTATCATTATAATCTTAATAATTTTCTTTAACATGCTAATAACTGTCTTACATCATTGTTGCAATAATATAGTTTATATATACACTGCAGCTGCTCCATGTATAATTGAGCTAATTTTTCACAATGTTGGAGCATAAATTGAAAAAATGTAGTGTTTTTGCTTTTCCTTCCAGGCACTTCAGCAGTCCAGGAGCAAGTGGAGCTGCAGTGTTTTGCTCAAGGACACTTCAGCAGGATAGAACCTCATTATAAAAGGGTTTCATGAAGCAGTGCACAAACTTATTTAAAAGCAATAGCTTGAGATTTTGGGAAATGCACTTATTTGCTTTCGTGCCGAGAGTTAGATAAGATACATAGAAGACATAGTCCCACACATGACACATGTTAATTAGTGAGCTTTTGAGGTGCTGGTAGGTGGATTTTTGTTACGTCTGGACAGAGCCAGGCTAGCTGTTTCCCTCTGTTTCCAGTCTTTGCGCTAAACTAAACTAAGCTAAGCTAATGGGCTGCTGACTGTACCTTCATATTTAATGGACAGACATGAGAGTGGCATCTATCTTCTCATCCAACTCTTGGCAAGAAAGTAAATAAGCATCTTACACCAAAGTATTCCTTTCAAAAGGTCAGACCCGCTTTCCACATCTAAAAGTCCTGACAAAATAGACTAAACAGAAATAGTGTCCTTTTCGGAGGTGAACTGCCCCCACAGTATGTCAGGGAACAGCGCTGGGAGCACACAATGAGACATTTTCAGCTTTACACTTAAATGAACACACACACACACACACACACACACACACACACACACACACACACACACACACACACACACACACACACACACACACACACACACACACACACACACACACACACACACACACGATTATACAGAAGAGGGCTAGACGAACACTGGCTATTTTCCAAGGTAAAAACAGCCTTCAATGTGAGCTGGGTTGATATCTGAAAAGGGCAGATGTGAAGGTTTAGTCATGATTGGACATATGACTCGTTGGGATTTTTCTCTGCAGATATCTACGCCCTTCTCTGAGTCTTCACATCAGATAAGGATGTAACTTTGCGGCAGAATCAGTAGGTGAGAGGGGCTTGTTACTATCAGTCTGTCAGAGGCATTCATTTGGAATGAGATGCAGCTGATGCCTAACACTCACTGTTTATCATTCATATATCTGTGAGTGTGAGGAGAGGTGGAGTTCACACCGACGCCTGTGCTGTGGGTCACCGACGGGAAGCAGCTGGTGCCTCGGTTGCCCGCTTTAGTCTCCACCCTCCCTTTTCCACCAGCTGCCCCCGAACACACCCGCAGGAGGCGGGGTCTCTCTCGCCAAGGCACCTGTGGGTGTCACCTGATGGGGGAAAAGCAAGTGGAAATGAAAGGAAGCAGCCGAGTCTGTCAGAGCGCATCAGGACTGCTGTCCATCACGGCGCTGACCTTCAGGGTGTGTACGGGCATGTGCATGTGTAAGTCTATCAACAACTGACCCAATATGTGTGTGTGTGTGTGTGTGTGTGAGTGTGTATGCGAGTGTGTGCATATGTTTGTTCATCAGTGCAGGGTGTGTGAGACCATGTGTGTACATTAGCGCCTTGATCCCAGTGAGTGAGTGAGTGTGTCCGTAAACACATAGACCTTGAGGGTGTGTGTGTGTGTGTGTGTGTGTGTGTGTGTATGTATCTATCTCAGTGCAGTGATCTGTATAAGATAGCTGCAGTAGCTGGTAGGTCATTGACAACCCCCGACTCCAAAAACCAAAGCTCCTGACCTCCCTCGGTATCCTCACTTTGAGTTCTGACAAATTCCCAGAGAAGAGAGTATCTGTTACCCGACAAACATGTCCAAAATCTGAACGCTAATGCACAGCAAATGTCCATATGTGTTGGGACCACAGTACCAGCTTGTCCTCTTGCTGGGACCAGAGCTTTTATTCCCTCAGCAACAGGGTTCAGCGCAGCACCACACTAGGGACCAGGGACAAGAGGATGGTGTCAGCCAGTTTCCCAGCTGCAGCCAGGGACCCCCCCCCTCCCGTACACCCCAAAGCCAGTGGCCCCTCACCTCCCCCTCTTCACCATCTCTAGGTTTGACTGAGAATGGGTGTGTGTGTGGGAAGCAGCAGGGAGAGGGAGGGAGAGCGAGAGGCTGCACTGTGCTGCTAACTCCTGGAGGACGGCTGTTCGGCTCTGGCTGACCAAGCGGGAGGAATTGAGGGAGACAGGGACCAAAGCCCGTCAGCTCCATCCCTTAGGGTGCCTCGGCCTCACAACTACAAGTCCATGTTTTAGCAAACCATATGTTCACCCTCTCCCCCCCCCCACCCCACCCAGTTAGCAAATAAACAAGTCAGGAAGCCATAGCTAGAGGGAAGTCTTGTTTCCCTCTCACTGGCTGTCGTTCTCGCGTATTCTCACTGCCGCTTGCAGACTCTCTCCTCTCACATCCAACCATTTTTCTGAGCTGTGATACACAGTAAATGGGTGATGGAGAACGTAAGATATTTTTTGTGTCTTTGTGAAGTGTCTTTTATTTTGAGTCCCTCCTTTTCTATAGATTTTTGCGTTTCTGACTAAGAAAGAAGGACTTTTGTCAGGCTTCATTTTTGAAAAATAATGCAAAATGGTGTACCTTACCCATAATTTATTTGCCATAACCATAATCTTTCCCTAACCTTAACCTTGGCGTAGCTGCATGCAAAGTTATTGTAGAAAGCAAGAATTTTGGGTGGCATGGGACGTAAAAAAAAACAAAACATTGTCATGAAAGTAATCTGGGGTTTTGCAGAATCGTCCAAAACTGATGTGCTAGTCTGGCAATAGGGTTTACCATAGCACCGAGTATCAAAAACAGTCAAGTATTGGTTTATTATGACCTCTCCAGCTCCATCCAGGTTTATTATACACGTTACATAAATTATATAAATATCAGTGTCACAACTCAGGTATCTAGTGTGTTTATAATAAACAAGACTAAGAGTATACAACCATGCTAACAGCTCTGTGAGGCTGCATTTTGGCACAGCGGTGCATTGAACTAAATGCTAACGAAAACTTGCTAACATTTGCTAATTAGCACTAAACGCAATGCACAGCTGATGGGAGTGTCATTAGTTTTGTGGGCATTTGGCTTTAAATCAAAATATTGGACAAACTGAAACTGAAAAAGTCAGGGATCAACAATTAGGATAGATCATCTGGGAACAATGAATGACTGTACAAAGTTTTGTGCCAATTCATCGAGTTGATGCTGAAATATTGAACTGAATAAGTGAAAATTTTGACCTGCTGGTCGCACTAGATGAAAGGTCAGGAGATCATCAAAGTCATGAAAATTCATCCTCTGGGCACCATAATTATCTACCAAATGTACAAATTTCATGGCCAACCAATATTTGTTATTATTTCAGTCTTCACTGGCACGTCCTCTTAAACCCGACGTATCATACAACGGGCCTTTATTGATTTTTGGAGGATAAATCATACCGATTTAAGAAAGGAACCGTTGCTATCTCCAGTAACATTAAAGCTCAATGACTCAGTCTGTAATTTTAATTCAAAATGAACCAAGTTGTCTGGTTCTGATTTCCAGGGGGTGAATGAAAGACAGTCCCAAACAGATGGGCAGCTTGTGTACAAGGTCCGCGGAGCCAGTCAGTCCTCCCTTTGGGCAGAGAAATTGTCCAGAGATGGACAGCTGTGCCCAGGGCAGGGCATATAGAAAGTGAAATCACACACAGTATTTATGACTCCCTCGGGGTCTAGCGACTCACTGACCTCGCCATCCAGCAGCAGACAGGCAGACAGTTGGCTGTCCAAAGTTTTTCTCAAGGTCAGCCACCATCAATCACAGTTTTAGGTTAAAAGATAAGCTAGGACTACAAGCATTGTTCTGTTTAACAGAACTGCACTTCTCATTTCTCACTTCCTGTGCTAAACATACAGTGATGGAACTCAAGCTTTCAGTGACAGGTTTCTTTTAAATATATCTCACCATATATTTCACTTCTATGGCAGTGAATAGTTCAAGTCTTAGTTTATTTGTAGCATAGCACCATTTCTCTTTTTGGATGCCCGTATTGGTTAGTTCACAGAGAGGAAACACAGGGAAAGAGAGATGTTGCAGTTATATGGTATGCATCTACCAGGACCTGTCTATGGCACCATTTCATTCAAATGTAGTTCAAAATGCTTTACAGGGAAATAAAACATTAAAAAACAGAATAAACCAAGAATACAGCTACAGAAAATAATGGAAAGAAAGAAGAGCACAAGTACTAAACAAAATAAAATAGAAAGAATATGGAATATACAGTATATTTCATATTCTTTGACTATTTTTTTATGTTGATCAGCTATAAATGGTTTTCTTGGTCCCTCTCTATGTAAAGCTGCACACAATCCATGAGTTCACCTGATCTACTGGTACAGTAATCCGAGAGTGATTTTGAATTAGAATACGCCTGGATGATCTTGTGGAATTTCTGACATCACATCTTTATAGATTTTGTCCTCATTGATTTTGTCAGGGGGCTTGGTAACTCCTATACACACACATATACAGTTACACACAAACATGGACACACACATAGTGACATGACAGCCTGCCTCACTGACTGACTGGTCCATTGAGTCATCAGTGACCTTCCGTGGGATTGGAGTTGCCAGGCCAATTGACCAAATCACTGATCTTTAAAAGCAGCTCTGCGGGCAGGAGGGGAGTTGAGTAGCACGCCCCCTCCTCTACTAAACACACACACACACACACACACACACACACACACACACACACACACACACACACCATCCACCTCACTCTCTAATCAAGGAGCAGGCAGGCAGGACTCTGGGTCGCCACAGCGACACTAATGAGAGGTGACAGCTCCTCAGCGCTCGGGGCAACGACCAGCTCGGCTGTCGAGACCACGGAGAGAGTCCGCCAGGCACGCACTGAGGCAAGGTTTGCTGTTTTGGGAGGAGGAGAGATGGAGGAGGGGAGGGGGAAGACGGGGAGCGAGCTGGTGGTGAAGATGCGTGGGGAGTTAATGAGGAAGCACGGATCTGAGAAATGATACACACTGACTCCCTCTTTTGATCCAGTCACTCACTCACTGTCATTAAGTGCGCATTTAAACTTCAACTTTGAGTAGAGAGACACACACAATACAACACAAGCAGGAGCAGCAACACACACACACACACACACACACACACACGGGCACACAATCTGAACTGACGCGCACCCTCACCAAGCCATCCAGCCCTGGGGCCTACTTGCAGAGTGCTGTTGCCCCCTCCCCGCCTCCCCAAATCCACCTTCCCCCCCCCACGCCCCTCATCCCCCATCTCCTCTGGAACACAGTTTAACTTCTGTCATTAAGATGAAGCAAGTGAGTCAGTCTAGGAGTGGCGAGAGGATGTGACAGGCTGGTAATGGACAGGACAAAGAGGAGATTTATGAAGTATTAGTAAACCTTAATAATTCACTAAACGAAAGACCCCGGGAGTCCCCCCAACCGACCCCCTATCTCTGGCTCTCATCCCAGCCCTGACGTCCTCTGGATCTCGCTCTCGTTCTCTCTCTATCACAGCGCCTGTTAACAGACAAGAAGGATCCAGAATGATCTAACTCACTGACAATATCATTTTTCTTTCATCTTTTGACCCTGCAATTGACAGCAACCCCCAGGAGGTCTAAAATAATAAAAACTCTTCAAAATTTACATTTAAAATATCATTAATTATATCGTTCTGATATGTATTGAATTTATGTCTCTCAGTGAGAAACTCTAAATGAGCTGTGACAGCAGTTGAGAAAACAATCTCACCACAAAGTGTATTTATAAGCTTTCTGGAGTTTTCAATTATTATTATATAATTATCACATGATCTTCATCAGTAGATGGAGTTTGCCCAGTTGTCATGGATCTGTAAATGTTCAGCTTGTAATATTTTAGCACTTCTGCAGAATGGTTGATCCTATGTTTGCTCCTGAATATTGTGATGTGCTCCAAAAACTCAACCTCCTATCCCTCTGCAGACACCACCAACAGATGACAGCAGCACAATGATAATAAAAATCTGAAAATCTTTGAATCCTTGATATGAGTCCTGAAAAGAGCGCCTCATTCATATCTGCAGATTAAACAATAGAAGCTCTACAACCACACCAGAGGCTCTGTAAATGTCTGCACCAAGTTTCACAGCAATCCATCCAATAGTTGTCAAGACATTTCACTCAAAAAAAATAAAAATAAATAAAAACACAAATGTGTACCTCACAGTGGCACTACAGGTCATCAAAAATCATTAGGATTCAACTTCTGGGAACCATGAATGTCTGTACAACATTTTGTGCCAATCTATAAAAAGGAGATGTTGAGATATTTCAGGGGATAAGTGAAAACTGAGCATCTGGGGCATGAATGTCTGCATCAAATTGCATGGCAATCCATCCAATAGTTGAGATATTTCATTAAAAACTAAAAATGTCAACCTCATGGTGGCAATAGAGGAACCATCAGGGGGTCACTAAAGTCAGTAGGATTCATCCTCTGGGCACCATGTATATCTGTACAAATGTTGATGGCCATCTATCCAACAGTTGAGATATTTCAGTCTATACCAAAGTGGTGGAGCGACCGACCAATAATGCCATCCACGCCGCTAGCATCAGCGTCATGTTTTGGACTCCTCCCTCACCTGTCTTGGAAGCAAACAAAAGAAGAAGAATAGCCAACGTCTCAAATTTAGGGTACCTCCTTCCACCACCACCAGCCACCAATTAACTATGATCAGAGTTTAGCAGGTCACAATCAGTCAGACTGGTGGCCTAAAGGGAAACGCACACAGACACACACAAATAAGCTTCCTCCGTCCCAGCTGCTCCACCGTGGGTCCATCATCAAACAAACAGCGTGGAGATAATTCCCTCTCTCAGCAGCCTTCTCTGTGACGACTGCAGTCATGGCTGTGAGTGGCAGGCGCAGTCATTAGATCCCTAGATACCCCCACTGGCTGCTCTTTTTACCCTCTTTCGTGTGTGTGTGTGTGTGTGTGTGTGTGTGTGTGTGTGAGAGAGCTGGGTGGTGGTGGTGGTGGTGGGGGTGGGGGTGGGGGTTTACAGAGGAGCAGTGACGGGTGTCAGTACTGAAGCCTGGTCCAGTCTGCTGTGGCCTGGTGTGACAGCACTACTGCCTGACCACCCCACCCCTGACCCCCTCTCTCCTGCCTGCATCGCCCCGAGAGACGTGGAGGGTGATGGGGACTGGCACCGCAGGGGCCTCCCTGGCTGGTGCCTTTGCTGGTGGTCTCCGTGGCCTATTAGTGTCTTGCTATGGGCCTGTCAGACTGACAAAACAGGGGCCTGTCAAATTAAGTAGGGGCTGAATATCGGAGATATGTATTCAAACGCACCAAGGGGAGATGGTAGCGTGGAGGGGTGAAGAGAACCAGGATGAGGAAACCACCGGTGCTAATGTCGACGCTAAGTGAGAGTGACAGGTTGAGAGCTGATCGGAGGGAGAGGACGGAGAGAGAGAAAGAGAAACAGTAACAGTAGTTGATAATGGTGGCGTGGTTGTCCTGAGGAGACTTGTTAAGGGCCAGTCCAGACAGAGCCAGACAGCCACCATTCCCAAGGATCTGAACGCAGGTAAACTGCTCCAAGTTTGGCCCAAACAGCTTGGAGTTACAGCACTTCCACTTAATGAGACCAGACTGATGAGCTCTGTGTGCAGGTGTGTGTGTGTGTCTATATATGCTCCAATGAAGCATCCCAAACCACAAACGTATTTACTGGAACAATAACTATTTCCTCTGTTGGCCAGTACATGTACCCAAGGCTCTGCTGACTTTTTGTGTAAGACATGCACATGAAGAAAAAAAAAACAAGCATTTATCCCGGCACCGAAGGCATCTTGCACAATCTTTTCTTATCATTGCATCGTAACTTAAACTTTTTCTCTCTTCACTGTTTGTGTTACTTCACCTCTGGAGACACATTGGTTACTTGTGCTTCAGGCCAGGCCATTATGAAGCCATGCACAGTGTACCTGCACTAAATCTCAATAATACTGTCTGAGCTTTAAGGCAACAGCTCAGCCCAGTCGCTGCACATGGAGTTGTCGAACTTCACTGCGAGTTACAGTGTTGGGATACTTGAGCTCTGAGCCTCGTCGTGTGTTCAGCTCTCAGAAGAAGAAGACACAGAAACACAGGAGCAGGTGAAAGATCAGCAGCAGGATTAAGTGTTGCGGCAGTTGTATGACAAAGCCCTGCGCGAGCATGTATGTGTGTACGTTGTGGCAGTGCCTGTGTGTTTCGGAGAGGGCTGCGACTCTCCCTCTCATGTCGCTGCGCGTTGCTGAGACTGAGAGGCTGATGCACAGTGGCAGCTCCCCCCTCGCAGCCACAGGCCTGCCCAGAGCCACTGCAGATGATAGTTTTAATTGCTTTCAATCTTTCAGGCTAGTCCCTGCCCAGTGGCGCAGAGTGCTTGTGTGTGTGTGTGTGTGTGTGTGTGCACGCGCATGTGTGAGATGGTGTTTTGCTGTGTTTCTGCGTGTGTGCACATGCGCTGTGTTTCTGTTGAACAGTCATTGTCTGTGGATGCTGTACACATATGTGGTGTGTGCTTGATGGATGTGTTTGTCCATTATGAGAGGAAAATTAACAGAGAATTAAGGCCTCGCAGTGATACATCTGACGCACACTTCTGCAGAAGAAGACCGAGAAAAACATATGTTTATCCGACTGCCACCGCTGTCGCGTCCACATGAGAGCATGCTCAGTAAAAGGTGAAAGAATAGAGTGGATGATTCAATAGATCCCCCCTTTTCCATGAAGGTTACGTGCGTTTATAAATAAAGTTCAGGGATTTCATGCAACGACCTCAAAACACGCACTCACGTCCTTAAAAGCATTTTAAACGCGGTGAACTACAAAACCAACCGATCAATAATTCAGAGCGAATGTCGAGATGGCATAACAGAACACAGGAAACACCCTGCAATTAAAATGACAGTCGTTTATTCCATGTGTGAGAAATGAATCATTTCTTTACTACGACTAACACCTACGGTCAAACAGAACGGATGTGCAGCAACAATGCTAGTGTGTGGTGGAGGGAGAGACGGCAGGTTGCCTGAAATGAGGCAGCCAGAACAACTCTGAACAGCAAAAGAGAAATCTTATCTTTGAATGTAGCTATGAAAAAAAAGCATTATTATATTATAATCATTATTAGTCTTGTGTAGTTGCTGAAACATGTTTTTCATGGTCCGTCACTCTGAAGACAACATGATTTTTTACACTGCACATCTTATCAAGTCAGAGACCAAAATACACGGAACAAAGAAACAACTCAACTCGATTTTTCCTTTTACTCCTTTTAGTTCTACAGTGTCTCATGATTATAGAAATTGGTTTGATTACAAAAAGGTAAGAAATTCACATTGTGATTGTGGTTTTACAAGATATATTGAAATTGTTAGAGAGAGTGAATATGTTCGGATATACAGCCTGTGTGTATATACTCTATATGCATTTTTAACTTTCACTCTACAAAGCTTGAATTTACCCTTTTTTTAAACTTTATTTCTTATAATGTCTTATTGATCAATAGTTAAACTTTTTTTTTTCTTTGAATTTCATTGTAATGGCGATTTGTGCTCTAACTAAAAAAATACAAAAACAAAACTCAAATCAAACGGCCACTGAGGCACCTCAGGAGCGAATCTTACGCAGGGAAAATAAGTCAATTGTCCAGGCAAGCATTACGTTTTGTGTGGTTTATTTAACCATCTCGGCAAGCAAACAAACAAACAAAGAACAATAGCGTCTGCAGCCTCTCTTGCCCTGGTAAAAAAAAACATGAACACTTCCCGGTGCCTGCTGGTCCTATACCTGCACACCCATATATGTAGCTTCACCTCATGTGCCCCAGCTGCCCACTACCTTCAAAACAAAAGCCTTAAGTAAAACAATGATAGGCTGTTAATATTGTAATCAAACTAATTCAGCCATATTCTTGAAACAAAACAGCAACAAAATAAATAAATATTACAAAACCAAGAATAGCTCCAACACTGATTTATTTTCAAATTTATTTGTTGCCCTTTTATCCGTGTATTCATTAATCTGTGCAACCATTTTACTGTCAATTATTCAGATTTGTCATTGAAGTTTAAATGCTAATAAATTCAAATTATGTCAATGAAATAAATAGCCTATATTGCTATGTGAGATTAGAATAAAAAGATGATGTATTTCCTTCATCCCTGTCAAATACAGAACAGGGTTTTAGCAATCATCTTTTTCTGTCCATCTGTTTTAATAAAATGTTCATCCAAATAAAGAATGCCCAGCCAACCATTCGACCTGCAAACATTCATAAAGTGAACTGCTGTTTGAGCGAGATGTGACCAAGCACACGCATAAATATACAGAAACGTGTGTAGCTTTCTGAGTAGTGAATGCAGGTATAATACAGGTTATATGTGCAAGTTTGGATGATCCACGTCTGTGACACGAGGTGTTCATGCTCACTTCATAAATCCAAGAGGCTGCTCTGCCTTCTCTCCTCTAGTCTTTAACAGGTTTTTACTGTCAGTTCACTACTGTAGTTTAACAGCACACGAGACTCCATTATTATTTTATTATTTAAAACTCAAGAAATAAGAAGACTGTGTGCAGCATCACCCCAAAACATTTAACAATTCCTCTGCTCCTATAAAACACTAAAACTGACAATAAAAATTAAAAGCTTACAGCCGACGTGATAAACTTGTGACCATTTTTGAATGGCTGAACACAACTGATCCTGTTAACCTGCTCACACCGCTGAACTGCTGCCGAAACATTCACCCCATGAAACCGCAGCACATCCACCACTGACCTACTCCTGGAAACATGCAATCCATTTACACTGGGGCACATGTACAACAACCCCTTCCCTCCCTGCTTTCCCTTTCATATCTACACAGACGCCACACACACTCACTCTCTCTCTCACACACACACACACACACACACACACACACACATCTGGCCGGGGGGTAAATTAAGCCCTAACATTCCCACAGAGGCTAATCTCCATCCATTTAGAGGGCTGTAATATTTAATCAGGAGGCCCTGGACCGTCTCCCAGCGCCACACGCTGTGGCACGGTTCATATGTTCACAGTAGAGGCCAGCCCAGAGGCGACGGAGGGGAATTCACTGCTAAAAGCCACAACGCACTCAACCACAGAGCCTCTTTTACGCTCTCACTTACTCTCTGATGCCACGTTCCTTTAGGGTGGAGGAGGCAGGGAAGCACCAAGATGGATTGGCACTGGAAGGATGGGAAGAGTTTGGAATTTTGGCTGGACGTTTGTTTTGTGGCGTCTTTGTTAAATATACTGCTTTTACAGTACGTACTGTTACTTTTCATCCCAGTGCTTCCCTGTTCAGTCAGACTACCATCCTCTGCACCACTGTCATGCGCTGCCAAGCCACTACTGTCTGTGTTGCTGTCTTATGAATATAACATGAACACTGTCACTTTTTTATAAATTAATCAAATCTACATCAAACGCCATCACATCCACAATAAGAGGTTTCTGCAGGGAATGGACAAAGTATTTTCCACTGTAATTTGACCAGTGATTATATTTAATTAGTTAATGTATTGATTCTTTTTTGAATATTTGACTTTAAGTTAAAAAAGAAATGTAAAGATTGCCCTAAAAAGTTCCCAGAGCCCAAAGTGACATATTTAAATTGCTTCTTTGGTCTCACCAACTGTCAAAAAACTAAAGAAGTTTGATTTACAATGATAGAAACCCAAGGAAAGAAGCAAATCCTCAAATTTCAGAATCTGAAACTATTAAAGGCGTACTATATTGATTTTGTATTGCAATAAAGTTTAGGGACTCACAGGAGACAGATTTTAAAAAAGAATCAATGATGACGCCAAGATATCCTGACTTTAGTCCCTTAGCGTGAGTAAACCTCCAAAAATACTTATAATGATAAGACATAATGATTCAGATAAGACCCTCACAGCCTTGTAAACACATCTTTCAAACCCCACAACCCAGTTTGTAAAATTGCTAAAGATTTGAAGTCAGCTTCCCAAACGGGTCAGTGATATTACAAAGAAAAAGGGTATTTGTGCACATTGTTTAGCATAATACATTTTCTCACTTATCTGCATTCAGTGGCTCCCTTTCCTTTTTTCTTTGCAAAAATGTGAAGTCACCAAGTCCAAGCCGCGACCCTCAAATGATGTAATTTTCTACAGGAGTAGTAAAATGACTTGACATGTAAAATTTGTGTAATGCCCCTTTCATTTTCCATCAAATGAGTAATCAACTAATTGACTATTCATTTAAGCACTAAATGTAATGCAACAAAACCACAAATTATGGCCTTTAGAATGAGCGTAACATGTCTCGGACACAGTCTAAACAAAACCTGAACACCTTCTCCTTCATAAAGGCGTCAGTTATTGCAGGGCGATTGTCTTGTCAGGTGTCTGGCCCTTCCCTGTACACCTTCAGTGTTTCAGTGGTTCAGTATTAGGCTTCCTGACAGTAGGATGTGCAGTGTGCTCAGAGGTAGACAGTACAGTGTTAGCCGTCCTGCCTTGAGCCAACTGCTCTCACACTCGCACACAGTAAAGGTCAGGTCTCGCACCATCAGTGTGAAAAGCCTGCGCTGAAAAGGGTATAGTCCATCTGTTTTTAACAATTCAGGACTGCTGATGGTTGTGAGCGTGCATCTGTACAAACAGTAGCCTACATACAGTATGTGCTTGACCTGCAGCAAAAAAAAAATAATTGGCGACTGCTGTGATTTTGTGTTTCATAAACATAACATTTGCGTTGCTATGTGTCGATTGATAAAAATGTGTCGTGTGTGTGGCCATTGTAACGCCTGCTCCCTGATTCAGACTGACTCTAATGGGAAGGCCTGGTGAATTTTTCATACAGCCCAGAGGGGGAGGACGAGCGACCGTACTGGCACATTACAACCTCTGAGAGAGAGCGAGAGAGAGGGAGAAAGCTGACATTAAGGTCATAGCTTCACCCTCCATCAGGCTTTTGTTGAACATTTGCCACGAAAAGATTAAGTGAGTCAAACTTGAATAGAAGTCACAAGATTTTTTGAATCACATCCCACTGAAAGTGCAATTTTCACTAAATATTTTTCTGGAAAAAAAAAAATAAGACAAATATTTGATTCAAGTCTGTTTGAAACAATGACCAGAGATGACCATGAGCAGCACACAACAGCCAGCTGTAATCCTTTTGACAGGTTAACTTCTAAGCAGTGGTGGAAGAGAGTACTAGAATATTGCACTCAAGTAAAAGTACTGTAATTTAAGGACATTTTACTCAAGTAAAAATGTACTTAGATAAAAGTAAAAAGTATAGGTCAATTAAAATGTACTCTGAGTAAACATTCCTGCCTTACATTAAAAAAAAGTTATATGAAGATATATAATACTACTGTTAAATTAAGAAGAACATCTTTAAAGCTAATTGGTTTAAGTTGTATTAAATGTCAACATACACTAGTGGAACAACATCAGGCCTCTGAGTCCTGATGTCCAAACCAACAATAAGTTCCATTTCTATAGACGCCACTTTGCAGCCTTATGGCCTGAACATTTTACAACTGATCAATCATAAATATACAACGGCCTTCCTCAGTGTCGTCTACTAGAATTAAACAGAGGACACAACTCAGACCATTAAAATGACTGACAATACATAAATACTGATAAGTCTTTGGGTGCAACAAGCATTATTAAGACACAAGACAGAGATGTATAATATAGGTAACAATATAAACCCCCCATCGACTGCAGCCCACAGCCACACATGTATAAGCAAAGGAGAAACTGCACAGCTTTTACACACTGCGTAGCGCGCGCGCACACACACACGTTACTGACGCTCTCCTCTGTACAGTGAGTTACATCAATAAGTGAGTTTGTTGGTCTACTCACCTGTCTGAACGTCATTCTGCGAGTCTCGTGCACCTGAAGTCCTCCACACGTTCGTTCTCAAAGCATAAAATAACCAGTCCACTCAGCCTCTCTGTCCCACTGCGCTCCTCAAAAAGTTTTCAAAACGTTTTGAGTTGAACGAGGCTCTGCAGTCACACCAGGGGTCGTCACAGACAGCAAAAAGGCCTCACACACCTCATTGAAGGTAAAAGTTCCTCAGTGGGCGCAGATTTCACCGCTGGAGGGTCCACAGTGTGCATTTTAGCATTTAGCATGTTAGTTAGCCAGACCCAGCATGCACCTGTTGGTCATGCAACATCGTGGGTGTGGTTGATATGGGTCACTTTGCGTGCTCACCTGGTCGTGCTTTAAATCATTGATTAATTAATGTAGATGCAACCTTTTTTTAACTATTCCGAGGTACAATAATGCTAACCTTAACCCATAATGACGTCATCCTTAATTTTATTGCACTGTAGTGCAAACTGCAAACTGCAAGCCCTGGCACGGGTGCGATCGCTCCCCCCACACCCCCCTGAAACATTCAACATGTATGTTTCCCAGTGTGTCAGCTGAGTGCAGTGCCACCTCTCTGGAGCTCTGCTCTCCTGCGGCCGCAAACACACCAGCCAGTTGATATTCTTCTGCTCCGTTCTCACAGTGTATCGTGATTTGTTTCGTAGACCTACACAAAAAACGACTTTGTTACAGTAACGAGAGTACATGTAATTCGTTACTTCCACATCTGCTTTTAAGGGTGAATTTCTTCTTCTTTTTTTTTTTTTGCAGCTCTGGAGTTTCTGTGGTGCAGAAATTATGTTTTGACTCAGTTTATAAAAAAAAGGAACACAGTCTTCACTTCCTTCTACTGTGTGTTCACGTCTTGGCTTTGTTAACGGATTCCCAGAAGTTGATGTTTAAAACATGTCGATTTTTTGTAATGCTTTTGATTAATCTATGATCATCTGTCATGTACTAAATCTGATTTAAAAGGGCAACTTGATCCTGATGGTTCTTTGTAAGCTTCGTGAACAAAAGCAGCCTGTAATAATGCCCAAGATCTCAATTTAATGGGCTGAAATTTCTGCAAGAAAGCTCTAAAAAAATTATCCATCTGTTCAATGCACACATGCTACAGCTCACTCGGATAGCTCGTAGCACTGTCTTGCGTATGCAAATATGTTTTGCCTGGAAATCTATTTGGAGTTGCTCGAAGGAATCCAGAACGGCCCTCCTTCTGTCTCCCCTCGCCGGCTCACGCGGGGCTCCCTCTTGCCGTCTATCTCCTCTCGCGTGGAAAACATTTTCACCAGCTCCACACGCATGAACATACAGTCAGTGGCACCGCCTTGCCTCAGACAGCTTAAACCACCATGGGCCAATATGCAGATCTCACAGGCCCACACTGGCGGCCCTGTCCGCAAGCAGGACAAGGAGCCCTGCAACTGTTTGCTCAGTTGGATAATACATGCAATACAGGGACACAGAGGGAATAATTATCCACTCTGTGAAGAGCCCCGGCCACTGATTGTGTCCTTCTGTTACTGAAAGCCCTTCTTTGGTGTAGAAACAGGGGAGTGTGTTGCCCCAGAATATTAACCTGGAAAAAAAATTAATAAAATGAAAAGTTGTGTTTAAGAATAAAACAATTTTATCCACATTTTATTTGCAAGACAAATGTTTAAAGATGATCTGTGTAAGGTATTTTGCCATTTAAATTTTGAATAGAACCTTGAGATGTTCTTAAACTGAAGCACTAAAAGCGCTCAGTGAAGTTAAACCTTTATAAGTGGGAATTTTTGCATGTGTATGTATGAAGAATTAGTACCCCTCTTGGGCAGAGATGCAAAAAGAAGGAAATAACAGACCGTGTGTGTGTGTGTGTGTGTGTGTGTGTGCGCGTACCAGAGGGCTGAGAAGCCAGGCTTGGGCAGATGGTCCACAAAGGTGTTACCACACAGTGAGTGGGCACTGCGATTGATGCATTGCAACATCCAAGAAGGTGGAACATTTGGCTGCTGACCCGCAGTCAGAACTCACTGGCCCTGCTTTCTCCTTATTTAGCTGCTGCGAGAGAGCCGATGGGTGATTTGGTCGGAATAAACACACACTCGGAAAGCAGCACTTTCCCACCCTCAAGGGAGCCCGCATGGGCTGTGCGCTGGAAACTTCTCCCTCGTCTCTGCAAGGAGGTCACGATGGTGGTGCATGGAGGGAGGATGAGTGCACAGACCCATGGAGACGAACGGAGACGGCACACTGGAACTTGGGGTTACTGTGTTATACTTGGATGGAGAAGATCTGACCTTGAGCTTATTGTGAGGGGGCTTGTTAGGGAAGCAACTCCATATGACTTGATTTCTGCAAGTTACACGTAACCATTCATCTCATTCAAGTCAAGTCAGTTTTATTTGTATAGCCCAATAGGCCTATCACAAATCACAAATTTGCCTCAAGGGGCTTTACAATCTGTACAGCATACAACACCTTCTGTTCTTAGACATTTGATTCGGATGAAGAAAAACTCCCTTAAAAACCCTTCAACAGAATAGACCAAACTTGTAAAATTACAGTATGGACAATCAGGATTACATTGTAGATAGATTGTCAACATATATGAAGAATATGGATCCGGGATGATGTCGAGCATGTTCCAGGTGCCGTCAAACAGATCAGACCTGAGCCCTTCAACCTCCTCTCCACCATGGAGACCTGGAAAGAGGACAGACTGCACAAACACAAGAGGCAAGGCTGAAGCACACCATTCACACAGAGAACGGAGAAAGGAAACGAACACACAGAGGGAGAGAGAGAAAGAGAGAGACAAGGACACTTATTCTGTCTGTTCACTGTCTGGTTTACAAAAGCTGATAACGAGCTAGAGCTCAAAAATGGTCTTCTGAAAAATGTACATTTTATCATTGGAGCACATGCATTTCAAAATCAATGAGAATGGCAGTATGCATCCAAGATACAGTTGGATAAGTCAAACTTAATTTGTGTTTTCTCAGTAAAAAAAAAAAACTGATTGATGCAGTGAGTGATTGCATTTTTCTATCTTTGTGGAAGCTTAGTGTCCCCTTCCTCCTCCAGCTGAATTAGTGAAATTCTTTAAAAAGTTCTACAATTAATTCCTAAATGAAAAATGACATAAAATACATTTAATAGCTCCCCTGTTGGAATTATGCATACAAGTTATTATTTCTTTAAAATGTGTCCAAAAAAAAGATGATTAAGAAAAGGAGGCTGCAAGAGTTCAAAGACGAAATATTCTCTTTAATTACAAACATTATTAGTTATGCACATGGCAAGATTTTATTTCAGACCCAAAAGCGTTCTTACATCAGCTGAAACATGGAAAATTCATGAGTGAGTACGCTAACCAAAGGCAACATCATGGCAATGGATATTAAACATGATAATTGCTGTTTGTCTCTGAGTGCAGTTAAATCATTACGTCTACAGCAGAAATAATGCATCTCCCAGTTTGCTGTTTTAATATCTACTTCACATTTTTATTATCAATATCATTGGACAAACAAATATGTACTAATTGCATACTTGATAGTCGTCTTTGTTACAATATGTTAAATTCTGACAAAAAAAACTCATTTAGTTAGAAGATATTTTGAAATCCATTTTTACCTGTAAATTTCTGACTTAGAGTTGCATTGAAGTTTAAAATGTATATTATTAAAGGCTGTTGAAATTTTCTCTTAAATACACTACAGCATCATGGTAATGGAAGCAGATGCCTTTGTGATTTTTATTTGCTAAATCTTAACTCTCTGCAAATAAAACTACAGGAAATCAATTTAAATTGGTCTGGATTGTAGCAACACTTTTTTTTCTTGACATTTTAATCAGTTATCGTGGCCTCGTTAATAACCTCAGTTCATAAACTTAACTATGTCAATTCATATCAACCGATGCAGGCGGGATAATGCTTCATTTGACATGAGTGTCTGATGTGAACTAGCAGAGAGTGCCACCCTATGGATACATCTGGCACATCAACATTTTGTGCTTGATATTTACCGGTTTGTTCTCACAACTGAGTTACTGTAGCAAAAGGTTTGAGTAATGCACAAGAAGGTACTTCAAAGTATTGGTTTTTGTTGCCAGTGCATTTTGCTGCTGAAAATAGTTACAGGTTACATATAGGAGGATCTATAAGCAAGACACTGAAAACAAACTGCTCCTTTCTATTTTCTTTACGTAATCATCAAGAGGTTCTTCATGCAACATTAAAACAGACTTGTGGACTTTATGGAAGATCGGTTGAAGGGCCCTAACATAAAACAACACTGAATCTAAGAAAGACAATCACACATATCAGTATCAGTCCAACACAGATCTCTAAAGCCTCATCACTCTCTGCATTTGACTCCACACCGAGTCAGTCATCATCCACCACCATCACGTTCCCGTTCAGCTCGTACTCGATGGTGGCCCAGTCAAAGATGTTGCCCTTGGGGACCTTGTGCCCATAGTGCCAGGCCTGGATCATGCTCCTGGAGAGCACAAAGTCCCACATATTCAGATCAGTCACCTCCCCTACGAAGCTCTGCACAGCCTCTAAACCTCCCAGGTGTTTGTCTGGGTCCTGCCCCAGGAGGATGGTGCCTTTTGGACGGATGGTGTGCCCGGGTTTGTAGACCTGGTAGGTGCTGCGTTTCCCTTCCACCCAGAAAGCAGCGAGGCCGGTGCGAGACTCCCATGTCAGGCAGAGGCTGGTGCGGAAGGTGGTGAGGGGCGGCAGGTGAAAGGAGGTGCCATCACCGCTCATGTAAAAGGAGATGCGTCCGTCCTTCTCACGCCACACGTTGAGCTCATCATAGTCAGCTGTGCGGTAGGCAAACAGGATGATCTGCCGTTCTTCCGGAAGCTCAGTGGCCACGCGCATGCAGAGAGTGAAGGCCCTCAGCCCCATTTCCTTCTGCGGGATTAGGGCCACGAAGCTGAAGTCCGTCTCATAAGGGAAGACCAGGACTTTGTCGCTCAGACCCACTGGAGCAACACAAACAGGGAAGAGAGAGTTAATAAGACACCAAACCTCAGTGTTTAAACAACATCTAAAGGTGAAGTGCACAAACACGAGTAAAAATACCATTTTTTTCTTAATTCATACCTTGGGTGGCAGAGGAGAGTGTCAAAGAACATCCAAGTACAAGCACAGCAAACCTCACAGTGTTGGCACTCTGCAAACACACACAAGACATCCATTATCATGTGAGAATACCCCAAAATGAAGTCCTATCGATCTGTGAACACACAAGTCACATGAGAAACCAAATAATAATAAGAAAACAGCTTTTCTCACCATTTTGATGTTGTTTTGTTGTTCCTCGATGTTGCTAACTCAGTCCCACTTGCTAATGCCCCATGCCCAGTCCTCTTCCCTCCTAGCACAGGCCATGACGTCAGCTCTGACAATAGGCCTGGTGTGTGAGGGCTGAGTGACACTGTGCTTTCCGTGTGACTGATGCAAACACACACCATTTCATTCCATGCAGATACATTTGCTTTTATGTGCTGATTTTTGAGATCTGTCTCTGAGATGATTGTCACCACCCCAGTAGAAAGTAACGTGAATAAAAAGGCAATGAGAAATAACATTTAAAAACCTCAACAGCAACATGCCGCATTGGAAACAGTTTCTCTATTTCACTGGAATTGCTTTCTGCTGAAGGAATAGACCCTGAAAGACACAGTCCTCATCTGTTTAACAGTCAGACTATGAGACTTCGTAGTAGAGACTGCTTAGGCTTTAAATATCTTAGGTTCAAGGAGGAAAACGGCATTTGTTTAACCCAACCATATATCTCAGGGCAGTATGTTTCTAACAGAGTGGACAAAATAACAGAAACACCTGCAATAAACATAAACTGTTTAACCTTGAAAGTTTTCAACTGATGCTTATTTCAAGGATACATAGACTTTAAGCTGTGCAACCACACATTACAGCATGACTGATATTGGATTTCTGAGGCCAATACTAATAATGTTGATATTTATTTTAAAATTTGATAATGACATATCAGATGATATTTTAACATAAATGCATAAAATAAGAAAGAAAACTACTTTCTGGTGGGAAAACTACTGTATGTACTGGTGACACTTTCTTGTTACTTATTCATTAACAGATACACCATTACTGAAATATCTGCAATAAGCTAATATCAACCAATATATCAGTCTGGCTGATTTATCAGTCGAGCTCTGATACAGATGTTGAATCTGGTTTAATGAAGATCTGACAGTCAAAATTTAAACGTTTTAAAGGAAACATAAGGCAACTTAAAGAGGTATTAAGAGGTTAGACAGTTGCTGTCTGAATTGCAAACACTGGAAAATTCTGCAATATAGCAGGAAGGAACGTGAAAAATCCATAACACATGAAAACTGAATTAGCACTGAGGAACAGAGACATCAAGTCAAGTCAAATCAAATGCCTCAAATTCTACACTAAAAACGAATATTAGCTTCATAAAATTAGCATTTATTGCAGGGCTCATGTCATGGATTGCACCGCAAAGCTGTTATTTTGCTTTGTAGCACAGCTGCAATATTATTTTTATGTTTGAAACCATTTGATTCCTGTTAATAGATTCCTAATGAGCAGCAGTACAGTCCTCATCATACTTGGTATCTCTTTAATGATAATCTTGCATCAAAAACACAACAAACAAAGTCAAAGTTCATGGTTTAATGGGGACAAATGAAAACTGAACCAAGCATTTATGTTATCAACATATCTACATTTAATACAGATTCTCAAGCTCTAGGATTTCTCAAGAAAAAAAAGAAACCTAACTTTGTCAAGAAATAAAATCTGAGATACACAAGCAAATTATTTACACTGCCTGGCCCCCCGACTCAAACCACCGACAGGCCTAATTCACCACAGACACACACATTCAGCTGTTTTCAGAAAAACATGTAAACCTGTAGCGCTGAACTGAAAATGTGTTTTACAGAAATGCCAGTGAACCAGCACGCAAAATCTTGCACTGAGGTATGGATGAGATAAGATGGTCGTAACTCTTCCAGCATTTCTAACACAGAGGAGGTTGGTGCAGTGATGCTAGTGAACCTCAAACCCCTGTAACAAGACACAGCTTAAACTTTTGAGTTAGTTTCATACTGACGATTGGTTTACATAAGCTGCTGCATTTTCTTCATAACTGTGACTCTGTGAGGAGAAGGCGCGTAAAATGAACAGCAAAACGGTGAGAAAAAATGACCACCATCTTCTTGCCTTTGCAAAGGAAAAGAAAATTCACTTCATGCTTGATGGGAGCCATCCACGGCCATTCCAGGCAAACAGCACGAGCCACAGACAGCACAGACCATTCATCGAAGCAGGTTTTAGCATCAACACGAACAGCTGATGTCATCTATCAAAATTCAAACATTTTCAATTAATATCCAGCAATGTGAAAACTTGTTTTTTTTGTATGCAGCGGTCGTTTCCATTCATTTTCTGTATCCAGTTCAAGGCCGCGTATCAAGAAAACCTTGAATTGTCCTGATAAAAAACATTTTGAATTACAGTAGGTCAAGCCTAAACCTACAGAGTACATTATGCATACATTCAACTTATTTCAATTGTCTGTAATGGGATGTGATTGATATGCAAAGAAAAATAAACACTATCTACTCAAAATCTTACAGTATGGTGACATGGGTGAGTATAATTGGACTTGGTTCCCTACGACTATTTTTCAATTATTATTATGTAAAACTTGCATACAAACTGGTCACCCTTGTAGAGAATAGTTTTTTATTTGGCATTTTAAGTACCACTTCAGCACATTAAGAAGTGGGCAAATGCTCCAATGTTTAATGAAAAAGAAAGACTAAGAAAAACTGGAGTAAATGCCAAATAAAAGGCCAATGTCTTAATTCATTCAACCACCATGTGTCATTTTCTTTTATATTGGTGGTTTCTGTCAAACACTGGAGTGCAATGCTGATGCTTTCCAAGGATTGTGGCACTCAGAGAAAGAGAAAGACAGAGTAGGGAGGGAGCAAGAGAGAGACCTGAGAACATGGCCCCTTATTTTGAGTAAAGAAAGGAGTCAGGCTTTAAAGACTAGAAACAGAGTGAAAGAAAGGAAGAGGAAGTAAGGGAGGAAATATAGATAGAGCAGAATGGAGGGGGGTTTAAAGGGAGCAGCAGGCCATGAACGGCGAGCCTCAGAAGTTTGGAGCGGGATGTTTTACAGCAAAGATAAAATGTGGGGAGGAAGAGGCAGACGGAGATACATGGCTCCCATTTGGTAGTCCATAGTGTGGCTTTTCCCGCTTGTGTAAAGTACATATCCAGGCAAGGGGTGATCTGTTCTCTACAGTCTTGTGTTGTCCAGGCTTTGTGTTGAGTATCGGGGTATGATGGAGAGATGGGGAGGTGGGGGTCCCCTTCAGTAGTCCTCCACCCAGCCGTTCTCCTGGATAAAGGCATCGATCACCTCCTTCATGGCCAGGTTCGGGATCAGCTGGTCCTGGGTCAGGGGACTCCTGGTGACCGGGTCAAAATGACCCACTCGCTGCATAGAGAGCAGGTTAAATGCTAGTGTTAGCATCTGTTTGAATTTTATACATAATATATGCAAGTAAGACTTATTTTTACATTTACATTTTATGTATTTGGGTACAACCACACCTAATATATATGAACAATATAGTTTCTTAGGCTTGACTTAGTAGAAAGGTGTATTTTTTGCATTTGTTTAGTGAACCAGGGCTTATAAACAAATATCATATAGGCTTACAAGAATAGGGAAGCAAATAATGGCCATAAAGATTTGAATCTTTCTTGCTTGCTGAATACCTAATGTTGAAATTTAAATACCACTGAATTTATAGCTCTAAAATATTTTACTTTGAAAACCACCTGTCTTAATTTATGTGGTCTGAATTCCCCTCTTTGAAATTTTCAATCGTCAACATCAAAAACTTTATTTCCAGTATATTCTGTATTTTTCACAAATTCAGACAGAAAATTCAAGTACCCAATATTCAAAATCTATGACTAAATCTATATTGTTGTCTAAATAAAGACATTTCAAAACAGTATTTCTTGGCCCAGTACTTAATTTCCTCATCATGCCAATGCTACTTAATTTGGTTGTTTAAAAGTCATGAATTTCTGTATATCATGTGACTGGGGTAACTAGTTACAAAATCAGAGTTCATGAGCAAAAGAAATCTAAACTCTGAGATGGTCTGCATGCGGCTGACGATGATTTTACCTGTAGGTGCTCTTCAATGTCCTTGCGATCATAGGTGATTCCACTGGGTGTGATGCAGGGCTCCCTCATCAGCTCAAAACTGATCTTCCCACACAGGTAATCTGGGATCTCCCGCTTCTGAATGGACGACAAAACACAGCAAGAGCCACACCGATGTAACGCTAAGAGATATAATATGGATAGAATATCATAAATGCTACCATAACTCTGAGATATAGCTTAAATCTTGTCTTCTCCTGGTTCATTACACTTGGCAATCCTATCCACAATGTCTTTCTCCTCTGAAACTACATCAGTCCAAGTTTAGTTTAAATATTGAATCAATGCGCCAATGCTCATACTAAAAATATCATCAAATTGTTGAAATCAAGGTACAATATTTTAAAAAAATGTATTTCTTTCATCAGGATTTCCCAGCTCTACCCTGAATCCCCCGGCCTCCACACCTTCTAACACATACAGAAGACAAACACCCTGTTGGCAGTCAGTGAGGTTTCATTTCAACTGACAACTACATGACAGTTACCTCAGTTCAGTCAACAACTATCTATAGCAAGCATAATTAATCGCTAAAAGCCCTGGCAAACAAACAGTGATGGTTACCATAGAAACAGCTTGGGCTGGAAATAACACATAACCATCTGTCTATAGTATAGGGGCATTTTTCCACAAGCATTAATGGCAGCAGATAGGTTGAATATACAACACAGGAACAATGCAGGCAGATTGTCCACACGCTAAAAATGCTAATCTGAAATGAACCATCAAACTGCACACAAATTTGAAAGTTTTATCGAGTCTATTTGTCTTGTTGCTATGTCAACGATCAAATAAGACAGTGTGAAGTAGGTGTGCACTGTTAACAAAGATGCATTTGTGTGGGTGAATGTGATCAGCGTGTGCCTGTCTGTTTGTTAGCCCTGTAATGGATGATGGTGACCTATCCAGGATGTTTCTCTGCTTTCTGCCCAATGCATGCTGGGATAAACTCCAGTCCTTTTATAACAGGAATACGTGGGTGCAGAAAATGACTGAATGAATGGATACAATTATACAATATTACGTGCTCAACTGATAATAATAATAATAATAAAAGTGAATTTTCACACTCACTTTTCTTTTCTCATCCACTTGAGAGAAGAGCTCATCCATGTCCATTAGGTACTTGTCCTAAGTAGGTCACATTTGCTTGTTACCAGACACACTCATGAATATTCAGGAATATATAATTGCTATATTTGTTGATAAAAAGCATGACAACCAAGTAAGTCCAAGACATATGTAAAACATACATGTTTTGATGAAATCTTGGCAGCATCGCCTCCATTTTGATTGTCGTCCTGTTTCTCTTTGTATTCTTCTAGTTCTCTGTATAAATACAAAGTTATTAGAAAACCCTCCACCCACAACAAAATAGCAATGATACCCACATGGCAGACTCATTCCAGTGATTTGCAATCTTCATCCAGAGATCACTGCCACACAAATAAGCATGCTGGATATTCGACTACCGCCAAACAGCCTCACCTTTCCTTCTCAGCCAGTATGAGTTTGGTCAAATAGGCGTGTAACTCATTCTCTTGGTTGATGCGCTTCTCCTCAATGCTGTTCCAACGTTTCTTCTTGGCAATGCGCAAGGCGCTGGGGATGTCATCTCCAAAATTCAGCCTCTGTTCTTTTGCCAGGTTATAAGCTATAGAAAAAAGCATCATGATAACAACACTGGTTTACCATTAAAGTGTTTCCTACTGTTTTCTTTCCTTAGAAAACTTTCCATACCTTTCACTGTAGAATATTATTACTCCAGTGATAGAAACCCTGACAAAGCATACTGTAATATATTCCTGCAAACCAATGATGTGCCCATAAAGTGACTCAGAGTAGAAGAGCTGATTTAAGAGCAATATCATGAATTTGATTATGACAATCAACATTGATTTGAAGTTACAGCTGATTCTAGGATCAGCACTTTATCACTGAGACCGCTGACAGCAGGCCTGGGAGAATGACAGAGTTTAAAAAGAACAAAATGCATAAATCGGGAAATACACAAGTAAAATTGTGCAATATATGAGCAAGCTTCTTTTATACACTGCAAAAGTTTCACCATCTTTTAAGAGTTTGTTCTGACCTTTCTGCAGGTTGCCGATGGCCTCATCATAGTTCTCCAGCTCCAGGTGACACTGGCCCAAGAAGAAGTGGGCCTTGACGGACTGGCTGTCCAGCTCCAGCGCGTGCTTACAATCTGCCAGAGCCTTGTCATGTTGCTGCAGCTTCACATGGCAGAGAGCCCTGTTGGTGTAGTACACTGCCACCGATGGATTACGGTTCTGGGAGACAGGACATGCCACACAATACACATGCACAGTAACATTACAAGTACATTCAGAAGAAAATACATCCATTCAATTTTCTTTCTAAGGAGGACAATACTACATTTTACTGTGTTTTAGTTAAGAGGACAACCATTGGTATAATTTCTTTTACAATGATGGTTACTCACAATAGCTTTACTGTAGCATGTAGCAGCCTCCTGGTACTTGCGGCAGAGGAACAGCCGGTTCCCCTGCTCCTTCAGCTCCTGCGCGGTGGAACTCTTCTCCGGGCTGCCGGCCATCTTCTCCACCGGCTCCGCGGGGCCCGCCTCGCCCTGCTTCCCTATCCTGTTCCCCGTCTCTTCGGCTGGCTAACTGACAGGGCGAAGAATGTCCTGTCCCTCCTGGATCTCACAAACCAGATCAGAGACACGGTGCATGTAAAGTCAACATTCACGGAGTGTATTCACTGCAATGCACCTGCAATGCGCGTCTTGGGCGAATTAGGTGCAGTCCTTGATGCCACCCAAAAGGCATTCGTTTAATTCGCTGAGTGTGCACATAGCTCAAAAACACAGCGAGGTGGCTAGACTGCCGGCGAATTAACTATTCATGCGACGGACATCAGTGGTGAGTAAATGAGCAGCACGGCTAGCTATCCAGTCATCAGAAAACAACATCCACTTATAGTCCCTACCGTTAATGCAAGGCTTTTAAACTGTAACGTTACACCACTGGTATACAATGATAGTGACAAGTAACGTTAAATATGATTATTAACGTTTGGCTCACTAACAGCTGAGATACAGTTGTTGCAACAGTAAGCACAGAGACAGAGTGACAATGTCGTTAACTTTAGTTACATGAGAAACAAGAGATCGGTGGTCAGATATTAGCTAGTTAGCTAAGATAGCATAGTAAGCTATGTTGTCGATTTACGCCGGGCGGCTGGCTAGTAAGAGGACAATTATGCCCACTCGGCTTCATTAACAAAATTACCCATTTAATCAGCAGCTGATTGGGGGGTTTGGACTATAGCTATTGTAGGCCTGAAAAGGTCTTGGCATTGTATCTCAACATTTACCTCGACACCGCTAGGCAACCTCAGAAAACAGAAATTAGCTAATGCTAGGTTAGCTAGTTTGCTACACAGCCGATTGGCTTCTATTTTTGCCACTTCCATGCAAGTTAGGGTTTGTTTCTCAGATCCGCGGTTTCCAGTACTTACCTTATAGAAGGAATCTTACATCCAGGTGAAACAGATTTTATATGATTTGATATCAAATCTTAATCGATGTTTTTTTTCCCCATACGAGCTGTCATGACAGGTTGTTGTTATGCTGACGTCATGCGCTTACGCGACGCCGACGGAAGCCGAAAGGACTTTTATTCTCGTTCATCTAACGGAATCAAATGGACACTAAAGGCAAATCGCCGCTTGGCCTACTACTACTATTACTAGAATAATGTTTCTTTCCTAATAAATATACATGAAGTGAACATAAAATGAATGTCGGTGTGCTTGATTGAGCATAAAATGTGTAAAACGTTCTTTGTTGATTTAATGATGATTATGAAAATTGCCTTAACCTGCTCTTCATCTTTACAGGTTATGTTACAGCCCATACTGCCTTCAATTTACAGCATCTACAATCTGACGGGAGGAGAGCGCCACAACACAAAGTAATCGCCAGCAGATGGCGCTCTGTAATCAAAGTTTTATCCAAACCTCAAAACTGACACAAGTGCAAATGTTCACTGAAAAAAAAAACGTTTACCAAGTAGGATAGATAAATAGAGAACTGTTAATACAAGAGGAATAAGCACTAGGGGCAATACGCATCTGAATAATCAGATAAAATCATGAAAATTGGTGATTATATTAACACTAATGTAGCCCACTTACAGCTAACTCTGATTGACTGCATTGTGACTTCTGATAAGTAAGGACAGTGAAAGCAGCATGTGCCAAAATATTGCAAATATTTCATATGTCATAAATAACAACTTTTGGCCTGCAAACTCTGACCCTTCATGACAATGATCTGTTCATTTGCAGGAGGCATGCTCAGGGAAAGGTCAGATTATGATCAGGAATTTAGTATATATTATCTGGGCCATCCCACCCACAGAGAGATTCAACCACACACAGACAGATCCATAGATGACCTTTATAGGCCTTTATGAAGAGAAAAACATTCAAGTTTAGCCATGGAGGAATTAACAAGGCTGTGACTGTGGACAGGGTCACTTTCATCCCGGCCTGTTGGGCTTCTGTGAAGGCCTCGCACAGAGATCAGCGTGTGAAGATTAGGGCACATCCCCTGAGCAAACACACTGATAAATGTGTGAAGGGGGCCGTTGAGCCGCAGACCCACCAGCGCTGTGTGTCCCCAGCTGTGTTTACCCATCTCCACTAGTCTGGTCCCCTGATCCCCCAGAACGCCCACCTACCCAACCAGCCCCCATTCCCATCTCTGTAAAAGTGGGGTTCTAGGCCATAGACACACGATGAGGACAAACACACTAATGCTGCAAGTTTAGGTTTAGAGATGCGAAACTAGAATCAGTGACACAAGTTTTCACCAAGCACTTATTAAATGGCATACGCTCTGTTCTGTTCCCCCTTCTCATACTTAACTTTTTTTGCCTTCATTAAATTAAAAAGGATGGATCAACATTTAGAAATAAAGAACTAAGCCTACTAATTTGTAGGTCACAAAAACACAAAAGTCTACCACTGACATAAAGTATGTGGACACAATATTAGAAACACCTCTACATTTAACATAATAACCATAAAGTTGAATAAACTCTTCTCAACAGTTTCAACAAAAACTGAACATTACAACCTTCATGAAGGTAGGATTTATTGTAGTCCTGTTATATTGTAGTTGTGTAGTTTATGGCAATGTAATTGTGTCTTAATTCTGAGTGGGTAATGGGACATTTTTAGCGCATAAAAATGTTTTTTGTGTACAAATTATATTTGGCAGAGAAAATATTATACCGCGAAGACTAATTTTAGCAATAAATGTATTTGCATGTTTGCTATTATCAAAGTGTCACTCAGTGTTACTCAAATTCCTGCTCTGTGTGCTCCCAAACCCATACACACTTGACCCAAATCCACGACTGACATCTAAATAGAAGTGTTATTTAACAATATCTACATCATTTTTCATTATTGATATGAGTAAAGTTTAAGATTGCTCAGTATATACCAGCCTGGGAGTAATTGGAGAGATTGCAAAGAATTATACACAGAATAGAAACTCCACATATGAATGCTGTTTGAAGTACTCAGTGCTTACATTTAAACTGCCTCACCCTCACTCACCAGCTCTCTGCCCTCTCCTCCTGTTCAATATCCCAACCGTCATCCTCCGCCATCCCCCCCATCAAACCCAACTGCTGCCCGCTGCACCAGTTGGCTGAGCCTCCAGTCACCTTGGCAACGAGACCAGGAAGTTGCCCGGCTCCTCTGGCACAGCTGAAAAGCTGCCACTTCCTGATTGATTCTGGTCTTTCTTTCTGCCTGTGTAGTCGTTTTCCCATTTGGCAGTGGTCTCCGCTATTCAGCGCCAAAGCGTCTGAAAAGAGAAAAAGGGTGAACACACTCTCCTTAGCGTTAAGGGAAACCTCAGGTTCAAATGGGTAAAACAAAAGCAGTATTTATCCACAATGGTGGCCCTTTGTTTGGTGGGTTTGCTCATTTTGAGAAGGGGAAAGGCTCATAGACTTATTGCAGTTTGTTCAAGTGGGTCTGAATGCAACATGTAAAAGAATAGCTCCGCTGTTTTAACTGAAAGAAGACGGAAATGCAGGAAGTTGTTGTTTAAATTTATGTCTCAACTGATTAAACAGCTTCTTTTAATGTAATGAAAGGAATGTTGCCAATGTCTTTTGATCATTGGAGTCAGACGTGTGCTTATGTTGTCATACTGTCAGTATAAATCATTAATGTCACTGTTTATTGGAAAGATTGTAATTTTTTTTCCTTTTACAACCTTTTCTATACCCGATTCACACACAAATACATATACGCCTGCCTACACACACTAATTAACCATCACACCGTGACACCAAAGAAAACTGATTATTCAGACACACAAATACACACACATGGCCAGCTGTCAATCACAGTTTCCCTCTTTACATTCACTTGCTCACCCCTATAATCTACTCTTGTGCCAGAACACAGACACAAACTAAAACTTTAATGGCCAACAAGTACTTAAAGCTGCTCTCTGTACTCATACAAGGTCCACCCAGATGGATCTGCATGCACAAGTTAACCGTAGACAGTTAATGTGCTACCTGCCTCCACTTTCCCTGTGGGTGAATGCTGCTAAAGAGAACTCTGCCTGACCTGAGCAGAGACACATTTTTAACAGTTTTTAATGATTAAACAGCAGAATGCAACAGGCAGCTACACACCATGAACAATTTTATTCCACTAAGTTGTAGTGGTCATTTCTCAGTTTTTTTAAAATCACAAATTGCTATAATAATAAGAATAGTTTTATTGTCTTGCTCTCCTTGTCTCTGTCCTGTATGTCGACACTTGTCTGAACATGCTGCTCTGAAAAGTGGTGGAGAAAGTTCAGCAATGTCCACCTCAAATGGAAGCAGGTTACACTTAAGTGTTATTTAATTTACGGGGTATTCCTTGTGTTAATTAATTCATCTTACATGTGCCCAAAATTACTGAGTTAAAATGTTAGAATAAGAACACTGTTGAATGTCTTCTAATTACGAAACAAAGTGCACTAAATCAGGCAAATTATTTATCTTTTCTTACTGATTATCCATTGTGAATTTCCCTGCAGATATCCATTTGCAATGTTCATTGACAACAATGACATTTGTACTCTCCTTGGGTGAAAGCTCCAAAATATACTCCAAAACGTGTTGTATCGTTTGAACTAACAGGTATAAATGTTATGAGTGGCATGTAGTTGTGAATGGAAGCTGCAGCTGCTGCACACTCAACACAGGTTGCAGATTACATTTGACTACTGAGCAAAACTGTTCTGGTATTTTCCTCTAGTCCGTTAGTGGTTGGAAGTGTTTGGTAATCATTTATAGTGAACAACTGACTGTGTAAATGTGCCTTTATGTGTGCATGCCTTGACCACTGGTCGCTAGAGTTGACTCCTTAGATTAAGAGTTAAATGAGGGATATCCTAACCTAAAGGCAAGTAAGAGAAAGGCCAAGGGTCAAAGGTCGTCCACACACCTCAGCAGCCCTGATTAAGCTTCCTGACAAAGGGAGGGGGTGGAATAACTCATCTTAACTCAGAAAGGATAGATCAATCTCCTTCATTCAGACCCTGCACACACGTACACACAAACAGAGAGCTAACAAAATGTGGATTGTTAAGGAGAGTTGAATCTCTGATGCTCACATTTTTAATTGCAAAGTAAAAACTCTTAAAATGCAAATAAACAAAATATTGTGCAAATGATCACAGGATTTGAGGAGATATTGTGATCAGCAACTAAAACTAAAATTGCACATGTGCATTAGCAACTTTATACACTAGATAGATTCTTCTTTTTCTCAGACTGGATGCGAAGACACAATATCTTCAGTGTCTTTCTCAGCGTCTGTTGGTTTGAGACCTAAAAATGCTTAAGTAAACTGAAATCAAAGAGTTTGTTCTTGAAACTTGCAGTGTTAGTCCAAAAAGCTTTTACACCCTGGGGGGTTAACAGCACGCTGGCTGAGACACCCCCACTTCCCAAAACACACACACACACACACACACCATGGATTGATGTGTGACGGCTGGGGGTGGAGGCGGCTGCTGTGTAGCTTGTATAAGTGGCGGGGGAGAAGTTTTACAACAGAGTTTTTGGAGGGAAATCAAAACTCTTGTGCCTCAGCAACTCTGGGATGCGGAAGGAAATTCATCCTCCCCTCCTTCACCACCGCATTTATATAAAAAATCAAGTTAATCATTAATACAACTGACAACTACCTCCAGATGGAAACAATATTTGTTTACTGATTGTTATTAATTGCAGGCTGCAAAAGACAAGATTGAGTTTTTTTTTCATTATAATGAGCTTTGTTTTAGTTGTATCTCATCACATTATCAATTCAAAAGCAATTGTTGTGGTAATGCTCATGCATCTTACTAGTGATGACTAATCAGTGTGTTTTTCACTTAGAAAATCAATGGGAATCTTCACAGGAGTGAACACAACCAGCAGGGGCACCAAGAAGTTACTTTCCCTCCCTGCATGTCCATGTCCCATCCCCCTGTCCTCACTGCTACTCCCCCCGTAACTCCCCGAATGTCCCCTGAGGTCATGCTCTCCAGGGTCACCAAACCCCACCCTGCCCCAACCCCCATCCCCCCAACACAATCCAAAAGAGCTAAGGCAGACATAATAAGCTATGGGCTAATTGTGAGTGTGTGTGTGTGTGTTGGCCAGACAGAGGTTTGTTTTGGGGGTGGTGTGTGTGTGTGTAATCATGCACAGTCCCTCAGGGCGGATCAGGAAAAGGCGTCCTTTGCAGAAGATTTTCAGAGCAGTCAGACATGAGAGGACACAATAGTGACACACACAAATTATGAGACCATTGCTCTCCATACATTAATTTACATATCGCATACAGAGTCATATATATATATATAGTATATAGTAGGTACAAAGTTGCATTAATGTGTATTGTTATTTGTGACATTTTTTAGCTGTTCAAAATGATGCTTTTTGTTCACTCATAGTGGGAATCAATGGAATCGCCGCAATCAGTGGATTTGATTAAGTAAATCCACGGCAATGTTTGCATCAAGTTCAACTTTGATGAACTTTGACACTCAAATTCAATCCACTGACCAATAGCAAACCGCCTTGATGGTGCTGACCTTCGAGGGAACGGAGCGTCAGAGAGAACTGACAGTTAGCAAGCTAGCTAGCTAGCTCGGAGAGCTTTTTTTCCCCTCTTCAGTAACTCTTTTCATTGAATGAAATGACATACAATAGTGAGAATAAAATGTTAGGCTGACAACAAGCACTTAGTAGTGAATACATTTTACTCAAATAAAATGGCACTGTGTGATTATGGCTGTGTTTCTGAAAACAGCCTTAGCAACAGTGCTGCTTTGGACTAATATAAATACTGGTATACTTGAATGTTCAACACAGAAGATTTTTCCTGTGTCTGGATGCTGTTAATCATTACATTTTAATGAGATCAACATGAGACATGTTTAGTTTGGATGGATTCATTCGATGACTCATCTGATTTTTCTCCTCCTGTTTTACATCATCTTCTTTGTTATATTGACCTATGATTCAGTTTGAAATATGACTACAGTGTGTTTTCTTGAACAGTTTTAAAACATATCCTATTTTTATCAGTTCTTCATTACATGTAGACTGTATAGTAGATACCAAGGTTGGCGTCTATCTGAAGTTTAGTCCATCTCTCTTGCCTGAATAGAACAAATACTCGTCCCTTTACCCTTCCTGCAACAATCCAGCTATTTGTTGTCATGTAAAGTTGCTGAAAGCAGCTTGTCTTGATCCTTGAAGTGTGTAGTCGGCAGAACCCAAATTGGACGGTAATCAGATCAGTGTGAGGCGTTTGACAAATGACCAATGACAAGCACTGGACCCTGGAGGATGGGAGGGGTTACCAGGGGTCTAGGCTGGGGGTCAGAGGTTGGCTTTTCAGAACCGCTCAATCGAAGGGCCATTAAATCCCATCTTTGTGTGATTTCTCAGTGAGGCGCGATGGTTCCATCAGGCGCCCCCGATCAATGCAGTATGTGCCCAGTAAAAGCTATAGGTCCTGGGCTCCAGTGGTGAAGGTGTGATGTAGGCCCAGTCATTCCAGTACCTAGAGCAATCACATGCAATCAGTGGAAGAGTTTGATTGTCCTTGGTTGATGCAGAGCAGGAAAATAGCTGAAAATAGAGTAACATTCATAGTCTGAGGCAACTTGGACAGAAAGGAAACTTCCTGTTCTGAACAATTTTAGAAAAAGTTTAATAAGAAAGTCATTCTGCTGTGCAACCCACGTTGTCAAAACGAAGATGAGTTCAGTCCTTAACCTTGTGTGTTTGTCTGCACGGATTCCCCTTAAAGCTATTTCTGAACTTGATCAAATGCTTTTCTTTCCCAGCTCTCAAAATTAAATCTACAGACAAAATCTTTTCTAAATCCAACTATTCTCTTATAATTTCGTGAAAGTGCCTGCCATGAAGCTCTTTATCAGTAATATAAATGAGAAAGCCTTTGTGATCCTATTTTAAGGGAGTTCAAACAAGTTTTTTTTGGTAACTCCTCAATGTGTGTTATCTCATGTGTAAAGTATGTCGTCTCTGGGGCGTCCTGTCTCTAGCTTTGTTTTCCTACGCCTGCCGTCCAAATTTCCATCACAAACATCTCACCCTGAGTGACCCTTTGCTTTCTGTCTGTGAAGAGGCCCTGATTATCCTGCATACATGTGCAGATCGGCCCAAAATCCTTAAGTTGGGACTATGTCTGAATGCATGTTTTCATGTGTGTCTTTGGTGTGTACGTGCATGTATATAGAGAGGAAAAGTATGAGTGCATACGCTCATGCATATGTGAGCATGCATGAGTGTGTCAAGCAATTCAGGACTTCTCTCCATGCTCTAATTATTCTGCAAGTTTCCTTTTTCCTCTTTTCGATCTCTGCTTTGCTTTCTCGCTCGTCTGCATTTCTCTGCAGGACGACACAGTTCACTGCAGAAAGAAAGCACCTCTACTGAAGAGTCACTCAGTCAGAAGACTTCACCACTCCCCCACCACCTCCCCACCCCCATCAGCTTCCACTGTTCATCAGTCGTGGGTCAGATGGAGAAAATAAAGCCAAATAACCACATGGAGCTGTGAGATAAATATTTATTGCCTCTGGTATGCTTTGCAGAATTCCTAATATCCTCAAAACAGACAAACAGGAGCTAATGGCCACTTCAGCACCACCAAAGTCTTGTGTGAAATCTAAATGATTAAAACACGAATATTGCTAAATGTACATTGATTCCAACGTGTGAGATGAAAACCTTAGCAGCACTTCAATCAAGTAAAACCCACTGAAAACAAAAAACCGCCACAGACTTCTCTTCCGGCATTCATCCCACCTGTTGTATACATTCAAATACACCTGTTATCATGAGAACATCCAGCCTTGCACACCAGTATACCCCAAGGGATAGGTGATATGATACCCATGAAGTAAGAGGTGTGTGTGTGTGTGTGTGTGTGTGTGTGTGTGTCAGAGAAGTTGGGGGTTGGGGTTTACTCAATGATGGAGCCGCGGAGACACCAAATTTTGGCGGTCCCCTCAAGGGTTTCCCCCACCAACAATGGCTACCTCATTTGCAACAGATGTATAGACTTTTAAAAGGCAGGTTGCATTAATGAGCCGGAGGACACTGAAGTGCAGGTGCCGAGAGAGCACAGGGGAGGGCAGCTCGTGTGTGATGGCATTTTTTTAAAAACTGGATCAAAAGGGGCTCAGGGACGAGCTGCAGGTCACCAAGGAGTCTGAATGGAGGTGTTAGGTGCAGATTTAGTGTGCAATTATGGTCCCTATTCAGAGACTTTAACTGTCATCTAGAGGCTAAAATGTGAAGGTTCTTGGATTACTGCTAAGGCTTGAAGAGTGATCATTCAATCACTTCTTATTCTCATTTAGAGCCTTAATCCTGAGATTTTTATCCTTTGGTGTTTGCATTTTATCCAAGTTTATGATCATGCTATATCAGTTCATTACTGTTAAGCACTTTGTAATATTGGCAAACAATTAGTGCAGCAGTTTTGAATGGGACTTGGAAAAGTAGAAAGCAGATCATTATTTTCAATGGTTTATGAAGGTAAAGCTCAGCTCCATCTTTGGTTACAAACTTCACAGCATCCAGCTTTGAAACTACAACACATTATTAACTTTATCACTTGAAACTTAATACATTGAGGCGACGTCGAGTGTAATTCCGACCACCGGCCAGATTTCAAATCTCCTCAGGAACAGCTGAGATTCAGCACCTGTTAAGCTCATTATTATTTCTATGATATGATGTGAAATGTGATACGTAAAAATGTAATTTTATCAGTCTCATTATTCTGCTGAGAGAGCAGGAGGGCGGAGGGTTTGAGGATGAACAGGGAGTTTTTTTGTGCATGGGGAGATAGCCGAGGGGGTCATAGTATTGGCATGTGTCTATTGTCTGAGCAGGCCATTGTATAAGGGGGGTTTAAAGTTTAAAGTCTGTATGTGTGTCTGTGTATGTGTGTAGGCAGGCTAATTATATTCTGCACAGCCAAGGATGACCTAGCCCGGCCAAACTCAATTCACGGGGCAGGATGCAGTGCAGAGGAGGAGGAGGAGGAGGAGGAGGAGGAGGAGGAGGAGGAGATTGAGTTTAGTCAGGCAGCAAAAGTAAAAAAAACTGACCATCCATTGTTTTTGTTTTTTTAGTTTCTAGCATTTTACAAGTTTGAGTTTCTGATGTGTGTCCTCTAAAATGTGATGTGTACGTGTGATTTCTTTTAAAAAGTGAGACAAGCAAGAGATTGTTTTTATTAATAAGTTATACAGGGGTTTTTGATACATTATATTACAATCAAATATTACATAAAATTGTCCATATATTGTTTTGTGGTGTAATGGCAACATTTGTGACCATAGAATTATGAGGATTTATCTAACTTTTTTGTAAATAATGGGTTTGTCACATATGTTTGTCACATATGAAAGCAACAATTCAACATTTTGGTAAATATGCTCATTTGCTTTCGTGCCAAGAGTTAGACATGAAGATCAATACCACTCTCATATCTGTCCTCATATAAGCAATAGATATAAAACACTAGATGTTAGAGAACATTATCCTCCTCTAAAATAATAACATCCTGGGAACATCTAGTGTTTTATATCTATTATATTTACCCAGCTAGATTTTTTTTTGTTCTAAGAACGCTCAGAGAATATTACCATGCAATGTTCTCGTAATGTTTTCAGTAGGAAGTTTTTATTTTGTTCCCAGGATGTTATTATTTTAGAGGACGATAACGTTCTCTAAAAACATTCTAAAAATGTTTTTGATAATATTGTCAGAACTTTATGCCCTAACATTCTTAAAACGTTCTTACCCAGCTAGAAATTTTTTGTTCTAAAAACGTTTATAAGAAACGTTTATAATCGGCTACCTCAATAACGTCCCCAAAACATCCTCACAATGTTGCAGTTAGAACGTTATGTCTTAGTTAAAGTTTAACCTTATAGGAACATTATTTGAAATTATAAACATCCTTAAGACATTCTTTGAACATTAAATTAAAACGTTTTCTTTAAAACATTACTAGAACTTGTAGGTAGCTGGGTACCATCCAGATGTGAGAGTGGTATCGATCTACTCATCTAACTCTCTTCAAAAAAGCAAATATTCGTATTTCCCAAAATGTCAAAACTATTCCTTAAATGTCTTGATATTTTTTTAGATATTGAGATAATTCCCCTCACCAACAATTTCCCTCGGGATAAATAAAGTTCTATCTTATCTTATCTTTTTTTAATGATTTTTTAGGCTGTAATTTTTTAAAACAACAAACTTTCAACAACAAAAGTTACATATCTCAGAACTGAAAGCAGAGAGAACCTTATATTCCTTAAATGACTACGTTAAGTAATTTCTCAGTTATAAATCAATAATTAATCTCAGTTGCAAGGGATGATGTTGGGGTGTAACCCATTTTCAGCATCAGAATGACTTTTAGTTACCATGTTTGACAGGAAACCGTCCTGTTTTCTGTGTAACTGATGTTGACAACTGGCACAGATGTGGACACTGAGTATGTCCCCACTGATGCATTAAAATCCTATCAAAAGTTTAATGGTTATTTAAATTAAAAGCTATACATTCCACAGAGTCAAGTGTGGAAAGTCTATCGCAACCTGTCTTGGCCGCCAAAATTATGCATCTGCCTTGACCGCCAAAATACATCCCCTTTGTATTCTCTCTCATTGTATCCAAATAAGGGTATTTAAATGTGGATGTGGTCGAGAGGGGCAACATCTGTCTTTCCTGTGGACATTATGTAAAACACTATACCTATTGTCAATTTTGGAGGGATCCTGCTTCTTGTTAAGTTTCCCTCCAAATTGATTCAGCCAATTAGAAGTAGTGTGGGGGGTGGGAGAGCTGCAAAGACAGCGGAGAACCTCTGTCTGACCCCCAGCTGGACTCCAACAACACTGCCTATCAAACTCACCAGGCCTGCATCACTATAGCTATTACTCTCATCTGGATTTCGAATAGAGGGATTGGGAGATGCTCTGTTAATTGCAGCTAATGAGAGTCATAAACGTGAAGTGAAAGGGGCTGGAGATGCCGTCTTCTAAAGGGCTATGACTAAAGTGGGTTTCCCTCCAAAAACAAGACAGACCAAACCATTCACAGACCTGATTCCTCAAATAAATGTCAAGCAATCATGACAAGCTCACCCACACACTACCACGCCCTAATGAGGGAATGTAGCATCTATAAAGGAGCACGACACATGCTTGTTTCAGTCTGGCTACAATCAAAAGCTGTGGTGCTGACTGCAGACGCTTTGTAGTCTAAATTTACCCTCAAACCTCACGTACCACAGGAAACTTCCTGTGCATTCTGCGGTGACTGCGATGTGTTTTCATTTGCCGTTTTTTTTTTTTTTTTCATCCTTGCCTGCTGCTCGCAATAAAGCACTGGCCGTCAAAAGTAAAAATCCTCTGAGTTAGCACTGGAAACATTGAGTGAAGAACCACTTAAAAAGAGTCTGGCCTGTTTACCCTCCAGCTAAACTATTCCCTTGTGTGCTTTTGAACACTGAGGAATGTGAGAATCAACGCAAAGGACATCAAGGTTGGCTGCAGTATTGACGCTGTCCCTGTGTAAAGTCAGTCTCAGTTCAATGACACTCTCATTATCTGCTTATGCTGAGATAAGGGACTGGATGTCAAGATAGGGACAATAGTTATTAGGCTTTAAGGATGATTCGTTTTTTACCACAACAGCACTTTGAGAGGAAAACAATATAGAAGAGCTGTGAGGTTCACAAACAGGGAATGAATTTCCTGGCCCTACCATTACATTATATTTATTTAAATATTGTAAGAAATAAACGATATGCTGGAAATTTGACACAAACTAAGTGAGTAAAGGAGAGTGACAAAAGCCCGAAGGGGAACTGAACGTCTGCAGATGCATCTGGAGAAGTTGCTGGCAGAGATGCTGGCATGTCGAGCTCTCTGCTGTCTTAATCAGCACTTCAGGCTGCGTTTTCTAAACAATTTCAGGGCTGAATCAGGAATCAGCCTCCATTTAAGAACACACAAGCAGTGGTGGAAGAAGTACTCAATCCTTTGACTTAAGTCAAAAACGATACTACAATGTAAAAGCACTCAATTACTGTGCAAGTAAAAGTCCTGCATTCAAAATCTTACTTTAGTAAAGGTAATAACAGCTAAATGTACTTAGAATATCAAAAGTAAAAGTACTCATTATGCAGAAAACTGGCCATTAATGGACCATTAATACTGATGCACTACTGTGTAATTTTCCTTTAGCCACTGTAGTGAGTTGAGGTGGAAATATTTGTATAACTTTACATACTGTTGGGTATTTTAATCTAAAACAATGCAGTGCATTTTATAAGCTCTTTTGTACAATGTTAAAATTGGTAACTAATAACTGTGGCTGCCAACTGTAGTAAAAAGTAGAATATTTCCCTGTGAAACGTAGTAGAGAAGAGGTATTAAGTAGTATAAAATGGTAATTGTAAAGTACAAGCACTTCAAAATTGTTTGTTGTACACTACTTGAGTAAATGTACTTAGTTAAATTCCATCAGGATTGAAAATTCTGTTTTGTTAAATGTCAAAATGTCAATTTAACACAATGCATAATGCACAAATAATACGTTTGATGTGACAAAAAAGTATGTCTATTGTAGAAAAATATATTTTAAAAAGCAGACGGCCTCAAAACCTTAAATTCAAGAGTGACAGAGAACGTCCTGAATTTAGGCACAAAAGACAGAGAGGTCCATTTTAGACACCTACAGCCTCTTCCCTCCATTTTGCTAATGAAAAGTCCCCAGGGCACCCAGCTGTGACCTCTGACCCCAGACACTATAATTAAGTTATATTTGGAGCTGCTGAATGCAAAAAGTGGATTGCCAATGTGTTCAAAGCACTTTTAAAAAATGAATTTGTCACAAAGAGACACAAACACAGATGACAGTGATGAATGAGATTAAACAGTACAATAAACTAAAACAAGACCGTGTGTGTGTGTAAGAGAGAGAGGCAGTAAGAGGAGAGAGTTGCTGCAGAAAATGTGTAAACTGCAGACTTGATCCCAGCTGCCACAAACAAATCTCTTGTGATTTGTGTCGTTCTGACTAAATCACGAGATAATTCATCTGAATATGACAGCACGTGGGCCGTATCTACATGCAAAAGTTATGTGAGATCCCGACGGAGAAGATTAAAGCACACAAGGGCCATGTGAGAGTGTTGTGACAGTGGAGCTAAGTGATCTATTACATGTTTAGAAAAGCATTAGAGAGTATTCTCAGGGTGTCTCTGCACGTTTCCAGCTGCGTTTGCTATCAACCCTCTCCGACTCTGTTTATCTGGTTGTATATCCCTCTTGTATTCTGTTTCCCACTGGGCTTTACACTAACACACACACACACACACACACACACACAGTCACGCAAACCGAGATGAGAGGCACAAAGAGAAATTTACTGTCGCACAAACAAACACATACACAATCAGGATCCTGAGAAAGTGCAATGAGAGAGCAGGTGTCAGTTTTCACATGCGGCTCTCATGTGGGCTCGGAGGGTAAATATCAGCACAAGCTTTTCCGAACATTGGTTCTTCTCACAGCCTCTGGCCGCCATTCGACTCTGGCCGCAGACCAGGAGCCCCTCACCTGCATGGAGAGGTGGGAAAACGCCAACTTCACTGCTCCCACTGACTCATCACAACACCAAACTCCAGTGGAGCATAGGCAATGTTCAAGCAGCCTCTTTCCTACACACATAATATGTCACTATTTAAGCTCACTTACAGCTAACTGATCTAAAACTTTGATTTTTAATTGTAATTGTAAATAATGTGAAAAACTAAAAAGGAATAATAGTCGTCACAGCAACCAAATCTACATGCCTTAAGTACGTGTTGTGTACTAACTCAAACTCAGGTTTTCAGACAGAAATAATCCAAGTATGTACTTTTCTTTTGCCCTGTTTTCAGCTTGATAACTACATTTATTTTAGGGCAATCATCCAGCAAGTGTATGACCCTCTTCAGTATATGTATTCTGGCATTCAGAATAGTGAGTTTTTTTTCATTTAACCCTAAAATAAAAACAACCATTTAAACATTATTTCCCATGACTAACCGCAAACTAACCAGGCAAAAACAAAAGACACAGCACAATCCTGTGGCGGGAAGGGCATATTTTCTGCCAGCCTGAACATAGGCTGATTATCAGAGTATCCTGACAAGGTCTTAGATCTCATTACCAGCAGACAGATGACTCTGTGCAGGAAAACAAACAGCAGCGATGTCAGATCAGCCGGATTAGCACTGAGGTGCCATGGGAAGCTGCTGAAAAGTCTGGGAACGGGGACATCTCGACTTCTCAACTCAGATCAGGTCGTTCTCTGGTGTTTCAGCTGGGACATTATAGATACTGCTGCTACACCAAACTTTACTGAATAACATACAACCTGTAGACCCCATCAGCCTTCTCTCTGGTACAGCACGTGTCATGTAAAGGTTGTGTTCACTCCCTTTTGTGACAAAAGAAGCAATGCTGTGTGAGGCTTTGATCCTCCTACAGGATAAGGTTTCTAGATGTCAGCCATGTTGGACTTTTGTTGTGTTACAGAGACAAAAGAGAAACAATTCTGATGAATTTTTAACTAGTAAATTTCAGAGAATCCTTACAAGCTGAAATTCAATGATGCATTTCTACTAATAAAGTATTTGTAGCATGTTTTATAAGCTGCAAAATATGCTAAGTCAGGTTTTTAACACTGCATGAGCATCAAAATCATGAATCTGTATTGTCTTCAAACTAAAATTAGCATATGACATCTTGCTTCATTGCTCTTACACATTACCCTGTATATAGAAAATGTCAGCATTTATGGAAGATACAGCATGTTTGAAAAGAGAGTCTCTTTGTGTCTGAGACAGCGAGAACTGAGAAAAGGTACACACAACGTCATGGTCCCATAAATGGCAGTAACACCACGCTGTCACTACATCCTCCCTGTGTTTGCGGGCACACACACATAAAGGAATACAGTATGCCAAGTAAATAGACACAGCACCGACACATGCATGCAAACTCTCGTATGCGTACAGCAGCACTGTTTGAAGACGCTGTCATTGGCGGGCCGGTGAGAATGCAAGCGGACACAGAGAGCTAGAACTCTACGGGAATCTGGTTCAGTGGTTAAAGTATGAGGACAAGCAGACAGTGTTTCATTAGAGTCAAAGATGGCATTGTTCTGGATGCAGAACGGAAACAACCAGGTCTGATGGTTCACACACTCAGACTGGCCTTTAATAGTAACTTAGACACTGTTTGATTGCAGCTCTGCACACAGATGTATCATTTGTGATTCAGTGTGCAGTACAACAAAAGATCCTGTGACACCAACATGTTGATACAAGGTGGATGACATTATATTCATTGGGATTTACATTTATTTGTATTTACATTATTAAAGTTTTGATGTAAACCACAAAAGGGAAACTTTCAGCTTTTGTCAGTGGGACAAATATTTTTGTTGGATGGCCAGATTTGGTCACTATCTGCCTACCACCGTCTTAGGGTCTCAGGTGGTTTCCTGGCAACTGGTCCCAGACAAGAAATAGTCCAGCACATAACCCCCTCTAATTCTCCATCCCATACTCCATGTTGATGTTTTTTTTTGGTGATGAAAACTCTGAGTAACTAAGGGTGGGAATAAAATTTCATTTTTCATGTCATGAAACAGTTGATAACCACATCAAATGAGCTTAATCTCAGTGTGTTTGAACTGTACGATCCTTTTGTGCATACCAGTGCATTATACAGCCGCATGAAAGCATTGAATATGATCCTGGCTGGAAAAGACTGTAGTTCAGGTCATGCCAGGGTCACAAAGCGTGTGTGTGCTATTGTTTTAATGGACACGTATGAATACATGCGCAATGATGTGTTTGACAAAGTGTCTAAATCTGACTGCGCGTGTCTGAATTGCACTGTGCACACGTGGACGCTATGACATATTTGTGAAGTCCATAACTAAGTTTAGGCACTAATGTATTCATTTTTCTTTGACTGCCGCCCCCCCCCCTCGCTCTGCACTTTAAACACTGCTGCTTTGAAACGCCCTGCAGAAAACAAAGCTCCGTCCTGCTGCAGACAATAAAGCAGCTGGATTTCTGCACATGTGCCTTTGTGTCGGTCTGAGGCCTTGTCATAACTCCATCGGAGAGGCCTAGACTTTCATCACGCACACACGCACACACATATGCAATAACACACACACATACACCAAAAGTCACTGGCTCGGAGAGATGGATGGCAGTGTCAGCACAAAAGAATATTTGATTTGGTTATAAATACCACAACATGAAAGAGAAGCCCGGCGGGGTAAAGGGCAGAGGGCATGACAACCAGAGGAGGCAAAATCTTTATCATCATCACCATCATATATGGTGCGTCTGAAAATCAGGTTAGCGTTACTGAAGTGTGACCAGTGCTTTATGCCTCCTCTTTTGCTCATTTCATTTGATTTAGTCTTTATTTACTTCAAGTCTCATGAGCATAATATATTTTCTGACATTTCAGAAGCCTTTGAAATGTTATAAAATCAAATGTTGCACAGTAAAGGCTACCAATCACATCCACGAAAAGCTTTATTATAAGCAAGTTCAGTGGATTTGGGATGTTAAAAAAGTTGTGTTAATTTAAGTCTAACAACCATGGCCTAAACATAAAGTGGGTAAAGTTATTGAATATTTTAAAAACCAACATTTCTCTGCTATAAAACCCAGCATCATTAAGCATTTTTATGGCGTATTTAAAGTCCCCCTCCACTCAGAAATGTGTTCTGCTTATTGTTTCCTCACTTGGATGTTTGACCTTCACAGGAATGAGAGTTCGGCCCTAGAAGGCTGTTTTCACATTCATCTGCTGAAGAGGGAGAGTTTCTCTGCGCTCACCTTAAATCTCAGTTTAAGACGTACAAGTGCGACTTAGTGACATCACAGTGAGTTTGAAAGTCACTCCTGGTCCAAATATACAACTTACACATGTGTGATGTGGAAACTTAAAGCCTCCAGTGCACAAACACTGAGAATAGACTTTACAGTGAAGTGGGAGACATTGTGTGTCCAGTAGTTAAACTTTTGAAATGAGTTTTTTTTAAGGAGAGAGAAGGAGTGGATGTAGTTTTACGTTGCTAATTAAACTTTATTGTGTGGAAAAACCATGTCAGATACAAATTACCATTCAATGCAGAGTTTTTTTTAATATGTCTTAAAACATATCTGGAGGGGGTCTTTAAATAATAATGATAATAATAATAATCTTTATTCATAGAGGGCTTACTTTTTACCAAGTGCTTCACACAAATCAGCAAATTAAAATCAATAAATTATAAAATCATTACATTTAATAATAAAACTACTAAAGAAAAACAATTCCAGTAGCCTAATGTAAGGTAAAATGAATAAAAACAGATATAACAAAATAAACTGGAGGTTTCTGTAAACTCACTCACCAGTAAGTTAATTAGTATTTTCTATGCAAACATGCCCAACACAATAGTGAATTGAAACTTGGTTTATCCCGGAATATTACTCATCCTGCAGGTCAGGCGTCCCTCCCCCTCCGCTGTGTGTGTGGTTTAAAGTTTCTCTTCTCGCGCTCTGATTGGTCCGTGAAGTTTTTCTGAGGGGGAATAACTTCAGAGCTCTCTGCGTCCCCTGACGCACAGCAGACCGGAGAAGTTCAGAGGAGAGAGGAGGGAGTTTAGCAGTATTCTCTTATCTCACACATCAGGGTAAGAGGATACTAAACTATGGAGGTTATCAGAGATAGAATCAGATTCGTTTTATAGAGGACTTTTACTCGCAGAGGTTTAGGACATCGCAGTTTTGGAATCATCTTTTTCTATCTAATCTTTTTCGTCTTTAACTTTGCATCATCCGCTGTCGAAAATGTCTGGTGTTGGGGTTTGGATTAACGCAATTTGGATTTTACTTTTTGCCATTTTTGACGTGGCTTTTTCAAGCTATTCCGAAGACCAGTGCAGCTGGAGAGGCAGGCAAGTATTCCATATTTATCTGTGCTGTTTTCTGCATGTGGCTGAATGAAAAGATGATTCAAAAAATGCCGCTCAGAAATGCTACAGGTGTCTCTTGTTTTGTTTTTGTTTTTTGAGCCGCTTGGTGAAGGACAATGCTTGCTTGAATGCAACATGTTGAGACTTGCCATTAGGGCGCAATTAAAGTGTTTCTAGTTCTCTGCGCCTGCAGGCTGTCTGCAGGAGGCATGGGGGGTCCAGACAGCCAGGAGACTGCAGGATTAACTCTGATACTTGAGAAAAAACATACTGTGCATGCACTTGGTGAAGAGTAGTTTCATTTTAGATGGGTTTTTTTTAAAAATACCTGCAGAGGACTTTATATAAGTTTGCCCCTAAAGATGCTATGATTGGCCCCTGCTTCCACAGAGCAGCCAGTAGGTGGCGCCTTCTCTGAGTATGTCTGGCTATACTAAAGTCCTACTAAAGTTGGATTTTTAATTTTTTTTATGTCATCTTTGGTTTCTACTGATTTCTTATGAAAGGTTTGGTTTAAGTTCACTCATATATAAAGCAGCTCAATCCATCCTGCAGTGATGATGTTAGGGACTCAGATTTTCAGCCCAAAGAAAAATCAAACAGAAACCTTTATATAACCTTGTCTCCCTCCCTTTTTCCCCTCTCACAGTGGTTTGTCCATGCAGCAGGGCAGCGTGGAGCAGATCTCCCTCCACTGCTCTGAGGGCACACTGGACTGGCTGTATCCCAAAGGGGCCCTGCGCCTCACCCTCTCACCCCGCCTGCCCTCTGTGGTGGTGGGGCCCGGCGGCAGCAGCACGGGCCTCATCACGGCCTGCGTCAAGCCCTCTGAGCAGTTCCACGGAGCCCAGCTGTACCTGGAGAGAGATGGGGTCCTGGAGCTCCTGATAGGGGACCGCCTGGAGTCCTCTCCCCCACCCAGGGTTCGCTGCTTCAGCCGCCTACCTGGGGAGAGGGTGGCTCTCTTCCTGCAAGCTACACCTCATCAGGACATCAGCAGGAGGATCGCCTCCTTCCGCTATGAGCTGAGAGGGGACTGGACCGCCCGCCTGTCGCTGGACTCCAACCTCATCAGCAGTGAAGGTGAGTCAGTGAGGCATGAGTCAGCCATGAAACAAGAATCTGTGTGTCTGTTGCTGTGTGAACAACTGAAAGTTCACATTGTTTCTTTCTTTAGTGTTTCGTGGTCACAAACTCTTTTTAACAAACCACCAGACTGTGGTCAAAGTTCTTTTTCTTCCTTCCTGAAAAGTTTGGGAGATGCAAGGTTTTAACCCAGCAGTGACGATATTATACACCATGAAATCCTCCCTGTAGATGATTCATAATTTATAACAGGCCTCTGTGGGCTGGTTGGACTTTCCACGGCCCGTGCAGAGTGCAGCAAGGAGGAAGTGGCCAAACTTTCCAGAGAGGCGTGCAGGTTTGGAGTAGGAGAAGGGGAGCCGTGGAGTGGGGAGGAGGGGGGACAAAAGCACAGTATGTGGGGCTTTCTCCAGAGTCCAGAGCCCTTTGAATGGGTGCCGCATGAGTATTCTGGGATTACTGCCGTCGCCTAGGCGACAGGGAGGCCTCTGCCCAGCTGAGCTGCTCTTCTCTTTTGTTGAGCTGCCTCTCTGTGGGGAGACTTGTCTGTAGGAGTTTACCCCCCCCCCCATACATCTCTCTCACACACACACACTGATTAGGTTCAGAAGGGGGTTTGCTGTGGACTAGAGAGGAAGGAATCTCATTTATCAAGAGGTTTTCACTAAGGAGGAGAATGTGTGGGGTGGGCAAGGGGCTTCCAAAGAACCACAAGGAGAACTTTAAAAAATGCCAGGACTTTTTTTTCTACCCACAGTTCAGTCAATGCAGATGGACAGAGCTTTGCTGGTTTAGATAATTTTTTTTTTTTTGTGGCCATCTGCAAATCCTGTTACGGCTTTTAGTAAGGTGCATTGTACTTATATATATACATATATATATCTTTTAAAAAGTTCAGTTTTTAAGAAAGGTTCAGAAAAGAAAGGAGAGTATTTTCTGGGAAGTGGGATTGTGCTCCTTTAAAAAAAAATCTTTGAAGTCCTCCCCCGCTCCCTCTCCTTGGCCCCTGTCTAGCAGGCTTTGATGAGGTGTGACTGTAGACACCCTGAAAGGCTTTAAGGGGGGAAGTTTAATTTGTCCTTTAAATCGGTCTGCGGTGGAAGAGCCTCGCACCTTAAAGCTCCACTGGTCCTCCTCTGCTAACTGTAAAAGTAGCAGCTGTCTGTTAGAACGCAGTGGTTGTTCTCTCCTTTGTTGCTCGTCTTTGCACAGAGTTTTAGGTCTGGATTCACATCTCACATTCCTGTGCATGTGATCTGGAAATGCGGTCTTTGATTTCCAGAGTATTAGCATATAGGTGTTTTCTAGCAGTTTAGAGTGCTATGTGAGGTCACCAACTGACTCTCCCTCTCTTTCCTTTCTTTTCCCTCCCCTTGTTGTCTTTTCAGAGGCCTGCAGACCCTGCAACAACACTGAGATTCTGATGGCTGTTTGCACCAGTGACTTTGGTAAGTTACCTCATATAACAAGTTGGCGATATAACATGTAAAAACCCAGAAAACCAGGAACCCCACCCCCTTCTGATTCAGCCAAAATTAACAAATGAAACCAGACCACCAACTGGCAAGTCCTGGCAGCAAAGCCACAGAATATGATTTCTTGTCAGGATCTACAAATCGTTTGTGTCAAACCGGTTTAAAGTCAGAGCACCCCAGTGCCTCCAAATCCTCTCCTCACAAAAGTGCAAAGGTTGAAGGTGAAACAGCAGCTCTCTGCATCCCCCAACACACACACACACACACACACACACACACACACACACAGGAACCCCTAATGGAGGCACTGTAGTGGACTAATCCTAACATCACCCCCCTAGCGAAGGAGCAGTGGACTAATCTGCAGGCTTCTGATTGAGCTGTAATGGCACTAAGGACAAGTTCAGCTGGCAACAAAAGTTAGAAGGATTAGTGAGGAGGCTTGGGCCTTCGTAAGGCTTTTACCATCAGTTGGTAGCCCACAAAGAATCACAGCTCTAGCTAAAATAGTACAATACAACGTGCAAGATGACAAAAAAATGAACAAAAAGACATACATTTTAGTTATGCATTGTAAAATAACCATAGAAACTAACCTGAATGTTCTGTTTATCCACAGTCGTGCGAGGTAACATCCGATCAGTGGTGGAAGACGAGAACCTACGAGCAGCTGTGATCAAGGTCAGCGCCACCCGGGTGTTTCGTCAGAAGTACGCCCTGTTCACCGGCAACAGTCGCCTGACCAGCCGGGGCGAGGTCAGGACTCTGCTGCAGTGTGGTGTCAAACCGGGGCCCGGCAGCTTCCTTTTCACCGGCCGGGTCCACTTTGGGGAGGCCTGGTTGGGCTGCGCTCCCCGCTACAAGGACTTCCAGCAGGCTTACACTATAGCCAAAGCAGCCCAGCAGATACCCTGTGAACTGCCCATAGACTGAGTTATAAACTCCACAGCAGCTTGTCTACCACTCAGAGTTGAGGCCGTACCGAAAGCCAGGCCAAACTCAGCCCTGTTCCACGTTTCGGAAGAAGCCACAGTGTGCAACTGTTGGCAGATGTAGCCATAGTGCCACCAACGGATATCGTCTTCCTAAAGGACTGAGGAGTGAAATGGACTTTTCCCAACTCCATTTCAGTGCAATATGCAGTCGCCGGGTCAGAAAGAACCTGGTGGAGTCGTGACATGAGGGACGTGGTTGAAATGAAGATTATAAGCATTTGGCATTGGACAGTTTTTACACAAAGTGATGCCATTATGCAGGTTCGGAGAAAATCTATTGAAAAGCTTTCCATTCGGGATAAATTAAGTCAAGCCATTAATTCAGGCCTATTGAGAGTCATTGCTTAGAAACTCAGGAAAATAAATTAAAAGTTCTATAGAAAACGTACTGCCGATTAGTTGGTATCCAGGTCAGGATACACTTTAGGCCTTTTTTGTTCAGAAAATGTCTGCCCATGGGAAAGTGATGTTTTGCTGGCTACCCCTGTACTGGGGTCATCCTCAGTGTTACTATTATCAAGGAGATTATTAAAAAAAAAGAAGTCCTCACAAAACAAAGTATATATAAAAATATATATTTGCACTGATAAAGGAAAGGGAATGATCTGGAAAGTGTGATGCTGCGAGCACTGAAAACCAAATAAAAAGCAACTATATGTAGCATAGTGGAGCGATTGAGAATTTAATATATGTACAGATAATGTGAGCCCGTACAGTAGTAACACAAAGCCAGGGCTACCTGAGCAGGTTTCACAGCTCAAACTAGTGCTGAAAGCACTTTCACATTCCAGCCAACTCTGCTTCTGTAAGGAGATGCAGGCTTTTAGGAGGCCTGTATTAAATAAGAAAACAAGGCATTATTTTGTCAGACATCATATGTTTCATTTCAGTAGCCATGCAATATTTCTGCAAGATTTTACTAATTGGACTGTATTTGACTTTAAAGAGAATTATTTAAAAAATATGTTGGGGTGGAATTGCAGCAGTGTTGCCAAAGCAGTTATAAGTTTTGTTGTTGTCAAGTCATTCAAACAAGAAGCTATTTTATGATGTGAAGTAAAACAAGCTATTCACCTGTATATAATCAGCAATGTTCATAAAACTGATGACAACAGCCATTCACACCTGAAGTCCAGTGTTATTATATAAACGTGATAGTATGGATGAAAAAAAATCCTCTTAACCAGCTTTTGGTGGTAAAATTAGTTCTTACACTGGACAAGGCTAGCTCAAGAGAAACGCAAAATATGCATTCAGTATATTAAATTCTGTTCTGTAAAATGATTTCATATCTAATGTGCACTATATTAACAAGGGGAGGGGTTCATACCAAATTACCGTGATGTGCTTAAGCGGTATGTCTTAAATGCGTACACTGCCATTTTGCTGTTTGCTGTGAATTTATGTCAATATCAATGTGAATGTAAATATGTTAATAAGAAATTCTAGAAACAACGGCATGAAAAAAGTCTGTGGAAAAAAACAACATTGTGTCAGTATTGTGGATTATTTTTATGTTTGTCTGTGTTATTAAAATATACAGGAAGAAAACGCTCATGATGTTTTTGGATGTATTTATTTTCTCCTTAAAGCCTTTCTCGTATAATTCACTTTGAACCCATTCTTTGGTCATTTCATGCTCCACCAACATGATGCAGCTGGTTAATTTACTCTAACCCTCTCACCTAACACATTAACCTACATTATAGTATTTGGGTCCAAAGGTTTCTAGCATGGTAAACTTTTCCCAGACATAAGTCTCTTCAAGTACCCATGAATCAGACCCCTGAAAGCTCAGAACAAATGGAATGGTGAGAGAGCGAGAGGCCTAAAAGGTGGAGAGATTTAGGGAGTGTTTAGGACCCTGAGGGCATTTGGACGGGGAAGGAGGAAGAAAACAGCGGTTGGAATTCTGTTGTCCTCAGCCTCCCATTTTCAGGATTCAGGAAGCAATAAATTGCCATTAAGGGAGCGGCATGGCAGACTCGGCTGAGCAGAGGTGCCACGCAGTCGCTCACTTCATCCTGACCACGTGTACACGAGGACACAATCAAACCAAATCTCTTTTCCACTCCACTTAGACATACGCCGCCGAGCCTGGAGCAAAAGTTTGTTTCCTACGTCAGCTTGGAGCACCACATAGCATATCTGTTACCTGTTATGGCTGACCATGGTACATTTTCTGCTCTAACAGATGAGGAGCTGCATGGTGGATAATACAGAAACACCCATTTTACTGAACCCCTATGATAAATTCACCACCTGTTTCTCCTCCTTGCAGAATTCTGCATAAACATGTAACTGCACACACCTCAGTAAAATCTCAGATTTACTGCATGTAGTAAATCCGTTTGAAAAAGAGCAGCTGGGGAATTAACATGGTGTTAAGGTTAAATGGAAAAAAAAAAATCACAAAAGCTCGACATGCCTCCCATGTCTGCCAAGCTATCTCCCATAGAAACCCTGACACTGGTCTGCCACTGCATCAGTAGTTCATGTGAGTGAACCTCCAACCTCCCCAGCTATTTACTGCCTCAGTGCCCCTTTAAAACGTCTCGTAGCTGGGGGCCCCGAGCTGCTCGGCCCTGCACACACACTCCTCGGCCCCCTCCTCTCCAGTCTATCTGAGGTTACTGCTGCGGGCCTGATAAGCCAAAACAAAGAGCACTCAAATTATACTCCCTCATCTAATACATCATGTGACATTTTGACAAAGCTCAACTTCCTGCATTGTTGTCACTTCTTTGTGACCCCAGCTTGAACCCCCAAACTGCAGTATTAATGTCAGTGTGGCCACAATGACACAGTGACACAGTTTAGTTTTGCACTTGCTAAATAAAAGAAATTACCACTGTTTAAATTTATACACAGTGTACAATCCACACAAAAAGCAGGGGACAGGAAAATAATATAAAAAACTATGTCTATATAATTTTTTGCTCAAGACCCTGGAAACATATTTTTGCAATCACCAGTCGCACACGTTCCTTTGATGCTGAGTGATTTGTTTTGCGGAGTGCTGCAGACACACAATAAAGCCTCCTCCCCCGTCCACCCCGCTCCTCTCTTTACTCTGTCCTGTTTTGTGGCCGAGGTGGGGCATGGACACGGCAAAGCGGGAAGCACTCAGGAAAGGGGAATCTAAAGCGAGGGGAGAGAGTTGTTGGGTGTGGACTTCCGTCAGCCCCTGGGGGAGTTTGAGGAAGGTGGACCGAGACAAAGCTCCAGAGATGAGAGCACAGGGGCAAAGTGCTTCTGGACACTCCCTTGTAGTCCAGCACAACAACACCACCCCACCCAGCGCGCAGGTCCTGTGTTCCCAGCAGAAACTCTCCCTGTTATCCAGCTATATAAAGGTCCACAAATCAGACCTGCAAACCTCCTGATACTGGACTTATTCAGACTTATCAAACTTGCTAATCCAGTCAGACATCGGACTTATCTACATGCATTCATTGACATTTTCCTGATGTGTTTAGTTTTTTGATAAGTTATTCCTTGATATTGGAAGTACATTATTGTCCTTGGAAACAGCAGTTGACACAATCTCACCACAGGGTCCATTACTGTTGTGGAGCTTTTGATCACATCACACGATATTCCTGTTATCATGGAATTGAGGATCATCAAATTTCTGAACGCTTCAAGGACTACTGTTTCCAAGGCCAAGAATCTCCAGAACAGAAATACATTGTTTTGTCAACCAGTTTTTCCTTCCCCTCAATTATATTGGCTTATACAAATAAATATGACTTTGTTTGAAAATGTAATTTGTTTGCAGAAAGTGTTAATTCAATTTAATTCCTGTTCTATAGCCTGAGCGCTCTCAGTACATAATGGTGCTTCTCACACTTATCCTCCACCTGGATCTCTCTCTACTGGAACTGTCTTTTCATGGGTTCATCGTCTAATCTTTCCCACAGCTTGGTCCACAGCTGCTGGGTGCTGCACTGTTGTGGATCCAAAACAGTGGTTGCGATGCTCTGACACACACATTTAATACAAATCTGTCTCCTTGTGCCAAAAGATACTTGAGGCCTCTAAATTACTGAATCTCTGTAGCCCTTCTGCTGCTCTTCTTTTCCAGTGATTCACTCTTGTTCCTCAATGGCAGGCGAGAAAGAGAGGGTTTCATTCCAACTGTCCTTCAAACCCTTCCAGATACGACACAACAATCCATCCAGGCATTTATTTTTCCATCAAGCACAAGACTGTAGCTGTGTGGATGTATTATATCTCTGCACACTCAAACAGGCTTTTGAATCCACACTAATATCCCGAAGTTTGTCCAAAAATATACAAATACAATTTTTGAAAGCTAACTTCATAAGAAAGCCCATACTGTGTGTGATATCATATAAGGCCACAGAAGGAAGACAATTTGAGGGTGCTTCTGTACAGCTTCTGTATATGCTAGGTTAGTAAGAAGTGATGTACAAACAGCTGTGGATTTCATCCGGCTTTATTTTCCACATAAACAAATAATTTTGCCATACTGGTAATCCAACCCACTGCAACCAAACAAGCGGTCTGTCCACCTCTTCCTGTGACTCAGTGGCTATGCATCCTGCTGCCTCTCCATCAGCTCAGCACCAGCTGGCAGCGAGCCTGAGGTCCATAACCACACTTTGGCATCCCAGATTCCCAGCTGACAATTTCTTGTTCCCATAACACCCTTGCACAGCTGGGAGCGATGATTCTCGAATGGAAACTGTGAATGTTCACGTCTGAGAACATGCTAACTTGTTATGCACTAAGTCTCATCATTAGGCCAGGGAAATGTAACCGAACAATAAACGTCATGCCCTGCCTCAACTTTGATGGTAGAACTCTTTCTGTGCAACAATATTTATAAGGCACTGACTCAGTCTTTCTGTAGTGAGCCATTTGCAAAAACTGATGAGCAGCCTCTATTCACAGAGCAGGGTGAGGGTAGGAGAGAATGACATGGTCAGCTTTAAAGTAGAGTGGGCAGTTTGGGTGGGTTGAGAGGTCAAGGCAGAATAGAGAACAAGTGTATAGTGGTGCAAGAGCATGTTTATCTGGCCATGTTATCCCTCTGAAGTACTGAAGGGAGGAGAGCGAGGAGCCCCCTTTGTTCCTCAAGAGCTTGCAGATGGCTGTAATCCCTTCCAAAATGCGCACTGAAAATCAATCAAGACAGGGTGGACATGGTGTATGAGTGTGGAGGCGGGCGACACTTTTCTCAGGGAGGGGGTCCCGCAAAGAAACACAAGTTGGGTCAAACAAGCGTCTTTGGTGTCTTCCCGCCAAAAAAAGTATTGTAAGGAAAGACAGAGGGGATGAATTGCGACCCCCTCCAATGAAGGCCCGCTCGCTACCCCTCCGTTTGAGCTGAACACAGCTGCCATCTCCTCACCGTATCCTGGGGCTGACATCGCCTGCAGGGGGTACAACCACAAAAACCTCCAAACACTGACATCATACTCTAATAAGGCTACTTAGATACATTCACTGTGTCAGGACGGGGGGAAACTGGCTCACATAGCAGAGGAAGAGAGATGGATGGATGGATGGATAGATACACAGATGCTAACATCAGCATGCTAACATGCTCATAATGACAATGCTGGTCAACATGCAGATGTTTAGCAGGTATAATGTTTACCATGTTAACCACTGTGGTTTAGCATGTTAGCATGATAACATTTGCTAATCAGCTCTAACACAAAGTACAGCTGAGGCTAATAGGAATGTCATTTGTTTTGCAGGCATTTGGGATCGCTGAAGTTATCACAAGTTATCCTGAGGGGGACATGAATGCCTGAAGCAAATTTTGTAGCAATTCATCCAATAGTTGTAGAAACAAAAATATCAACCTCATGGTGGCGCTAGAGGAAAGGTCAGTGGATCACCAAAGTCATTGGGATTCATCCTCTGGGGAACATTTTAATGCAATCCATCTAACAGCCTAGTTAACATATTTCAGTCTGGACCAAAGTGGTGAACCCACAGACTGACATTGCCATCCGTAAAACACTGCACTGCTAGAATGGCTAAAAATGAACATATTCCCTAAGACCTATTTTAAAATATGCATTATCATCATATGATCAGTGCCTTTGGGTAACTTGTCTACAGTAAACAGTACAGTACATTTTCCAACAGTTCCTCCTGTGCTAAAATCCTCATCTCTCAACAGAACTCCTTGTAATACACTGGCACTTGAATTCTCTGTCTTGCTTCCTCATGTGGCTGACGTCAGCCTTCTGGATACTAAACCCCAGACTGAGAGTCTACCCACTACAAGGAAGCACACCTGTCTTTGGAAGGGCTCTCCAACCCTACCAATTAACCACCAGGATTATGGTTTTCTGACAAAACCTGTCTGATTCTCTACACAAAGGGGTGAAACCTCCCTGGCAGATCAGTTCAGTTCTTCTCTCGCTACCTGCCACCCACCTCTGTGTTTCTCCCATCTAATCCTGCAATACTGCAGCGCTGCCCAGCCTCCCCGTTTGCACCCATTTATTTGCCTGTTATCCTTTCTCCTTTCTCCTCAGAGAAGTTGTCTCGGGTTCCCTCCTCAGAGACACATTGCACTGTGCCTATTGTTCAAACTGTTTATTAAGGAAAGAGGTAGGCAGGAACGAAACTGCCACTCACAGTGGTTTTGTTATGTTACTAGTATCTCCTTGCATTTTTCTCTTGCAAAACACAGCTTCAGGCAAGATTTGTCAACAGATACACCCAGTGCGCAGTGCTCTGAAATATGTGAAAACATGATGATATTCAATAGCACTCTTATTATGAAATGTATGCAGGTGTTCATTCATTAGTATTAAAGGAAAAATACATCACTTGATGTGGTATTATTGCCATTTTATCAATTGGTAACATGTATATTAAGGTTTGTAGTTCTGTCCCGTTTCTCTCAAGCCTCTCTGATGTCTACATAAATGAATGATTGCCTACATTTCCCAGAATTCATTTGAACAATCGCCATGGAAAAGGTTTGACGTTATTGCTTATAATCAAAGATAGGGAAATGAGCATATGTGATAGATACCCAGCAAGCAAGCAAGCTAACTCATGAACAAGGCTGTATATCTTTGATCCCAATCCCTTACTAATGCCCACCATGTGTTGTAGCTGCATTGCATTGCGTCTATTGAGGAAGCTGTTGATGGAAGAATTGCCTCAGTGGATTTCTCCTGTATGACATTTAAATATTGGTGCAAAATAGAGAGTTCAGACAAGAAGCTCTTGCATTTTAATTCTGGGAGATCTTCAACAAAACCTGGTATTTATTTTTGGTTTTAGGTTATCCAAACAATTTCAAACTACTTCAAAACTGCATTTGGAACTACTTTAATATGATGTCTCATACATATAACATATTTCACTTCCCCTAGTGGTGTGTGGCCATGCAGATCTTTTTGGTTTAAACCTGCAATAACTGATCTTTTGGCCACTTGTGGGCAGTGGAAACAAGCTGCTAACACAACACTGACATAGTATGTTAAGCTGAACATGTTAGCAAACAATTGTCTATTTACACATCCATATCCTTAGCATTTATTTGGAGTTGTATTTGTGTCCACCTGATGAATGTAAGTACAATATTGGCTCGTCTTTTAGCTCTGTTTTGGTCTCCACCACCTCCTGAGGGAAATATCAGGCTCCTTAGCTCTTTTCCCAAAAATTCCAGTTATAATAATAACAATAATAAGCCACAAACTTCACTGTCAGCAGTTTTCATAGTGACAAAATTCTTGTGAAATGACATTTAAATGTAATTTTGCACCATAAACAAAACTCCATTCACCGATATTGTATTGGATATCACCAGAAATCTTGGTGACAAATATCTTAAAATCTTGGCACAAAACTGAAAGTGTTCATGGCTAGATAGCACTAGAGGTAAGGGGGCAAACCCTTGCAATGTGCTTGAACTGACCCCTTAACAGTGTGAGAGTATTTTTCATGAATGTTAAAAGGTTGGTTTTGCCTTTTAACATTCATGAAATTAAACTTGTAAGTTACATACTTCTCACATGGTGCAATGGGACCAAGCAATGCTAAGTGGCTGCTAAGAGCATTTTTCATGTTGGATCGAGTGGAAAGGAAAAGAAACAGAGTGACTTGTGAAACCATTTATGCATCAGATGTGCTGACAGTCAGGCGGCATGTTTATATTCCAACAAAGTGCACTCACACATTGTGCATCAGCCCAGCCGCTGTGGCCTGTCTGATGTGTCAGAAGCTCCCGGGCCTTCCTCTCCCTTCGCTCTACGCTCATTCCAGGGGAACATGTGCGCTGGAATTCTCCCCCAATTAAGACAGGGATTAGCCAGGTCCACTGTGGGAACCGGCCGAGTGTGGGAAAACAGAGGGTCTGTCCCTCTCTCCTTCCCTCACTGACACTCAGCCTCATTCTCACTCGCTCTTGTTCATCAACCCCTTACTGTAACTCTTCCACCTCCCTTTTCTCACCCTATATTCTGTCTATCCTCAACATTTTATACCTTTCAGTTTCTCTTTGCAGCTTGTTCTGTTTAAGCCCACTTCCAAAAATCCATTTTCCATTGTTTCCCCTCTCATCTTTTTAATCACGCACAGTGACGCCCTTTATGTTTTCTTCTTTTCATTTTTTTTTTCCACTCTTTCTTAGCCACCCAGAATCTCCATAGCTTTCAGTCCTAATTCTTCAAGGTTTTCTGAAGTGCACAGCTCTTCTGTGCTGCGCTCTCCTGCCCCTTACCTCCTCCCTCTTAATGCCTCTCCAGCCTTCATACTGAAAGCTTGTCTGGAGGGGAGCTGGGGACTCTTGCATGAATAGTCTGAGACTGTCAGACTGAAAGAGGGGGTCGAAAAGACAGCTCATCAGAAAAGAAAAGACAGGTGTCTCAGAAAACAGTTACAGTTACATAGTTTATGTTGCCATTTTTGCATGAATTATTAATTTATATCCAACATAAAATTAGTATTTAACTAATCCTATCTTCGGTATATTGCACATACAATCTGCAGCAACGAATGAATGGAGAATTCAAGAAACAACCCATAAAACTTGAATGAGCATTAACTAAACATCCATGGGAACATCCTGGCTCATGCTCACTTTTCCATTGTCACGACATCGCTTTCTCATGATCTTGCGATACTCTCACTATCACACCGGATTCCTCTCCCACTGCCTCCACATTCCTCGTACTCATTGTCACCTTTTCTTCCTCGTTCCCACTCTCCCTCTCCTTTCCTTGCTTTCCCATAAATCCCTTCCCTGTGCACTCCTCCACACAAGGCTTGTCCGTTCCAATTATGGCAGGGCCGTCCCGCACACCCCCCACACACCATCCCGGCTCACACACTCTGCACACACAGCCCCGCTCTCATTAAGCCTGTATCAATTAGGCATTAACCTCCTAAAACAAAGGGCCTCTTGACGAGCGGCCCATCGCAGGCCATGTGATGTACTTCCTCTGCATCGCTCCACCCTGCTTCCCATCCTCAGAACGACACATTCATCCAACCTCTTTCCCACTGTGTTGGCCACAAAACAAATCTGGGCCCAAAGCATCATCGACAAAACAGAAGAGAAAGTGTATAAGCATCAAATGTTTACTTGTTGTAATGCTGATTAGGTCAGGGTTTTGCTGTATAATGATTTAACATAAACCAGAATGCTATGTGTATTCTGGTTAAAACCATTCACAATTTGTTTTATGAATTTGACCTAACCTTCGGTCGACAACAAAAGTATTATTGTGTTGGTGGTTTCATACGGTAGCATTTTTTCCTAAAATGTATTTACTTAAAATATCACGCAGCATTTTTCTTCACAGCTCAGCTCCCGGTGAACAAATTTTTTTACTTTTACTGGACTGTGTTATCAGACAAGAATAACACGGTATTGTGTAGGTGATAGTTTTCAATTCCCAAATGTGAAACATTAGTTTCAATTTAAAAAGTCACATCCAGTTATATTATTTCAGATCGCACATTATTTGTGACAGACCAAAAGGACAGAAAAAATAAACAGTTTTTGCTGAGATGATATGAAACTGTTTTCAGAGGTGGACTGGACATGAACTCTTTACTACAGACACCTGTACAATATTACAGAATGCAATGCAATAGTCCTGAAATTAATGCCATCTTTGTGAAGCTTAAAATGTTCGGTTTTGATAAAAGAAAGGAGTCAATTTGACTCTATGGTAATTTCTGAGGTTGAAGCTTAAAATGTTGTGGATTGCTTTATACTGAAATGCAACTCTGGTCCGTCTAACGAGCATTAAATGGCAGCTTCACAGTAACATTTTATGATAATGTGCTTTACTCCAGATAAAGTAAAATGATACAAAGCTCAGATTTATACAGCATTTTGAATGATGAAATATGCCTGTTTAAATAGTAAATAAATACTTAATGATCATATAAATGTTTTAAATGCAGCTATGAGAGGACCTGTGACTTCTGTAATGGTAGAATGATGGTACTTATCTTGACATTTTCATCAATATTTAATCTTTTACCGATAATTTTACACTCATTTTATGCCTATAACTGTGTTTTATTGGGTTGTGACAACAAGCTTACTACACTGATTACATGCTGCTGCTGCTGGGTTTCACATCTGGAGAAATAAATGCTGTGCACATGAACAAGTAATAACTTATCATTCAATTAAACTGATTTATCGTACGTAGGTTTGGGGTTTGGGTGATAAATGACATTGGAAGTGGGGACATTGTCTACAATGTGGTTGACAAAAGTCATTGTCATTATCAAGATTTTTTTTAATGAATTAGATTTAAAACTAAACTTGTCAAAAGCCACAGTCTTTTGGTTGTTTCACTGAACTCAGTTGCTGCATGGTTGGGCACAACTACAGCTGTTTCATATTAGAATAGCTACAGATGATATCACCAACCACTCATTTTTGTGGGACTTCTTATACTATTTAAACAATATCTTTCTTTGCCATATTTTCAACATTTCAAGCTGTTTTTTGTTGCCACATTTATTAGACCAATTGAATCTAAGCTAATTTTTATTATGATTAGTATAATTTAAATTTAATTAATTTAAACCATAATGACCACATACGTATAGTGGTTAATAAAAAGTTGTTCACAGTCCAAGAAGTGAATTTTTCCAAAATGCTCCAAGTTGGGAAAAAAACTTGGCACTTTGCCTTAGGGACCAGCTGTGGTGCACCAGACTTCAACCTATACATTTGTAATGTTACAATTTGTACTACTCATCTACTACTTTTCTTGCTTTTTGTTTACTCACAGTACACTTCATTTGTACAAGTTTGCAGAGGCCTCTGCAGGCACATCGTCTCTCTGTCTTTGTTGGCGGAGCAGCAAAGAACAACCTGGTTTTGATTTTCCCACAGATCTGCCGGTGAGAGGAGTGGTCCACAGCACCCAGCGCTTTGGCACAGTGACTGTTGGCACAGACCCAAGCTGAACACCCCCCACCCCTTTTCCCAGGGCCCTGGGAGTGTAATACATTACTAACAAAATCCCACTTCCCATTCCTCTCAAACTTTCACACCCCTGCTCCCCTCCTCCCACGGCTGGCATGCCCCCTGAAAAGAGGATTGGGGTGACATGCGTATGACTCTTTCCATCTCCTCCACTTTTCCCATCATTCCCCAGAGTAGTTAAGCTTCAACATTTTATCTTTTTTGACATAAAACATACTGACGTTCTTCAACCAAACCTTTCAACTAAAGTGCTTTCAAAAGGATTTTCCAGTTTTAAAGTTATGCCAGCTATGGCGCTACTGAAAACTATGAAACCCAGCTACCGAAACGCACTAGAAAAAAATGCAGACCCTTTCACTGTTAAAGGGATTTAAAGGGAATAGATGTCTATTCACATCAACACTGAGGTTATAAATATGAACCCTCATTCTGGAAAAAGCCTGGCTTGTTTGCGCCACAGTTCACAGCACGGCATTGAGGAAAAGTATTCACGGGCGTGTATGCGTCTGGGTAACATGTAATGACATTATTCTCACCAGGGTGACCCCTCATTGTCACCACGCTTTCTTCTCCCGAGCTCGTGAAATTGACATAAGCTTTACAAACATTCCAGGCATTTTTTTCTCAAGGCCGGATTTCTTTGGGGGCCTTTCATGGAGAAAACCAGCAGTATGAGCAGCACCCCCTAGTGATGGTGGAAATGCACACCATACATATGGTCTCGGTCAAAACAAGGTATTCAATTAGATTCATAATTAGTATCCACTTAAAAAGGAATCAAATGTTTTAATTTGAATGAAACCAGCTTACAATCACTGGTTTATGTATGATTCCACTGAAAGAAATGTTTAAGACTATATGTTTTCATTTTCAGATTTAATATGTATGATGTTTAAAACTTAAAAAGTGTGTAATTTAAATAATATTGCAATATATTACTGGGGATCAGATTTTGTGACCAGTTTTCTTAATGGAGTGATGAATTGGCACTCTGGGAACGCACCGCCTCCTGTATCCCATGCAGTCTGCAAAGATGTGAGATCTCCTCTTTGTACCTGCAGATAGTGGTAAAGCTCAATGAAACGCTCTTCTGAAAGTGTACATTACATGACTTACACATCTGGTGACTTCCTGACCTGCCCAGGTGGTTGTCAATGTAGTCCTGCAACTCGGACACCTGCGCCTCTGCAACTGTTGCTCTGGTGATGAGAAGGGCGCGCTCCTTCTCAAAGCCCACCTGTATGAAGGAAGGAAATCTTCAAATCACCTTCAAAACGGAAAACTGTTTATTTCTTCAAACTAAAGTTATAAAACTGTAAGAGTTTTTTGTGTAATTTGACAATCCAAATCTTAAGGTGTGAGAGACTTTTGTTTACCAGTGTAGAGTCTGTGATCTCCCTCAGCTGTTTCCTTATGTCTGGCCAGGATTCCTCACATATCTGCTCCAGTTTTGCCGGCCTGATAAAGTTACATATTTGTAAATTTTTTTATTATACAATCCACAGCTGACCACATTTGTCATTTGGTACAATAAAAAATTGACACTCACTCCTGACAGCTTAAATTTTGGGCAGGCATTTTGAGGACAGCCACCTGGAAGAGAAAAGTCAGGGTGGAGGATTTAATAGCAACAAATCTCACATCCATCAGTGCTGTTACATGATCTGAATGGATGAAGTCCACCTCTGCAGCAGAAAGGCTTTTTGTTGCCATAGGACGTAAACTTTGAGGTCATTTTTTCCAGTTCTCTGCTCACAAAACAAATGCTGTTTGGCTTTATGAGGGAAGTATGGGCACAAAGAAGAATTCACCAGACAAAACAAAAGTCACTTCAAAGCAGCCATCCTTCTTTTGCGCTACCTGCTCCCGGGCCGCCTGCAGCTGACCCTCCAGCCTGGCCTTGTCCTGGCGAAGGTGCTGGAGCTCCTTCTCAGTTTCATCTCTAAGCTCAGTGGGCTCCAGGCTGAAGTGGGCTTCTGGGGGTCCGGGGTCAAATCCGCTCTCGGGTTTGGCCAAGATCTGATCCCTCTGAACCCTAAAAACCACAATGTATAGATATTTAAACATAGCGCCCTAATCTGTTGAATTAGTGGATAAATAATGAATCAATTCTGCAACACAGAATTACGTTTGTGTTTGGCTTTTTATTGAATCTTTAATCTTTGCTTTTTTTTCTTTTAAAATACCAAAATAAACGACTCTCTTTCTCTTCAGACCTCTAAAATGTTTCAAATTACATCTTCTGAGAAAGGAAAATCACTCCTATGCACCTTGTTATGAGAGGTCACAAGTAGACATTACCTTGTATTAAGGGGCCATAAGCAAAAGAGGTCGGGAACCACTGGTGTAGCAGGTTTCAGCAGCATGTTTATAGAGCAGGTATATACACTGAAAAGCAGGACATAAAAAGACACATACCCGTGTCTAAACAAACAGTAAAGCACACAGGAAGTCTCACCTGTACGCAATAAGGAGAGCATGATGGGTCTTGGTGATCTTCTGAAGTCTCTTCTTATAGGAGCGAGCAGCAGAGGCGAGCTGTTCCTCCCTGACCCTGTAGGATGAGCGAACATCCTGGAGCATGCTGTCCACAAATGCCCTCATCTTAGAAGTCTCTGAGGGGCTTTTACCTTCTCCAAGTCCATCAACGTACTCCTAAATGAAAGACGTGCAGATGGATGTTGTGTTAGAGATCGTCCTGTCTGACTGTGTAGACATACTTATGTGAGTTCTGCAACTCACAGCTAAGTCTTGTAAATAGCACACAAGCCTTGCACGGAATTCCTCATTCAGCTCTTTGACTTGAAGCTGCAGCTTTGAGTTCTCTTCTTCTGCCTCCTTCACTTGGCTCTGAGAGCACATCAGGGCCTTGGATAGAAATAACACAAACATGATTTGAACACATATCCACCATGTAAATTCTGTAACCTGCGACTGAAATTATATTAACATTTAGGGGTGCAAAATGGTGATATTATCTACACTCATTAGAGAAATGTTCTGTAAATCAGTATGGGATTGTTCATGCTTACCGCACTCTGCTCAGATAGCTCCTGCTGGCTATTACGGATCGCTCTCTTGTTCTCCTGGTGCTCTTTACCCATTGCCACCCTGATGACCAAACACAGGCTCAACCACAAGAGAGTAGTGACCAAAATCCACAGACAGCCACATCACAGGGGCAAACAAAGAGACCACAACACACACACACACACATGTAAATAAAGCCCCAGCTTAGAACAAAAAATCAAAGAGGGGACCACAGAGCAGAAGCGTGTGGGATCAAACCTGGGACATACATCCTGAGATGGGTTTGGCTGTTTGTTGACTGGAAATGGAAAGATAATCATGTATCATCTTAATTAAGCTTAAACATAAGAGTAAATGGTAAACATTCAGTGGCACTCACACTTTCTCCTCCAGTTTCTTCTGCTGCTCCTCATAGCTGTTCTTCATTTTCTCCAGCATGTCTTTGATCTCATCTTGGTTTCCGAGTAGCTATGTGAGAGCAGATGAACGAGTAGGCAAAGGAGGTGGGCAGCTATCCAGACTGTAGTTACACAGTTATGATGCCTGTATGTACATATGTGCTGGCCACTATTCCCCAACAATGAGATATATGTTTTGTACAAAAGTACTTACAGTTTTTTCCATAGTTTTTTGCTCCTTGTCCAAAGCTGCCAGATCCTCAAGCTGTTAATACAGTGATGTAGTAAATTGTAGTAAACATTTAAAATAAATAACGGCAAGTATAATATTTCAAGATTTAGTTTACCCCAAAAAGCCAAAATAAAATGTGTTTTATAAATGTTATCTCTTTTTGCATCCAAAAACGCATTCAATTTCTTGCGCGACCAAGGCTTTGTCAGTGAATATAACATGGAAAATTATGTGGGAAATGTTAGTCTTTTCCATCCAAATGTGCAGTAGATCATGTTGCAATGGTTACATGGACCGTTTGAAGGAATGTGAGAAACCTGGTGCTTATCGTTTTATATATGGACAAGAACATGATTTGCTTATGTCGGAGCTGCAATGACATTTTTCTTTTGGATAGCTGAGATGGGACTAACATGTAATTTAAATTTTGTTTTACAACTACAACAAAAGCCCCATAAGTTCCAGGAACTATGGAGTGACAGGAACTTAACTCAGGAACCAGAAGACCCTTTTGCCCATTCCTGTTCCTGTGCATCTGAAGAGCGACGAAGATTAATTAACACACTGCCTCACCTTGACTCTGTTTTGCGACATGCGGCTGATCAAGGCTCGCACCCTGTACAGCTCACCATGCAGGCCCTGGGCGGTAGTCTTCACACTCTGCTGCTGCTCCTCCAGCTGCCTACGGAGGGAGTCCTGGGCCTGGGCCAGTGCCAGCAGCTCAGCACTCAGCTCTTCACTCTGGGCCAGCTCTTTATCATGGGCCTCAGCCAGAGCTCGGTAGTTCTTCTTCAGTGTGGCATACTCCTCTGTCAGGTCTTGGCCGCTCTTCTCTCCCACTTTCAGACGACCCTCAGCTGACTGGAGTTCCCTGGATAACTTGTCTCGCTCCATCTCAAGCTCTGTTATTACACCGGCTTGGTTCAATATCTAACAGGGGGAAAAAGTCTTATTATATCTTCTTGTCCTAAAATCCTTGTATAGTAAGATAAATCAAACATATGGAGGTTATAGAATATTATGTGTTTTAAGGAAAAAGGACAGATTATTGTGTTTGTGAAGATACAAGACCTTTTTGGTATTCGGTGGTTGTTATTTCAGTGCGAATAACCATTTACAAGTGTGCTCAGTTGAATTGAGTAGAACACATTTGTACTTACCAAGAGCTCTGTGTGTAATTGTGTGTTCTCATGGGCATTTACCTTATTGTGATACTGATCAAATAAAGGCTAAATGTTGCCCTTACTTTTTTTTTTACCACTACATCACTTCAAGCAAAACCTTCACCTTGTTTTTCAGCTCAAACGTCTCTTCTTCAAACTGCTCTCTCGTCTTGTTTGTCTGAATTTTCTCCTCCACAAGCTCCTTAGATACCTGAAAGATGAGACAGGGAAAACACATTCTTCTGGTTCTACACTGAACAGATGTATTGAACGTATAGCTCATATATGTTTAACATATAACCTTCAGTTTTTTCTCTTCACTCTGGACCAGCCTGCAGGACAGATCTGTGTTGGAGCTGGCCAGGTGGCCCAGTCTGCTCTCCAGGTAGCCCACTTTGGTGAAAAGGCGTTCATTTTTGTCACGCAGCTGCAACTAAAATCAGGTGAACAGAAACATTTCTTAACAATGAGGTGAGAAAGGCACATTATCCCCTTAGATTATCAATCATGTTGGCTGTAGTGTAGCTAAGTTACATCTCATGGACAATTTGCAATCAATGTCAACAACCACCTGAGTTTTTAACGTTACCGTTAATTTCCCTTTATCCGTTAAGCTAGCTTACTTCGGATATCAACTACCTACCCAAAATTGGCATTTTCACAGTGAAAAGTGCGTATAACCCCTGCATATGAAGACAAACTGATATATTTTACTTACATTGTCTTCTGTCAGAGCTTGAAGTCGCTCCTGAATTTCATTTGAAGTTGGCTGGTGTTCCTGTGTGTCCATCTTTACTCACTGTCAACGGCTACCTCTGTATCCACCAACAATATGTTGCCATGGCTCGACGACACAGATAAAACCGGTGTGGACGCTCTTGTTTGTGTTTTTACATACTTTATCTTATGCCGAAGATTACTATGTATTCATTTGAAGAAATAGCACCACAAAAAAGTAAATGTCATTCAGAAAGAAATAATGTCAATCCTCTGGTGTCTTTGACTTTCACCACTAACTTCAAACTCAGGAGAGATTAAAGCGTTTAGTTTATAGTTATCTTACAGTATTTTACCCCCGCTGAATCACAAAAACTAGAGTGAATGGGAACATCTAATTGCTTATATGTGATGCCGTTTATTTCAGCATGAAAAACAACAAGGCCTCTTCAGTAAAATGTGTTCGAGCCAGTGCTTCTAACAGAGGCCGAGGGTTGGTTGGTAAATGTCATTGGCAGCAGCGCCATCTTGTGACTACAGTTAGGATAACTGCTGTCTTGTTCTTTAGTAAACGACTAAACCCCATTAGGATTAATAGGCCGATATGGTCACTGTATGATCTTTGTATATCAGTGTTAACAATGACTTCAAGTTATGGTTAAATACTGGATATTGTCTGACCTGGGAGTCAGCTAACTACAGTTTATTACAGGCCTATGAATATGAATACCGTTACTGATATAAAACCTTTCAGGCCATACAGTGCAATTTGTTTTTTTTAAATGTTTTATTATAGGGACTTTACAATGTATAGGAACAATGCATTGTAATGTTAAGCACATTAATTCACAATATCATGTGCTAAGTAGAAATTGTCTCACATTATCAAAAATAGCTGGAAAAATGCTTTACAGAGATATGACTTTTGACACTGAGGGGATTCTTACAATTAATACATCAGTTTAATAAAAAATACAATGTACCAAAATGCATGTAAACCACATAATCAGATCTGAGGATAAATCTATAACAGACAGCAAATTCAGAGGCAAAATTAGATATACAATGTATCCAGGATTGAAGGTAGAATGGAAGAGCTGCATTAAATAATTTAACTTTTTATCCGCTTTTGCAGATCATACAGGTTAAGGATTACTTTTGTTCAACATTTTGAAAAATAGGATGAAGATTATGTAGAATTAAGAAAATCTAGTGTATATCTGAATGAACTACCTCCGCATTAGATTTAAATCGATGTGAACATGACCATTAAAATATCAAAGGTGTACAATTAGAGCCTCTAGTGTTGATTCCTTCACTTGGTCCTCAGTCACACTGGAAATTTGCACTTAATGTCTTGCAGGTCAAAATGTTGTTTTTTGAGGTAGGAAACATCCTCTCAGGTCAACTGTCTTGATAAGTGTGGAAGATTTTAAATAACCTCATGTGGTCTTGGTGTGGCCCCCTCTCTTCTGTCTTCGTTCCACAGTGCTTGTCCACTGTGTGATAATCAAGTGCTTTTATTACAACCAATTACTCATGTCACCAGTGTGACTTCTGTTGGTAGCTCTAAGACATCTCACGTTGCTGTTTTGCACAGAACCAACGGCACAGTTGTTCCCGGTCTGAGAAAGTGCAGACTCTTTGCATATTCATGCGCTTGAAAATGCAGATTCTTCATACACATGAATAAAGAATCCAAATATATGAAAATATATTATATTGTTTAACAAAATAAAAATTAAGATACATTTAAGTCCTCTTCAACTTCATCCTCCTCCTTCACACTGTGCCTGCGGTCACCACGATCCAAGGGCATACCCATCTCTTTTTGCAGGGCCTCTAGGCTGGCCTGGCTCACATAGTACCTGACGTTCTGCAATGGCAAAAGCTTCTGGAGCTCCTCCAGCTTACGGTAGGCCTGGAGAAGAAAGATGGAAAGAAGATAAAGAGCTGAGTGTTTGCCCAAGGACTTTTTAAGAGTTTAGAGTTGTAAATCTGGAGACATGAACTTACAATTAAGATGATTTGACATTAAACACTTTCTTTGACAGGATGTAGATGATGTTCTTTTTATCAAAGTGTCTTTCCACCTGACAAAAAAGCTAGAAAAAAAACAATAGTCACCACTTGGAAGTTCCCTTGCTGACAGTGGTGCTCCACCAGGAAACCAAATGCATCTCCAATCCTGACAGCAGGGTCCAGCTCTGGCTCCTCCAGCAAGGCTTCACATAACCGCATGGCCTCACTTGCATCCTCCGCATACAACCTGCAGACAAAGGACAAATGAAGATCACAGCCAGACATCAAAACCCCCCACAAAGAAAATCTGTTTTGGAAGGAAAAAAGACTTAAGATACAAAAGAGAACAAATATGAGTTATATTCTTACCTGCGTGCATGGACAAACTTCTTGATTAGGGTGATTTTATGCTGCATGTCAGCCAGTCTTACTTCCTGTTGCCCAGTTGAAGAGTCCTTTGCTTTTGAGAGGCACTTGAAAGCCTCAGTCAAAGCATCTAGAGCCTTTTCATAGTTTTGGTAATCATCAATCTCCACCTTAACAATGGTCAACAAGAGGAAACTTGTTTACAGAGTATTTCAACTTAATATCTTTACCCCAAAGCATCCTAAATTATATTTCACAAAATCTCACTATACTTAAATCTCTACAAATGGTAAAGAACCCCAACAGCATGAGCCCTAACAAACATTTTAAATTTCTTGCTTGTTATTTAAGACCACTGCCCTAAATTTAACAGACTTCTTCCAAAATGCTTATTGTCAATTCATAACCAGACAAGTACCAATAATAAATAATAAAATCATGAAATGGACTGATATTTTGTATGGCATATTGCTCTACCTGAGCACAGGCTTCATAGAAGCCAGCAAGCAGGTCCGGTGCCCTGCCTTTGGTGTAGAAACCAATGATTGTCTTCAAGATTTCCGGATTTTTCCGCCAGTCCAGAGACTGGAGGTAGTTGGCAGCCATGATGAAAAGCTCCTTCTGACGAGAAACATTGGCAAAGAATACTATTTTCTCTGTGTCGCCCGACTTGAGGAGTGCCCTCATGGCCTGTTTAAAAAAGAAAATATTTTAAGGTTTAACACTGTCATATTTTAATTTGCATGTGCATTTATATGAGTATATGTATTGCATAACATCAGGCTGACAGACCAGTAGGAGTAATCCCTTGTCCTCTCACCCAGATACCTGCAAGATGCTCTAAACTTGCAGAGAATCCATATAGTGTTCGATACACACCACAGTATTACCTTGAGCTTGTTGCCCGCCTGTGTGTATTTCTTGGTGGCCAGGTGGTAATTGCCCTGACGCATGCAGCAGTCAGCTATCCTCTCCAGCAGCTCCTTTCGGGACTCTTCAGACAAGTCTTTTGAATCAGTTACAGTCATTCTCTCTGCCAGTTCCTCTGTGATGGTCAAGTTCTGGGTCACACACAACTCCAGGGCTTGATGGTACTTTGTTCATGCACAAATGAAAAGACACACATACACACATACAGTAAGGACGTACATATGAACTGATGTTTCCGTGTATAGGTGATGATGTGTCACAAACGGGTACCTTCTTGGCTGCTACCAGTAACTCCACAGCCTTCTCGTACTGGGAATGTGTGATGAAGAAGTCAGAGCAGCGTGCCAGGAGGGCTGGGTCAGAGTTCTCATTCAGATCCTCAGCGATCAGTTGAAGTGCAGAGAACTGTTGGGTGGCAAAGGCCAACTCCAGAGCTTTGGAGACGTAACCAGCCTACAGTGGAGAAATTAGCAAAATAACATTCTGCTGAAACAAAAATTTCCCTTAGCTTTTTTCACCCATGAGCATTGATCAGTTTAGATATATGGTGCATTATTGCCCCCTTGTGGAATGATTTAGAATGCATCAATCTGAACATAATCTCAGTCATTTAAAAAAAAAAGCAGACATTTGTGAGGGACCTTGTGGTAGAGTGCGACAGCTCGGTCCATATGGGTGCCTTTCTCCTCGTAGTAACAGGCGGCCTCCATCATGTCCTCTGGGTTACTGAGCAGAGCCAGGTTCATCAGCTGGTCATCCAGACCATTCTCCTGTTTAGACACAATACACACACGTCAACAACTGATTCATATTAATTGATTCATAAATAGCTGTCTGTTGGGTATTCACAGAGATTTTTAACTAAAAATGAGTAGAGAAGTACACAGTGGAGTACTTTACCTTACAAAGTCGTATGGCATTGTTGTAGGCCTGGGCTCGTGTGTAGAAGTGCACGGCCTGTTTGATATCATCATGGCCCTCATAGTGTCTGGCCAGGTGGTATGACGCTGCCCTGTCACCTGTGTCATTGGCTATCTCAGATGCCTGGTATAATACATAAATACATGATCACATTTATGAACTGTAGTTAAAGGTGTCTATGCTCATCTGACCAAGGCCTTTTAGTTGTCCCCCTAATTAAAGTTAAAGCAAAAGAAGACAACTCACTATATCAATATGATTACTGTATGTTTATTACTGCAATACATACCTATGGGTCAAGTGCAAATAATGAGAGTTAAACCACTATGGAATGGTGTCATTTCAAAGCAATTTACATCTAATTACCCAATATAAAATGTAATTCTTTTCAATAAAATATTACAAATGTATACAATAATGTATATAATGATACATTACACCCCTAATACAAACTGAGTCACCTTCTGAATGCTCCCCATGTAGCAGTGGACTCGAACCAGGGAGAGGTAATCCTGGGCACATTCATAGAAACGCAGCGCTGAATCCATGTCTGACTGGCTCTCCAGGTACTGGGCCCACCACTTATAGATGTTCCTGTATAGATAGGATGATAGGACCGATGTTTAAATGTAACTTAGCGTGTGAATATAGCATGAGAATCAAGTGATATGCTCTTCAGATGACAACCTCAAGAGAAACTCGGGAACTTACTTGTCTTTCATTTTGTTAACGTAGATCTCTAGAGATGGTGTGTCATCCTGGAGCATTCTGGGCACTTCAACCCTGTGTGTGTCTGAATTCTCATAACTGTAACAAAAAGGCTGACAATCACACTTTGTTTCCATTGTTATTTTACCCATAAATAAAATGTCACAAGCACTAAATTTCCAAACTACTGTATCATTGACATAAAACCACAACAGATTCTGTCTTACTATGCGAGGGCCAGGGTCTTGTCGCCCATGGACTCCAGGTATTTGGCATAATTGTAGTAAGTGGTGCGCAGATGGATGCGATCGTGGTTCTCTGCTGTTTCCAAAGCTTGCTGCCATTGGCCAGAAGCCTGGTAGAAATTGTTCAGCAGGTCATAGCGTTGACAGCACTTGTACAACTTTTCGGCATCGTCCTATCGGAAGACAGGAAAAGATGATGGAAAGATAAATGCTTTTGGTCCGGAAAGTCCCGTTGGTCTTTGTGTGGTGCCATGCTTCGACCTAAAAAGAGGACGTGTTATTTGTAGCCAAAGGATGTGGCACTATGCTGGACTACGGTTTTAGTGTTATTTATGAAGAGCAGAAAAAATATCCTCTGGATGGTTTGTATAATCTGGAGTGAGGGGGTGGCCTTTCTGTTTATATTATCTTGTATTTTCTCTATTGCATTGTCTTATCTTGTCTGTTTTTTTCTGTTTTTGAATGTACGTTGTTTTTCTCTGAATGAAAATGATGAAAGAATAGTACGTCACTAAATAAACATTTCATGTCTCTATCATATTTTCAATTTCAAAATGTAAAATTGAATGCCCAAAATAGAGGAACAAACAGATTTAAGGTACTCTATAAATAGGGCAGAGGAAGATGAGCAACAGCCACTGTACAGTAAACAGCATGATTGTGAGTGAGGCATGTCTCATCATCTCGTCATTTACACTCCAATACTTGAATATCTTACCAGCATGCCGAGCTGAATGGCCAGCATTGCCACTTGGGCTTCTGGCTCAGGCTCAGCCTCCGCCTCCTTTAGTGCTTTTGCTGCCCTGGCATTTCCCATATTCCCAAGGCACACGCGTGCAACATCCAGCCGGCGGGTTTTCACACACATCCGTGCCATGTTCTCCCATACCGCTTTACTACAGAGAAAAGAGAAATGGCTTGTTTGTAAGGGTAATTTGTCGCTCACTGCATTGGTATTTTATTATTCAACAGTGAAAACAGTTGTACACATGTATGTACAATTATTTACAGTTTAGTTTAGGTTTATATTTTAGACCAAAACCCTTAGTATGCATGTGAAAATGGTGACAAAACCGACCGAAATATGTAAATACCCTTGGGTCTCACTGGCCAGACCTCTTGTACTGTAGTATTATTTCAACCTTTATCACGATTATAACAAATATTCACAAAAGACCTCCTGCACACCAACACTGATATAAGCATAGCCATACAAGAATGTGTGCAGGACTTTAACTCAAAGCGAGAGGCGTGCTTTTCTATCTCCGTCTTTCCTTTTTTTCCTTTTGTCTTGCTGACGTAAATCCACCCCTCTACCCCCTTTTCTTTTGCTTCGATTCCAAATTTAAGATTCCACAGCCATCTGGTCTCTATTTGTGTCTCCTCCCTCCTTCTTGCTTTAGCTGATACAGATGTGGGCTGTTTATTAAAGTTAGGCAACAGGAAATACTTGAAATCTTTAGGGGCCCTGCTGTAAGACGGGGAATGGAGGCCAAGGGAAGAAAAGAAAAGCAAGAGTTGTGACTGTCAGCCAAAATCCTGCTCTATATGGTAACAGAAAACCAACCCTGAAAACTAAAAGTGAGATACTTTAAAATGCTGAGAAAAATAGAGCTTGCTGCACTCAGAGCGGCGAGATCTAGAGAGCCAGAAAAGGAAAGACAAGAGAAGGAACAGGTCTACATTTGGCCTCTCTTCCCATCCTCTTTTCCTCTCAGGAAACACATCCTGTTGCTGGCTGACTGTGGCGGCCAATATGTTTGTTGCACACGAGAGAGAGGACTTTAGCGAACGCCCCCTGGGCTCCAGACAAAAGAATACACAACAGTGACGTCTAAGAGGGGGTCTTTAGGACAATCTCTTACACAAACACACTGACACACACATATTTAAAGTGATCATGAAGGAGGGAGCTGTCTGTTTAAAACTTGCTACAGTTGCGAACTGATGTCTTGGACTATGAAGAACAGCAACTCCCCCACATTTCAATTCTGACCTCAAGGATTTGCAGAGAAACAGTGAGCGAGGGAGAGAGGGAAATACAGAGAGAAGCAAAAGGAGGTGGGCTAAAGGACTTCTTGTTCCAGTCAGGCAGTGGGGGCTCTTCTAGTTGAGAGACAGTCTTGGTAAGCCTCAGTAAAGCCACTGGTGAGTCAGCTCAGAGCAACACTGTCCCGGGAACCTATGCTTATTTGCATCTGTACTCTTCCAAAGGCAATGTGAAGTGTCTGAAGAGAAAAACAATCTACTGCCTACACAGAGACGCCAGCTTCACACACAGAAGTCAGACAAGTGCAATAAACAAAGCACTGAAGAAAGGAAAAGGAGAAGATAAAGTACAAAGGGAAAAAATAGGGAGAAAATCAAGCAAGGAGCGAGATCCAAGAGTCAAGCTGCAGCCAGCCGGAGCCAGTGGAATGGACCTAGGTGCCAGTTGGATTAATCCCCGTGTACCCGCAGTGCTGTCTGAGGAGGAGGGCTGAGGATCTGCTGCAATGACAACCAACTCCTGAATGAGGATGAATGGAGATGTTCTTTAGCTAAGCCTCAAGACAACACTCTTGCCAATTCCACCTCTGTGTGAGCTGGGACAACACTCGCTAACAGCTGGAGGAGGAGGAGGTGGTGGTGGCGGAGGAGGAGGTGGAGAGGAGCCAGGGGGCCCAGAGCACTACTGGTGCTACTGCCCCAGAGGAGAGGCAAGGGAGCGGGCAGGACACTGAGGAGGAACAGGGGTCGGAGGAGGGACACGAGGGAGGGGGAGAAGTGGCGGTTGTCAGGCATCGCATGGCCGTGCAGAGGCTAGTGGCGGCGGCGGTGGCTGTAGCCCTGCTGTCCCTAGTCCTAAACAATGTTGCAGCCTTCACCCCCAGCTGGGTCCTGCAGGCCCTGGAGGATGGACGCAAGCGGAGTGTGGGACTATGGAGGATGTGCCCCACTGGTGGGGAAAGGGGCCGCGATGATCTCCAGGCTGGGAGAAGGGGGCAGGGGACACAGAGGCAGTGCGAAGGCCTGGGATGGGGCTCTGAGTATGCAGGCTACCAAGAGTCCCGCAGCACTGTCAAATGTAAGTTTTTACGCTAGTTGTTATTTATGTCTGCTTTCTACAAAAAAATTTAATATTAGAGAACTTCAGAATGTCTGTTTATCATCACACTGGTTGACTGATTGGTACATCCAAGATCTAACAGCTACTAGTTAATACTAGGGGTATTTCAGGTTGTACTCATTTCTGTTCTTTTGCTGCAGAATTTCACTGTAAGCCAGTAAAGGAAAAAAAATCTATTTTCACGGGCCTCTGATTGGGGGCCAGAGATAATTAACTGTATGTCAAAACTCATAACCAAAACCGGATTAACAACAACAACAGATCAACTTGATATGTACTACATTCATAAATAAAATCTAAGTGCTTTACTTTAAGTCAATGGCAGTCTGCTGTATTAGTGTAAACAGTAGCACATGGCAGCCAGTCAATAATTTATAGTATGTAATTAACTTTTTGTTGGGCAATCATGTTGCTGACATGGTCTGAGTATAAACCTTATCTGGATGAGTTTTCAGGCACAGCCAGTGTTGTGGTGGATTTATGTCCTTTACTAAATTAAGCTCCATTGAGAAATTTTCATTCAGGAACAAGTCTGGGAAAAGGTCCACTGGCCAACTTTACTGGGCACAATGGGCAGCGCTGCCGACTAATGTCAGACAAAGACGTGCCTCACCATTCATGATAAAATAGTAATCATGTCAATGTCACTGTGTTGCACTTCAACATTCAAACATATTATATCAGATAATCTTTTAAAGATCAAGACCTTTGATTAAGACTCAACCTAACTTGTCGTGCATATCCAATTAATGCATTTAGTTCACAGTGCAGCAAAAATGACACAGCTCTTCTTCTGGTCCCTCAAGTGCAGTTTGACATGATGCGGGCATGTAACCTGATGGCAACGGTGGCCCTGACGGCCGGTCAGCTGATCTTCCTTCTAGGCCTGATGGAGCTGCCCTTCATCACACAGGAATCCCAGTGGTGGGAGGAGGCCATTGCTGCACTCTTCCAGCTAGCCAGTGAGTACCAACGTTTCTACAACTTGTTTGTTTGCTGAAGCAGAAAGACAAGTCTCAGAAAAGCACCTTTCTGATGAAAATGCTAAGTATCCTTCTATCCAACAAACTATGCACATAATATCATTCTGACGCACAAAGAAAATAATCCAGATGCTGCAGGGCAAAGTTCACATGCTCTCTGGTAGAATGCCAAAGAGAGGGGATAAAATCACAGGGGGAGCTAGACTGGCTGACTCTCCAACACTGAAGATCAGCCTCTGAGGGCAAATACTACAGGAAGACACAATGAAAACTTTCAGACACAAGCAAAATGCAGCACACCTCTTGCTTTGAGTTTACTCAGTGAAAATTGAACATGGATTGTTTTTGAAAATGGCTGCTAAACATGACAATATTTTCACTAAAGTCCAAATCCATGGTAAATGTAGAGAATGTAGGTGAAATATGACACTAAGTGTAGCGGGAACAATAATTTAAACACGGTTTGCTGAAACCACAGTGTTTCTGATTTTGGCGTTGAGAGAAAAAAGTATAAATAAACCAAATAAAACAACAGACAAGCCAAACTAAGAGAGAAGAAAATAGGGGAAACTAGGAAACCAGAAAACAGAAAGAGGGCCATCCTCTGGGTTAATTAGCACGGGACATAACTTAGGGCAGTCATGGTAACAAACCCCCTCCTCCACAACCAGCCCCATCCATCCATCCCACTGTGCCACAATAAGAGCTGGCTGCCTGGTATGGCCTGTCCCAGTGCCCCTGCTGAGGAAGTGTGTTGTGTTGCTGTGGTCGCTCAGCCGGTTGGTATCATTGTGGCAGAGCGGCATGAAGGGGGTCTGCTCTGGGTCTAAATTTAGTCCTAGTCCAGAATCTATGGGCCAGAGCTGCAGTGGGCCAGGGAGCGACTGTCGGGCGCCAGGATATCCCTGCTCAGGACGAGGAAATGTCTGTGACTACCTGTTATGCAAACCCCCGAGCTGAAGAAGGAAAAAGAGGGGAGGGGGTATGGACGGGAAAGACAGTTTCGACAGGGACTGTGTGTTTGTGTGTGCACTAGCAGGAGGGATTATGTGCATGCAGTTTTGTGTATGTCTGTGTGTGTGTGTGTGTTGTGATTGTGTGTTTATAGTGTGTTTTGGTAGAGAAATGTCCTGTGGTACATACGACAGCAGGGTGGGATTTGCCTCCGTCTAGATAAGCCGGCCTAGCTTTTATGTCTGTGTTTACAAAATGTCCAAGAGCAGCGGAAAATAAAGAATCTCCTCTTTATCGTTAGCGTCTTTGCCAGACATTGCAGCAGGGATGGGGGCTTATATCTGAAGACCTTGGTGAGAGGATTGAGACCCACCCAACATTACAGTATTTTCCAATATTAGACAACACCGCCAGCCGAACCCCAGTAACCAGGAACTCATCTCAACAAAGCATGATTAATAAAGACAATGGCAAAATAAAAAGATTTCACATCCCCTAAATCATTACCACCAACATGGGTGGTGGACATATATAGCTCTTTTGATAATGTGGTCAATGATAATCTATAAGACTATGTTCACAAATGTGGGCATTAGTAACAATAGTGACAAAGTCTAAAAAGTAATAAACAGACACTCCTATTTCCCTGACATCTAAAAATAGTAATGCTTTCTGGAAAAAAGGCGTCTTCCAATTTTACTCTCTTGCCATATATGGTCAAAGCTGCTGAGTAATAAGATGACATGTAACTTGGCAAATGGGATGTTCCCAACCAAAAACAGTCTCCCCAGGAGAATATTAATCAAAAGAGTTTAACAGATACAATTTACATTCGGCAATATGTGGACAATATGAGTTGAATGAGTGAAAATAAGTCTTCATTATGCTGCTATGCTTGTCAAATTTTTAATAAAATATATACCCAAGTAAGAATAGTTTGGCAAAACAATCCCAACTTAAGTTTTAAATTTACTAGTTTTTCTAGGGCTTTCAACTGTATCAGACGGTCTTCATCAGCAGATGGAGCTGAGTTTTCATGGAAATAAAAGTTGGGTAGTTTACAGTAGTTAATGTTTTTTTCTAAGGTCAAGAATGACCCTCTAAGGTGAAGAAGAATTAACTTTGACTCAAGAGCTGAAATGATTAGTGAATTATTCAACTGAGTCAATCGACAGAATAATAATCTGCAACTATTTTGATAACCGATTAATCATTTCAGCTGTTTTTCAAGCAACAAGACTCAAGAGTCTATAGCCACACCACCAGCTCTGACAGTAAACCAAAGCACTGGACAAATAAAAATTTTGCCCTGAAGATTGCGCTACATGAAAAGTTATTACACATCCTGAGGGGAACAAGAATGTCTGTATCAAATTTCATGGCAATTAATCCAATAGAGGTCCCGACATTTCACTCAAAAAAGGTCAACCTCATGGTGGTGCTAGAGGAAAATTCAGGGGATCACCAAAGTCATTACGATACATTGTCTTGGAACCATGAACATCTCTACCAAATCTTGTACCAATCTATCAAGTAGATGTTGAGATATTTCACTGGATAAGTGACCTGCTGGTGGCGCTAGATGAAAAATCAGGGGACCATCAAAGTCATTAGGATTCATCCTTTGGGTATCATGTATATCTGTACCAAATTTCACTGGAATCCATCCAATATTTGTTGAGATATTTCAGTCTGGGCCAAAGTGGACATTGCCATCCCCTAGCTAGCATGGCTAATAACAATGCCAGCTTCTCAAATTTGAGGATTTGCTGTTCTGCTGTTCTTTGTCTCATAGTCTTTCTTTGTCTGATGGTAAGCTGAATGTTTTTGGGACTTTGGACTATTGGTCGGACAAAACTAGGAACATGATCTTAGGCTTTAGGAAATTAAATGGGCAAATGTTTTACTATTTAAACAATGAATCGATTAATAAAGAAAATCATCGTCAGATTCATCAATAATGAAAGTTAGTTCATTGTCTTAAATCCTGAAAAAAAAAAAAAAATTTAAATCTGAAAATAAAGGCTGCAAAGTACATAAATAACGGCTTTCCTTTACCAAATTCATATTCAAGTAAAAGGGCCCCTTTCGAGTAGAGAGAGTTGTACAGGCTTTTACTATTCAGTAATCCATTCCCCATTCCTCCTTTAAACCTCCCCCACTGAGTCAGTGAATGGGCTTGAGCTCTGAATGAATGGAGATATTTTTACCCATCATTCTCTTTCTCAGGAATGTTTTCATTTTCAGACATGCCAAAATTCTCAGCTATTGCAAGCAGACTATGGAATAACAATATCCAGTTCCATTCGGTGATATCTCAGCAGTGTTGGCAGGTCCAGGCTGAAAGAGCAATATTGATCGTGTCGCCCCTGGAGACAACTCTGGAATGTGTTTTCTGAATGGACACAGCTCTAACATGTCAAAAGTCATGACTGCAGGTCACATTCCTCTGAGTTTATAATTTCTTTTGATTTTGAGGGATCTCTTGAGCCACAGACTTCTGCTGGCACATGAATGTGTCAAACATTTCCCAGAAGTCTGTGGCTCAAGAGATTCCTGGGAATAAGGGAGTGATAAAGGTTCGAGAAAGAAATCCAGGCAGGCTAGTCACTCTAATCAATTCTGTGCCCTTTAAAATTAAACCAAGACTTTACTAACTGGAAGAAAACCAAACCAGCTAAATGAATTTCAAAGACCTGACCTTAAGATAAGACTTGTTTAGATTTTCTGTGTGACAGATCATGTCAAATGTCCAGTAAATATATTAACCTCGAAGCTTAGGGTGTGGAGGGGAGGGAAGGAAGGAAGGATGGAAAGAGGAAGAAGGGGAAGGAAGTTTGAGAGATAAGTCTGTGCCAAAAAAGAGGTTCACACAGCCCACCCTTACTGGAACCTGGACAGGAGATTATTCATTTTCTTGGATAAGGAGCCAGACAGGTTAAACATGAACAGATTGAGCAAACAGTTGCATTCTTATGTGTACACATGGTGCTAGACACGCAATGATACACAGACAGAATTATCCACATCCGCACTTAAAACAATGACAGCAGTCTTACTGTAGAAGTAGAGAAAGAAATATAAATGAACTCCCCCTTTGGTACCGCTGACTGCTTCAGGAAACTGACTGATTCATATCCTAAAGCACCAACATCCCTATTTCCAGTGATTATTTTTGGTCCCTGTATTTATACCACTGTGGATGGGGCACGTTTTCAGACATGTATTATTGTTGAACTATTGGATGGCTCCAGACCACACTTGAATGCGGTAAATTAGGGATTGAGGGAGGGATACTTGAATAGCATTGATTGATGTGGGCTGTCATACACACCTCTAATGGTAAAGAATGAGGAAAGGTGTGGGCTATGGAGACACTGAATAACTTTCCACTGGAGATAATGTCAATAAAACAAAGTAAAGATCAAAGAAACAGTGTGGAATTGAAGGCTGTGGCTTTCTACCTTCGCATGCAAACAGGAGTTCCTCATTGCGTGAGTTAAACTACTGTGAATCAAAGAAATCAGGAGATAAAACATCTCAAAGGTTTTTCCGAGCATATATTCATGCTCTGATATTTTTACACTATTGAGAACTTTGATCTCGAGATCTCAGAAGTTCTTCCTAGGAGGAAACAGATTTTCAATTTCAAAGGCCCCACACAGAGCTCCCGCTGAACTGTGAAATACAAGGCTACCAGGATGGATGTCTAAATGTGAGCATGTGGGATTTCAAAAAGCCACTCTGACACTTTCCACGCATTCTGTTAAATTACTGTACCTTTAAACTGTGGCTTTCAGAATATCCAAGAAATACTAAACTAGAAATAGTAAAATGCATGCATACATAGTAACAGAACAACTTTTTTCTCTTTGCTCTGCCAAAGAGTGCCTGAAGAACATTTTCTTTTCTGTGACCAGTTTTTAACCACATTAGTGGCGTGGATCCATAGATGGCAATGTCGGCCTGTCTGTCAGTTGGTTGGTCCACCACTTTGGTCCAGACAGAAATATCTCAACAACTATTATATGGATTTCTATGAAATTTGAAACATGTTTCATGAATATGAAACATTCGTGATCCCCAGAGGATGAATCCTGTTGATTTTGGTAATCTACTGACTTTTCATCTACCACTACCATGAAGTTCGGATTTTTTTGTTTTGAGTGAAATGTCTAAACAACTATTGGATGGATTGCCATGAAATTTGGCACAGACAGTTATGTCATCCTCAGGATGGATTTTAATAATTTTGGTGATCCCTTAACTTCTTGTACTTCATTTTGGTTTGTGATCAAATATCAGCAAAACTAATTACACTGACTTTGTGTTTAGTGCTAATTAGCAAATGTTAGAATGCTAACACGCTAATCTAAGATGATGAACATGGTAAAACATTACTTGTTTAACATCAGTATGTAAGCATTACCATTGTTATTGTGAGCATGTTAGCATGCTGATGTTAGCATTTAACTCAAAGCACTAGCATGGCTGTAGACTCTTTAGTCTTGGACATTCCCTGGAGATACTACATGTGAAACAGATTGAGCACTTGGCCCCTGCATTCTTTTTGCACACATACATCTTGATTTCACTTCAGCAGTACTAAATCTATTCCTCATGAATATTTCATCAGTAGCAGCACACTCTATTTGTATTTGCCAGCTCCCAGTAATTGTATTAATATTAAACAGAACACTGTCCATTTCTCTAAATGTGAAACCTGACACTGCTTAAACAGCATAGCACTCAGAAAAAAATCTAATTGCTAAACATTCAATAAATATAATCAAGTGGAACCTCACTTTACAATGAGATATTGCTAAATGAGGATGCTTGGTCACTGATTGGAGCCTTTTCTCTCGGTGCTCTCTTACAGGCTTTGTGCTGGTGATTGGACTTGTGACCTTCTACAGGATTGGGCCCTACACACACCTGTCCTACTCCTGCTACTTGGACATAGCTGCTTGCCTGCTGGCCACGATGGCCGCGGCCATGCTCATCTGGAACATTTTACATCGGCGCGATGACTGCCTTGCACCTCGAGTTATAATTATCAGTCGCTCACTGGCATCACCTTTCCACCCACGTCTAGATAATGATTATGTAGAGTCGCCTTGTTGAGCCATTTGACACAAGCCAATAGGAAGTAATAGACTACACTGACAAGGCTGTGCTCTCAAAATATTCATGTTTTACTCCAGCTAAGAGCCTACAATGTGACTCTCAAGAGAAGACAACATTCCTGTGGCTCAACAACAGCTGGATTAACATGTACCTGCAATTGTAAAACTCTATATTTCATAACTTTTCACACCATAAACAAAGATATCAGAATTATTTTGCTGCTTAGCGCACAAAAGTCACAGATTTACCTAAACTTTCTGTATAAAGCAGCGCTAAACACATATTCAATACTGTATGATGTTTCATTTATTCATGCTTTGGTGAGCTAATTGGTGGCTAAATTTGGACTGCAAGCGTCTTGTATGAAACATCCTGCTTATGAAAAGATCAAGCTGGAACTTGACCTATTTTGTTATATGTGCACTTATTAAATGGCCTCCTGCATAATTATGAATTGGAAATTATGAAATATGTTGAAAATGTAATACCAGAATACCTCATATTTGTTTTCATCCAATTAAAGCTTATTACAATCTTAATACATTTTAATATTAATGATATATGCTGAAATTAAGTAGGTAAACTAACAAGGTAAAAGCAGAAGAGTCATTCAACCTCAGCAAACTTTTTGATTGGTTTTACCCAAATCAGTGACAATATTTAATTTGAAAATAGTCAATGAGAGGTGATATTTTGATCAAAAAAACACGCACCTACTGAAAGACATGAGGGAATATTCACACTCTCTGAGTCATTTCCACATGAAAATTAAATAAAAAAGACAAATGACCTGTTAATTAATGTATGTGAATTGATTTGGATTTTTTTTTATGGTAACAAATGTTTTGGCAATGAACTGCATTTTTGAAACGACGTACACATTTCAGTACTAGTTCATTTTTCATGATGCTTTCCATATGAAAATCTGCTCGCTTGTGGTACATAATGTATACTTAAATTAATATAATACAGTTGTATAAAGAATAGTGCTATGATTAGTAGTAGTATTATTGTGACCATCATACTTCTGCAAAGAACTCCAGGCTATCTGTGGGTCTTCCACATTGCCAAACATAGGAGCACATTAAAATGATATAGCATATAAATTCAATAAATTTATTGGTAAATATTCAAACACAGTGGTTGTTGTTGTTGCTGTTGTTTTGGTGTCCAACACCACACCTGACAAATGGACAAAACAGAACTTCATTAAACAATTTTTTTACTTAATTTTTTAAAACTTAAATTTTTTTACTTATTTGTATTTTCTGGACAAGAAGCTACTGGAAGCATTGGGGTGAAGTTTAACCTTTAGCAACAGACTTTTAAGACTGTATCTGATATTCTAAACTCAAGGTCCACTTACTAACTTAATAACCGGAGCTTTCAACCATATATCATGGTATTCTTCAGCAAGTGGAATTTGCTCATGTCTCATCACATGACCTAAGTACAGTACTAAGTGCAGAACTTCTGTCACATGATAACAGGTGGTTGTATATCTTCACTGAAGAGGGCTGTGAGATACAGTTGAAAGCTCAAGAAAGTGAGCATGGAATCAGCCTCCATGTTTTACCCTCAAGGTTTGTTAAGAGTCCATGTGGACTGTTATTTGATCTATTAGTTTAGAGTTACAACACAGAATATAGAGAAGTTGAGAGGATGAGGAAAACATGCTACACATACTGTGTATCGCTTTAGGTGTTGTGTGCTACAGCCAGTGGTGGAAGGAGTGGGGGGGTTAAATATTTTACTTACCTTAAGAAGTAGGATAACTTTCTAAACCCACAAAGGAACACTTAATTCAAATTCAAAATCCCCAAATTTGGAGATTTGTGGTTTTTATGGACAGGAAGGGTATGCAAAATTGTAATCTGAGTAACTACTAAAGCAATTAGTAACTAAAGCTGTCAGACAAATGCAGTAAAGTAAAAAGTACAATATTTGCCTCTGAGATGTATTGGTGTAGAAGTATAAAGTTGCATAAAATGGAAATACTCAAGTATAGTACAAGTACCTCGAATTTGTACTTAAGTACAATACTTGAGTAAATGTACTTAGTAAGTTACATTCCACCACTGACTACAGCTATTGAATCCAAAGATGCTATGTTCAATGTGATATATTTCAACAGTTACATCTCAGCAATGCAACTCCAAAACACTAACACTCCAAAAACTCTTATCTAGATTGATTATCAGTGAGTGCACTGGCTGAATCATTTTAAATTCCAACACTGCCATCATTATAAGAAAACTGACCCAAACCTGCCGGGTGGAAGATGATACAAACACTCCTTATCTTCACCACTCTGTGAAGATATAGATATCTACATTTTGTACAATTCAAATTCTAATGTTTGCTTCAGCGAACGATGGTACTAGTTTCTTTGAACAATGACAGACTAACAGTGGAGAAGAACTGTAATGGTTTCATGAAGTGAATTACCTATTTCACAATGACAAATGACATAAACTGAGAGCATGAGGGTCACATGTACAACAGCCAATTATAATGACTACAACATGATTCATCAGTGTCTGCTTCACCCCTGAACACTTCCTCGGGTGTTTTTGTTCCTGATGGAACGGGGGAGTTTTGCTTTTAAATAGAAAATGCAGTGGCAAAAAGACAGTAAGAGAGGGCTTGCATTCATATGGGCAGATAACCCTGCAGCATGTCACCTAAAGTCAAGGACAACATGAATGAGAGGAAGTAGCACAGTCTGAATAAAGACATTCCAACCTGTATCTGACAGGCTGTTTCGGGAGGCAGAGGGACTTTCATACTGAGAATATCTGTTTTGGATCAAGTGAATTATAACTTTCATAATTTCATAATTCAGAACATCCAGGGATGAGGCTGAGTAAAGCCCTATTGATATACAGAAACTGGGCTGTAAAGCCTCCTCTGATATAGAATGCCCAATACTGCCAGGTTCCATTATCAGAGTGGGGTAGTGGATTTTGTTTTTCATACACAAATGTAGCTCGCCTACACAATTTGGGTGAACTGACCCTTTAACGAACATCATGTAGCATAAGCTTGACTTCTGGATCACGAGCCAAGTATGAGAACCTTCGTCAATTCAAAGATCTGTACCATAGAGACAAGAAGGTACAGGTTAACGTCGCAGGAAATGCATATTCCTGTGGGTGGAGATATGCGGGAATCGAACACAATACCGATCTTTAAAAAAAAAAGAAAAGAAAAAAAAAAGAAGCAGCAGTAAAAATAGCCATCAATGAGGAACTTAGTAAAGCTGTCATCATGCCTATTAAACTCTCTGGAATATCCGGCCAGAGGGATATGCTACTTTCCCATTTGGGTAATGTTTATACGTGCAGTACAGCAGAATTCAGACCGAGTGCCCTGAATCACGTATTCTGCTAAAGATAATATCAGATCTTTGCTGAAATCACATATACATTTCCCCAACACACACACACACATACAGGAACGGACACGCACATCCTTTTAGTGACCTGATTCAATGTTCGCAAGAATGGAAAGGGCACTCCTTTTGGACCAAAGTGGCAGGGGGACCTAATGTGTGTGTGTGTGTGTGTGTGTGTGTGTGTGTGTTTAGAAAAGTACATCCCCTCAGAACACACCCGCACACTAACAGAAACAGTCACATATATACACATTGAAGAGTTCCTTCCCTGATCACAGACACAGAAAAAGTCCTTAATCATGTCCTGTGTTTAAAATTCTATTTCATGTACTTACATAAACAAATAAAAGTTATGCTCTGGTGGATCTGATTTGATTATAGCATCATGGTATGATACACAGACTGCTGAGCTTAGACTTAAATATTATTAAATTCTGCATATACAGTATTTAAAATATACTAGCCTTTCGAAAAACAGATACAGAGGTGTGGCATTTCTTTTTACTGACCTGTCAAGTGCCTGCTTTGTTCATATTTCTTAGGAATAAAACAAAACTTTAAAGAAAATAATAAAATAGGAAGTGTTTAGTGCCTTGATCACCTGCCAGAGAAGAGAGCATATCAAAGTTAAGGTTGTGGTAGTTTCCCTCCATGTCGACCTCAACAGTCATAGGTGCTGAATGAAATGAGGGGTGAAGAGTGGCAACAATGCCCCATTCTCAATGTAAGTCAAAAGCCATTAATTACACTCTCCCATTGTAGAGCATTCTGAGAAGAGTCAAGGCTGTAGCAACAATGCTATCCCTGTGGCCTTTGATTAGCCTTTGAACTAAAGCCCATGTGGAAAGGACTGCTGGGAGAGGTGATGACAGCGATCAAACAGGGGGATGTGCCCACAGCAGGCATGCCATCCTGTACGTCTCCTCCTGATGGTATGCAAATATTGATGCCTTACCTCTTGATGAGCTTGATGGACTTGAAGGCTTCGTCCATGTCGCCGATGGTCAGGTAGAAGCTGAAGTTGAGCATGGCGTCGCGGGTGGCCTTCTCACAGTTCTCCAGTCCCACAAAGTCTCTGAGAGCTCGCCTCGACACCATATGGGGGAACTGGGCAGCCAACCCCTTTGATGGCTGGGTCGGATGTGGAGGTGCTGACGTTGTGGCTGAAATCTCTGCTAACCCCGGATCTCTCTCACCGGGCTGAGGAGGGGTAGACCAGGTAGGAAAACGTGGTGTTAAGATCGGTAAACATGTGATTCACAGCCAGTAATGAACACAGCATGTTGTGAGGTACGATCATTATTAGTAAAACAAATCCTGGGGAAAACATGGGCTTTGGAAAATGGATAAGAGGCAGAGCAAACCAAACAACAACAAAGCGTCACAGAACAAATCTATTGATCAAGACAAGGTGGATGGGAACTGGACACAGCACAGTGACATCTAGATATTTTTATTTAAGGGATGCACTTGTGCTGCTGATCTTGGAGAGCCAATACGTTCAATTCTCAAATGCAGCACAAGGCAGACATGATCACAGTTGTTGGAAGTTGGGAGTCAAGAATACTGAAGCTTTCTGAACGGACTCTAGGGGACAGACACTTACTTCTGGTCGAAAGACACCCCCCCTCCGAAATAATAGCTGGGGTGTGTAAGGCCAAACACAGAGTTTCACATAAGAATAGTGATGGGTGCGAACAAAAACACAAGGAATATGTTTAAGAAAACTCAAGATTTGAAACAGCCTTCAACTTTCAAGAGAGAAACCCCACATGCTGTATGAGAAACCCCCCAATGAAGAGACAACACACAAACAGAGCAGAGTGTTCTCCGTCCTCACCTTGCAGCTGAAATAATAGTAGGGCACATCCAGTGCGAGGAGCACCTGCAGGCCTGAGGGTTTAGGGTAGCAGTCCTGTAGGAGGAGCCCATGCTCCTGCGTACAGAAGAGTGTCACCACCGACACGTCCATCTGAGCAGAAGGAAGGCAACACACTGTGAAATTACTTTAAATTGACTTATAATGCTTGAATCAACATATTTATGCCTTTTTGGTTCTCAAAACGGCTGTATAGTAGCATGAGTAGGACCAGTGGTTCCAGTGGAAGTCAAAACCAGCAGTTAGCGCCATGCTTTGCTCATAGAGCAGTACAGGACTATCTAAAAGTTAAGGAGCAGTCTTTACCGTATCCAAGAAACTAGTAGATGAGGATTCAGAGCTGATCGGCACTGTTTCACAAACAAAAAGACGAGGCTCACTCTCATCCCAGTATTGAGATACAGGGCAGCGACTGCTGAGCTCTGTCCCCTGAAACTGCTGCCTGAAACACAGAACAGACCGTATAAGACAACCAGAGGAGAAAAGTCTACACGGGCAGAACACAAATACAGTCAAAAGCAACGTCAGTTACCTTTCACTTTCTTCTGGCTGTGAGATACCACTGGACGGTCTGCCGACGAAGAAGTCAAAGTGCGTCACGGTGTCCATCTCAACGTCATAAAAGTACACTTTGTGATCTGGTCGGCCATTAACCTGAGAGGAAGAGTTACGTACAGAAATATTCACATGAAGTGGTCACATTTTAAGATACTGGAAATAAGCGTAAAATACTTGTGTCTTCTACAATAAATATCAGAATCAGCTCTCAAAAACACATAATGAACAGCTTTTCAGAAAGGAGAGGGTGACTATTGTATGTTGTCCATTCACCTGAGAGATTAGGATGCTGACTTGGCTGGCGTTGGCGTTGCATTTGACTGACCTCAGGGCTCCCAGATTAGCAATCTGGTCAGCCAGGTTCTTAGCACTGCAGTGAGCTTTGGCATCTCTATAAAGACATACAGTGAGACTGGCATTGTTGGTCAAAAGAGTACTTTGAACACAGAAATTATCAATGAAGAGAAATTTACAATACAATACAACCAACATCCACATTAACATCATACCTTCGGGAGAGGTCAAAGACTCTAATGTGTGCTGTGTCTGTGCCTACCACCAGGTAAGACTGACATACACTGAGTAGTACAGGGTTGCCCTCTGCCTTGGAGAAGGTCAGAAGTTGCTTCACGGTGCCCTAAAGAAAAGGGACGAAAAACCTATGGTGACACTTGCATGTGTGTTTATGCTCATTTAAAATCCATTTTTAATTCAGCAGCAAAACAACATCACCCAGTTTGTGTTTAGAAAGTGCATGCTCAAACATCTGTTGCACCTGTGTGTTTAAGTGAATATTGGATAGTAGGTTCCAGGGTGGGACAACAGACCTGCGGCGTGCGAATTTGGACCCTGTTAGGTTCCACAGTGTAGAGGTTCTCGCCATTTACAGCTACTACGTGGGAGTCACAAGGAAACGATCCTGGGAAATCAGCAAGAGTGGAGGTGGAGAAAGAATGTTTAGAGCAATGGAGGAGAAAAGCACAAGTTTACAAATCAGTGCAGTTTCTAAAATGTTGTTTAGTCTGTTTGGTGAGCTTTTGCTAAAGTGTTGTACCTGTATTGCGAAGAACTGTCCCTGAAAGCTCATACACAGTGACCTGCTTGCCACTCCAGACTGTCACTGAATCCTGTTGGTATGACAACACACATCATATCTATTGAAATTTTTACTTGTCTTCATGTGCAAGCCTTTGAAGAGGTGTTTAGTATCATTTCTAAAGTACAGAGAAATGTCAATTCTGCACTTTCCCCTTCTCAGCTCCACACTTACCTTAGTAACACACACTCCCTTGATGTGTATGTCAGACTGCAGAGCAAGGTGCGCTCCTGTGGTGAACTGAGTGATGCTGAGCTGGGTTGGGGTGAGCTGCACTGCTGCCACCTGCTGGCTGAAGTGGGCCGACATCACATGCTCACACAGGATCAGCACTGTGTTTGAATTGTTGGCCGCTAGCAGATTCAGGCTAGAGCCCCACTGAAATGGAAGGTCTGAGTGAACTTTCCCAGCAGAATACTTTATATATGCCGACAAAAATGTCATTTTTATGTTTATATTGCATATAAACATATAACTAATTTTTATGTGCTAAAATCACATTTTATAAAAATCATGGTCCAGACAGTACCTGCAGCTGAATGACATTTCCCTCTATTTCTGTGGGTGTTTGTAGCTTCCACTGTGCCTTTGTATCAGCTCTGCTGCCTGGCTGCACCACCATCCTCCACATTGCTATGCGCCCATGGCTGGTACCAGCTGCCAAGATGTCTGGGGAGGCCGCAAAATTATACAAAAGCAATGAGGCTTTGAAACAAGTCTGCACACCAGTAGTAACATTGTGGTTATCAAGGGGACTGATTGTGTAATCAGTCTACTCAAGGTTTGAGAATGTGATGAAATAAAGCATCTTGAAACTAACGAATCCACAGGAATGTGAAGAAAAAACAGCACTTTATGCTGTCCGAACTGTGGGACAAATGTTTTGCAGTTACCTTTTCCTGCACAGTATGAAACACAGTTGATCATCTCTCCTCGCTCAAACCCCAGAGTCTCGTTGAGAGGCAAAACATAGTTGTCATCTCGCTCCAGGTCCCACAGCCTAAAAAATAAAAGAGACAGATATTCAAGTTTAAAATGTGAATGTAGAGTATGTGTGTACAAACAGTATGTGTACACTGACCTTATAACCTGTTCCCCTGTTGCTGTGATGAGGAGGCCGTTCTCTGTCCAGACAATGCCTACATTCTGCCCAGTCTTACTGCTCAACTTAACCTGTGTATGAAAAAACAAGACTTTATCTACAGTATATGATTCCTCTCACAGAGGCCTTTACAGTGGTCTACCAGTTCAAACATAACCCATTAAAAACACCATGGTCTTCAACAGATTCAAAAGAAATTGTACCTCTGATGATTTTAGTATACCTTCATAAATTCCTGGGCTCCCCCCTCAGGTCCCAGAGTGTACTGTGACAACATCAGGGTATCTGTGATCACAGCAAGCGCCTCTCTTTTCTCAAGGTAGAACAGTTTCTTGATTGCGCCCTCCACACTGAGAAGTGTGCTTGTCTTACAATGCTCATCCACACTGTGGACCTTACCTATTACAAGGTACATAGGGTTAAAGATTAAAAAAGTAAGATATCTATTGCTTCATAGCACAAAATTACTATACTTTTCAATGGAAGTGGAAAGTGACATGTTTTTGAGCTTCTTTTTTTTTTTTCTTTAACAATTTATGGGAAAACTGCCAAATTGGTTTTAATTATTTTCTCTTGAACTGAAAATTAGCTTAATATGGCTTAACATGGATTATTCATCTAAATTTAAGTAAATTTAAGGAATTTACTTAAAATGCAGAACACAACAAAAACTCCTACCATCTGCAGTGCTGACGTAGAATGCGAGTCCCTCCTGTGGGCCCATCTTGAGAGGTGCTCCCTTCCAACTGAACATGTCCAGAGCACTCTCATCTCCACTCACTGATGCCCGGGCTAGCATTGCCACATCGCTGTAACATAAGTTAGGTCCTACTATTAGCAACACAGCATTCAGATCAAGAGGGCATGGTGATATCACAATGTTTATATATAATATCACTGCTAAGGACTTAAAAAAGAAGACTAAATGACTCGGAGCATTGCATCCTGTTTACTTACTCCCCAGGTGAGGCTGGTCTGAAGATGCAGCAAGTTAGAGGTTTGTTGTATTCATGCTTTGCAAGATGGTTTCCTTGAAGTCTCCCTCTAGCATCTACCTTCCATACTGCTAGCGCTCCAGTCTGTCATTGAATAATTACAATTAGAAGAAATTGGAAGTTTCAGATTGCATCTGCGCACGTAATTCATCCAGTTTATGCCTTGATTACCCTGCTGGGGCTTGTGCCAAATATGCCATGTTGGTAATCCAGCCTTGGTCCAAGTATTTCCAGAAAAAATGTTTATCATGCATGCAATGCTATGAATGCATCAGTATGTTGATATGACATGTACATATGTGCCAGAGTGTCTGTGTATACAGTCATTGCAACACACTCACCTGATCACCAGTTACCAAGCGGCTGCCAGAGCTACTCCACTCCAGCAGTGTGATGCAGGCTTTATGTGTGCTGGGAAGGACTGTTTGATCTCCAGAGGGGTGTGTCAGCAGCACTACCTCTCCATTTTCCCAGCCTAGTGCCAACACTGGCTTTGTGGGATGCCAGCGCAGCACTGTGGGCTGGTGAGGACGTTCAAGATGGCAGCTCTCCACATGCTCTCCCTGCATATGGACAGAAATGAAGTATGCAAACTTTGTTATGTATGCTGCAAATGATAATATTCACACACAGTGAATATTAGTAGATATAACAGAGTGGTCTTTCTGTGTCAGTGTTCATCTGCAAAGCCCAGTGTTTACCTGCTGTAGGTAGAGGTCTACATTGCTTCCAGTGGAGGGGCTGCTTGAGGCCACAGCCAGTACAGGAAGAGCCGAGTGCCAGGTCAACTGAGAGGGCACATCACTGCTTTCAGGGGCTTCAATACGGTGGTCAAAATACACCGCCATGTCCCCAGTGCTCCTCTCTGGATACGAGAGAAGAAACAGGGGATGGGAGCTAGGTGGAACCTCCAATATTGTATGGTGCATTCTTTGATTTCATGTTTTGTATTTGTTGTGCAGATTAATGTCCCGTTCCCAGCTACTTATCTGTCTGGCTAATTCGTGTTATAAAAGCTTGGTAATCACTAGTTAACTTTAGAACGTACCCTCAAATAGCATGCAATTCCAAATGTATAATTTAACTTTCTATGTAACGTAAATTTACTTGAGATAGCTAGTTCACTAATGGGTACAGATAAACAATGTAGACTTTAACTGAGCTATGGATTCACCATAATAGTTAGTCAGCTACCATTAACGTTAGTAGCGTGCTGTGACAAATGATTAAGTTAGCTTTAGCTGCTAACATTAGCTAAGCTAGATAAGCTAGCCAAAGATAGCATTCATTGCTGGCCATCGCTACTGTAGAATGAAGTTAACCGTTCTGTGAAATTATCTGAAGACCAACCTCACTGTCGTTTCCTTCAGTTTAATGCTGATTTAGTTGTTTAATCTCGAAACAACTTAAAACATCGACCGTAACTTCCAGTGTTGTTGTGTAGCCTCCTGTGTGATCAAAAAGCGTCTCTCCCAGTTGCCCCTGACAACCTCGAATGCTGGACAGGAGGAGGAGTTACGGAAAACAACGAGCATAACCCGAGTTGTTGTCGAAGGTGGTGTTAAATTGATGGCAGTGGTGATGGCAGTCTATCACCAAAAGAATATGCCATTTTTCCTGATGCAGTTCCCACAGGTTCTTGACAGTTAATTTTTAAGAACGTTTGCGCTCATTGTTTTGTTGTCGAACAGACAAAGGAGCAGACACCTTCACTATTTTAGATTAATTTGGTTTAATTTAAACCTTAAACTGAACTTTAATAAATGGATTTCAATGGTCTAGCATACAACATAAATTACTCCAGTCATTTACAGTTAACCCAATTAGCAAGTTTAAATCTTTCAGAAAATTGCATTAATCTTTTTTTCAGTCTTGTCAAAACTTTGTCAACAAGTCAAGTTTGGAAATTCTTACAATCTCATTATTGTTTTATTTTATTCATGTCTTATGAACTGCTGAGTGAGAATCAATCATCAGCTTATCTTAGTTACATCCTTACCAACTCTCAGCATTATTCACTTAAATGAGGGGGGGTGCTGATGGCACAAAAAAAGTCATACAAAAATCTGTATTAACCACAAAAACAGTCGGCTAATCAATGCAGATCTTCCTACTAAATATGCCAAGGTCACCAAGTCAAGGCCATTACAGATGAAAACTATAAACAACGGTATATTTCAAAATGTTTCATTGTTTGGGAACATACAGATGAACACACGCTTCATTTATGTCACAAGAGGAAGTAGTAGTAGAATTTTGTGAATGCGTGTATGCACGTGAATATTCACAGGATGTCCTTTTCAAACAAACAACCACAGTACAGAGAGATGTGCCAGTACAGGAAAGAGGTTGAAAAGGATATCCTCAAAACATACATTTTATTGGTGGACAAAAATTGCATCCTATTCTCCATTCAATATTTTACCTGGTTCATAAATTGTACACAATGTGTTCATCTAAAAGTCTATTGAAATGTGTGTGTGTGTGTGTGTGTGCGCATGATGCAGAAAGACATGTGCCCTCCTTTTCCGCTGGCTGGCTGTGTGTTCCAGGATATGACAAAAATTGGCCAGGCCAGCCCCCCCTGGCAGCAAATATCCGGAACATCATTTCCATCGACCTCAATACTCTCCAGGCTCTGTGAGGGTCTAGGCGGAGAACCCATTCAGTATTTCATTGTTTATTGTTGATGGCGTGATCATGACTCCATGACTTGTTGATCTTGTAGCTGTTTCTTCAGGCTCTTATCCATCAGTACCAGACTCTGTACAGCCAGATTTCGGCAATCTGCATCAGGGTCTCCTTCAGCCACATCTGTGACATTAACAGAAAAAAGATTTATTAGCAGCTTTAGCAGTGGTGACAACAGGCTGCAAGAAAATGTACATCTCTCAGTATAATTACAAAAGCACAAAATCCTGCCATTTTATTTGCACAATTAACAACCCTTTGTTGGAGGAAAATATGTGTCCTTTGCACTGTGTCACTCAGCTCCACGTCCCTCACTGTGAAACTACTTTTATCCTCAGAGGGATAAAGAAACATCCAACTGTTGATGAGCCAGTCACGTCATGGACGGTCCGTGTTGTACAGGACATCCTGGTTCCTCATGTACTTCCAGAAATGCTCAGTCCAGCTGTGCATGTGTGTGCTGTACGTGTTTGTGTGTCACTGAGGGGACATTCCTGACAGAATTACATTATGCAGGTGCAGCCTTGGACCTTTGTGCATTTACAAGAATCGTGTGTTTTAGGGTTAATCTATTATTAGTAACATATAAACAATGTATTGCTTTATTCATGTGTAAGTTCTAAATTAAATACTAATGTATGAAATTGTGGCCCTGTAATAACAGAACTGGAACAAATGCTCTGTCTGACTGTCACCTCATGAGGAGAGATTTTAACAAGATTTATCCATTAAATTTGAAAATTTCTATTCCAAGTTCCAAGAAGAGGAACCTTCTGACCTTTGTCACCAGCAATGTTTTTTATTTTTTATTTTTTTACCTGCCAGCCAAGTTCTGGTCTCAAACAGTTGATCACTGAGGTCCACCAGCAGGTTTTGACTGGGCATGCTCAGAAACACAGAGCAAACAGCGAAGAGGACGCCTCGTCTCACCATCCTTTAACAGACAGATTTCAGATTACAGCTCGGACTGAAATAAAGATGACAAAACATACTGTCCAGACCTTGTAGTCTGCTCAGGCCTTTTGTTATTTTTATGTCTGACTGTTTTAATTCTGAATTAATCACGTGAATAAAACATGTTGCTAGGAAGAGGCTACAGCCATACAGTTACCTAATTAATGTTGATAATAAAAAAGCCTGGTTAGTAGCAGGAATTCTACATTATAGTTCTGTTACCAACCTCAAATAGCTTCCTCAGTCAATGAACTGTCTAAAACACTGATATGCATAATACTTACTGGTCAACATGGTAGCGCACCGTCCACACAAAATCCAGTAAAGCATGACCCATCTGTGCAGCTATCTGCAAAAAAAAAGCATAGTCCTAAGTGTCCCATAGCAGTAGAGCTGGGATTAGTTTCTTGTAATATTGTGATATTATGTATTTTTCTGGTCTTAAAGGCTACAGTATCTGAACTACAACTGCTCTAGCTCAGTAAAATGAGCGATGGATGCCTCTAACTGCCTGACCATGAATCCATTACTGATTTTCTCTTTTATAATAAAATATATATATTGTATGACTGCATGAAGAGTCCCACCTAAACGTTTGGCACATTGATACTGATATAGAGCTCTACAGTGAGATCATGTCACACCAGCACAGACTGATGGATAGCACTACCGGTGCATTGACTGCCAGATGCATGAAGAGGCCCAAGGTGTGGATCAACCTGCCCAGTACCAGATGGTCGCTGCCCAAAAGGTCAAAGGTCACCTGAGGCCTAGCAGAAAGGTATAACATTTCAATTTTAACATGTTCTGTTGTACACTTAAGCATTAAAAAAAAGTGTTGAGCTTTTAAATTAGCATGAAATAACTTACTTGTCATAATTCCTGAGCAGAGGAAAAAAGAAGTGTCCAGCAACAGGGGCATAACGGTTGGGGGTGGCCTTAGCTGGAGGTTGTGTGGCACCCTGTAGCACGAGAGAAATTACCGAAGAGCTTAGGAGTAAGGCTTCACTCAAATACCAAAAAGATGAAAATGGCTGTCTACTTTAACTACCTTCCTGAGGCGTTTTGTCTTGCTTTGAATCCGCTTCTCTACTTCTTGTCGCCAGTGAACAGGGTTGTCACCGGGGTACAGAGCCAAATCAGTGCTGGCAGCAACACCCATAGATGGATCTTTCTTTTCAGTGATTGGTTTAGAGAGCTCCTGCGCTGCCAGGGCAAGGACCTGATAAACCAAAACGAGAACAGCCTCATGATTACACTTGCGGCAATAATCAAAAGAGAGCAAATCAATCAATCGAATCGTTAAATGTGTTTGGTGAAGGCATACAGCCACTGTTGTTTTCACCTCCAAGATATCGAGCCGCTGGCGAAGACTGTAGTTCAAGGAGTAAAACTCTGTGGTCAGATACTGAGTCACCTATCAAGGAAAGCAAAGAGAAAAGATAAAACAAAAAGCAGAAAATGGTTGTAAAGCCGTGTGGTAAATAATGAACATAAATTTGGATTGTGTAGAAACTGAGGTGAAAGATCATACAGGGATACAGTCAGTGACAGCGAGCGCCACCATGGTCGCCTGTCTGAGACCCAGGAAGCCATTTATGCTGTATTTATCCTCCATGTGAAGAAGCACTTTGGACAGCTGGACACTGATCTGAAAAAGGCAGAAAAACATGAACTGCAGTGTGAAAAGTGATATGTAAGTAGCAAATATTCAAATCCCTGTAGTCAATAACAGTAAGGTAAGGAACTACACCTTTTGTCACTGTATCAGTATGGGCTGCGTCCTTACAGGAAACTGAACCAGTATGTTCTGATTGTATTTAAAAATCAAAAGACTTAATGCTGTAGATATGACATTTTAGAAATGAATGAAAACTTGTGGAACAGTTCCCTCAAAAAGAATAACTACAGGTGTACCACTTGTACATTTCTGTTGTGTGTTGCCATCATACCTCTCTGGTTGCGAAGGCGTTCTTCCTCACCAAACCCTCAGCTACTCTCAGACTGAGCTCCACGCGCAGCGGGTCCTCAGAGGAAATTAAAGCTGGATGGGTCGACAGATAAGAAAGTATTAGAGCTGGAGCTAGTAACACGGCATTTAAATAGGAGGTGATCGGTAAGGTCAAATAAATGTAATCTGTAGAGCCATACTTTCCAGACAGTCTCGTAGGTAGCGGGGTGGGGATGCTTCACTTATTTCCTTATCGCCAGACATATCGTACGGAGTGAGCTCATCATCGCTGCACCAGTGAAAGACTTGGAGTTAACAAACACTTCTATAATTCCTTTCGTGCATACTAAATCCCACAAATACATTTAGTATAGCAGCATCACTGACTGAAGAGCTAATGCTTACCTGTCCAGGTCGGAGTCTGGGTCAGTTTTTGATGGCTGAGGTCCTGACTTATTTTGAGATGATACATTCTGAGTAGATGGAGTTGATTCATTGGTCCCTTCAGGAGAGTCAACTCTGCAGATGACAGACTTTCTATTAAATAAAAATCAATGCCTATAAAATATATAGTGACTACGTTTTATGGGATTTGGCCCGTTGTTGGAACATAGTCGTTCATAGTTGCCAAGAATATATACATTATGTGTCCTTGGAAATTCATTTTCTTTGGAAGTTTAACTATGAAACATCAGTAACACAATGTAGCAGTTAGTCATCTGCAGTATTGTGATTTTTAGCTGTACATATTGCCCACAACCTATAGAAATAGGGATACTAATGTGTGGTAGTAAATCCTACACAAAACTGCCAGACTTTGTTGCACATCAGTTAGGATTCCTCTGAATTTAGAGATTCCTCTACCTCGCAGATATGGTGACCAACAGGCCAACCTCCCAAATGTCGACGTAACAGTTACAGAGATGTAAAAACACCTACCCGTTAACAGGCTCAGCCTCTGGTTCACCGCCAGTAATGGGAGTCATCAGAGAAAGCAGCTCCTGAGTTTCCTCGTCCTGATCGTACTACAACACAGCACAATACAAACTCAGACACAGGTCTCATGAAGGCATTTCAGTCAAGCGATGGATCAAATATTTTGAAGCCTGTTAGGCTGACTAGGCAGCTGTCGTAACTGACGGCATTGCATCTTGCAATTTACACTTTGGCTGTACCTCAAATTTGAGCTTGGTTCCATTGATATCCATGCGAGAGCTCAGGCACTCTCCCACCACCATGCCCATGTGCCTGATACGCACCACACTGCTGTCCAGGTGGCTCTGCATGCCGCCGAGCATACACTGAAGTAAGTCTGAGCAGAGAGGCACACAGCAGAGAGAGGAGAGCTGAAAGCAACAATCTTTATTACTCTTTCATTTATATGATCATGTTATTACTTCTGTTACTGTTGCTGCTGGCACTGACTGACAACCTGTTAACTTAAGTTTGGGTACAGACTTTCCATTGCAATGAGTTAAGCAATGGCCGTTATTTTTAATTAGATATGTTTTGATAAAACCAAACATTTTTATATTTGTTGAACCCAAATAACACACAGTTGTCAGCTTGAAATTATACTTTCAAAGTAATAATATAAAACCGTGCTGTAGAATAGGGTGTGTAATACAAGGGCTGTGGAGCCATAATCATTCCTATTTTGACCAGACATTGTTATCTGTACCTGAACGTAGCTCCTGAAGCTCAGAGTCTGTCAGCAGACTCACACTCAGCAGCAGGGCCTTGCTGACATACAGCTGCTGCTCTAGAGGTGTGTGCTTCACTGCACTGGGGTTAGCCCAGGCCTGGGACACAGACCGTAACACCTGAGAACACGCACACAAATTTACTTGTCAAAATCATCAATCATCAAAGTATAACGTGATGTCATTTGGCTGCTGAACATCCTATTGCACTCACCTGGATGAGCAGTGGCCTTCGCTCCCTGTCTGCTGCGAGGTAACCCAAAATAGTTCTCAAGACTCGAGTCTGAGAAAATAAACAACATATTTTTCATATGATATTCACAAGATACACATGTGGTTTACTGTCAGGCTGAAAGTTATCTTCTTACCTCACACTTATACTGTAGTAACAGCAGTTTATGAGTGATGACAAACTGGGCCTTTTTATTCGTTAAGACTAGATTCCCAATGATCCTGCCCAAGGCATCAGACCTGAAAAAAAGAGGCAAGAGACTGGTGTCAAAACTGACAGGTAGAGCCCAGATAAACTGATAGCTAATTAATTGCATGTGACTGAAGCTCTAACCACCTTACCCGCTGACAGCCTGCACCAGTCCAGTGAGCACGCTCTCCACCCATCGCTGTGGAACATTCGCCAGCAGCTTCCAGCAGACCCTCTGCCACACCATGTCTGAGCGTGTGCAGACAGACAGACGAGGAGCCATCACCGCCAGCACCAAACCTGTAGATAGAGAAACAAAATGGGAGAAGAGGATAAAAAGGGATTCTGTTACTACGGACCCTGCAGTAAATAACATGTCACTATTATTAGCTCCCACTAACCAATTAAATGTTTAGTGAGAAATGACCATCATAATTAAATATTAAATATAATATAATGTAAAACAGAAACACAATGTGAGAATCGGGAACCTGTGACTGTTCAGAATTGTTGTTGATGAATTTCTAATCAATGATGCCTGCCAAATTTATGCATGGAGATTATAATTGAGCTTGTTGGTAATAAGTTTGTTTCCTTGTTAAATATTACCGCTATTTAATTTCCACATGTAGTGCTAATGGAGCTACCCATCAACTCCGAGGCTTGCAGTGTGAATGTGGTGACGCTATGGGAGGAGACACAATATAGAAACCAATAATTGCAACTCACTGTTTTTTGGACAGCTTCCAAAAATGTAACTAAACTCACCACTATGGCCCTGGATACACACTTTTCCAAGTGTCTGAGCCACAAAAGTCAGGGAGCAGTCTGTGCCATCTGTCAAACATACAAGTCAGATAAATAGACGAGATGAGAAATTATCATTTTGATGTCACAACAATGAATCTTTAGTTTAGTTTAAAAGATGTTCCCTTGCCTTTGAGTGCTTGGCAGGTCCGCTCCAGGGCAGCGAGCATCTCTGTGGCCAGCAATGGGTAGTACTGCTGAGGAAGAAAAAGGGGCTTGTTGTTTGGATGTAACCTGTTGGCGGTGAGGTCCGGCAGTGCCACAATACGTCCCAGCAGAGTCTCTCGGAGCTGGGGGGAGTCAGAGGGACCTGCCTCCAGACAGTAGGACCACAGCAGGTCAGCGAGTCGACCGCTCTGAAGGAACTTCTCAGTGATGCTGACCAAGTGGTCCAGGTTTGTGCTGGCTCTGTGGTGGAGAGACAATGACAGTGTAATTATTAGTGAATAGACAAAATGACGTATACGCCTCTCCAACCCTATCCAACACCACCCACCTTAGCTCTCCTATTGCCCCCATCAGCACCAGCAGCGTCTGCTCTGGAGGGCCTTTGAGGAAGAGGCCGTCCCATAACTCTGTGCGCTGGGCTCTTGTGAGGCTGGGCAACCAGTCGGCCTGAATGTTGCTGACAAGGAACTGAAGGGTACGAGTGAAGTGAGCTCTCCTGAACTCTGCCCGCTGAACTGAAGTGGTTCTACTCTCTGGTCCTTCATCCAAGTAAGAGTGGAGTGTTTGAAGAGCAGCGATGATGTCTTTGTTATCTGTGGACGTAGTGAGGGTCCGGAAACACTGGGTCACCGCTAGGCGAACCTCAGTATTTGGGGCCAGGGACTCCATCTTTGAAATGGTAACTGGCTTGTTTTACCTCCTAAACAAAAACATTAAAAGCACATACCAAGGTATGACTGCCAAATATCTCACACACACACACACACACACACAGAGAAACAAACACACAACAGTTCAAAATATTTTACATTTTACAAATTTTGAGCTTTATGGATTAAGCTACAAGTTTTATCAGCATATCACACTAAAACTTTCTGGATGTACAGCCTTCACTCATGCTAAGAAGAATGAAGTTCATTGTGTTGTTTAGTGAACTCTCCTTTTAGCGTAGCGGTTAGCAGCTCATTTTCATCAAGCTAGTAACGTAACGTTTAAAAATACAGCAGCTGTCAATGAAAATAGATAAACACACATCTCTATTTGGATGCCATAAGTTAAGTCAATTAGCTTCAACTGTTAGCCTGTCAAAATTGATACGCACCTGGCCATTTTTATTAAACAAAATAACAGAAATTTATATGGCGACTGCCGGCATGATTTTCAATCATTGCCACATTAAACCATCTCTTTTCGAGGTGAAAGTTACAGTTCCTCCTGTCAGTTCGCGTTTTGACAAGAACGTCCCGCCGTGTTGGCCGTGTTGCGTCGCTCTCTGTGTGCTCCATCAAAATACGTCCGTGATGAACAAGAAGGAGAGGAAGGTTCCGGGGACAGTAGGCCCGGCGTTGCATTCAAGAAGGAAACAGTGTTTGTAGCACTTCTGAATCCTCGTTATGTCATAATCAGTTGATCATTTTATACATCGATTAACTGTTAAACTAATCGGTGAATAAATCAATCAAGAAATGTGTAAGTCTTACATATAATAAAACCTTTAAAAAACAAACAAATAACGGTAGCCTATATATGCATAAATATGTAATTCATTTTTTCAAGAACAAAATAATCGCGTAATAATAATAATGCAGTTGAAGATTTGGAGGTTACATTACAACCTTACATTGGACAGGTGATTTCCGAATCTGAAATAAAGGGTTCAACTTTTTATTTTAAGAGTCATATGAGTCGAATAAGACATTTCATAATAATTATACTACTCTGGCCTAATTTCCTATTGCCTTTTCCATTGATTAATTGATTTGCACATTTCTTGATTATTGACTTGACAGCTGAATGGGCCCCCATAAAGTTTCATGACACAAATTAACAGTTGTAAATAAATCTTTATTATTGCACACCTATACTCACCAGCAGCTGATGGTTACTACTAGGGACAGATGGGCTTCACACCTTCCTTCTGGCAGTTATGGGAGTTAATATAGTGTTGTTAAGTATAACTGGTGAAGGTATTAACAGGATTGTGACACTGGTGAAGTGCAAGGTGTGGTTGAGGGCTCATGTAGTACATATCTACAACCTGCAGGTGGGGAGGGAGCCAGCATCAGGTATCTGGTGATGGACAAGGTGGAGCACAAAACAAGAGGAGGGAACCAGAACACCTCCAGGATCTGGATGTGTTTAACACACTTCTGTGATGAAATGTCAACAGAACTGTAAGCACTGCATCTCATGATCACACACAATCACATGGATCTTATACATGAATGGGAAATTAATGGGTATTGCAGAGAGTGGAACAAATCTAATTTATTACAAATATTTCCATTTGGAATATTCATTTTTACTTAATATGGAACTGAAAATTGAATTATTTTAATTATTGTGGCTTGATCAAATACAATACTCATTAAAAAGAAAATCCCCTAAAGCATCATTTTGATTTATAGTGACTTACCATCTGAGCTGGTAACATGTGAGAACATGTTAACACCTGGAGCTTTATTCTGTCAAATTAACAGTGGTGTGGTAAATGTGTGGTAAACAAGCCTAAAGGCAAGCAAAACCTATATTCTGCTGAATGCTCTTCCAGAATATATACAGTACATGCAAACACACAGTACAGTGTAAAAACTTTAAAAACTGAGACAACCAAACACAGGGTGATTTTATTCCATTTATTTTTCTAATCTTACTTTCACTGCTTACCTTTAAATTTATCTCTTTTTACAATGACTGAAATTACATTTCCCCAGTAACAATTAGGATTAGATCATTTGGGGATCTTCAAAAATAATACAGCTGTAACCAATACTGATATAATTTATACATTTATCTTTGAAAATAGGCATAAATTTAACTTTCTCTTTTCTACAATATTCTCTTTTTATCTTCCCATGTCACATAAAGGCAAGCCACGCACTACTACAGTAGTGATGTTTGTGCCTTGAGCAAACTTTCTTTGGACACTGGAAGTGAGTGTGAGAGAGAGTGGAAAAAAAAAAAAAAAGAAATCACAAAAATGACGATTCATATTTACAGTTTAGGTTTCATCATTATAATTTAACAAACTGACAGTCACGTGGTCAGTGCTTTCCCCAGGGCTCATCATCAGGTTAGTTTAGAGGCAAAGTTTGAGACACAGAGGCACAGTGTTTAGACTAGCAGGCCAGTTTGTTTTCTTTCAGGGCAAGCTCAGAGTCTGTTGATTTATGATTTATTACAACAGGAAAATGTAACCAAAAGCATGGTCACACAACCCTGATAGATGATCAGTTTAAGTTCAAACATCTTTGGTCATATTGAAAGCAGGAGTTAAAATAGAGAAATTTGGATCTGGGTAAAGTGCAATCACCTTCAGCTCTGCTAAAGGGGAATGTTTTGTCAGCTCTGTGGTCTCACTGTCTAATTACTCTGTTGCCAGTCATGTTCGTCCCTAAACTGTCTGTCAAAACCTAAAATATGAAGCAGGGAGAGAATTAAGTGTAGTATAGCCTGCTGTGTTCAAGTGTCATCCCATTTTCTCTTTCTAATGCAAAAACGATTCATCACCATAAAAGAAGTATTAAATCTGTTGGGACAAACCTCCAGTCACACTAAAAGGCAGGAAGCTGAACTCAGCAAGCCTGGGTATGAGGTTTTAGGTGTCATGTGTTGACATTATGAGGTCTCACAACCCACGACTCCACTAATGGAAAATATAGCATATGATTTGTCAGTCAAAACATAGGTCAAACGACTGAATCAGAGATATACAATAAAAATCGGTGTTTCCATGCAGGACCTGACTCCATCTGGGAAGACAACAGTAGAAACCGCAGACTCTGCCATATATCCCAAATCACAACCCTGAAGAGGTCACAGCAATGTCAGCATTATGGAAAAGTGCAACGACCTCAACAAACGAGCACTCTGAGCAGGTCACATTCAAGCGTTTGCACTCGCCAAAGACGATAGGACTTTGTTTTGAACAGTTTTTCTTAATTCAACAAATCCTCCCAACAGATTCATTCACCGCAAATTAATCTCCCCTTGTGAATTCAAAAATGTACAAACGTATTTTCAGCAGAACAGATCACAGAGTGTGAGTTGTCGTTTGTGTCAAATGATGAATAAATATATGCATGTTATTTAAAACAAGAAAAGAAAAAAAACCCAACAGATACTGTACACGCTACATGCTAGGGAAGAATACAGGCAGCTGTCTCTCAGCATAAGACAAGAAGAAGAAATGTTCTTTTCTTCTGACTATAAAAATACCTAGAATCTAGAATGAGTGTAGAAAAAACTTTACATGTACAAGTCATTTACATCCAAGGCCATTTTTCCATGGAGTGGCAGGTGAAGAAGAGCAGTGAGATAGAGGTGAACAGGGTGAAAAATAGGAATTCTTCTTAGCATATTGGTGCAGAACGCCATGCTGTTTGAACACAAACAACCTCCCCCGACTACCCTCCAACTACAAGTCCGTAAAGATGTCTTGTAGGTAAATCCGACACTTCTGTCCAGTCAGAAAGAAATGTCCAAAAGTATTTAGAGATGGCGGCACAGTACCGATAAGCACGGCGTCAGTCCAAAATCAGTCCGTACATCGTCGAGAAAAGCAGATGTTGCTTCAGCAGAGGAAATAAAGAGCAGGTTTGTTTCATCTGCCCTCCACCAATGTCCACTTTCTTGCCAAGCATTATTGCTACCAAAGTCTGCCATGTCTCTTCAATATTATATCTGCACATCAGGTCTGGAAAAAAATACAACTGGCCAACAGCCAGAAAAAAAAGCATATCTGAACTCCTGATGGCTGAAATAAATACAGTATGTAAATGGAAGTTAAACTCATCTTAAGACATGGCTGCAACATTTTTTGTAGTATATCTTGAATATTTCCAATTCAATATGGCATTAAAATGAGTGTGATGTTCCTTTTACATGAGTGGGATGTCTGCAGCCAACAACAGTCCCAACTTTGCTGGTAGTGTCAGTAGCATCAAATCCCGCTCACTATCAATCTTCATACGGGCTTCAAAACTATCTTTATTTATGAGTTGATCCCTTCACAATAAACATCGTTTTTTCAACAAAACAATAATGAAATCAAAACAAAACTTAGTGCAAAGTACAACCATTTGATTATTCACATACAACTTCTCAAATGTCAGCATTTTTCAGTCTTTTTTTACCGACGATAAATCACTTGTGCAGCGAAAAAAAAAAGTTTGGTTACCTGGATAAGCTTGCTCCCCATCACTTTCACTCAGCAAGAGAACGCTGGGGTCAGGTGGGCTGTACTTATAAAAAAAAATAAAAAATAAAAATAAAAAAAATAACTACACTACAATTCCCAGAATTGCTCATCAGTTTCCCTTCATGCTTAGCTCAAGTGTTCAGAGAGTTTACAAAGTGAACTCGCCAGTATGAGCAGGTTATAGTTTGTCAGTTACAGTACCCAGTCTACATTTAGTGAGATAAGTTTGAGTTATCTAATATTTGTGCCAGGGAGTGATGGGAAATGTAGTATATTTTCCACTGGAGGTTTCCAGCCCACCTGAGCTCCGGGACCCTGTTTCATTGTAAAACAAAATGAGATGAAGCAAATTATAAAGCACCCAGTTCCTTCATTTGGGACATCGAAGCTTGTCTTACTAATGTCACCAAGCATTTTCAAAACCTTTAAGTAACACAGAGCAAATGTCAAACACCTCACACACACACAAAAAAAAAAACCCTCCGGGCATTTCTCATCCTCGACCCCTAGAAATGTCCGTCACTTGGGTTCACTGGAAAGACAGTTGAACTCGGATGAAGGACAGAACACACTATTATAGGGACTGGTAGGCAGCACAGCAAGCTTTAAACATATTAATGACAAATTCAAGAAGAGAAATCGCCGCTCCCATCTCCTCTCCAGTGCTTCATACGGCTTCCTCACTTGTGATTAAAACACGATTCAGCCTGGTTCAGGAGATCACAGCCCTGCATACTGTACCACCACCGTCCCAGTAACACTTCACTGACTGAACTGAGGCATGTATGGTACGTATAATTAATGAATACTTTGATCACCTTTCATTTAAGGCCTTTCGGTACTGTATAATTGTCTGATAGTTTTTTTTGTTGTTTTCTTTAGCTCAATCAAACATTGACACTTTGTTTTTGGGAAGATTTTCTACTCTTTATGAGACTGACCTCTCGCGCACATTTACACATTCACTCACTCGACAGAGGAGACTCGGGTCCCTCTAGCCAAATACATGGAAGTCACCAGAACCCAAGTGTAATCAGGAGGGTTAACACATACACTCAAGGGATATCTAACTGCAAATTGCTTTTTTACTGACAGCCTTCTTAGAAATCTTAAATTCTTCTTTTTGGGGGGAGTTGGATGAGTTGAGTGCGTTGTTGTTTTCCTACCAAAATGAATATTTTTTACATCCTCTCTTGGTAGTTTTCTTTTAGCAAAGTCTCCAATATTTTTAACAGCCTGAGGAGTCACTGTGCGTTATCTATTTGACCTCTAGGATGGAGGGGTTGGACTCCATGATGGCCACGATGATTTTGTCAATGTAGTCCTGGAGTCTGTAGTTGATCTCCTCCTGTTTGTGGATGGCCTCCATCAACTAGAAACAGAGAAACAGAAGTCAGTGGAGATGAAACAGAGTCACAGAATAACACTTGGTGAACAGACGATGACTATGTTGCACGACTTCTTTTCCCACCTCTACACGAGACACTGAGTTGATCTCAGCTGCCAGGGAGTCGGAGAAGGAGGCCGACATCAAGTTCTTGGCTCCCTGGATGCTCAGGTTGATAATCTGGCCGTTTAACTCGTCATTCTGCTCCTTCAGGCTGCGGTTGTCCTGGAGTGGTTAAGTCAAATATAACACATCATAAAACAGCACGGGTCAGATCCTAAATCATTCTTCCATTTCAAAAGAGTCTGGTTAGAGTGACAGAATGAGAAAACGGCACATAAAAATGAGTGAAGAGGCACAAAGTTGAGGATACTCAAGAATATGTGTGCTACCTGTTTGAGTCGTTTGATCTCTTGCTCCAGCTCAGCTTCGCGGGTGCGGGTCTGATATTCCTGCAGCCCTGCGCCAGGTGTGCGCCCTCTCTTTGCTTCGGCCTCCAACTTGTACAGCTGTAGGTGCTCGAGCTGTTTTCGCAAGTCTTCAATGAGCTGTGGTACAAAGAAATCAAGAGACATCAATTAGTAAAGTCATTAGGAATCTTAGAAAATGAGGGGTGGAGGGCAAAAACGCAGGAACATCTGACGCATGACAATGATGTTGTCTAACTCCACGCTGTATTGTAATATTTTGTACACAAGAGTGCTGTTTATTTTGTACATAGAGAAACCAGTCCCACCTCCTGAGTACACTCCTTCTCCTTCTGGCTCTGGTGGCGCTCATGGCTCAACTTGTCAGCCATCTTCCTGCGGGACTCTGTCTCGTCCGTCAGCCTGTCGGACATGGCTTCCGTCTCATCCTGCAGCTTCCTCTTCTCCTGGTAAATAAAAGGAGGTGAGGATGAAGAGGAGTGTCGAGATGGGTGAGAAATGGAACTGCATTAGGAGCACGAGGAAGACCAGACAAACCAGGTGACAAGATATTATTATCATCATCTCACCTCCTCTAGTCTTTCGATGTTTGCTCGAAGACAAGGAACACATGACCTCAGCTCGCTGTTCTCCTCATCCAGCTGCTGCAGCCTGAGAAACAAACACACATCCTTTAGACAGACACACACATCAAAGACCTACAGTGCAGTATCAACTGTTTGTTGATAGTACCACAGAAAAATAGCTTACATTCAGTGGCAGGTTATTGCCAGAGTGTGGCAGTGTAGAGCCATGATTCCTCCAACAAACAACATGTCAACCACCAGCGTCACAATGACCAAATATGTTCTAATACAACAAACCCACCAAGAAGTACAACCTAAAACTGTCAATATCCAGTTAAAATGATCATAAAGTATCAAAAACATCTAAATGACTGATGACAATTACATCTTATTTCTTATTTTTTGTCCTTTATAGGCATTTTTTACTCATCAAAATAATATACACAGGGATCAAATTGTATTTAATAAACCAGGTAGCAAGTGCAAACCTTAGAGAAGAATATAAACCAATCGAGTGTACAGTAAATAAATATATTTAGATTTTTCCTGCTGCCACCAGAGATATTCTAAACACAGACAGCCTTTTCTCATGTGCTCACCTGGCCTGCAGGTTTTCCAGCTCCAGCCCCCTCTCCCTCTCCAGCTTGATCAGGGCCTCCTTGTGACGACGGGTCTCTTGCTGTAGTTGCTCGTCGGTGTTGACCTCCTGCTCCTTCAGCTGCTCCTCCAAGGCATTGGCCCGGTGCACCAGCTGGAGGTTCTCCTGGCGTAGCCGTGCATGCTGCTCCCCCGATGCCTCCGACTCCTTTTCCAGCTCCGCCACTCGACGCTCAAGGAGGAGCACCTGGGAAAAGCAAATGGTTCATGCTTAACGAAACAAAAATTGTTGTAAGAATAATCAACTATGATGCATTCACAATTGTACTGATGTATCTGTCTAACTGCCAATGTGAAGTGTTCCTTCTTCCTTTAACAACTACTGGAACGGGTGAAAACTGTGGCAGCTCACAGGTATGAAAGCGTGTAACCAGAGGGATAGTTAACTTCCTCGACAGATGAGCTCTCACCTTGTCTGTGATGTCGTTGTCAGCGAGCTCCAGGATGTCCCGCGTTAAGTCGCTCATGGTGTCCAGTGTCATCGAGCTGTTCTGGAGGAGATGTCTGCACGTGGAGAGGGAAAATTGTACTCAACCGTCCCTGGAGCCAGTTTACATTTGATAAATTGCTATTTCCTTATGCCAAACACATCTATTACAGTTATGCTAGAAATATGAACCCTCGTCTACTGAAATCAGAGCGACTATTTCGCTTACCTTGCTACTTTCTTGCTGGACAGCCTCTTGCCAGCGCTGGATGGGGAGAAAGAACAACAGGAAAAAATGGTCAGGAAGAGAAAAAGGATAGAGGAAAGAGACACCATCTCCTGGTATTCGTCCTATCCACCCCCCCATCCCTCTCTCTGCTGGCAGAGGAGCCCCACAGACAAAAGGGCATGTTGAGGTGGTTCTTTACTAATAAATCACTGGATTCTTGTTGAAACTAAAGCTACAAGATATTCACACATCACAGCAATCTAACACAAACACAGCAACGTATCTTAATGTGTGTCTAACAAGTGCTGATCTAGGATTAGTTTTGGTAGACAGATAGACATTGACCCATGACAGCATTACAGAAACTTAAAATTAAGTGAAAAATAGGAGTTTTATAGATTTCTTCTGAAATTCCTAATAGTGAATTCTAAAGTTCTCACCAAATCCAGTTGTTGAACAGATCAAATGGGGTTTCAAGTTTCAAGTTTCTGTAATACAGCTACTGGTGAGTAATCCTGGATCAGCAAGTCTCTTCCAATAAAAGCAGGTTCTTTGAAAAGCTTTACTCCACTACCAGCAGTCATTCTGCAACAACTCAAATGAAGCATGAAGAACAAAAAAATACTGAAATAGACACCACTCACCTGTGATACCTCGGGTTATTGTTTCATATTTCTACAGCCTCTTTCAAATAGACTCAACATGTACAAGCAAAATGTTTATCATGTATGAGTGACAAATCATAATTTGTACAGGTGGTAGCAATGGGAAGGAACTGGCTACCATCATCTAAAAAGTGCATCGTAGCCAAGTGAGTTTTCTTCCTTCAATAAATGCTAAATGGTAAATACTAACACACACAAAAAGAGGGTGCAGATGAAAAAAGATTGGGAACAGTGTGAGGTATGATGGGCTTAAAACAGACCCACAAAATACACCATAATGTGTGTGTGAAAGTACAATCTGTAACATAACACACACCATGTTGTGGCTAGTCCAGCACAGCATGCACACATTATGAGAACATGCATGATACTGTATCTAATCAGCACTGCAAACACATTCACACAGCTTATAATCGGAGTGGGATGTGAATGACGTGTTACCTAGTCATCTCTAGGAAATTGAGGCGAGTGGAGAGGTCCTCGAGACGACTTATTTGTTTGTGACACTGGCTACAGAAAAAGTCCAGCGCCTCCTCCCTGAGGAAGCTCTGAAAGCAGTCAGGGAGAGGAGCAGGTGCACTGGAAAGAGGAAACAGGGAGGAAGAGGAGGAGGAAGTGGTGAGTGACGGACAAGAAGGGGTGCACTGAGGTGGGACAGGACACCTCTCGGGGTGCAGGGGGTATTAGTGAAATCCACAGGAGAGTTTGAAAGATTGAAGTGTGAGGGCTACAGTGGGAGGGAGACGTGAAACAGACTGCAGTGTGGCTGTGATTTGTTTTCTAGATAGTGAAAGGAAACAAAAGATTCTAGGAGGAAGAAGTATTGATGAGATTTTCTTTCCCTGCTGCCAAACATTATTGTCTATTCAATCTTGGCATCGAGCTCAGAAAACCTACAGAATTGTTCAATTAAGTTAAATAAATTAAAATAACAACAAATGAAATGCATGGTTGATTATTTCATCATTTGGAGTTTGTACCCTCACATCACCTCTACCAGCTGATTGTTCATTCAGGGAGCGAGTCAGGTCTGAATTATGCAACACACTGGCACAGGTTCCTGTTTATGTAGGCAGAAACAAGGCATGGCAGACTTTGAGTGAGTGTCACTTGATGGTCATATGCACTATCGTACTGAGTCATTTTCTTCTGACAGCGTGAGGGATGACTTTGTTAAATAATGCCTACAGTGATGGGTTGCCTCTGTTCTACAAAAACACACAACAGTGCGTACGTGTTGTCAAAGCGCTGCGATATGCAGATAGATAAATGTGGGGGTGTGTGTAGGCAGCACTGTTACATGCGCCAACAAAGAGCGCGATTGGCTCAAAGCACAGTGACGCATTCACACTGAGTGGGTGAAGTTTGTGGGATGCAGTTATTTTTTTGTGTATGGTTTTTTAGCCTAACCACCGAGCAGATTTCTGAACAACCTGTATGGCATGAAATCTTTCACATACTGAGTTTAATTTACTGATTGAATATCATTGATTTATTATTTATGGTTCTCAACTATCATTTGAGGATGCATAATTAACCTATATTTGTCTTATCCCTTTGTATATCTTTTTCCACTTTGATATATCCTTTTACCACTTTAGGTACTTTAAATGATAAAAAAAAAATTCCAAAAATTCATAAACAGTTATGTTGTACTTCTATTATTACTATTAGTGCCAATCCAGATAGATCAGCTTATTTCCGTTTTGTCAATGGGCTACAAAAACTAGCCAGTTAGTTGTTAAGAGCTTCCTGGCAAGGCGAATCACAGAAATATCATCCAAGTGGGAATTACATATTATCCAGCTTTGGGTCTCTGATGAAAACAGAGTAGGAGGGAGGAAAAACAATGACTGGGAAAAGGCTACAATAGGGGCTTCAACACAAATGAATGGTGTCATAGTGAGGAGTGCGTGTATGTGTGTATATAACTGGCTGTATTTTGGTGTTTGGCAGACACCTTACACTGCTAAAGTCAACCTGTATCTGTACTACTGCAGCCCAGAGCTTCTTAGATACTCCTTAAGATGTCTGTACTCACTGTAACAAAACATCCACCTTCTGTCTGTCCCAGAAGTCTTGGCAACAGACGCCACGCTTAAGACTTAAACAGTGTGAGTGTAAAACATTTACTCAGACTACCCAAGCAAGGAAGCACAGTTTAGAAAAGAATTTAGCCCAATATCCACATTTTCAATAACTTTGCAACAGTGAGTGTAAGACTGATGGAATGAACTTTGTATACACTTCATTTATCTTGCCCTTCAACAGCAAAGGAGGCAGATAAGGGTGGGAAGGACGTCTCCAGAGAGCTCTTATCAACGTATGACCTCAGTGTCTTTGTTGAAACAGAAACATTTTCTCTGAAGAACGTAAATAGAGGCATTTAAAACCTGGGCGATACAACTGAGAGTGGAACAGTGTCACACCTCTTAACAGGAGGGGTTCATAAAAAGTTGTCAGCCTGGTAAAAAATCATATTAATATTCACATCAGTTAAATAATATTTAGGCTGTCTACATTTCAAAATGCCCTCATACAAGATTAGAGTTCAACATGTAAAACATTTTAACTCGTCTGTGTCAGAGGTACTGGCGCTCTGGTTTAGTTGTGCTGGGAAGACAAGCTCATACCTGGGAGAGAGCAGTGAGGAGCCATTGACCTGCTCAGGTGGCTGCACGAGAGGGGAGTCGCCCCCCTCCTCGGTCCCCACCACGCTGCTCTCCAGTAGCAACTCTGAGGTATTACTTTCCCCAAAGTCCTCAAAGTGCTCCTCCTCTCCACCGATGACCAAGGAGTGGTTATGGAGCTCAGAGTTCAGGGAAAACCTGAGGGGCACAAAAGAATGGATTACAGTGTTTGTGTGTGTGCTCACTTGTGTATACACAACAGCGTAGTTAGCTTTAGCCCAAAAGCCAAAAATAGAGGAAAATGGGTCAGGTTTAGGTAGGATACAAATGGACATCCGACTGGGTATAAACAGCCACATAACCATTCATTTAGGAAACCACAATCTCAGCAAAACCAAACAAGGCCCATCTTTTGACTCCATTCATAGACATGCCATAGTACTTGAGCAATAGTGTCTGGGTAACATGTTGTAAAAAGGCTAGCTGGGTTGGTGTGTTGGACCCAGAAGCCTGAAAATGACTAGAGCCTACTGTAAATCCCAAACAAGTACAATTAATCTTCCCCCAGGAATAGCGGCGATCTGGACAAGTTAGACAATCACTTGTCTTCAAAGGGTAATCTGTTAATTCACATTAAGCCCAAAGGCTGCTTTGGCTGAAACAAAATGTCTTGTGCTGTGCTGGTGCAGAACCACGATGGGAACACTTGAGACACGTGATAGGAAGAGATGTTCAGAAAGGGCTGTTAGTTTGGCTTTCAGAATTGGCTGGTTATTTTACAAAACTGAACAAAAACCTACTGGAAGTCTTATACAAGTTTGGGTAAATAAACGCTTTGATTTTCATTTAACAGGAAAGCTGGAAAGCTGGTCTTTCCTGTTGTCCAATGGGATATGTTAGATGTCTTAAGCACACACAGGATGAGGATGTCCAACTCAGCAGAAATGCTTGCTTTCTCAGCACACAATGACAAAACCCATTTAGCTTGTTTACAAGAAAAATGACATTAATACAAAGCTAAAATATCACCTTAGTTTGCAGTGTGAAAACAAAAAAAGCAGTCAGACTCTTCAAATGACACTTGGAACACTCTTCGGTCTCTTTTAACCAGACAACAATGCAGTTTCAGCTGCAGCAATGCCCTGTACAAACACTGGGCTCAACTGGTTAAATAGTAACACAACCAATTTTGAAGTCACTTACCCTTCACTCAGGCTCTTACTACTTGGCCCCATATTGAGGTCCCTAGCACAGAGGGACGGCGAAGAGAGAGAACGCATCTTTAAACGCCCTCCGCTGCCCTGGCGTGGAAGCCGTGGAGCAACTGGAGTTAAAACCCCGGACAACCAGAGCGGAATCCTGAAGTTTCACAGGTTACACCGATTTGAAACAAAAACCACGACTCTCCAGTTTGGAGAAAACAAAAGGGTCTGCCTTCAAAAACGGCCAAGTCTGTGGTCCTAGTGAGCTGCCAGTCTACAGTGCCACATGACTGATGTTGCATTGTCTGTGCCACCCGACAGACTTGAGAAACCGTACCAGAAAGGGTTGACTGTGAGCGGGTTAATCAGATTTTAGGCTAAGCAACGGCCAACAGACAGTCCTGCTGACCGTCCAAGGGCCAAATGTGTGTGGGGACACGGGTAGGACAGAGGAGGGTGGGGGAGGCTAATCCTGTTAGATTCTTAATCCCCAGTCTAGTGCATATACTCCTACCCTAAATATGGTTAGAGTTAGCTGGGGTAACCAGGCTGCATGGCAAAATCTCACTGTACTTACTAACCTTTTTGTTGCATTTACTCACAATCAATGTTGAATCACTGTAAGTAGCTAATTGTTTCTGACTTGGAGAACCCCTTAAAGGTTTGGGCATGAGAGAGCTTCTTTATTCTAGGGGGCAAGTTAGCGATGAGTCTCCAAATTTTTGGTAAAAATTGTGTATTTGACTCTGGGACCTTTATATTCTCTCATTTCAGCAGTCTGAGTGTGAGGTTCCCGTCAGCAGTGGACTTAGCAGGGTGATGGTGTGAATAAGTGGAGGGGAGAGAATCTGATTAGCCAATGCCAGACAAAGAAAAAAGGGAAAACAACAAAAAAAAAAAGAGCTAACTCAACACTTCCTGGAATTCAAGGCTCAATCATGGAATGGGAAGTCCAAACACATCCATGTGAGGCAGACCACTCCAACCCGTCATCAAGCCGGACAAACAGGTCACAGAGTCAGCAGATGAGGCCTCAGTTCTCTGCACTTCCTCCCTCATGTTTGCCCTAAACACTATATCAACAACAACGTTCATGTACAGACTTATAGACCTCATCTGCAGCAACTACCTGCCTTTAACAATGAGAGAGAATGGGTCCAATTCAGATCAGGATAAAGCAAAATTATTTAACCAATCAAAATTAGAGAAATTGGGTTCATGATCAGGGTTTGATCTACACCCTAAAATATATAAAATCTCCTACTTGTCTGATGCAAATAATGGATGACAGAAGTACAGAGTCAGTAACAATGTAAATCTTAACACTCTACCTAATAAAGCCATAACTGGAGACACTCGTCACACCAGCCCATTTGAGAGAGATTTGGAAAGCAGTAGTAAAGCAGTAAAGAGGATAACCTTTACTATTTTGACTACATTGAAGAGGGCAGTGCTGGTGTTGAGGGGGGCTTGGATAATTGGGCACATTCCACTGCACAAAGCTAATTATATTAACCTCCACTAAACATTGTAAGAAAAGAATCCAACTCCAGTCCAAAACAACCGTAAGCCAAAGAACATAAGACAAATGCAAACCGCTGTGACAAAACTATGAATAGAACCCAAGTGGTCCGTGAAAACCGCACCAGGCTAAAAATATTTCGCTTACTGCCATCATTAACAGTTTATGCCATAAACTGAGAATTCAGAGAGGATGAGCAGATCTGAGTCTCTTTTCAGCCGATACAAATGATGATCCACACCAACTTGGGTAAAGAATGGTGGAGGGGCTTTCTGTGTTCAAGGTCTCGGGCGCTCACGCTGTGCACATTTCAAGTTATCTCTGAATGAGGTTTCCTGTTCAGAAAACACCAACAGTCCCCGCTGACTATGTTAAGCATTGCCTCAAACTGCCTGTGACAAAACATGGTACAAGTACATGAGGAGCTGCAGATAGGAAAAGAAATGAGAAAACCAAACACAGAAGAACACTAAGGTACTGCAGGTTTGACTGACTGTCTACCCACTGGTGGTGTATCAAGGGGAATTTAAGGCATTAGGGCAATAAAAAGGTGGCTGTCTACTGCCTGTCTGGTGACCCAAATAGAACCCAAGTGATCCAGCATTAGGCATGCAAGACTCGTAAACCACGTGATCTGAGTGAAAGGTCAGTGCAGGGCAACTCCAGGGCTAACCCTTAGCTGGAGATTTGACACACATATATGATCAATTCTGCAGCCAGTGGCGATTATGAACAGTATTATGACGCTGATCTGGTTCTAATGACAGGTGGATTACAATTGATGATGTATTGATGATGATGCTTTGCAACTGAAGTCATTCAGGGTCGCAAGTAGCCTTCCCAGCATCAAACACAAAGCAGAGGACGTACAGTATATATATATATATATATATATATATATAAAATTGACATTGTGTATATGGCTGAAGGTGAAATTTATACCGACCTATTTCCGCCATCTTCAGGGTCGTGCAGTGTGGCCTCGATGCCGCTGTCCGTCTCCACATCCTCATGCATCTCTGGGGGTACGAGGGCCCCCGTGTCCTCATCAGTGAAGGTCTCACACTCACTGTAAGTGCTCTCGGAGCCCAGGTACGCACTGTCTGTAACCTCATTTTGCTGCAGTAACAGAAACAGAACAAAAATAAACACATTACAGTAAGCCCATCAAGGAGTAAACAGATCAATCCATACTGATGTGAATTATTCAAGATAACAACGGGTTATGAACGTGAACAGAACGTTATGCATACATACTACATAAATACTGTATTTTCTGATTATAATAAAAACATGACTCTAGAAAACTTTGCTCCACTACAGCAATACTGCACAGACAGAGAAGTAGTGCTCAAAAAGCTGTTACCATCATTATAAAGATAAACAAGACTATGCATTGTGATTACTTCTTTAATCATTTATAACAATGTGGTTAGAATTTTTTGAAATGTCAATCAGGATTATTTGCAAGTATGTGAAGCAAAAAGCAGACACCTATAGGTTGATCAAATAGTGTGAAAAAAAACAGCCATTTCAAAGATGATCTATTTTGAATCTTCAAGTCTAGCCAGTACGTACCGACGCCAATTACGCCAACGACCATACAAATCACAAAGCACAGACTTCAGAGACAGCATGCTGCGATTCAGATGGCTGTTCCAAGCAAAACCTGCTGCATCAACACCTCTAAGCAACAAGTTCAAACAAAATGAGCAAGCTTTAGGCTTTCCAAGCAACAAATACCAAATGCTCAGTACAAAACCCATAGAGTGATACATGCCAAAAACAGAACATCTGAAGCCATTACCAACTACAGACACATTATCAGGTAACAGAGCTGTGAAGCAATAATAAAGGCAAGACAGGTGAGTCATGTTGAAAAGCATAACATACCATCATAAATGAAGTGTCAGGAGAAGCAGGGCCCAGAGGGCTATCCACCATGCCCAGAACCATACTCTCTGTCCAGTCTCACTGACAGGGAAGCTGGCCTGCCATAAGAGCCTCCTAATAACTCCTGCTAATGCTTCCTCAACTTCACTCTCAGAGAGAGTGAGAGAGCACGTTTGAAGAATGGGAAATACTGTAACACCTCGTTCTGCTCCGCTGGGTGGTCAGAGGGGAGGAGACAGAGACAAAGTCCAAAGAGTAGCAGAAGTCAGCTGTAATGCTCAATCAACCAGCTTTCCACCCGACAGGCCCGAGTTAAAACACCGCACGATCAGCTGAATAACTGTTTAATCTTTCCTGGCTCCTGGGAGCTTCACTTCTGGCCCGGAGTGACAGTATAAATCATTAAGCCATGTTCTCCATGTTACAGACTGTACAGTGAATGAGGGCTATACATCACAACAACCTGTCATAACTATCTGACTGTGTGCCAACAGAAAACTAACATGCTGTTAGGCTATAACCCTCTGAAAGACAGAGTAAGTGCATAATCTGTAAAGTTATGCAAAGCGGGAAGGCCATGATTACTGTTGTGTATGTGGTTCTATTTAAGATATTAAAATGTCAGATGGAAATGTGAAAGTCAGCAACGGCAGAAAATATTTAGTAAAGGAAAAACGGCGTGGATGGGGCGTTGCTTTTCTCTTATGCCAGGCCTCAGCTGAACAGCCTCACCTTGCCTGTTTTGAGAGCAAACAGGGCTAGAACAGCACAGCCATTGAGAGAGAGGAACCCTTTTCTGCCAGGAACTCGAGGGGAAAAACAAGGCCACGGACACAGGTGTGGCGTCTACTTCAAACATAAACACAAACTTCCCCAAAACTCTGCTTACGGGTTCCAGTAAACAGCAAAGACCCTTTATAAATCTCTGGACGTTACACATTGTTAGTACAGATTCACATCTACTTTCCTATGTAGAACACATCCAGTTTTGTTAGTGGCCATTTTCAGTTCCATTTGTAATATTTGAATAAAAAGATCTCATAACCATAAGCCTGTAGTTTATCGAATGATCATATGTAACTAAACATAATATAAACAATTAGACCTCAACTGTCTCGACAGACGCACATATATATATATTTGAACATTTATATTAGTCTAACACCTAAAGCAATACAACTTAGTACATCAAGCCTTTGAACAGTATCACACATCATTAGAAAACACAGGAGAGGAAGCTCTATTTCTTAATTTACTAATATGGACACATGCAATTGAATACGGATCATTAACATCTACTGTAACTCCAATTATCTTAATAGCACCCTCAACTGAGTGGTACTCTATCATTTATAATATAAGAAAGGTCTAAATTGTGTTAAAACAACTTTTAACACAGCCTTCACTGTGTTCTGGAGCCTTGGAGCAGTCAATAAATCCAATGAGACTGTAAAATAACATCAGGCATGTTAGTGTCTCTTGTATTGGATTTACTGGTCTCAACAAAAATCCACAGGGATGCAAAGTTTTTCTACCAAAGTATTTCAAGCGAACACCTGATTTTATTATACAATTATCAATTCATAAAGCCTGTGGAACCGGTTAAAGTGGAGGGAATCCATTTGCACTCTCTTGACTATGGTACACGTGCCTGCACTTTCTAAACCACACCATGAGAGGGTGCTGATACTGTGCAATGTACAGCGGCTAAAACAACAGCCATAGTCCTGCAATGCTCCAAGTGCAGACAATAGCAGAAACATTTAAATTTTGCGGAGGCCAGCAGCAATGATGGTTAAATATACAAGTTCCGTGCACAAGAGGAGACAGGAATTCCAGATATGCTGACCACAACTGTAAAAACACAAGTCCACACACATGTAAAAACTCCACACACATTCCAGCTAATTCAATATTTGTCAAAGAATACTCAAAAGCCTAGCCTGCCAGATGCTATTTAGTGTCAGCCAAACCAGGGTGTTCAGTCTGTGGAACATTCACAGAGTGGTAATGATAGCTCTGCAAGCCACTCAGTGAATTACAGTGGGAAGAGAGAGTGCACACAGAGTTCAGCCTGTGACCTCCGCATTGTGCTGCACCAATGGGAACTGAAAGCACAACAACTGGACCACATACACAACTAGAGAGAGGCTAAGCCTCTTGTGTGGTGCCTCACCTCGTCGTACTCCTCTGGACAGCCCACAGCCCCATCACCTGGACTGTAGTTTACATTGTAGAGCTGTGGCTCTGGACCTGCAGATATGAGAGGAGGAAGACAGGTTTAATGAGTGCAGAATAAACTCATCAAGTCAAACAGAAAAGGAGGCTCAACAAACACAAGACTGGTGTGTATAGTACCAACATCCATGTGCAAACAGCCACTATGAAGAAAGAAGGTGTCGCAGGAGGTTATGGATTTAAGGAAAATGCATCATGATAGTACTAACAGACAGATTGTTACAGTAAGTTATTTTCTGCTTATTTATAAAAAAAAAAAATCAATCAATCAACATTTTCATGCTTGACAATTCAGATGCATTTTTCATTACAAAATATGCATTTGCATTGTGAACAAGGACACACCATCTAATTAAATTTCCAGGAGCACGTAAGCATTTTTTCTGAAATACACAAATTGATAATGAGACAGCAACCTTGGATATTACTTCATTTGTGTTCCACTGTCTGGTTAAGCGCATTAAAATGTTCATTGAAATGTCTGCCAGGCTCATAAAGAAGATCTATGATGTGACAAATATACCAGTCTCTTCATCCTACTGAAATCTGTGGTGCCTGCTAGCCATGTGAATATAATCTCAGAATCACCTGATACAGTATTATACACTGTATCAGGTGACCGTTTTGTATTTTCATTTAAAAATAGATTACAATGTTTCTTTTGTAATTTATCATTTCTAATTTTAGCGATTTCTACAGTAGTAAATAAATCCAAATGTAAACAAAATATAAAATTCAAATATGATCTAGATAAGGAAAAGAAAAGCATTTTGGGAGGACATTAAGTATATGCTGTCATGTTTTTTCAGATAGTTTTTTCATTTCTCTTTATTTTGCAAAAGAATAAAGATGACTCCATCTGTGTTTGACAAACTGACAAGATGTCTCTGCCTATAATGTGTTTGCTCAAGTATGCAGTCAGCACATTTTGTGTCCTATCTAACCTACTTTGGCATATTTACAGTCAGAAATCTAAGCGTGATGTGACAGTAAACATTATGTAACTTTTATGCTCGCATTTCAAGGGCTATAGACTGTCGTGTAATAAGGGTATGGGTAAAATAAAACAATAAAAAAAAGGAGAAGAAGCAACCCACATAAAATTCAGATTTGTCAATACAGGCCTCTGTTGAAAGCACATGCAGACAAACAATGTAACCTGAGACGGACCAACAAGATGGAGTCCCATCAGCCACCGTAGCTCCTGTATCTAGTAAACAGAGCTGTGAATAGCACCCTGCTGAGAGAATAGAACACACACAGTGTTCTCCAGAGCTGCCAGAAGACCCAGGGGGTTTTGTGCTCCCTGGTCTTACGTAACCCGTTGCTCTTGATGATTCGTACACATTGCAGGCCATTTAAGTGAAATGAGTCTGCACCGAATGGGGCTGTGCAGGAGACGCTGGCTTCTGTTTGAGCAACACACCTGCAGTCTCTTGGCGTGATGTCAAAATATCAGAGGACACGGACATTTTTCTAGACCAATTTTTGTTGTTCCAGACATGCTATAGCCACTAGAGCGGGCGAGGCATTTCCATAGCCTGCAGGCCTGTCTTTATTAAAGGTGCCCCTGCCAGTAACAAGTGGAGAAATTAAATGAAATTAAAAACAGAAGGTGGAGTGCAATGAATTTTATATTGAAACTAGACAGCAGGTTGGGAGCTGGAAGAGCAGGTTTTGCCCCTTGATTACAGCAGAGGTGGTGGCAACAGTGGAAGAGAACATGACATGGATCTAGTGGATCTAAAAATCAATAGTTCAGCTGTGAAGTGTCCAAAAAACTGGACCCCGCCTTTATAAGCATAGTGGAATTCTGACAGCAGTGTGTGAGTGATCTTGGGAGGTTACAGTAGAGGTCTGATCTTCACACACTAATGGGAAACTGTCTTCCAGCTGATTCATTCTCCACATTGCTGATTACACAGAAAATACTAAGGAGAGGCAGAAAAGGCCGGACAGTGAGTAACGTGGGACAACGATCGCTGGCTGGATTCTGACCCATGACAACATGGTTACATGATGTATGTGTTAGCCAAACACACCACCAAAACAACTTCAATCAAATGATAGTTAATACATGACATAGACATTCATCTACTGTCTATTAAGCCAATTATTTCAGATTGCCTATGCTGTTAAAAAAAGCCATCACACTTAAGATTTTTTGGCGATACATATATAAAAAGTATAGCTTGTTTTCTCCATCTGACTTTACAACACAGCTTTGCAACTAGTGACAAGCAGGAGAGAAACGAGAGAAACAGAGAGGACAGGGCTAAGAGAGAGGACAGTAAATAATTTAGGTGAATAGGACTCTCTGCCCAAACCCCATCTCTCTGCCACTCCCGCTCTGAAACCTTGCCAATAAGCCCTTGGGTCTGTGTCTCTCATGCTTTCCAATGCATGACTTATTAATGGTCTGAGTAACCAGAGCTGTGCAACCCAGAAAGCCTTGGGAAAGAGTACTACCAATCAATAGGCTGGGTGGATTGAGGCATGCAGTGCACTATTGCAGTGACGTCACCACAACCTGCACAGTATGTCAACACAGCCAGCGTGTGCTGTAAACTGCAGAAGAGCTGAAACTCTTTGTAATGATGTCACTGTGGGGTGTCTAAATCCATCATGAGCACTTCACTAACTGTCACGACCATGGAAAATAGTTTTAAACTCAAGAGATTTAGATTTGATTTACCGCTGAGGGGAAGCCTGAGAAACCTGGTGACATAACTGTCAAGACCGGCTTATAAATTGCTCCCATTTTCGGAGGGAAATACAGTATGTGAGTCCTTACAACTTATAGCAGTTTTTAAATAGCGTATAAAGTGGAACAGGAGGGCAGCAAATGATTAAAGAAAGAGTAACAGCACTTTGAGTCCAGTTACAAAGAATTTGGGTCAGTCTTCTGCCTTTCCTTTCAAAATCCCTCACCTCAGCTGAGCGATGGATGTGAACATACTGTGTTGACAACGATATTTGGCGCCGCAGAGAGATGGAGCCAGATGCAGGAGACTAAATGTAGGTGCAAGAATTTGCTGCTGAGGCGTTTTTTCTTTTTTACAGCAGAATTAGGTTAACGGCAGGTTAGCCAAAATAAAATAGAAAGAAATAGAAAATAAAATGTTGTTTTGCACATGGAGTACTACAGGCAGATCAAATAACAACATCAGTACGTAGAACATGGGAGTTCAACATGCATCACAGTTCAATATTATGTCCAATAAAAGCTTACTGCATTTATTACACATGACAAAAACGAGACATTTTTATGTCACAATATTTTTAGTAGGTAGGTTTCACAAATCATTAAATGTAGAAGCCCCAGACTCTTAGACAACAGGCCAATTGAGTCCACAAAAAGGGGACGCTAGGTAAAGAGTTTCAAGGGAAAACAATTGATGATAAGGTTAACATACTACATGACATAACAGGTCTTGAATATAAGATTAAAACCACTGTGGATACAAACACAAAGTGCATCTGATGACTCACCTCCATTGCTAATTGCAGAGATTCCACGGTGGAAGTCTTCAAAGCTGATCACTCCCAGGCCACTGGGATCCAAAAACTTGGTCAGATCCTTCACCTGAAAGACAAAAGTAACACAACACTCAAAACTAATTTCATCATGTCAACAGAAGAAAGTCACTCTCCCATAACCCTATCATCTGTTCTGCCTGGATGCTTCAAGATGATGTCATGAATGATGTAAGGGGAAGTTTTCTGAACAAGGGCGGACTTGACGGCAATGTTTGCATACTGACTTCAATGGAAAAGCACATGCAGAAGAAAAAGCCAGTGCTTGATTTAAACGTAAGTGACACAAAACTACTAAGAACTCATTCTTAAAACATGACAGAATTGCGTGAACTACAGGAGCAAAAAGTCACCAATAAAAACAACGGATGACCCCAGCTTTGCAGACGGGGCAATAGTGAGTTTACAAGAACTTTAAAGTGTGCAAAGGGTACGGGCTTTATTTTCTTTGCATATGACAAGAAGAAAAAAAAAAAAAAGGTGGTGGTGTTACTGAAAGCTTTGCAGTTGCAGAAGTGTTTTCACCACAAAGACACCTTATATGAAGATGTTTACAAAGATGGTTACTCAATAACAGAATAATTCTTATTCTAAACGCACATTTACTAAAATGTATGCATGTATATAATGTGAAGCAATATAGCCTTTTGTGCACAGAAATGTTGCTGCACTCAGCTGTTAAATGGCTTACGTAAGTGCACCTACATACTGTATATTCCTACAGTCCGTAACCTGGCAACAGGAGGACGTGTGCTTTAGTAACTACAGGACTTTGGAGCATTAAAAAACAACAGTTCGCCTTGGATCAACATTTTCTTTGATTGAAAATTGACTCCTAGTGTATGTGAAATTAAATCTAATCTCATCTGTACTGAGAGACCTTCACCTGTACACATTCCTTGGCACGTTGCCCCGGTTAATGCGTACCACCTAGTTCTCTGACTCCCAAAGACCTGGGAACTAGATATGCGCCTGTATCTGCAGAATTTTTGGCGGTGCCAAGCAATCAAAATCTATTTACACAAATAATAGACTAAGTCAAATGTCGTCCATCACAAAATTGCACTAACCCATTATTACAGTATAATTTCAGACGTGTATCACTGACAAAATTAGCTGGGAGGGAGCCTGAGAGGATGTCGGGTGAGGTTTCTGTGGTTTCGACTCCCTTATTCCTTGAGAAAGTAAGCGCACAATGTGAACATGGTCATTCTACCGAGACTTTCATTCTGTGTGCGCCTTCTCTCTTCTACACTTTTTATATCGGTTACACATAAAAACAAGTCAATCTGCTTAGAAACGCTGAGCTCCGACTCAGGAGGCTGAGAAGGCTGAAACTCCTAATAAACTGACTGCGACAACCCCCGTGGCTTATGATCTGGGTTTGGTGAACTAAACCCAGCTGTACTTAGTGAAAGGAGGGGAGTGGCTGATCTCACTGAATCGTGGTTAACACTGCAATGTTAAGTTTAGCATGTGGAATCAAGGCTCATCCAACGTCCACCTCCGCTATGCTAAACCTTTCCATACATTTTCATACATTTGCTATATACTGTAGGCTGAAGAAGGGTTTGTGAGGAAACAGGGTCTTTTCAATGGTTGAGCTGGTGAAAAGAAGTCTGTGGCTGAGGTCAGTGGTAGGCGTTTGAATACAGCTTTTAGTTTTCCGTTTCACAATGGAGCATCACAGTTCACATGTTCCATGCAGCTATTCAGAAACCCCTCTGCTGGGTGAGGTGAGAAAACTGAGGTGTGACTGGGGAATTAACTATGAGTGTCTGTGGTCCTGATGACATTTTTACTCTGTTATAATAAGCAGTGAGTAATAATCAGTATTAGTTGTTTCGTCTGCAGTAAAAGACTGGGCCAGTATACTATAATAACCTAGCCACCACTGAACAGGCTGGATGAACCACTGTGACAGCCAAAGCAACCAGAGCAATATAAACCCACTATGCTGTGGAAGCTATCCATGGCCTACATCTTAGTTGTTAAGCCTGTGCAGCAGTGCCAGGCCCCTCAGGTCTTTTGAGCAGAGCCTGTTGGCTATTCCTAGGTCTAACCTAAAAACTACAAGGTGAATGTGATTTCAGTTCAGTTGTCTTTTGGCCCCAAGACCCTGAAAAAGTCTTAAAGGCAGAATGAGTTGGACTTTCCTAAAAAACAATGTTGAGACTCTTACAAAAAGAATCCCTCTCAATCATCACTTATGACCCACTAGAAGAGTGTGGCCGTGTCTGTATCTGCAGAGACCCTGCCCTCTGACTGTATTTTCTTATTTTGCTGTGTTCTGACCTTTCTGGGCGTCAACCTTTGGGCAGTGGGTGTGTAGTGTGAGGGCAGGACTCTATAAAAAAGTAGCGACCAGGTGAAGCCACGAGCTTTGAATGTTGTGTTTACAAACCGCAACCGCCCAATCCTACTCATTCTGCTTTTATTTAACTCACTTAATTTAATGTTAACTGTGTAATGTACTCATTCTTGTTTTGATTGTTACTGTGTACTCTGTGAACTCTCTATTTGACCTGCTGACTGCCTCTATTGTTTTCTTGCATGGATCTTGCAATGTGCTATACAAGTTGTAAGTTTAGGCAAGCTAAAACACTATTTAAAATTACTTCTTAAAACAATTTTATACTGGTACTTCAGTAATGGTATTTATTTAAATACTTATTATTTTATCTGTCTCTTTGTCTTTGTTGTTCACTTTCTTACTGTTTTCTTGTCATTTAATGCTCATTTTAAAATTTTAGCTTTATTTTGAAAATGTAATTCACAGTGTTATCATTGATACTGCATTATATAATAATTTGCATCATCACATCTAACAAACAAGGCCCTGAGAGACAGTGGTAAGGCAGATAACAACCAAACTCAAAAGCAACTCTGTCAGCTACACTGTTTAGCGGAGCAGTGAGTGAAGGCACTGTGGTTTTTCTGTTTCCTCTATTTGTGTCTAATCAGTGCCGGGGCACGCCTGACCGCCTCCACACAGACCGCTGTTGTGCATAACCCCATGGAGAAGAATACTCTTTGGTGAGAGTCTTTCCTGGAGGGGATTTCACAATAGTTCCTCAACAAAACTCTGATAACCATGATCATAAGATGATGAAAAAAAGGCAGAATGATCTTTGGATATAAAACATTAACACACATACACACAAAAGTGAAGTCAAGAGAGGGGACGTTTCAGGGCATGGGACATTCCATTGTGGATTAGAGGGGCAGTACATAAAAGCAGCGGGTGAGGGGAGGGAGGCTGGCTAAAGTAGGGTTGGGAGTGTCGACTGACAAGAGAGACACGACCACAATGCAGTTCAGTATGGCTTTTGTGCATAATCAGGGTCAAAACCAGTGAGTGAAACCAATGAGTGGTGATTAGAAAGACCTTTTGAACTGAATTCCCAGATTTGGCACAAGCCTGCAGGACATTGCCCATTTGATTTTACTTTTTTTTTTTTCAGCATTAACTGCTCAAAGAGTTCCTAACACTGTCAAGATATATCACACAACTATTACACTAACTTGACATCTGAAGGCTGCAAATTAACCTTCTAATAGTACGCCCCTCTTATCTCAAAGTGGTTCTCCTGAAAAAGAGAACAGTGGTAGAGGCAGCTGTGCTTTTAAATTAATGTAATGAAAGGGCAAGTGGTGGGTCTTCATAGAAAAACATCTATGACTTAACTCAAATGGGTGAGCATATGTTTGCTCTGTCTTTATAAACGTTTGAAAGTTGACATACAACAGACTATTTGTCTTCTGCTTTAAGATTCTACATTACATGACGCTTCAAACCCCACACAATGCAGTACGTGTGTGTGTCTGCACATGGGCGCTATCATATCCTGGAATCATTCTGGAGGAAACATTTGCATGCTTAGCATACAAGCACCAGCCGAACATGCATGCAAATCCCTCATGAATACCTTCCTGCTGAGCTCTTGACAGGTTGCTGGGATATTTGCAAAGTGGTACAGGATAATACACATGCAAGGCCTGCTCCTAGCCTTCAACTAAACTATTAATATATAAATACAAAGTCTTACTGAAGAATGCCTGTTGTATACAGGCTTGGCAGAAAACAAGGAAAGCAGAATTATATGTGAAGCTAGATGCAATAAAAAATAACAACTAAACCAAACATTGTTTATCAAACTCAGAAATAATTCCTACTAAAAAGATCTCCGTGTGACATCCTGAGCATAGCGCTTAACCCCACTTCAACTTGGCTTACATCCCTACTGGCAATCTAAACTTTATATTTGTTTTGTAGTGTTATTTATGGATGTCCTTATGAATTAGTATGACTTATTGCCCGGTGGTTTTCTCAACCACACTGCTAAAATACTTGTGTTACCACAATGGTCCACAGTAAAATGTCACTAATCTGAGCAGCTCATGCGTGGAGGTTATTCAAACCACTTTTATCTCCAGATGACTGTAATACAAGGACATATCAGGGCAAAGCTTAGTCAAATATAAAAAGCACACATGTATTCCAAACAAGAGTGAACCATTTGCTACCTCAGCAAAGAAACAATCAGCACTCTGACTTCATACAGCTGCATGTAGGCCTTGTTAGATCAGACCTGACTTTCCCACTGATCCTTGAGTTCAGCTAATGAATGCCCAATCCACTGAAAGGTTACATGCATTATATAACATTCCACAAATTCTGAAGATAAGTCCTTCTGCTGCCTGCTTACTTATTGTACATGTGAGAAGCAAACATGCCAAATTATCTGTCTCTCTCTCTCTCTGATCACAAAAGGACAGAAATCTGAGAGGAGTTTCCTGTCAGGGCACAAATTAGCTCCCGCAGCTCTCAGAAACCAGATATCTGATAGATGAACACAAAGAAAGACGCACAAGTCATCAATCTGCACAATCTGGTTAGCAGTCCAAGGAAAATCTTTAAGAAACAAAGATCCAAAGGAAACAGCTGGAATCTAGATACTTGGGAGGTGCAGCAGGAGAACTCCACCAGAAACCAAACCGTATGGAATAACAGTAAAACAGACCACACCTATAAAAGAAAATCAGCTCCCAGTGTCATGTAAATGTCTCACCTTTAGCACTGCCTAGCAAAACAACAGGTCGAATTGATTTACATTAAACTAACATGACAAAAGCTCCGTTCCTCTGTCCCTAAAAACAAGGTCATGGACAGTTGGTGGACACCACCCAAACCATGGAGTCCCTCTGACTCAGGAAAATACATTTTACTCTTAATCCTTCACAATTCCCTGCCTGGAGAGCTACAGATACCTACGGCTAGACACGGGACAGATCGGGGGCAATACAGGCGCTTTGAACTGGGAGAGAAGGGATTAAAAAGCATTAGTGAGCCCGCATCACACTCTGTGTGTGGAGTACCAACAAGTACCCATCCTCACCCAAAGGCCTTATTCAAAGTTCAAATTAAGCTGGCTAATATAGCCTATTCTAAATTAATTCTGTTACCTGAATCAGTCCCATATGATTTAACAAATGTATACCAAATAGTGTAAGTGACACAAGATTATTCTTTTTGCTTCATGAAGAAATAGAGACCAATAAGTGAGTTGAAAAAGATATCTAAAACATGTTCATTGGGCCACACTTGACAGTTATGCTTATTTCTGTTACAGTTAGGTTACATCATCGTTTGCATCCATCCTTTTACTGTTATTTGCAAATGGTGTGATCACTTGCTGAAGCTCAGTCTGATTCTTGTAAACATTGAGACAGGCATACAGACAAGCACGTCTGACAGGAAAAGAAACTGACGTCATTTTTACTCTGGAGCCTGCGAGACCTCTTAATTTAACTTTGGGTGGAAGATGAGACCAACACCTAGACCTACCATGCTCAAAAGATCTAGGTAATACAGTTTAGTCAATAACTTCACACAGGGAAAAAGCAATGTGAAAGTCAAATGAACTGGTAAGAGGCAAACAGGCTCTCTGCCCTTTTACTGCTCATAAATAGAAGTGCTGATTCACTAAGTAAGACTATCAATTAGAATTGAATCAATTTAAGTCATCATGTGACACCTCCTAATTTAGTAGGTTTCATTTTAAGGAATTGTTCCTTGTCTCTTGACTTGCAAGTAACAGTGAAACAATTTCACAAAAATTGGAAAGCCTGCTGCAAAGGGCCATATGCAAAAAATGGGTGAGGGTCACTGGTGGAGTGAGGAGCATCAGCCATTTGACAAGAGATTATCCCCAAACCACAGGATATGCAAATGGAAAGATGGGTGTTTTGTCATTTGACATATGGAGGAGCCTGACAGAATTCATTACAGCCAATATGCTTGACAGACTTATCTGGATGATAATCCTGGCTCTTGAACGCTCACCAAATATAGATGACAAACAAATCCAGGCATGGTTTTAATAATATGCCGAGGTATTAGCCAAATCTATTACACCAAATGTTGAGAGCTGCTTTGTAGAAAACATACCAGCAACTAAGCAGGGGTCATGTTACCTCTGCTTCATTATATGTCAGGGCAATGCAGTTCATTAAAACATTTAAACTCATAATCGGGGTCCAGTTTTAGAAATAACATACTGAATATATAAATTGTACCAATAGCACAATGCTAATCTCAATATGAAAATTTTACATTCACACAGAGACTCAAATACTGATAGCAAAAAGAAATCAGCCAAATGGATTTCAGTTGATTGAATTAAGCAGGCTTTTTGCAGGAAGCTCTGTTAGGTTCAGCAGGAAATCAATAATAAATCATTTACATATATGGAGCTTTATATGGTTTTACACAGAAGCTGCAAGCTCAACAACAAGGAAATCAACAGAAAAATAAGGCATCTCACCTGATCGGCCCCATAGGCAGCAGCAAACTCCATAAACTCCTCAATACGAACGAAGCCATCTCCATCTTGGTCTAAAGCATCGAACACAGCTTTTAGTGGGGAGACATCTTCCTCCCTTGTATTCACAGCTGAGACCATTGGCAGTGAGTCATCTACCACCATCTTAGAGAGGGAAAGTGTCTCCACAGTTTGCTCACTAGTCCATCCAGCCTCAGAAGAAGAAGTGTGCAAGTCCTGAACTGAGAAATCAAAAGAAGCCACTTCATGACAATCTGATCCTTCGAGCTGGTTAGTGTCTGTCAACCTCTCCTCTTCCCTCTGTTCGGTTGTCGGATCAGGAACACTTCCATTCTGCACTCCCTCCTGTGGTTTCAAGTCCCAAGTTTCCTCACCATGGACCTCATCAGCAGTCAAGCACAGATCCAAAGCCATTGCCTCTTTCTCCTGATGTTTGGCTTCAGAACAAATCTTGTCTTCCATCAAATCCTTCGACTCCTTTTCCACAGAGTAACTCTCACTGGTGAAATCACCCTGGATGAAGGCATCTTCAGCCAGAGGCACAGTCAGTGATGAAGGTTCAGCTGACAAACCCAGAGCAAATGAGTCATTCTTACCTTGTTGCTCTGAAGTCACATTTCTAATTACAGTAGCTCCTGCATGTTCCACCTCCGACTCCTCTGTTGATAAATATAATGGCGCACCTGTGCAGATAACAGAAAGAGGACTGGCAGGGCACAGGCTCAGACTGCTGTCACAATCTGGAACCTCTGAATCCAACAAAAGCACAGACCCTTCAAAACAGTCCAGTGGCGTGCTGATGTGGTTGTGCGGGAGGCAGTTCTCAGGTAAACCTTGCAGGGTAGTGCTACAGGTTACAGTCACTTGATCAGGGAATAAACCTTTGTCTCTGGTTTCAGGTGACAAAGTCTCCCTGCTCTGTGAGGGAGGGAGGCCTGCCTGCTCCTCTTGTGACAGGTCTACCAGCTCCTCACTGACCCCCTGTGGATTCAACTCACCTGAGGACTCTGGGGGGAAACAGGGGTGTTCATTTGAGAGGAGATCTACCAACAAAAATGGATCCCCTGTGTTGGTCTCGGAAATCTTCGATGGAGAGACTGGTACACTGAGGCTTATTAGCTCAGCCTGACTACTGAGGGCAGTGGAGCTCTCAAGAGGGTCCTCCTGTGTCAGAGTCAGTTCCTCACAGGCAGAGTTTTTCCCAACCACTTCAGCGAGTTTGGGAGAAAAAAGCCATGACAAAGTGCAGTCACTAATTTCATCAGGTCCCTCAGTTTTTTCTGTGAGGGAAAATTCCTCTATATGAGTACTATGGAGAGAAGTTTGTGAAATAGTGGACTGATCTCCCTCAAACTGCAAATCTCCACAAGAAAAATTAGAGATATTTATGAGGTTGTCCAAATCTACTATCTCTGGCTTGTCCTGGAAAACATTTTCTTCCTCACTTTGTTGGGATGTTGATTCCTGGTCCCCTTTTCTGAAATCCAAACCTGTCTGGCCACTCTTGTTTGGACAAAGCACACCTCCATTGTCTGAATCCAGCTTGTGAAATCCAAGAGGAAATGGCTGTTCTGTCTCCCACTGTGTGTGCCCCAAAGGGCCAGACAGAACTGTCGGCTCCATTTATATTGGCTGTTCCACTTTGTAAAACTTGAGAAAGCTGGTCACGCCTTATCTCACTGCTGCCGTCAAGATCCAGTTCTTCAATTTTAATGCCATGTTTTTAAATGGCACTATACACCTCCAAAGAAATCTTGAAATGAATGTGTGGAATTCCTACAAGCACTACCTCTGACATTTGAAAAATGCTGGCATGCACTGTGATTTTATAAATAATAGTATTTTCAAGAAGATAGGTAGGTTTAGAAACAAATCAAAAGGATTAACAAATAGTATTTAACTTCAGTGGTTGCCATCCACATCTCGACACGTGTTACCTAAACTCTTCATATTCATTCATATTAATTTCTCAGCCTTACTGAATATCGTACTGATGTAAATATGTTTGGACTCACTATGTCCCTTTCTGTCATAGCAGGTCCACTCCTGGTTGTTGCCAAATGTTTCAGCTTCAGCACATCCAACGTCAACATGCTTCACTTCGGCTTGAAAGCTGGCATATCACCGAAGTCAAGTCTGTGAACTGAACTGACAAAAACGTCTGACAGCATCTCGGCTCGTGAGCCAGTTTGAAACAACACAAATGAACGCGTTAAGTCACCAGTGTTTGTCAACATTAGCTTTCTTAGCCGATAATCTAATGTTATCCATTGCAAGCTAATTTGCTGAGGAGCCGTCAATGCAGCGAGGAAACGAAACGATGTGGCCAGTGTTACTCAAACCTAAATTAACATCTAGCTAAAACGTTAACCCTCTCACTACAAGGCGGTTTACTAAATATAACACCGACTGCCAATCCTTTCCAATGTATGTATGCTAGCAACTAACGTTAACTCCTCCTTCGAGCATCCCACTTCTCTCGTGCCATTGGCCAAAGAAGCTGCTAACTGACTAGCTAGCGAAATTAGCCTATTAGCTAGCTCACACGCAAAACAGCCCAGCTTCTACCTCAGTCAGTTAAATTAAACCAGCTATTAGCGTCAATATTCCACGGTTTAAGACGTAACTACGGAAATTGTCGCCTTTAGATTATGTCTTCATTTCGATGCCGTTTTCCAGAGACAATCCACCTGTGTCAGTAACAAGACAGGCCAGACGAGTGACGAGACGAAACCGTTCTTTCCTCCCCAAATTCTTCTATTATTGTCGTCTCAAAAAACACAACTGCCACAGCGTCCCTCGTCGAAACCCATAATGACACGGAAAGGGTAATAAATAAGGCCAAAAAGCTCCATCATTTGGCATTCAGTCCACCGATGTTGATCACAGACACCGAATGCTCTCGCATCAGCATCAGCAGTGTCCCATCCTCATCCTCCTCCTCCTCCTCCGCCTCCTCCTCCTCCTCCAGCCGCATACACACCGCTGACGTTTCACGCAAGCGTACAAAACACCCCGCAGTATCATTGGCTTTAAAGCAGGTATCTATTGGGACCTTGTGATTTTATGTTTGTGCACAAAATCCATGGCTAATATTCAAAACATTGTCTTGCACTCATGTGTCCAAATGTGACAGTAAGCACCCCCTCACACAGAGGTCAGAGTTCAGGGTCATCTACAGGAGCTTCCAGCTGACAGAGATTGGGGTGTCTTGCTCAATGACACCTCAGCAGGGTAGATGTTTGTCTGTCAACCACCAGGTTTATCAGTTAAAGTACTGTTTCTGTAAGCATTAATTACTCAGCAGTTGATATAAAACAACACATAAACCAATATGACATAGTTGAAAAACTCAAGTGGAGATGTATTATTTTGAGAAAATGGTAATGTTGCAATTGTAATGTTTTGGCGCCCCCACCTGACTTACAGTGGTGTTGATTTTCTTCAGGTTTTCAATTGCTGTATCTTATTTTGGTCAACCAGTCCAGTGGACCCCAACCCCTTGGAACAAATTATAACCTACCTACGACCCCCTGACCTTAGTGTGGACAAGCTGTGAGCAGTTAAACCAAAGAGCAACTTTTTCTCCTAAAATGGGTGCATTTTTAAGATTTTAAGGGGCCTGAAGAATTCAAAGTATCCAATATTTCACAAGAAAAAAAAAGGATAAAAGTCAGAAAAATCACATTTTTGTGCAACGCTAATATGTTTTATTTTGATTCTTTTTTCTTCAATGAACTTGTGACCCCTCAGATGTAGGGGAACTACTAATTTGATCTATCTGATTTGTATTAAAAACAGTCAACTCCTTCCTACAGGTACAATTCAAGCTCCAGTAATTAAGGAAAATACGTAACCAGTCAAACAGCAATCAGAGGACATGAAGGAGACAGCTGTTTGAACACTGACGAAAAATAAAAACCAAATCACTTGCAACAGTAAATGCAAACAGTAGTCACTGTTAGCTGTAATTATAAACGTTTTATCAATAAATGAGAGGTATTGAAAAATCACATGAAATGGCATGTGATGAACATAACTGTACATGCATGATGACTGTAATGGGTGAAAAATCCCTGAATTGTTATACAATTTGATCCATTACTAAGATTGTAAACACACAGTGGGTGAGATAATACACAAATACTGTACATGTAGCATATCAGTACTTCTGATGACCCCTAAATTACTCTTGTGTTCAGCATTTACTTGTCTCTTTTCTTTTCAGATGACCAATAACCTGAAAGAAAATAAGAGAGACAGGAAGATTAATAAGGGTTATACTGTACTCTGTTATTTAAACAATCGCTTTAACTTTAAGACTCTAAATCAGAAATGACGCACAGCACAATCACATTCTCAGTCATACTGTCTCTCCACATGGACCTCAAGCTGTGCCTCCTCCTACACACCTGGGACAGGAGGAGGACAGGGGAGCCCCTGTTCAGAGTTTAGCAGATTTAGAGGAGGCTATACCCAACAGCATGGAGACGTCGTTGGCTGAGGTCAGCCACGACCCGCCATCCGCCACCAGGATGGCTCCAGTCACATAGGAAGAGGCCTGGCTGGCCAAGAAAAGAGTGCAGTGGGCCATCTCTGTCTTGTTGCCTGCTCGCTGCAAAGGAATGGACTGGAAGGCACCAGCAGCCTCCCCTCTGGGACCACCTGAGGGATTAAAAGAAAAAAAATCCATGCTCAGGTACTCTTACTTACACTGTTATACTGTGCATACATGGTTCCCAGTGTTTCAGTTTTTGATGTACCCCCAAAGCCTTGTCAGATGAGCTCAAGTACCCCTCCACTGGCACCATCCGTCATCTTCCAGATATGTCCCCATGAATGGATTATAACTGTATGTTATTTAACACTATTAACTATATAAAAGTGGTTATTTTTACAATGATTTTTTCATACATTTGGAATTTGTTGTCAAGTTTGCATTCATACCACTTTGAGTGGCAGCTGGACGGTTCAACCATTTATCCATTACTTTTACTAGTTAGTTTAGTAAAAGTTTAGTTAGTTTAGTTTAACTATTTCAAGTATTTATTCATTACTTTTAGCTAACATTTCTCTTCTTGGCTCGCTTGCTAACTGGCTTTCACATACTCTCAATTGCAACACGTTGTATTAATGTGTTACAGTTGATTCAGGTTGATAGGTAGCTTGCTGGTTATGTTAAATTTACTAAAAATGTGCATCATTCCATTTTAAATATGTGGATATATTTTTTAATTTGAATTTTTTAGTTGAGTTAAATAGTTGAGCTTTCCACGTACCCCCTGGCAACTGTAGAAGGATCCACTGGGATACACGTGCCTGGTTGGGAATCACTGCTGTACATCAAACTGTGATGTTTAAGGAATTGAAAAGTGTTGTAATTTGCTTTTCAACATGCCCAGTCTACTTCTGTTAGTAATTTCTGATATTTCCCAGAATGACGTTCATTAGGGATACCAGTGATGGTGATGGCATAATAAGAGCAAGAAAGAAATAGATTTAAAAGAGGAGAAAAACATAATAATATAATAGTATTACAAAAGCCATGTAACACATATGTGACTTTGGTATTATATATAATATCCCTGGTCACAATAGGTTAGTTTCTGGACAACCTCCCATCCGTTTCTGAGGGTTGTGTATTAAATTGTTGCATACTGTAAGAGCTCAAACCATTGCTTATAATAAAAGGACTGCTTATTAACTCTATAGCCCATAAATTAGCCAGTTTGTCAATATTGTGTTAAATCTTTACCCAGTCTGCGGAAGCCCTCTGTGCCAGAAACAGGACCTGGAGCCACAGTATTGACTCTCACCCCACTGGGCCCCCACTCCACAGCTAGGTGCTTTGTCATGGCATCTGGGGACAGGAGAGGCAACATTGAGTCATTGTACTCTCATTTTGATATCTTAACACAACAGTTAAAAAAAAAAAAAAAAGCTCTTACCATTTGCAGCCTTAGCAGAGCCAGCATGCACCTGGAGGCCCTGTCCCCTGTATCCGAGTGTTGCAGAGATGTTGACTATGTTGCCACCATGATTCTGCACGCAAAAATGACGGGAGACACAAAATCGATGCAATGAGTAAATAATCAAATCAGCTTCAGAGCGCAGAGGCAGCAGTTAAATCCCATTAAGAGATGACAAGGCATTCTGTAATCTGTGATCTTTACTGTCCTCTTTTGGTAACCAGAGTAAATTGCAGAGAGCGATTTCTCTAGAAAATCATTGATCAATAACCCAATTATGTTCCTGCAGATACAGCATTATCATCATTTCTGTGCGATGGGGTAATAAACAACTTACTTATAGCTCTGAGAACTATTATGTCACACAGACAAATGAAAAAAATGAAAAATGTACTGTACCTGGAACCACTTCTCATAAACCACCTTGCTGGTGTTGAATGTACCCATAGTGTCTATCTCCATTACTGTCTTGAAGGCATTGAAGGAGAGTGAGGCAGCCGGGCAGAGGAAGTTTCCAGCAGCATCTGTTAAAAAGCAGCACAGTGACTTTAACCAAAGCCAAACCTATGACACACTGCTGAACAAAAATCTTATGCAAGACAGGCAAAGGAGTTGAATATTCCATTAAAGTTTTATAAATGCTTCATTATAGCTATAAATGCATTAACTATGTGGCACATTAAGATATTAGTGATCTGCATTTAATTTGATGACTACAGTAATAATCTTGTTGTGACGTAACAGCTTGTGGAGGGGACTAGGGTGCAAAGATAGAAGATAAAGATAGATGCAGTTGATGATTAAACCAAAATCTTTCACACTTGAACTTTGTTTAAAGTACATTTGCACTCATTCACCCTACAGACACCAAAATGTATTTGCACCTATGTTGGCAGGATCCATTGTGTAATGACAGAGTGTGAGGGCGCGAGACTGTGTGCAGCACAGCTCCCACCACACACTCAGTAATCATTAGCACAAAACACATTTTTTTGGCTTGTTTCTAAGATGTCACATACTGTTAATAAGGATGTCTATGCGGCCCAACTCTTTCAGCGTCTCATCCACAGCAGCTGTGATGCTCTCAGGCTGCCTCACATCTATACACAAAGGGAGACAGCGGCGTCCAGACACAGCAGACAGCTTTTTAGCTGCCTAGGGAGACACACAAACATATAACATGAGGCCAACACATTAACATTTAGTTATGGCGAAAGATAAATAATTTAGGATTGTGGAAATTATACAAGAGGAATAACCTCTTTGAGCTTGTCCAAGTTCCTGCTCGCAATCGCTGTGTCACAGCCATGCCTGGAAGATAAGAAAGTAATACAACAATGTGGAAAGAAAAAGAGACAACCCTAAAGAGCAGAGCACATGCTGTATTGTGTTGATTAGAACATGAATATGTAATGCTTGCATAAATAAGGCTGATAGGGGGACAGAGGGAGTAACTCATGACGAAACAGGTAGAACAGAGGGTGGGGGACAGGAGACAGTGAATGCAAGGTCAAAAATGACAGGCACACAAAATGAGAGAGACAGCCAGGGACACCAACAGATACAGTTACAAGACGTGCCGCTTTATTTTGATAAAAGATAAACTATTTCTGCCACATGAGTAAATTATTGAACTATTTTAACTTTGTCACGCAAGGCAAATGATGAAAATCTGACTGTCAGATAACACAACCAGAAGGTTTAAAGTGCACCTACATACTGTCTCACTCACACATTTTTACTGTTTTAGAGTAATAGTAATTACATAATGCTGACAGAGCACTGATTCTACATGTTACAGATTTATTCTTATACTATACATGCACCAGTAATGTCTGTGGATGTAAGAGAAGTGACGTTTTGACTAAATATTGGTATTTCTGCAAGATCTTGGCATGTTATGGAGAAACAAGCAGGTAATGCTCTCACCTCATGAAAATTTCAGCTATCCTGAGTCCAATTCCAGATCCACCACCGGTGATAAAAGCAACCTGATCTCTGAAAAAATACAGTGCAAACTAAGGTCACTTTGTGTAGTTTATACAGTAAGTAATCATGCTCAAAGCCTACTACAGACAACTGTGTGAATGCAGTAAAGCCATAAGATCAGTGGGAAATACATTTAAAAGGCACGCATTTTCATGCATACTTTAGTAAATCTGGACTGTAGACGTGTGTGTACGAAGTCAGGCAGTCATCTGTACCAACATCTTCAGGCAGCAGCTCTCCTTTTCTCTGTGGCTCTGCCATGCTAATAAACAATGCATAGCAAAATGATGATTACCATAATCACAATGCAGTACATGATGAATGAAATTTGTAAATGCAGGAGTTGCATAAAATACACCTTACAATATAATACAATAGCCCTCTACAGCAGTTTGTCAAAGCTAATGATGTTTGTTTTTATCAGGACTGTCAGATATTTAAATTCAACTAAAAGGTAGTTTTTGCTGTCTTTCAGTCATTGTTGGTAAGACTCAACCTGTTCCTATTTTTACTCTTTTATTTTGAAGCATTTGTGCACACACTGTCATGAGTTTTGTGACTTAACCTGTGCCACATTACAGAATTGAAAGTACATTACAGTTACAGTGGCAGCAACAGCCCACAAGTCATGTAAAACAGCTCTAACAGATGTGGCAATTTTAATAGGTGTCAAGGACAGTTACTTACAGAAACTTACCCAAACAAGGCAAGGGGGGAAATAACTCACTCAAACTTACTGAAAGTTGATTCATATATTTGCCTCAATACTGAATCCCAAAGGCTTAAAAACTGGCCCCCCTTTATGGGCCTCCACACTGAGGTCTAACATACTGTAGGCTACTGTGGGGTGTTTCTGTTATTTTGTCTTTCCCTGTAAACATATTCTAAATTAGTGTACTGCTCTCTACAGCAAGCAGTGCACCAGTAGCCTCTACCTGTCGGGACTGTGCGGTGAAGTTCAGTTGACTTCTAAGTTAGCTGCTGTCCTATTAACGTTACCTGCTGAAAAGAACAAGCTAGTTTTGTAGCGCTGAAAGAAGAACCGTCCAGCTCCTCTGAGATGAAAACGACCTGCACTCGGAAGCACTTCTCTAACTCAGATGAGGCTCCTTTACATTTATTCCTCAGCCTCAGCTCAGATTTTCTCAGGAGAATCTATTTGTACCGTGGACGCTTACTTTTTCGCCATCCTTTAGCGGTGCATTATGGGCAATGAAGTCCGGGGTGTGTTCAAGAGCACAAATCTCTCACTGTACAGACTTATTCTTCTTTGTTTAAGACAGAATAATGGGATAATAGGAAGGATATACAAATAAAGCAGGGTTAAAATTCAGAAAACACTGTGAGCACTAGACTTTAGAGGTCAGGGTTGATTTGATTCATGCCAGAAAGAGAAACTGTATCAGACAGCATCGTGCTCTGGAGACTGGAAGGTCTTTGACAATCTGGAGAACAAAAGAAAACCCAGTGATTCTGTTGCTCGTCTACATTAACCATCATCCCCTAGGATGGCACCAGCGAGGTCCTCCACTGGTAAACCAACACTGAAATAAACGATCCAGGGTTTACAGTTTCAGGGCTGATGCTGATCAGCGTGCATTAGTGCAGAGAGTGGCCCTTATTGATCTGTACTTTGGGATTCACTCTTGGAAAAAGCCGTGCAATGGATCCCTCGAATACGTTTGGGATGGATATTCCTCTCAGAAATGTAAGATGAGTGCTTTTGTAACTTGATTTGTTTTTCAAGCGCAAAAGCAGAAGCGCACATAAAAGTACACAAACTTAGAATAAATGATAGCGGATGCTTATGCTTTTTATACAAGATGATTTACTTTTAAATTACCTTCCTGCGTTTTTGCATTAACACTTCTGCTACAAATCACATACTTCACCTCTTTTCAAAGCATACCCTATACTGTTTTATGTTTTGAATTACTTTCTTACCATTAGTTTTCATTAGTATAATATAGTATGAAAATCCTTCCAGTTCATTGTGAAAATGAATTTGTATTGTCTGCTTTTATTGTTAACTTTGTAATAGCATTGTAATGTAGAGGCAGTTGTAAGTCCTGACTGATTTTCAGTGTTTTGCAGTCCAGTGCAGTCTGTATTGAATTACCATGCAACATTAACACAACTCTGATAAAAAGCAGATGATGTTTCTGTCATGGATTACCAAACTCAAGCAACTTCCAAGTGTCTGCCAACTGATTTTCACACCATGTTTAAATAAACTAAAGCAAAGGCTTCCAAGATAATAAAAAACACAACTGTGCACCTAGATAAATGCTCAGGTATGTACACATGATCTGCCATAAAAAATAAAAAGTAAAAACACAACAAAAAGTAAAACTACTAGTCTGTATTTTGATGCTAGTTGGCAGCCAGGTGGCGCTATCTGTCAGCATTTTCTGCTTGAATCCACAGCGATAAAACCATTTGCTGTACTCTCAATGAACCTACAGTAAAGCTGCATAAGAATGCCTCCTTCTGTAAATACATATACTACATAACAAAAGTTACATAGTCTCACTGAGAGTCCATTGTCAAAAGCTGCTTGTCATATGTTTTAAAGAAAATATCCTGATGCAGGAGCATAAAGGCATGTACAAAAGACTGCCATTATACAGACAACCAGAATCACAGACTCAGACAGTTAATTGTTCCATTGAGCCTGGCACAGCTCAAGCCATAAAGGTCCATTATCCTCTGCTGGCCAGAGCAAGAGCAGACCTACAGCCCCACAGTTCTGACAGCTTGTCCTGGGCTCTGTCCGTGTGTCTGCGCTGGGTCTGTCTGCGCAGCTTTGCTCTGGCCTTCTGCTGGTGGGTTTGACTTGGCGGACTGTCCCTCCTCCTCCAGTCCCGCCAGCCTGCTGCTGACCTCCCACATCCTGCGAGCTGCCTCCTCATCCAGGGCCTGGGGCGCTGGTTCCTTTTCTGTCATCACATCATAGTACCTTCCCGTCACCCCCTCCATCTCCTCGGACACGGCCAGATAGACGCTGGGCTGGGCCCCCAGCTCTGGGCTCTTCACCAACAGGGAGAAAAAGGGATCTGTAGGGGGGGTTGGTGGAGACCACAGGTTTTGCTGGTTTAAACTCAGCCAGAAGGGGGTCTTTTAGAGCCTATCAGAATCCAAGTACTATATTAAATTAATCAGCCAATGTCAGGTACTAACTGGATTCATGTTGTCTGTGGTATATAACGAAAGGAAACACTCACATGAATGTGCATCAATAACATTTGTTCATTTCCAAATCTGGCACACGTTGCAGATTGTTATTATCTCCTTCACTGACTGTAAACGTTCTCAATAACAAACACTGTTCTCCCCACAGTGGAGGATCTTTATTACCCCTGAGTGCATGTAATAAAGAAAATACTCATTGCGGAATAAAAAAAACAAACAAGTACTTTCACTGATGCCCAGAATAAGTACTGGGAAGCTGTATCAGCAACAACATGGGTAGCACTTGTGTACTTTGATTTCAGAGGTTTTAGTTGAACTATGATATAATAAAGGTTTTCTAAGGGGTTTGAGATGATTTTAGCAAATTTTATCTGTGGAGGGAAAACCTTGTAACAGTGATTTGAGTGATTTTGAAGTATTACATGCTCCCGTACTGGTTGAAAAAACTTGCTAAAACCTTTGAATTTATGAAGCAAAACCAGTGGTGGAATGTGAAAATTTGAGGTACTTGTACTTTACTTAAGTATTTCAATTTCATCCCACTTTATACTTTATACTTCACTACAATTCAGAGGGAAATATTGCACTTTTTACTCCACTACATGTTTGACAGCTACATAAATATACAAATTACTTTACATAAAAAACATATAATGAGCTTATACATTACAATGCATTGTTATGGATGAAATTACCCAACAGTATATGAAATAGCAACCAACTACAGCGGTAAATGCTTCTTATATAATAGTACACCAGTCACAGAGGCTATTTTTCTTCACTGAGTACTTTTACCTTTGATACTTTAAGTACATTTTGCTTAAAATACTTATGTTACTTAAGTACAATTTTCAAAGGAGTATTTTCGCAGTGTGGTATTGCTACTTTTACTTAAGTAAAGGATCTGAATATTTCCTCCACCACTGCCCAAAAACCAAGAAGACAACCTTAAATCAAACAGCATAGTGAGAAAGCTAAAATGAATGTTTTTTATTTTTCATTTCGTCAGAGTTTTAAAGTTGAAATTTTGTGGAAATGTTATGCTTACTTATACAGAACAAGTAGATAAGAATAGAAAGTTCACTGATGAGACCAGTGCCGCATATCAGACATTATACAGCCTAAGCTGATTGTTGCATATGCATTAGGTAAGCATTTATTGATTTCTCTAACTTCAGAATCCAATAAGGAAGCAGGATACTCACTGAGCACAGAGCTCGAGAACTGTGATTGGTGCAGACCCGTGTGCCTCCCGAGCTCCGTGGCAACAACGCCTGGGTGCACAGCATTCACCGTGACTCCTGTGCCTGTTACACACACACACACACACACACACACACACACACAGCATTGTTTAAAAATATATATCCAATGGCCAATTACAAACAAGAACATAGGCCGTACTCCCTCCCACACATGCCCACATATGCAACAGCCAGTAGACTTGCCTTGTAATCGCTTGGCGAGCTCTCTGGTGAACAGAACATTGGCAAGCTTGCTCTGACAGTACGCCTGCTTGGTATCAAACTTCTTCTTCTCCCAGTTCAAGTCCTCGAAGTCAATCTTTCCAACGATGTGGGCGAGTGAGGCCAGGTTGATCACTCTGCTGGGGGCGGACTCTTTCAACTTATCCAGCAGAAGATTTGTCAACAAGAAGTGGCCTGGAGGAAGACAGAAACTATTGGAATCAGGTAGCGATGGAGTAAGGGATAGCTCAGTAGAATGTAAAGATCATTTAAATCTATTTTCTTGCAGAGAGCTTAGAGAAACAGACACCACTGTCTGTCTAAATTAGTAAGTACCTAAGTGGTTAACTCCAAACTGCATGTCGAAGCCGTCTTCTGTCTTCCACGCTGGACATCTCATGACTCCTGCATTGTTTATCAGTACATCCACACTCTGCTCCTCTACAGGACAATAAAGATAACATTGTGAACAACAGAAAGTGTTACTCAATGTGCTTTATTTTCTCCTCCTTATTTATTAACTGCACGCAATATATTTTGTTTCCTCACCTTGCTTGATTCTTTCTGCAAACTCTCGGATGGATTTCATGGAGGCAAGGTCGAGGTGACGCGCGTAAACGTGAGGATTCAGGGTCTTCCCTCGTATTTCCTTCGCAGCTTCCTCGCACTTCCCCATGTCCCGACATCCCATAATGATCCGACCCCCTGATGACGTGAGAATGGGAATAGGAGTGTGTCATTGAGAGCGAAATGACTGCTGAAGATTTTATATATTGTGTATTTATGCACCAAATCAAAGTGACATCATATTTTCTCCACACCTCTCCGGGCCAGATCCCGGGCGGTCTCTTTCCCGATGCCTGAGTTGGCTCCTGTTATAACCACAGTCTTCCCATTAATGGTGGCCTTACTAGTACACCGGCCTCCAGTCACATGGTTCCTATGAGAGGAATTAAAACAAAGTTCGGTGCCAACTTATTTAAGCACTTGAGATTGTAACATCTCGTCATGGATTTCTCTCAATCTAACGCAAAACTTGACTTTTTGTATCTTGTCTACCTTGTACCTCAAACAATTGTAGCTTGTCATACCTGTGTATATTATATAACAGCCCTTACCCCTCATCTCACAATGAATCAGCCCAATGCATTTATTCAGGAAGATGTCTAGCTGTACATTAGAGAGCTCCTGTTATAGGTCTGCATCACTGTTTATCCTTAAGTAACTTCTTAATAATAAATAATTAAAGGCTGTGCACAGGTGCTTTCAATTACTCTATGTTTGTAATTATTACATGGTGTCACCAAACTCTGTGCGCACCCACTAAGTCTTGAGAAGAGGTCTAATCAGCAACCTAAGTGTAAACACCTTTGTGGGTTGACTATGGTTGTTTAGGGGCTTTAAAGTGGGTCCTGCTTCATTGCCTAGTCACGAAGAGGGTCCCTGTGTCAAAATCTAGTTTTAAGACCTTCATTATTTCTGTGTTGTGTTTATATCTTGCATATATGTTGTATATTTATGTGTTTAATCAAATTACCACACAGCAAACTTGGGGAGAAATAAGATTACAGAATAGCAATACTGCACAAATTGTACAAAGAGGGGGAGGAATTGGGGTTAATAGGGGCCAAACAGCTCAGTTTTGCCCAAGGGCCCGCCTCACAGGTTAATGATTAGGGACTCCAGTTCTATGAGACACACAAAGTAGGGATTTTTTTTTTGTTTTTGCCAATCTTCACCAAAGTGACTTTGGTGCTGGTCTTGACTTGAAGTCACTAACTGTTGTGGCTCATCAATTCACGTCACGCTGTTCTATCTCATTAAGTAAGATAACGCGTGGAATAACAAAGAATTCCCTTAAGTTCACACTAGCTTTATTAACTGTGAATGGGTGAGCAGAATGTCATTAACACCTTCACAGTTTATTCAATCCAATACAATCACCCTGTTATAAATGCTGCCTTTGTGAAGCATTTCCAACTACACAACTGAGCCAATGAGGCTGCACTTTGTGGGGTTGTTGTACTGGATTGTATAGTAGCCCAGTAGTTAAGTGTTGACCACTCACTATGGGAGGAAAAATACTACTTACTTAATAACATGACAGAATTAGGCTGCCTGACAATATAATGCAATCCAGTAGAACAACAGCAAAGTTTTGAACCAACACCTCTCTGACAGAGTCTCAGCAAAAATTGAATTTTATGAAAATGTACGTATTCTATACATTAGATACAGACTTAATAGCATATTGGTATCAGCAGCAAATGTGACACATACAGTGTAAAGTATACAGTTACATCATGATACAGTGGCCTTATGTCATATTATGAAGAGTTACTCACTTCAGTAAAACAGCGCATCCAAACACTGTTCCAAAAACTGAAACCGGTAAAATATATTTGCTCATGACTCCCGAATAATGCTGCCGACAAAATATACATTCAAAAACGTTTTAACACTGTTTCCACAGCTGGTTCGGCAACACTCCTGGAGCACAAGGTTACGCGCGCATGTTTTTTGCGTCATCAACTACTACTAACCAACCGCGAGGAGCAAAGAACCAATGGCATTGTGGGAAATGTAGTCCCAATTGATATTTCCATCCTAAAAAAAACAATAACCAAAAAAACGAGATTTCTGTTTTTTGCAACATTACTGCGTGCAACATAAATACTTGTAAAAAGTACTGTAAGAATAGTTAGAATAAGAATAATCTTTACAGTTAATTCTGACTGTTGCTTTTACCTCTGAGATGTGTGAAAATGTCGTTAGCTCAGGGAATCTACTCTATATTGTGCATGTACTGTTTATGGGTTTTATTTTTTATCATTTAAACCTGAGATGCATTATATTCTGGAAACATACCAATTTAATCTCTCGATTGCATTTGCATTTGTTGCATTTGGTTTCATGAGAATGTCCCTGTGATGACATATTGGAAATGAAAATGGCATGAGAACAAAATAAAATAGGAGCTAAGGATGAGATACTGCAGGGTTTTATAGGAGCACTTTGAGTCAGCAGAGAGGGACAGGACTATATGATTCAATGGGGGAGGGTGATGTGACTGTGAGCTGTTTTTTCTGTTTTTGGATCGTGAAAAAAGATGTAAAATGAATGGTGTTGTGACTGCAGTCGGAAAGTCATTCTAGTCAGGTGAGACTGGGAGCGTCAGAGGGAAGAGAGAGCTAAAATAAGAGACAGAGAGGGGCTGCTGTGGAGGGTCACACCAGTGCCTGGAGGTGTGAGGGTGGGGTAGAGCTTTGAATACCAGCAGAATGCTTTTGAATTCAACACTTACCTTTTTTTTCTCTCTGCCTAAATGTTACTCCACATGTTCTCTAAAGTGAAAAAAATCTCTCTTCTGTTCAAAGTTTAAGTACCTGCTGTTCAAAGCAAATGTTGCTGAATTCTCCAGAGATTTAGTTGGATAGCTTTTCTCCCAAAAGTATAGAGTTTGGAATGGGGTTAAGATTTCAAAGAATGTCGACAGAGAAAAGTTTTTAAAGTAAATATTGTTCGATAGTCGACATATTCATACTCATTTATAGACAAGAATAATGAGAATAATGTGTGCCATCTGCAAGGTGACTTCAGCCCCACTCTACTTCCCTCCTATTTCCTCCACTTTTTTTAATGACAAAATCATCCATGGCAAATATAACTCAAAGACTCTCACAAGATTAATTTACTCATCAATTAACAGACACATTAAATGGAGTTTATGGCATGCCCTGACAGTTTAAGGCATACTTTCATGGTTGTCCACGATTTTGTCTGCACAGGTAGAAGAACACATAAACTGTATCTTTTTTTGAGCAAGTTTTAGTTTTTGGTTTTGTTGTAGATTCTAGTCCTAACTCTGCTCTAATAACAGAGCAGGTGAAATAAAAGTTTAATCTAATTGTGGTGCACAAAGGCATATTACTCCACAAACTTCAAGAGACCCCCTCAGCTTGAGACCCTGTGTAAATATCCCTCCACTATGACACTGCAGTTTATAGGGCAGCTACTGTAGGACACAAAGTAACAGCATAAACTCTGCACGAAGATGAATTTGAGGACAGTGAAAAAACAAGGCCACCCCTTTGCAACAAGATTTGGAAAACTTGAGGTGACACATAAAAAGTAAAAACTAGGACGTGGATCTAGTGTCTGAGGAGGGGAGCGGAGGAGAGGGAGGAGCAGACCTGCTCTATTTGTTCACAGCTCAGAGGTGTGTCCCCCCGGTGTGTTTGACCCTCTGTGCTCTCCGCTGTCAGCCCACAGTGCTTGACCTTCACTATGATTTATGACAGCTCTGTTCCCAGGATAACCCCGAGGAAACTCTTCGCCTCGCTGCCTGTTTGGCCTAGCTCTGCTGTGTGAGACACCTGAATGTCTCAAAGAGGTGCTGAAGATGCAGCTATTCAATATCCACCCACCTCCTCAACGAGGATAAAAACAACCCCGGGTCAAATTATCTTTTTTCAGGAAACAGGAAGATCATATTCCCCTGTACTGACTTTTTTTTTGAGGCTTCATTCTTCCTTTCGTCCTGATCCTGGACTGCTTGAAAACAGCTTATCTTTCACTCTTCATATAATCTGAGCCTGACCTGCATCTCTTCAATGTGAATCTGGGCTTGGAGAACACACATAGAAGAAAAAGTAGAAACCGAGTAGAGTAGACCGAAAAAGTATATGCAGGAAAGAAAAACAATAAGTTATAGAAATAAAAATAAGTTGTGTGACTGACCAAGACTGATCAAGATTTACCAAGGAACTTCATGAGCACAATCTTTATTTATGTAAAACAGCTTCCAATCATTCCAGCTCTCCAAACCCATCAAGCCATCTGATCAGTGGTCTTTGGTGATGAAGCATTAAGGTTAACTTATCCCTGTTATGTCGATGCTATTTTCTCAGTCCAATCTGTTCTGGTTGGCAAACATGCCTGGCAGGAGGCCTGTTGTTAAACATGTACAGTAAAGGGGAGCTGCCAGGACAGTGAATTAATTGAAAGTCTTGCCTCGCTGTTACCTAATAAGGACAGTTGGCAAAGTCACCGCGTGAAGTACTTGAGGCCATGAGCTGTTGAATTATGCAAGAGTGGAGCAGCTTGCTCCTTCAAAGCATGAATCAAAAGTAAAAAGCTCATGGACGCATTGAGGTTGGACGGTTGGATGGGAGCATCCAGGCGCTAGGACCCGGGACACGTGAGCGTATTAGTTTGCCAGAGGGTGGAGACGGTGAACAATGAGGGAGCTGACTGGTAGGACCAGCAGAGGAGCAACATCTGAGACCAACCCCCCCTCTCATCCCCATAGTCCCGCTGGACAGACGGACAAAACAGGTTGACGGGCCGACAGTGAGAGCAAGACGCTGAGTTTAGAGAGAGCGGGAAGATGCAGGTTTGTCCATGCATGCTGCAGAGAGCAGAGGTTTGCTGAGCCCCCCTGTGTGGATGTGAATGAATGGGTTTGTGTCAGTGTGTGTGTGGTGCTGAACTGGGTCATGCGGACCACTGGAGGAGCAAAAGATAAACACGCACCCTCCTCCCGCTGCTGGCAGGTTGAGATGGTGGGCGCTCAGAGGAGGGATCCCAGCCTGTGTCCTCATCTCAGCATCCAGCATCAGATGATGCTTTGATTTAATCCGCCTCCAAAAGAAAGTCGCACACTGAAGAACATCTCCAGAAACCGGACAGGAATCGTCTTGCTCGGGCAGAAGGCGAAGCACAACGACGGACCTCATCCAATCTTTGTGAGCTGAGAAACTGAAGGGTTTTGATGTTTTTAAGGGACCTGCACGTTTTGCTTAGCACCTGATCGATAACTTCCTTCAAACGAGGAGATCCATCCATCAGTTTCACGCAGACCCCAGCGGACCAGAGCTGAGCAGCTCTGCTCGCCGAGCGGATGCAGGACCATGGAGGAGAGAGACAGGTCGCCAGCAGGTGAGTAACACCTAGATGCACATCATGCACCCTGAGGTGCCTGAAACCGGGTCAGTCTACAAGATAGGCTACTGTAAGAAAGACAGGGAGACAAAAATAAGGTTTGGAAAATGTCTATTAATATGTATCAGAATGGATCACTGAAAGCCTAAGTGCTTGGGTTTTTTTTAATATTGTGCAGTTGTTTTTTATTTGAAGAGCTTGGATTTGTTTTCTGATGCACTGATTGTGGGTAACTTTGTGTTGTCTGAACTTTGACTCTCTCTCGTGGACAGTATTCATATGAATAATAAATTCGTCTTTAAAAGCCCGCTGTATAATAAAGCGTCAGTGTCAGCAGTTATTATACAGCGCTACAGCTTTATTTGCCATTAGGCTATGATTAACTCTAACTAGTGTTAATGGCTGAGCTGCGACTTAATTTCTATTTTCACCCACATTACTCGTGATACCCGCACCTATTTGTTTCACTCTGCTTTTGTGATTCAGTCTGTGGTAGATGGATGCGAGGGCATCCGGGGCACTCCACTTTTAATGGCCCTTTTATACTTTGTCCAGGGCAGACAGGTGATATCTCATCGTTAATGCCGTCTAATGCATTTAAATGAGCAGCTGATTTGATAGAGCAAACCCCGTAAAAGCAAAGCCTGGAGGCTGGTAATGGACTCTAGGCTAAATGAAACGCAACAGCAGCCAATACACATGGATTTGCTTTTGTCACAAACATTGTATTGGTCGAGAGAAGCAGCAGTGATGGTTTGGACCTTACTTTAAAAGAGTAGTTCCTACCAAAATCAGATTCAGATTCAAAGTACCTGGAGCAGGTATGTGTATTATTGCCCCAAACACTGTAAAATCGTTATGCAGACAGAATGCTGCCATTGTTTTATACTGTTTAAACATAAGCAATTTTACTAAGCATTCAGTTCCACCTGAATTAATCATCACATTTAATATGCATGGCAATGGTAGAAAATGCTGCACTTTTAACATTAGCAATCTGAAAACAAACACACCTTAAAGAGCAGACACATATATGCATATTTTAGCATGGGATATTTAATGAAAGTGGAGCCCACTTTGCAAACTTAATTATAAGACCAAATCTTCCTTAAAATTGACCTTGAATAAAGCAAAAATATTCTAGGAGTCTATAGAAATGTCCCAAACATGGCCTGCAAAACTAGGAGGGTATCTGCTTCCACAGCAAACAGATTAAAGGAATATTGCTGCAATATTATGGCTTCATATGGAAACAGCAGATCCCAGACAACGACCCAGTCCAACAGCTGGCACAGACACAGCAGCTACACCCATCGTTGCCGCTCACATAGCCACAAATCTCAAAGAAACGCAAAGTGACGTTAAAACAACGTCTTACAAAATTTGAATCAGTTAAGTAAAAGGAAACCAGACTCAGCAGACACGGTCTATCAATAGATTAGCTTCTGTAGGAAAACATGGCTGCTCAGAGAACAGAAATGATGCAAACACTGTCAATTAGGACACATAGAGGACAAGAAGCATTTTGTTTTACTCTTGTTCAAAAGTGTGTGCCCTGCTGAGTGAAAATAAAGACACAACACAAATATCTGCAGATTACATCCTAACCTGCCATTATGTCAGTGACAAAACAGCTGCCTATAATGATACCCCTGTCAATCAACGTATATACTGTGTACATGTGTGTATGTGTGGGCGTTTTCATAGTCTGAATATGAGTCTGAACTATGCATAATTTGCATTCATATGTGTGTTTACTGTAATTCATATTCTCCATTTTCCCTATTAACGATAATTAACAATTATAACGTAACGTAAAATAATGTATTATTTGGTTAATCAATGTTTGATTTATGTACAGTATGTTCTTGTTTTTAATTGTCTTGTATTTTACATTGTGTCCTATGCTTGGCTAATATCCAGTCACGCAATTAGAGAGCATAGTTGAATTTGAATGAGAGAGAGAGAGAGAGAGAGAGAGAGAGAGAGAGAGAGAGAGAGAGAGGTTGAATGCAGCCTCAGCAATCAATATAAGTGCAGTGATTGTGTGATTGTGGTTAGGGGCTATTGTGTGTCACAAATCACCATATATTGTTAGTTTGCCTTAAAGTGGAGGGTGAAATGGTCTGAGAAAAAAAAAAAGTAGCAATGTCCTCCTTAGCAGTGCTGTTACATCATTTACCCCCCCACCCCCCACCCCCTTTAGACCCCATTTTCTGAGCTCATATTAGAGTCCCATTTCTACCATGTATTTGACATCAAAGGGACGCAGTCTATAGCATGTGGTACAAAGGGAGGGATGCTTCAGTTCAGTCTCATTGGATTCCCCCAATCTCTCTCTCTCTCTCTCTCTCTCTCTGGTCACATGGAGCCTCCTGTTGGATCTTGAGGCTACTGGATTGGGTTAGAGTGGGGGTTAGGTACACTATGTTTCCTGGGTAGCTCATTGCAGTGATATTTCACAGCTAAATGATTTTTTTGCAGGACATGATAAACAAAGGGTGACTGTGACATGGCATTTATAATCATATGCTCTACAGTTTCTTATCCCAAACTACAATATTGATGTATTCTGCAGTGGGAATGTTTTGTTGTTGGTATTGTTTTTACATACATATTTTATTTTTAAGTTGTGCCCATTTTTTCTTTGATGGACATGTGTGGTCAACATACAGCACTCAAGCCAAGTGTCCTTGTAGTACCACCACCCATAACCAATTTCCACTCTCAGTCATTGTTTGGATCCCTTTAACCTTGGGATATCCCTCCTCGAGGTCTTAGGTCATCCCAGCAGATGGGCCAGTGGCCAGCAGCGTTTCCGCCAGGAACCTTCAGCAGGTGGTAGCTCCATGGGGTGTGTAACATACAGTAGAGAGAGGGGGGTTTGGTTGATGGGAAGGACAGTAGAGGCGAGGCAAGTCAGGGACGGGTTACACAGCACTCTGTCCCAGCAGGGATCCTCCATATGGGCAAGCAGGCAAAGCTGAGAGCGGGTGATTTGTCAAAGTGAGTGTCCGTGGCCTAGGCTGCTGGTTCACCTATCACAGCACAGCGGGAGGTTTCTTCAGCCGTGTGTTGATGGAGGCACTAAACCCACCAACTCACCGGCTCTGATGTTCTGTGCAGCAAAGGAAGGCGATTCTGTTTTTTTTTTATGCCTGAGTAGGGAACAGAGTGTCCTGACTGCAACTGGCTGTCACGAGGAAGCCCATTTGGCTCTTGATGGAGTGATAGATTGTTTAGGATCACAGTGATTTGTTTTCATCCTACGCATCCACACTGAGGGACACAGGCAGATAGACAAAAATACATACCATCTATATGTGTGTCTATGCATGCAGTTGTTTTATTTTCAGGCAGACAGTGACAGAAACCACATCAGTCACATCGTATTTCACTCACTGTTTTCCCTTTGACCCAGAGGCAAGGCACGTTGGGCATTTTGACAGTAAATTGGACACGGGAGATCAGTCTTCACCCATAATGACTCTTCTGCAGAGAGCAAAGCAACTAGTCCATTAGTAATGGAGAGAGGTAGAGATGTGAGGCAGGCTCTGCAATCTATTTATTTCTTTCATTAGTCCCTTGTTTACATTTTCTGGAACAGACAGGAGACAACGAGGAGAGGAGGAAGGAAGGCTGGACTAAAAAGGGCAAACACTGTGTGTAAAGCTGCTGACTCTGATACCCCCTCACACACTAGATAGATGCTTTGTTTACATTAAAATGAATTTGTCACAGATGAAAGTGCAACATAAATTTTATTGCCTGAAATTGAATCTTTTCCACAACTTCAATTTAGCTCATCTCCTATGTGTGAATCTGTATTCATGCTCGAACCTCACCTCACCAAGTCTTTATGTGCTAATCAATGTCTTGTCACAGTTCATTGCAACTGTATCGCTCACATAATTTACACTGGGAGAGCTCACTGAATGCACAATTATTATCCCTGATGAGAGTCACATGACAATACCACAGATAAAACGTGTCCACTCGCAAGCTCAGTTTCCTATGTGAACGAGTTGTTAATGTTACTACAGTTAGTTTTTAGAGAACAAATAGCCTTGTTATTGAAGACGACCTTGAACGTACTTAAATATGTGAACAAGAAAGAGTCTGCAGCCATGCTAGCGGCTCTGTGACGCTGTACTTAGGCACAACGGAGCTTTGAGCTAAATGCTAACGTCAGCATGCTCATAATGACAATGCTCAACAGGTATAATGTTTACCATGTTCACCATCTTAGTTTAGCGTGTTAGCATGCTAGCATTAGCCAATTAGCACTAATGACAAGGTACAGCTGAGGCTGATGGGAATGTCATTAGTTTTAGTCATAAACCAAAGTAGTGGATAAATTCAAGTTATGACCCGATGATGGCGCCAGATGAAAGGTTAAGGGATCACCACAGTTATTACAGTTCATCCTGAAACATGGGAACATGATTTTTTGTACCATATTTTATGACAATCCATCCAATAGTTGTTGTGACTTTTCACTCAAAACCACAACTGGGAACTTCATGTTGGCGCTGGGGGAAAAGTCAGGGGATCACCAAAGCCAGTCGGATTCATCCTCAGGAGATCATGAATGTCTGCGGAAAACTTTTCAATAGTTTAGAAATAGAAAATTTCCAGCCAATAGTTGTTGAGATATTTTAGTCTGGATCAAAGTAGTAGGCAGATAGACCAAGCGACATACCAACATTGTCATATAGAGCCACGCTAGTGCTAGCATGGCTAAAAATAAAGCTTATCTCTGAGAACACTTGAAACTTGACCAGACTTCTTAATGAAAAAACTTCCACCTGAAGTCCACAGTAAGACCCAAACTCACAAGTGTAACCCTCAGAGGTCAGAGGCTAGAAACACACTGGACAAGAACACAGTCTGAGGCTGTTAAGAGACAGTCTGTGACAAGAGAGACGACTGCCAGTGGCATCACAGGGTTCATCTCTGTTCTCATCTCTAGCTAAGTGTTTATAGATGAAAAGGTCAACTGCTCCAGCAGTTTAATCTCATGTGTGACGCATGGAGTCAGCCACAACAGGTTTCCAGACCGTTGCTGTGCTTATTAGGACGTAAAACTGGATGTTTTGCCCTTTTCTAAGAGCAACCTGGTTTTTCAAGAGGGTAACACTGCGAATGCACTTAGCCTCTGTTTGAGTAATTGCTAAATGGAGCGAGATTGTCAATCTGTATTTGAGAGGAAATTAGTGGCTGGAAAACAGATTGTTGCTGCTGAGTGAAAAACTCATATCTCCATGAATTAGAAAAACAGGCTTGTTTTCAGACTGTGCATTTTTGAGTTTATTTACTGAGGTTTTTTAGACGGTTTTGAACAAGTTTCAGACACTCAAATGTCATTTTTCATCACAATTAAAACACAAAAATCCCAAATGTTGAAGTTACAAGGTCTTACCTCAGTGACAAAAACAAGTGAGCAGCCCAGAGATCTGTTTTTAAACGGCTTACAGGTGATTAACAATGAGTGTGGCTGGCTCAAAAACCCACAGACATTAAAATGTGTCTCAAGCCAAATCCTCATCTGTATGTGCAGAGTGTTGCTGTTACCTTGTCTTTAGCCGCCTGAAAGGACAGGAGAGGAGCAGAGGGCAGCATGGGAGATCAGTGGGGCATGTGGCTGTAGTCGAGCACGAATGCTCGACTGAGGCTCACAGCTGCTCCCTCTCAGAGGTAGGAACACAAAGGGCCTTTGATATAGCGTCACAGTGCGACTGATACACCAGAACCCCCCACCCCCCTCCCAAATACTCACATGCAGTCATCTCCCAGAGACCACATAACTTCATCCCCACACCTCCGGGGCACTACACTGCAGTTTCTGGTTCACATTTACGGCGTCATCGCAGCTGCGGAGAGCACCAGCTCCCAACCGCTCATCACATTTCAGGACTCTTAATCCAGTTCTGCAACGGAAATGAGTGCAAAGCATCCCGCGCTTTTGGGTGGGGTGTGCTTTTGTCTTGGTGGGAGCTGAGTAATGTGATTAAGATCCATGCTGGAGTGCTGCACATTCTGCCCGTGGAGCTGACTGGTAGAAGTGCCAGTAAACAAGCGCTGCCTTCGCTCTGCTTCATTTCTCGCTGATAGGAGGCCATGGGGCCATGCAGGGTGGGCGGTCAGAGGAAATGTGCTTCCAGTCTGTCTGTCTGTCCTATTTAAATGTTTAATCACCAAACCTGGACCACAGACTGATCTGGATAATGATCAACTTTCGTGTTGACCTGCTGAAGGCTATACAGTGGGCCCGCTCAGCATGAGTAGGCTACAATATTCATAGCCTCTTATATAACCATCTCCATGCTTATGATAAAATCAAGAAGCAAGTGTTATTTACAGAGATACATACGGTACACAGGGCACTCTTTCTATTTGCAGTGCTGTTTTTTTCTTCGACAAAGAGTAATGAGCCAAGAACACAAGGCTGCAAATGGTCGCATCCTATTTTTGTTTTTGCTGTCTAATAGCTATATTTATCACGCTCTTCCCACTAGATAGCTAAAGAACCTCAACACCTCCAGAGTGTCTGAACAAAACTTGTTTTCATCAACTGTACATTTGCCACTGTGCATCATTTCAGCTCTATTTCCCCTCAAAATGCACCTGACACTCGTCACAGACGTATTTGTGATGCTCTCGTTTAAACCAGTGGTGCTGAGAAACTGGCTGCAGGGAGAGAAGAACAAAGAGCAAAGCAGTTGTCTTTGAATGATGGATGATGATAAAAGGCCATCAGCAAAATTGTTTGTGCTGATTTGATGCCTATTAGGGTGCGTATGTGTGCGTGCTGTGCATGATTGGATGATTAAATTTGATTGTGTGTGTGTAGGGAGGGGGGTTGAAGAGAGACAGAGACAATGGGTAAGATCATTAGTCTGATCCACTTCATTTCCTCAAAAGGTCCATTTTGTGCGTTATGTTCAATAGCTTCAGTTGTCTTTCATTTTACTTACCGTTTGCTCAAACACTGTAACCGACGCTAACATGCACAGTCACTCATCTCTGATTTTTAATTTGTCGTCATTTGGCACATTTAGGGTGTCTGACTCCATCTGAACTTGCTATTAAAACAGCTATATTTTTCCCTCCTAGGATCAGTTTGACCTATTTCAAACTTGGCACTTTCGAAAATCAGCAATAACTTTTCCGTTGCAGTATTTTCTTTCTTTTTTCTTTTTTTCAGCTTCAGCAATGTGACCGAAATACTTAGAACGACCGCTCTGCAAACCAAATGTGTTTTCCAGGCAAAACTAAGCAACCCTCTTTTCTCACAGCCCCACTGATTCTAGTGTAGTATGTATGAACACTTCAGAGTGGTCACAGATGATTGATGACGTGCCTTACCAGCATGTATACACCTTGAAGCTGTCAGCTCTCTCCATTTGTTTCCATTTGTTAGTCCTTCTACCTGGCCATATTGATTTTCCCATAGCTGTCTGCCAGTAAGTGCTGTCTGAGACCAGCCATAGCTGAAAGCTGGCCAGAGTGATCTAGAGGGACAGCAGGAAGTCCAATACATTTACTGAAAGCACTTCCCCTGTTGATGCCTTTCCTGAATTGATTGTATGGAAATGAAGGTCTGTTAAAGCCTTCCTGATTTAACCACCCTTTGGGACACGATGTACAAGACAAGAATATATCGATGTGCGCCAACAAACATAAAGATAGTGAAGAGCATTCTGTCATGAACACAAACATGCACAGCATTTATATCTTCTGCCATCATCATAGCAGACGAAAACCTGGCTCTAAGCAGTTTTCTCTCCCCTTCATTTAGTCTGCCCCACAGCGTCAAGGCGAGCCTGTCTCTTTCTCCATCTGGGCCGGGACGGGTGGGCAGCGGCGGGGGCTCCCCTACATCCAAGATGGGCTACTGCGGAGGGGTGCCTGTGGAGGACATGCAGGCCCTGGCCATCACCTCTCTGTCGGCAGCAGACGTTGCCAAGCAATATGAGCACATCCGTGAGCTGGGGAAGGGCACGTACGGCAAGGTGGACCTGGTGGCACACCGGACGCAGGGTGAGATGGTTAAGGCATCAGGGGTTCAAAATGTCCGCTAACCCTGTCTTATTACTTGTCAACTATCTAATAAAGCATAAATACAAAAACTTAATTTTGGAAAGCAAATCCACATTATGAGGATAACCAGTTAAGGCAGATCAGCGTGTTATAAAGTCTCAAGGCACAGTGCCAAGAAATTAATTTCAGCACAGTTGAAAGGGTTTGTTAAGGATTTTTTTAGGTCTACTGTTTAATCCTTGGTTGTAAGAAAATCAAGGTTAGAGAGCTGGCTCAGTCTGAAAGTGGTATAACTAAGCATTGTAAAGGAGTGCAGAGTGAGGCTGAGAGGGCGGCGGAGAGCACTAAAGAGCCTCTGTATTTCTGCAGCTGTGATCACGAACAGCTGGTTGTATGTGTGTAATGGAGGTGAGATTCATTCACTGTAGATGTTTATATGAATGTAGCAGCTGTTACAAAGTCAGGGTTGGGTAGTTGGAAATGTCTCCACTCCCTTCGAGTGTCAGGTAACATTTCCAAATTCACTCTTAATTGCTTTGGATAACACTTGGAGTGTTTTGGATAGTAAAATGTTGGCACTGCTTATTTGATGTACAGGTTTAATACAACAGGGCTTAATTGTGTCTAATTTTCTACATGTTTATATCTGATTTTTGTAGGCAACAAAATGGCGCTGAAGTTTGTTACCAAGAACAAGACGAAGCTCAAGAGTTTCCTGCGAGAGTACAGTCTAACAGGCTCACTTAGCTGCAGCCCTTTCATTATCAAAGTCTTGGACGTGCTTTTTGAGACGGAGGACAGCTATGTATTTGGACAAGAATATGCCCCCGCTGGGGACCTTTTCGACATCATCCCCCCACAGGTAAAGCTATCATCCTTCCTTCCACCAATCACCATCCTCACTCAGCCAGAGCTGCTCCAATCAGTCGCCTTGTTCAGACACAGCGGTTTTAACAAGCTCTCCTGGGATTGGAGCCTTGTCTTCGTCCTGGTTCTCTCTCCGCGCGGAGCTCTCACTTTGCTTTAGTGCTATTCCAGTTGATGTGCTGGGAGTGCTTGACTTCAAGGTTCTTCTAAAGACTCATTAAAAATGGTTGCAGCGGAGACTCTTTTGTTTCAGTTTTCCTTTTTGGAGCGTAACACTTCTCACCCTGTACTTTCATGCCTTCACTCAATATAACCATCACCTATTCTTTTTAACAGTAACCTACTCACCACAAGCTCTTTTCTTGTATCACCTCCCATAGTCTCACCTCCTACACAATGTACTGTGTCTTTTAGACTGCATTAATCAAAATCTTCCCTATTTTTCTCTCTTTCTGTCTCTCATTAAAGTTATATTCTTGTCTTATTTTGTGTTCCTTAACTAGTGCTGTTATAGCGACTAGTGCTCTTATTGCTAAGCTGACCTATTTTCCTTGTCCAACACATTTCATTGTATTGTTGACCCCGTGTTAACCTACATATGACCAATAAAAGCTGAAACTGAAACACTTTCTCCTTCCCCCCACTTTCTCTTCTTCTCAGGTGGGTCTGCCAGAGGAAATGGTCAAACGCTGCATGCAACAACTGGGCTTGGCCCTGGACTTTATGCACAGTAAAAATCTGGTGCATCGGGATGTCAAACCTGAGAATGTGCTCCTATTTGACCGCGAGTGCCGCCGCATCAAACTGGCCGACTTCGGTATGACCCGACGCGTTGGCTGCCGTGTGAAACGGGTGAGTGGCACCATCCCCTATACAGCACCAGAGGTGTGCCGCGCTAGCCGTGCTGAGGGTTTCCTTGTGACTACCAGTCTGGATGTGTGGGCGTTCGGCGTGCTGGTCTTCTGTATGCTGACAGGCAATTTCCCCTGGGAGGCAGCGCTGCCGGCCGACGCCTTCTACGAGGAGTTTCGACGTTGGCAGAAAGCAGGGTGTCCTGTGGGAACCTACCCGTCTCAGTGGCGCCGCTTCACTGATGATGCCTTGCGCATGTTTCAGAGGCTGCTCGCCGCTGAGCCGGAAAAACGCTGTGGAGTCAAGGACGTCTTCTGCTTTGTCAAGTATGAGCTGGTCAGCGAGCTCAGGCGCAGAGCATCTTGCCGAGCCAAGAGAGGTGAGAGGTCAAGCTCGGGAGTGTGCACTGGCAGTTGCACTTCTTCCTCGTCCTCCACTTCATCACGTTCCTCCCACAGACATCCTGAGCCCTCCACCCCTCCAGGAACATCCTGCCTGCGGCCGGCACCCCTCAAACGTAGTGTCCTCTCCGACCCGTTATCTCCCAGAGAGGAGTCCGGACAGCACCAGTCTCCAGGCCGAGACAAGAACAAAAGCCAGATGGTGATGGCAACTGCCATCGAAATCTGTGTGTGACCACACTAATGTTAGCAGATGCGACTAGATGGCTTTTCACAGTAATAACAAGCTGTGAGAGGTGTTAATGACTATCACAGAGACTCCAGTGAAAAACAGGAGATGTACTTTAACCATGAAAGAGAAGCTCAGGATCACATCCCCGGCTGTGGAAATGGACATCATCAATCAGCAGTACAGACTTGGACAGCTTATCACTGGCACATGCCGTTTAGGTTTTGATTTGTGACCAAAGACTGCTTCCCAAGCTGAGAAGCCATGCAGGCAGTGTTTAAGAGTCCGCTGATGTTGCTCCTCTCAGCAGCTCATTCTGCCGTCCAGACATTTGTGTTTTCTGCCCATACACTGTGGTGGTGCTAATGATCATATAATTAGATACTCCATAAAAGCGGATTCTGTCTTTTCTCACTCATCACTCCATGTCTCTTTAATAGTGTTTATTTATCTGAGAATATAAGCTCCGGGGAGGCCAAAACTGATCAGGTGATGCTGTTCAGTCGGAGGCCGGTGATCTGGGGGTGAAACGCAACTACATTTGACTGCCATTTCTCAGACTTCCTGCCGACTTCCAATGCATAAAAGTGTTATAAAGAGAAAAGGAGAAAAAAAAAGAAACCTAAATGTAGCAGTTTGTATGAGATGTCTTTTCATGTAGGTGTCTAGACTTAGATACGTATTCTCAGTGATAGGCATCACCTCAGGACACTTCAGTGGGTCACTTCCTGTTTTATTATTAATGGAAATCCATTGACTGGCTGGAAAACACATCTGCCACTTTTGAACTGCTCTCAATGAGATTCATTCCCAGTGTAACACCACACAGTACAGGGATTGTACATTTTCTGAGTGAAAAAGGTGGTGATCAAAGAAGAGGAGAAGAAATGTCTTTTTATTGTTTCTTTTCTACCTTCTCTGTGTGTTTGGATGTGTATGTGTGTCAATGCTCAAGCACAAGATTTTTGTAAAGGAGGACAACTCAATGAAAACTATGACTCTATATTGTAAATAATTTGATATTTCTAGGAGTGCACTGTAATATCAGGTAGTTCCAATTATGTAGCGGTACTAATTTTCTACGACAGGGAAAGGGGTTTTAGGGTTTTACAGTTATTGTCGGGGCAATGCACTGTATGTAGCAACAAAATATGACAAAATGTACAGTATATCACAACAAATTATAATATAGAAATATGATCTAGAGCCTATCACAATGTATAACATGGTAGCAGCTGCTCTTCTCTTTTTTCTTTTATTGTTTTGGGTTTTATCTGAACTGAAGTTTTTTTGACCCAGGTATGACACACGAATTGGTGAATAGACATCACTCATTTCTGCATTTTCCCGTCACCTTATCACGAACAACATCCATTTCCTGTGTAAAATCCCCGTGCTTCCTGGTTGTCAATGAGTACAGCCCATTCTGTCATCATTCAATCAGTTAAAGCCACTGAAGGGCTGCTTTGCAGGTCGTCACTTTGCAAAATTAATTTCCCAGCATCACAAAAGCTGTTCCAATATTTGATTATCAGGATGCAACGTTAACACACAATCCCGACTGCTCAGAAGATGTTGCTGCACCCCCTGTGCTCACCTTTAATATCATCTTCCTGCCTCTCTCTGGGAATTCATCCAAATGTATCACTCAAATAGCAGAGCCCAGGTGTTTTTTGTCTGGAGGGATGACCTCTGTGTCAGCCATTGATGTTCTGTGAGATGATGAACAGCACACGGCTACAGCTTCCAAAGACTTACTGCTAATTATGAAAGCATCTAAAAAGCTCAGTATGTTCAGTGTGAGCGCTTCAATGCATGCTCATTACCATTATTTTTCTTGCTTCGATTGCGTTACTGTTATGTCAGTCAGGTGTATGCGTGTCTATGTCTGTGTGTGTGTGTGTGTGTGTGTGTGTGTGTGTGTGCGCGTGAATGTGTGCTTGTCTTCACTTTCCTTTTTTCCCCACTCCTCCCATGACAGCCCATCAGCTCTGTCACTATAGTGACAGTGCCGGTGCTCCTCTGTTTCGGCTTCTGTCCTCTTCTTGAAAATCAAGTCTAATTGAGCCCAAATGAAACAACTGGTCACCAACCCCCTCCTCCCAGTCACCCACAGCTCCTCATGACAGTTGCTTAGCTTATTATACCGAATGACACATTTCTGCAGATACACATTTTCCTGTATTTTATGAGCCAGTTCACAGACCAAAGTCTTTATCCAGTTTCATCAGACTTAATCGAAGCTGTTGATGGTCCCTATATATTTCCCCTGTCTCTTTCCATCCTTACTCTTGATTCTACAAAGGTGACCTGATTGAGGCTGAAGACTGTCAAAGGGTTGTATTGTGTGCTGAGATGCTGGCTGCCTCATAGGATCTGTCAAAAGGTAATCTGTCAGTAGATTGTAGTGAATGTGAATTAGCCTTGCACTACATCTTGCTATTCTGTCTGTGTGATAATGTGGGATCCACATACACAGGGATTAGATGGACGGTTTGCATAAGGTCATATAAAGTAATGCAACTCAATGTAACGCAACTCAAAATAACTTAATGCAACATAATGTAACTTAATGTAATGTGGCGTAACATACTGCAAAATGTTAAATAACACAACATTATGTAACGCATCATAACATGACGCATCATAACATGGCACTTCATAACATGGCACTTCATAACATGTGTTATATAACGTAACGCCTCATAACTTAACGCATCATAACATGATGCATCATAATGTAACGCATCATAACTTAACGCATCATAACGTGACGCATCATAACTTGACGCAACATAACATGACACAACATAACATGACACATCATAACATGACACAACATAACGTGACGCATCATAACTTGACACATCATAACATGACACAACATAACGTGACGCATCATAACATGGCATTTCATAACATGCGTTTCATAACGTAATGCCTCATAACTTAACGCATCATAACATGGCACTTCATAACTTGCGTTTCATAACGTAACGCCTCATAACTTAACGCATCGTAACATGACGCAACATAACATGACACAACATAACATGACACAACATAACGTGACGCATCATAACTTGACGCATCATAACTTGACGCATCATAACATGAGGCAACTCAATGTGACGCATCGTAACATGATGCAACGTAACGACACATCATAACATGACACATCATAACGTGACGCATCATAACTTGACGCATCATAACTTGACGCATCATAACTTGACGCATCATAACATGACGCATCATAACATGAGGCAACTCAATGTGATGCATCGTAACATGATGCAACGTAACATGACACATCATAACATGACACATCATAACGTGACGCATCATAACATGACACATCATAACGTGACGCATCATAACTTGACACATCATAACATGACGCATCATAACATGAGGCAACTCAATGTGATGCATCGTAACATGATGCAACGTAACATGACACATCATAACATGACACATCATAACATGACACATCATAACGTGACGCATCATAACTTGACACATCATAACATGACGCATCATAACATGAGGCAACTCAATGTGACGCATCGTAACATGACACATCATAACGTGATGCATCATGACATGACGCAACATCACGTATGTATACATAGAGCCCCCCCACTTGACAAGTGACACAGATGTGAGCAGCTGTGGCTCTGTTAAACATCATGTAGACATTAGCATCGTTAGACTACTGTCAGCTGTTGCAATGTTGTTTCTCATTGACTGTTATGACAGGAATTGTCAAGTTTAATGATGAGGTGTCAAATTATATCAAGTTTTACTGAAGCTCTAGAGAGTAGCCTTCTGTTCACCCAGTTTATCCTGATCCAATGATCTAACAGTTTTCTGCCAGCAAGTGTTGTTGTAGAATCGAATGTAAATACTGTATGTATTGTGTCTTTAACAAAACAAAAAAAGAATGAACAAAATGTTAATATATGTTGAAATAAATTTATGCACCACATTTTATGACTCCAGTGTATTTCTGTGGGTAGTCTGAAATGCTGTGGCACTGTGTATTTTTTCTGCCAGTGTAGGCAAAGCTAATTCGGCCCAGCTTTGTATGGTCCCCAGACTGCACATTAGATGAAGGTCAGCTTGAATCACATGTGATTTCCCGAGGCTTTGGTCTGGTTTGCCAGCGAGCCCCAAGACTATTTTAATATGCTTACTTCCTTCAGAAAGCCCAATTAACACATCTGTAGATAGGAGTTATCTGCTGCCCTCAAAGAGCAAGTGAGTTCAAGGACGGTTAGAATACGGCACTGAAGATGAGAACAGCTATCAGCCCGCCACCCCTTCATACTCAGCTGGAGGAGTTTGCTCAAGTTTTTATCAGACTGAGTTTAGACAGAAGGCGCTAAGCTGTGGTGTATCTGCCACTGAGAAAAGCTAATCAGTTAAGACGGTGCAAGAGAAAGGAAAGGTCAACCATGACATGCAGGGCTTGTGTAGTGAGTGGAAGCTTGTCCTTTGTGATAGCCTGTTCTCTGCCCTTTAAGGGCCACAGCAACCTAGTGGCAATGTAAGAGACCTAATTGTGCTAGCCCCAACGCTCAGCTGAGAAGATGGAAGATGCTGAACTCAGGCTGAGCCAAAAAGTGGAGGCATTTAATGCAGGCTACACTTGAATTTAATGGACCAGATCACCTAAATCACAGAAGCACAAATATTTCCCTCATTTATACCTCGTGCTATCTATTATTTTCTGGCCAAAGCATCAACACAGCAACTTGTCTTTCCAGAAACAATGTCAGAGTTTCTCAGGATATCTCATGTTGCTATTGCATTATTCCTGATCTCCAAAACTATCTTCTTGGCTAGATTCCAATAGGGTTAAGTAGGAAAACGTGTTTTTTTTTTCAGATTGGGCTGAACTGACCCTTTAAAGGTTCAGCAATGCTGGATTATTTCTTAGCTGCAGCTTTTAAAAACCATTGGCTATAAACCAAATTGATTCACAGGACTGGAGGAATCTGGATGTTAAGCCTTCAGTAGGTGGTCCAGAGTGTGGATGGCTAGGAAAGTGATCTCCCTGGATGCAGCTGTCTCCATAAAATCATGCTAAATCCTGTTCAGTTATGCTCTCTCAGCAAGGGCTAATGTCGGTAACATGAGGTGACTGTGTGACTGACGAGGAGACCATTAGCTGTCCTGATTCACGTCAGCATATCTCAACTGTCAATTGCCAGGTTTCACCCTGATCTCTATGATGTACCGCTTGGACAAATATGACAACATTTCAAGTAAGTGCCAGCAGAAACCCTGCCTAAAAAAGTCCCACTCATCCTGTCAACTTGATGTTATCACAGCATGAAATGTGTGTCAGAAAAAAGAGGCTGTCAAATGCGCGTAGCTTCGCCGGGGTGTATGAATCAAAGTGAACTCGAAGAAAAATAAATAATTCAGGTGCTCTTGCAGCACGTACTCCAAGTGTGGCTGGATTGTAAAACATTTTAAAGATAGTTTTAATGAAACAAGTTAATCCTAAAATTTGTATGGAGCGTTTAACCTTGGACAGAGAGGGTTGAGCTCAAACATCTGGCTGTGCATGTAGCTCACAACCTCCAAATTCTGCCTGGAAATACTGTATATCCTTTCCAGAGTTATTTCACAGATGAAGATGAGGACAGATTTGGGCGAACAGAGGTCACAGTCATGTAATTACTGAACAATTCTGTCTTGCTGGTGAACAATAAAAAGATGCAGCTGTTGTGTCTTTACATAAACCACTTAATGGGGTTTTCAGCAAAGGAAATTCAGCTGTGTAAGTGGGCAAACAAATAGAGGCGAAGCATTCTTCTGGAGGTTGAATGCATAGTAAACAAAGAACAGAGGTATTTTTAAGTTTTCTAAGTTGCAGACTGCAGAGTAATATTATTTTCTGCTCCTTTTAACACCACAGGGAACATACTGTACAGTAATAAACCTCCTGCGTCACCTCAGCTTCCTGCCTCTGCACCTAGAGATGAATCACTCTCAAACCATCAGATGCACCATGAACTATTCTTCTGTCCCCGATGCATTTTGCAAAACAGCTGCAGGCATGACGCTGGAAATGCAGCCAAAGATTCGAAAAGTCGGAAACTCTGGATATTGATAGTTATCTCAGCAGGGGTTGAGCGTGAAGGGATGTTCCCCGATTCCTCAGATCTAGACTCAGGCGTTCATGTGAAATAGTGTCTGATCACAGCTGTAGAGCTGGGAAGCGAAAGGGAAAGAGAGGGAAGGAATGCCAGGGCAGAGAGGAGAGAGAGGGGTACGAGCAGGAAGGGATGTGTCAAGTGGGACAAATGTGTTTGCGTGTGTGCTAGAGAAGGAGTCACACAAGGACAAAGTGAGTGTACGCCAAACAATGTAGATTCAGACCAGTGGAGTCATGAGAAAATAAGCTGGTTCATCCTAAATCTGTTCTGTTTTTAAGTCGCTGCAAACCTGGATTCCATGAGAAACCTATTTGTGTGTACTGTATGTGTGTTGCCTGAGGTATGCCACTAAATTTTGTCAGCGCCAGACATAAACTCTCAGACAGTATGTGATCGTCTTCCACCATTGCTATAGCAACTGAGACGATCCCAGTTTAGAAGAGCTCTGAATTTTTTTTTTTTTCCTTGTTTTAGAAACCAGCACCACATTCCTCTATGTGGAGCTTCTGTATGAGCACTTACTGAGTATTTGATTGTGTAATTTTGTTTTGGTTGATAATGCTGAAACATTTTGTTCTTTATGTTGAGTTATTATGAGTGGGCGTTCTTTATGCTGGAGGATGCCTGTTAGTGCTGCATTTTACCTCTGCACAGACAGGCATCCAACACAGGCTACAGTATACAGTACTGTTTGTGCATATTAGGTACTGTGACTCCTGTGTCTTGCAATGACTGTAGGATAGCATCCATTTCCTCCAAAATGCAACCAAAAATCCAGACATGATTTTAATTTTTTTTTAAACAATTATTTTTCAAAACATCTAGATAATTACTGAGCAGACTGCCACATGAAATTTGCTCTGATCCCCAGTGTATGATACATAATGAATCCGATGACCCTTTGACCTTCCCTCCAGCACCACTTTGACGGCCAGATTTTCATCAAATTTGCTGTGGATATTCATAGTCCATAGAGTATGAATCATAGTGTTTTTGGTGAACTCCTGATCTTTCCTCTGGTGCCGCTATCAAGGCAAAACATGTTAAGAAAAATCTAAATCAAACAGGAAGATTGCCATTAAATGTACTGATAACATCCATGCCTCCAAAAGCTAAAACATTTGCATCTTCTTTCATCTGTGAACTCTCCTCTCGTGCCACCCTCAGGGCAAAATGTCAGTTTAACACACAAGCTATCACAATCTAATCTAATTGCAGATTGTGTGGGTTTAATAGCATTTTTGATGGATTTAAGATGTGCTGTGGAAGCATACTGCAATGTAATTAAAGGGATCCTGAAATAAGCACAACCCAATATGAAAACATCAGAAAAAGTTTCTTTAGAGAGGTTGGTCATGTTATATGCTCAGGTGGCCACAAATTGTGTCTTAATCCTGTTTTACTGCTTGAATTCATAAGTCACATTTGAATTCTGTCAATCATGAAGAATCCTGTTGTTCACACTGTGGAGACTGTTGTGGCTCCAGATGATTCACGACCCCGGGCAGCTTCATATTTTCATTCATATTCATACTATCACCCCTCAGGGCAGAAATTATCCCTGCATTTTGAAGTCTGAATGTGTACTGCCGGCTGCCACAAGACCTGTGTGTGCCACCCACCAACATCTGTCATCTCCCATGCTTCAATTCTTCCAGCTCTTTACCTCCAGCCTAAAGGACAAATCCACCGCCCTGTTATATATAACCAATCTGTGATGCTCCACTTCCACCAGGGAAGCTTAATGATACTTCTCTACATTATATCTTTAAATGCATATGTGAATGACAATAAGCAACAAACAGAAATATGAAAGCAAACCAAAATAACAAGGGAGCTTGGGCTTTTAGACTTGTAATTCCTTTATCTTTGCTTAGAAAACATTTGAGAGGAAAAAAGATTGATCACAGAAGAGAAAGAGGGTTTTTTTATTGCTGTATTTAAGCTATTTTTTGTATCCTTTGTCTCCGCTAGAAAATCTTAGCAAAGTTTAGTTGAAGGTCAAAACAACTTCAAATAGATCAAATGAAGTGTTTTGTGAATAATAATATCACAACATCAAATACATATTTGTGAAATCTTATTTGGACTTTTAATTCTAGCCAGATTATTCCTAGTAGTGTAGTAAAATAATACTTTTTTTAAATGTTATCTTTTTTAATTTTCTATTTCTATTTGAATTATGATCAAGAATATCCTCCACAACTGTTATCCTTGGCTGTGAATCTGGTGATACTGGACAAGTTAAACTGGATTTGGGTACAAGATACAGTAAAGTAAATGCAAAAAGAGGAAGGATATTTACATACTGATAAGTCCTCAAATAATACAAACGCACACAATGTGGACACGTGACAATTATGTACGGTGGCCCTGAGAGCTCAATGCAATGCAGCTTAAGAAAACACATGCAAATAGATCATCTTCATCAATTTGACTACACACCTGCAGCGTTTAGAAAACACGTTGCAAATACACCAACGCGCTGCAAATTCAGACAACTTGCATTGGTGGTATTGAGACAGACATGCTGAAACACAACATAATAATTAATCATAACCCAAAGCTATTATTTTTTTCTTGCCTGTAAACAACACAACTCCCTTTTGGATTGTGGAAGACAATAGCATCGTCCGCATGTCATTGCCAGCTTGTAAATTGCAAAGACCCCTGGGATGCTGCTCAAGCGCTTCTCATAATCAGTGTCGTTACTTTCAATTATCTGCTAATGAGTTTCGGTAACAAGTGGGGAAACAAGCGGTGCAGCTGTGAAAGAAGAATTACAGCTAGCGGCTCTGCAGAGATGATTCATGTCCACCACAATTCCCCGATAGCAGGAAAGCAAAGCGTCACCTCCGGCTGGACACGCGAGATGATTTCCTGCATTACTGGATAATTTAAATGGCTTCTTATTTGTCTAAGACAAGCAGAGATGAATCATTCCCCCTGATTACAAACAGACCTGAGCAAGATTCACCTTTCTGTAAGGAAGCCAATACTTGAGCTGCCCACATTAATAGCTGTGACATTTAACGACAAACTATAAGGTAGGAAACACTTTCCATCAATGCTTTCATTTGCAGCCCTGTTCAGTGGCTCCCCTCCAGTCTGTCTCTCAATTAATGTGAGGGGAGTTTAAGACACCTGCGGAGACATGGATTTTTTATTATTGAGAAAATAGCCAGTTGGCAAGGATCGCCCCCCTTGGTGAGGTCCCCTTACTGCATGCTGTGGTTAAAGAGCACTGAAACACTGTGTGGCTGTGAATGCACCTGTGGTGAGTAAACGCCACAATAGTTTACTCTCTCTCTCTCCATGATCAGCCAACGCCAAGTTCTTTGTTTACTGTCAAAGTACTGGAAGTCTAATTTTAAAACTTTAATATTTAACTTCGAAAGATTTCTCTCATTTCTTTACATTTGTTTGATCTGAAATCACATTCCTGTCTTCTGTGGTCATGACTTTGTGTGCCTTGTGTCAAGTGGGCTACTCCAGCAATTTAGCATTGCACTTCCATACAGTGCAGAGGAGACAGATTACAAAAATCGATGCAGCATCCAAGATACCCTGATTTTTAGAGCTGAAGCAATTAGTTGCTTAACCAATTAGTCAATCGGCAACTATTTTGATAAGTGATTAATCGCTTCAGGCATATTTCAAGCAAAAATGGCAAACACTCACTGGTTCCAGCTTTTCAAATGTAAAAAATTTTGTTTGGTCAAAACCTAGGGGACTGTCACACAACACCAAAACATTAAATATACAGTAATCCTCCATTTTTCTTCACTGAAGGATGTTACTAATGACCCAGTAGGATCACCTCACAGTATGATTTCCCCAAAGGTGCACACAATTATCCGTGGGTCCTGAGTGCCCACATGTGACCTTGAGCAAGTATTAAATGTTTTATTTTTCCTGAGCCCTGTGAAATGCAGAAGTAACATTTTTCACCTAAAGGAAAAAAAAAAACCTGACTTGATTTTGAAAGCATTTTCCATATGATTTAGCCTGAACCTGATTGTACTGTGCAAAACATGCAACCTCGTAAGCTACAGACATCGTCTGGATCTCAGTGTTTGTGTTGCCTGAAGCTGCAGTGAATCACAGAATGAGGCTGCAGTGATCTGGATGGAAAAAGGAAGTCAGCCTTCTCGTGTGAACACATTTATCTGACTGGCCTCTTTTTCTCACCTTGAATCAAATAACTGACTGCTATATTACATCCTGTCCCTGCACTTTTTGAACATTAGTGGCTGGTTGATGGAGCTCGCTGTCCTGCTGCACTGACAGCTAATGAAGAAGCCTCAGCTTTGACGTCACACACTAGACTTACTCACCTCAAAACCCATGGCACCACCAGCAGCCACGGACGAGTGTGCACCGGAGACACTCTGGGAATATGCTCCCCTGTCTGTAACATATAATTCAGCCAGCTCCAGTATGAGAGGTGACCCAGCACAGCATGAGGTCCACCGCCAGTGAAAGAATGAATCTATTTCAGCTGCTGTGTGACATACTTATGGAAGAAGATTAGAGCCGGGGGAGATGGTATTGGAATTTGTCACGCTTGTATTGAGCGGTTCAATTCAAAAGATTGAAACTGTTGAGATGAATTTGAAACCTGACTTTATGAGGCACAGCTTGACATTAAAAGTTCAAGCTCTTATTATACATACAGTTAGTGGTGAAAGTAACTAAGTACTGTGCTTAAGTGCAATTTTGTGGTGCTTCTACTTTACTTGAGTATTTCAGTAACTATTTTATTTATATTATGAGTCTGTAATTTCTTAATTTCTTCTAAATAAATTCCTACTGATTTCTTTTGAAGTTTCCTGGAGAGTATGAAAAATCTTAATCAGTTAAGTAACTAGCAACTACAGCTGTCAAATAAAAGTATTTTATTCACTCTGAAATGTAGTGGGGGAAGTGTAAAGTATAGCATAAATAGCATCTGTTTCATGGAGAGAACTATGTTATAAGAAAAATAAAGACAGTGTTTCATTTAACTTCCAGTTAATTAATTACAAAGAACCTTTTGGTCAGTGCACAGCAGGTCAGCTGAACATGCTAAAAAATGACATTTTTCTACAGGCGAGTGTACAATTCGACATATAAGAATAAGTTTCCAATAAAAAAATTGATAATGAATGAAAATTCACTTGGGTTCAAATGGAGCAGGTCTTTCAGGGAACTTCCTTTGGAAATCAACAACTGCGGATAAAGCCACTGCGACAAACTAAACTCTAATAACTGAAATAACAGAATTTTGTCTCTATTATCTCCACAATTAGCACCAAATAACGTCGTTCTTTCCATGAAAATATGGTCCTTTGAAATAAAGTGTAAAGAGAATTTCCATTTTGTTCACTTAACACTTCTACTGCTCTACATTTCAGAGGGAAATATTGTACTTTTTACTCATCACACTACATTCATTAGATGAACATTTTACACACAAAACAAGTTATCCTCTTATAAAATATGGTGCATTGTTGTAGATTTACTAACTAAAGTAGATAAAGTTAGCTCCACTGACCTAAGGCATCAGTAATATACATAATAATACAAGTTGCTCCACCACTGCATACAGTACTGCAGAACTGCTGCACTGATACAGGAAACACAGGCAGATTCAGATGCTTATGTGGCTGAAAATAGAAAAGAACTGAAAAAAGTTAGACATATGTTTATGTGCTACAAGTCGAGACCCGAGTGAGTCATACTGTACACCCCTGTGAATGAACTGAAGGAGTGAATCACACTCATTGATTTCACTACCGACAGCTTCACGCTGCTCTGGATCTCTTGTCACAACCTGTGATCTTGGTGTTGTTTCTGTGAGGTGGAGAACAACGTTTGATTGGGGTGATAACGCACACGGCTGGTTTCCAAGAGGTGATTAAAACAAGTCCCATGCAGTCTGAAGTGGTTGCTTTGCATCTGGTGTAAACACACCCGCCTATGTTGCCAGGGTAATCTTAATTCAACGCCATGGTTGGTAACAGGATATGACTGGATGCTTGTTGTTTGTCATTAAAACGGCGGAGGAGAGAAACGGCTTTTATGAAGCAAACAGGAATCCTACTGAGAGAGCCATGCACTCCTGTAAAAGATAATACATCATGAAAAAAGATGAGATGCTTTGGGAAACCAGCAGCTTGGAGGGTTTCTTATTTGACTTTATTTGCCAATCTGAGTGTTTTGTGTTAATAAAAGAAAAGAAATGACTTGGCGACACTCTTCTCAAAAGCAAGAGAAGAAAGAAACAATAGCTCTATATCTCATTAACTGCATTAACACTAAAAATACAAGGCGGCATAGACTACCTCATTAATTATCTCATTGCATATAATGTAATTAAGACAGTTCTGCTCGCTCTTCAATTATAACACATCATTAAAGCGAGCTGAGAGTCTGCTCGAGCACTGGATGATATTGCTTGGCTGATGAGGTCACCAAACAACTGAAGGTCAAACTGATCTCAGAGCAGAAACTTGAAAAGCAGCGTTTGTCAAAACCTGAAGCTTTGCAGCAAACAGAGAAACTCACTGCTGCACACCAAGAGACGAAGAGAGAGATTGATTATTGTGAGCTAGAAAAATGCTCCTTTCCCTCATCATATCTGTGATATTCAGACCGGGAAGGGAGGCAATTTCTCTTCCTCTTTTCAGACATGAGCACTCAGTCTTTGCACTTCATTCAGAACAACATAAATAATTTAATTCAGGGTGAAATGAGGTCTTTGTTCCAAAGAACCCCGGTTGTCAACACAGAGTGAAATAATATTTATCAAAGTAAGAGCGCGTCCAGTGAATTACTTCCCTTCTCTTACACTGACAGGTCCTCAAATAATATACCTTCGTCTGAGCAATGGACTGTTTTTAATAAAAAGGGAACAACAGGTCAGAGAAATGTGGATAAATCTATGTTCAAATAAATTAAATGTTCAGAGTGCCTAATTTAATATGTATGGCACAACTTTACAATAAGAAGCACTTCTAAAGGGTTTTGTAATTTGTTTTTGTAATGTTAATAAATAGTATATCAATGCTTTACAGATACAGATGCCTTGCAGGTTGCGAGCCACATGTAAGTGAAGGATCCTCTTGGCTGCATCTGGGCCATAAAAACACGAATTAATAACTAACTAACAATTACGAATTGTTGCTGTCCAATGAAAAGTATGTACCTCTGTGTTCTGTGTTGATTTAGATTTTTATAGATTAACTGAAGGATTAAGTCTTGCCTTAAGGTTGGGAAATTCTCCTACGTTTTAAGCTAAATAAGCCATAAAAAAACCCCATTGGAATATCTAAAAATACATTGTCACAAAGCTGAAAACGGTGCAGTTGTTTCTTAGCTCATGAAAAGTTGACATTGTGGAGATACGTGGTTTTGACAGGACAACAATGAACTGCAGGTTTATTGTCCCAGTGGGAAAAAAAAAAATTAATGAAGGATTTTTTGACACCACAAATATATTTCCACCAACAATGTAATCTGACTGATCATGTGCCAACGTGTCGTCACTTATGCGAGTCTTAAAACCCAGAAAATTCAAACACAGAAGCCGTCCTTGTAACGGCGGCCGATGTAGCTGTGACAAAGTGTTCTCCCTCCCTGAGATACATCAGCAGCGAGCACGTGAGAAGCCCGAGAAGAGGAGGAGATATTAATAGTCTTCTTCTTTGAAGGGAGGGTGTTTTAACCATTTCAACTCCACATCAGGACTGTAACATAATGTAATATGATAATAATAAAGTCCTGACAGGCACAGAAAAGATCATTGTTTTATTGTTGGAGATCTATAGATATTTTGTTTTGATATACAGTAATACTTATACATTCTGAATATGTATTGTGTACAACTCATCTTTACTTATTTTAAGAAGATGGTCAGGTTTATGGGCTGTGGTGGTGATGACATCTGGACTTAACTACAACTACTAAAACTCAACCAGCTACAACATTTTATTATTTACATTTTATTAACAATCTAATGGGGCCATTTTTCTCATGAGTACTTTTTATACTTAAAGCACATTTAGCTGATAATACTTTTACTTTTTGAACGCGGGACTTTCACTTGTAATGGAGTATTTTTAGATTGTTCTGAATCTGAATACTTCCTCCAGTCCCTGTTTATGGGTTTTAACCCCACCTGTAATGACTACTCTTAGGAAAACAGTATTCAGCCTTAATATTCTACATGCTACACTACTACCAGTTATCAGGCCCAGCTGGTCTTCTCATGTTTAAATAAATACGTGAATTGGAGCAAGTGTGCAGATGTTACTTTTTTCCCAAATGTTTGGTTTCCAATAGACTTGCACCTGTTGGTGATGTGTGTAGATTTACCTATCTATCTCACTTACGTCATTTCACAACCTGGCTAAAGTTCCGTTCATCTATGTGTTTATAATAAAGATGTATCATTCAACTGTAAAGCAAATGATTTCTTAACCATTGATAACATCTTAAATGACAGCCCCTTATTATGCATGCACATCACGTAATGTCCTGCTATACTTTTCCGCCAATGCTGAAGAATAATGAGAACTATGGCCTTCACCTATTGATTACATAAGTTTCACTGGGCTGAATTCACATGAGAATTTCTCCGTCTAAACTCTTGCCAGTTACATCAGAAATGAGTCTGGAAAAAGATCCAGCTCCACCTACAGCAATCAGACCAGAGCTGTAATCAGAGCTCATGAAGCGCAAACTGAACCTGAGAATAAACCCAGTCAATACAATAAAAATAAAAGCATTAACAGCACCTGATTAAGTATCAAATGACCCATTATGTCCTCTATATCAGGATCAGGTCACCCAAATATAATTACAATATGTTCTGAGGTTCTGGTTTAAGCTTGTTACGCAACACACTCAGCAGTTGATTAAATTTGCCACATTACGTAAGCACTTCTTGAAAGCTGGGTTGCCGTTGCTGTAAAATGGCAGGCAACAGGAAAAGAGTTTAAAATTTAATCGTTCTTAAAGTACTTTGGCCTGTCTGACTGAACTGGCTGAGTCTTGGGAAGGCTGGCCCAAATCTAAACAGATGGAGCAATGCAGGGGAGCAATTTGGAAGTTAAAAGCAGCTTCGACTGTAAACAATTATGGCGTTCCTCAGTTTGAAAGCAGCTTGGACGGACAGTGCATTTCAGGCAGCCATCAAGCAAATGTTTGCAATCATGAAACTCTAAAACAGGAAGTGTGGCTTTGGAGGAAAAGGGATAAACACGCTGGCGACGGACTACCACACATACACAAACACACTACTGCCAATCAACAGCTTTAAAGTTGAGGTTGCCTAGCAGCAAACAAAAGGTAGTCTACAAGCTTCCTCTCTGCTCTCTTCAGCAAGCCCTCTGTGCTGCTGTGGGCATCGCTGTTTTGGATAAATTACCGTGATGAATGGAATCAGAAGTATTGTCTGCAGTGAGCTTATTCCTTTTTTGCCCTGCACAAATCTATTCATTTCGCTGTGGTGGATAATAATCCGGAGAGCATTTTCTACTGTGATTAAGGTGCTTTAGTGATACTGACAGTACAAGACACATAACTTTCATCGTAATCACAGAAAAAACACCCAGCTATTACGCTTATATGACAGTTTCCAAAGTTTGTTTTATTAAAGTTTTCTTTTCTAGTGTCAAAGAAAAAAGAAAGTTTGCTAACTAGCTGGGGTTACCTAAGTCTGCATAAACACACATTTTCAGCCCTTTAAAAGACCTTTTGTATCAGATTCATTTCTCTTTTATTTTTGCAATTACTCAGACTCAGCCAATGAAACCCTGCTCACGATTACAAATCAGCACTGTGCTTTCCAAGTGAATTCACTTAGCATTTTGCATTAGTCATTGTAATGCACTGTATTGTTTTACCCAGGCATTAATTCCCCACACTTGTAAAAGAATAATTGCAGGTCTTTTCTCTTTCACCTCATGTAGATGAGCTTTGTTTTCCTGCTCACGTTCATTTTGTTCTTTTGTTTTTGTCTCACATAAATATGTCTTCTCAAGGACTTAGCACTCCACAGAAAGAAGGCTCCAGGAAGTACGCCAAAGCGGCAAGAACACATTCGCACCCTCTACGTCCCCGTCTTCATACATTGTTCCTCATATCCTCCCTTTGCATGCATGAAGATTTTATTCCCAACTGTCATCTAAAATGCTTTACAGTATATAGTGATCTGAGTAATGTGTGGCATGCAGTGTGCTTATTCAAAACCTTAGTCATTTTGTACTTGACTGATTAGCCCAGGACAGCTGGAACACTTCAGAAATATGATAATTGTGTTTTTATGCCGTCCTGATGAGTCCGCTACACTCATGTTGAGGAGGGAGCGAAGCACTGCTGCGCTTTGTGCCGAGCTGCAATCATCCTCCTCATCATCAGCTAAATTTTTAAATAAGTTAGTTACACATGTTAGTGTTCCCATCACCTAGAGGGAACAACGTCTCTGCACACACAGTGGTTTTGTTTATACACATAAAGTATTTCAGACAGCAGCTCATTTCCTGGTTCAGGTTCATTTCTGGATGTGCCGTTAACACTTTATTTAAAATGATATTAAAATAGACAAATAGAGGTCTAGTCTGTTCAGTATGAGGTTTATTAATACGAGCGCGTGGAGAGGGGGTGGATGTATATCTCAGCTGCTTCTGCTGAGTGCAAGGAGGATGTTATATACTGTATGCAGTTATACAGGCTGAAGATAAGAGGTCACTGACGTAGGTGAAGAGAGATGTTCCTAGGGAGGTAAAGTACAAGGAATTATGTTTTCTCTCACACAAACCTGATCACAAACATTCGTGTACACAGGGCCGTATATCTACCATTGAGGTCATGCACGTCCTCTGTATTTTTCTGGTAATTTGGGAGCTTTAACAACATGGAGGGAGTTTACATTGTACAATTTAAAATGTACACGTTGGATATCTTATAGGCTACAAATTCCAGTACTTTTAGACTCGGGATGTTTATATTTGACTGCTTTTAGGCCGAATGAGGGGATGTTTCTGGCGTCGCAGGCCTCCAGGATTACAGATAGAAACAAAAACGAAGTGCTGCTTGGTACAACGTCACGTAAACTGTGGGAGAAAGTCCAGGTTGCTTATTTACACAGTGTTTGCTAATGAGCAAGACACTCGCTACACTTCAATTTCCAATTTTCGCCTTGTGTCATTCACACAAATTTGACTGGACTGTTTATTCCCCCCCAAACAGGGAATGTAGCAACTGTACAGACGTTAGCTGTAAGCTAACTAGCAACGGACAGTCTGTAGGAGTGAATAAGTCATGAGAGGCAAAAATATGTCACTTTCACACCTGTTTTCCCCCTTAAGAAGCTTAAAGGTTGTAGAAATCATCTTATTCCACACTGTCAGACAGTATCAGTATATATACTGTCACAGGCTGACCTGGTACTCCTGCTCTCTAGTGGTTTTGCTGTGTGGGTGTGTCTTTTAGGAGCTGCTCCCTGCCTAGTGACACCTGCAAACAATCACCTGCACAATCAAGCCAGCCAGGATTCCTATTTTAGCCTCAGTCTCCCTCAAGCCTTTGCCAGATTGTCCTGTGTTCTAGCCAAGCTCTCAAGCCATTTGCTCAAGCCCTGTTTTCTGTGACCTTATAGTGACTTTTGCTCTGTTTTCTAGACAACAACGATTTTGCCTAACCCTTGCCTATACCTCTGCTTCACTGCCTGACCTTTTTGGATTTTTGACCCCAGCCTGCCCTCTGTTTCTGCTTCTGCCCAGCCCGTTGTTTGTTTGACTTTTTCACATTAAAACTCTCTTAAGAGACTTCTGTGTTGTCTGCTTCTGAGTCCTCTCCACGGTGCCCGATATATACTCTGTATCAGCTTGTTCCGCGTCTTCATACATGATGTTTACACTGTGAAATGTTCATATCCATAATTCTATACCCATTTTATCTGAAAGTCAGTCTGTTTACCAGGTTTTATGGAAATCCATTAACATCTTCATCAGGCACCCTGCTGACAGGCTAATGGGCAGATATGGTGAAAAACACTATTTAGGGCATAAGCTCACACACACAGGGGCACTGCATGTTCTCAAACATTATTACCAGCAGTAGTGAAATATATCCTATTATGTGCACAGCCACGTTCTCTGTGTGTTTAAAGAGGCTTGTTTTTTATTTGCACTGGTTGAGCTTTAAGTAATGCTGTTTCCATTGAAAACAGATTTAGATGTAATTCACTTCAGATTGCTGCACTATGGAAATCTTTGTAGCCGGAGACTTTCTTGACCACACTGTGCTCTCTCACACAAACTCAGCATGTGGTGTCACACTTGTAACTGATAACCTTTTAGTGCTGTAAATTCAACATACATGACATTTAAAGCAGCAGAAATCAATATTTTTATAACAACAGTGTGACAATGAGAAAGGGGTCGCTTGTAGTGATGAACCTATACAGAGAATTATCACCTGAATCTGCAGCTCCCCTCAGCTTTGCAGAGCTTTATGGAGAGTTTTAGCTCATTGTTGTGGCAAAAAAAATGTGTTATTGCAGGTTTAAAAAGCAGAAACAGGTCCATATTCAACACAGAACGCATACATCTTTATACATTTCTACAAAGCGCTTGTGAGGTCAATCATCCTTGCAGAACTCAAAAGCTTGCAGGATGCAGGAGATTGCTATTCAGCTCGTGTAGTCCAGTTGTAGTCAAGTGTAACTCTGCTGATACTTAAGCTTGTGGCTGTTATTTTGATACAGTGCAATGCACAGTGTTTTGGCAATGTGGAAATAATCACTCTCTGGTAATGGTTAAATAATTTGTTGAGTTTATTTTGGTCTTTTTCAAACTCCACTCAGGAGGGATTTGAAGATGAAAACAAGGGGGAGCTTTGAATCCGAATGGATCCCCCTCCAGCCTCTTTCTAAACATCACTTCAATTTGAAACACTTGCTTGGTGTAGTAAATTGGCATTTGCCTCGCCGTGGCATGCACAAACATTCATTCATCAATCTGTCCCCTCTCACATTCCCCCTCTTCATCTGTCTGCCTCAGTCACCTCCTTTTCCACTCCCATTTCCTTGTCTTCTTTCATTTCTTGCTCTTCTCCCTGCCTTCTTCCCCTGTTTCCCTTTTGCCACTTCCCCCCTCTGTCTGTTTCTCTCTCTAGACTACACCACCTACTCTCATGAATACATCTGCGTCATTCTTCCCATGCAACTACGTCAGACCTACTTAAAGATCCTGGGGGGCTAGAGTGGTTTTTGCAATGCACCCTCATCCATAAAGATGAGTATGTGAAGTGTGGAGGGAAGAAGGGGGAATGGGTTAGGTTAAAGTAATAGGGGAAATAGAAAGAGAGTGACTTATAGAGGGGGAGGATGGATGGCAGTGAGAAAGTGGGCATGAAGGAAATGTAAAGGAGAGAATATAAAACAGGAGAGGAGAAAAACGGGGTGCAGAGATGAGTGTTAGGAGGATGGCTCTGCTTGAACACTGTGTGGTTCCAGTTTTTTGCAGCAGAGCATGATGGGAAGTTTTTGACAGCTGGTGTACTCAAAGCAAACAAACAAAGAATAGGAAATGGATTAGGCTTTTTATAGCTGATACCGATCCACAATAAAGTTTCTGGACCGGATGCGTTGTGCATGGTGGGCCAGTGGTTAAGGTGCATAACATATGACCGCAACATAACCAGTTTGATTCCAGATGAGGATCTCTCTCTCTCCCCATGTTTCCTGTTTGCCTGTATACTGTCAACTATCCAAAAAAAATAAACTGGATCAGCCCCAGTCCTGATTCTGAGAATCGACTTAGGACATCCCTACTAAAAATACATTTATAGTAAGACCAAGTATCTTTTTAGCTCAACAGGATGACATGAGATACAGTTTTTAAAAACAGGTGTAAAAACTTTTTATTAATGTAAATTTAAAGAGGAGATATGGGTGAATTAGTAAAAATGTACTATTTGTATAATGAGTAATACCCACAATTATTAAATCTGCACGTCACAGCTATCACTTGTAGCCTAGGCAAAGCAGTCTTTGTTGTTGTCATGTTTTAGGACGGACTAGGACATAATGGAAGTAAGTTATATTAATGTTTGGTGTTTTTATCACATCATGCTTTCATTTTTCATAGATAACACTTATTATTATGCTATTTGTTATTAGTTTGTTTTATATAATTTGATATTTTTTGTCTTTGTTTGCAGGTCCCGTGCTGGATTGAATCTGTGTTTTTTGGTGTGGTTTTTGTTTGTTTAAATCAAATCTTCAAATCTAAAGCAAAGACTGAAGATGGTTTTTGACACTACGCTCACGTGACAGCTTCTACGAAGATTTCACTTATCCAAAATGTAATGCTCCTTATTTTGCTCTCTACAACGTAATATTTTCCCATCCAAATCCTCTCCGTAGACTTATATTGTGCTTTGATTCAATAGGCTGCCAAATATTACAGAAATCCTGGAAGTTGATGACATTAGAAGGACATCAAAGCAGCATTTCGAGCACAGCAGAGCTTCAGGGAAGCTCAACCCTGACACTGAAAGCTGGCGTGCTATTATTGCTCTGGGACTTATCTCTCATTAATCGGCTCTCTCTTATCTTCAAGGGACAACGAGCTTTTTAGAAATGGAAGTGGTGAAGAAAACGGGGCAACCGTAGCCTCTGTGGTGAACTGGCTAATAACAAAATAATTTTAATGGGGCTCTAAAAGTATTTTCGTGGAAGTAAATCATACACATTTACCACAAACTTAAATGAAGTGTTGTGCTTGCATTCCTGTCTGTACAGAAATGCCAAAATGATGCGTCCCTCACAGTCGTATCCCACTGAAGCCCTTACATCATCATCGGCGTCAGAGATGCCCCAGCCTGGATCGCTAAAGATGGATCACATCTAAACTGGCAGTTATTAAAAGAAGACCAAAAATACTCTACCCTGCACACTTGCCAGGGAATCTAAACAGGGAATCGGAAATTCAGTCAACCGTGGTTAAAAAAGGACTCAGTGAGGTGAATTTGTCAGTTCAATATGATCCTCTGAGCTTAAGATGTGTGACTCAAACCTCTGTGGAAACATTTTCCCTCTTCTGCTTTACAGTGTTCTGATTTGTTTGGTTGCATACACAGAATATATTCTCTTTATCTTGCGATTATTTTCAGCCTTGTTCATTTCTCCCTCAGTCCATACTCTTTATGCCATGCTCTTTATTAGAAAGCTGTGGCTTACAGGGGAAGTGCCATCTGTCCTTGGCAGACTTGATCTTGGCGCTGATTCTGACGAGCTACTATAAATATAATCGGTAACATATGTGATGGAAACACATGCGTCTGAAGAGATTAAACAGGCTGACGTGACTGTGATATGGATCAATGTGGTAATGTCAATATTGACTGCACATTTTAGGGTCCATATGCAAATTCAGCTTGTGCGCATTTTGAAAAACCGAATGAATGAATGAATTTAATTGATTTTGTCGATTTAAGTGACAAAAGAGAATGATGATTAAGAGATAAACCAGAAGGTGAGCAAGCAATAACAGACACTGCTTCTCTGCAAAAAGATGTGTACATATTAAATGCTTAGCCCCCCCCCCCCCCAACACACACACATGCACACACACACACACACATACACAGTCATCAGATCTTCATCTGCAGCTCAGTGTTATTCTTCTGGACGATTGAGCAGCCTCCTCCCTCAGCGCAGCAGTGTGTGTGTGTGTGTGTGTGTGTGTGCATGTTGGAGCAGCAAGCTGAGGCCAGCTGTGTGTTCCCGGGTCTCTGTCCCTCTTCACTATCCCTGTCTGACCCATTTTCTTTAGCACACTGAGGCCTTTGGGACAGCAGACAGACCACATGTGAAGAGGCGTGGATGAAGCAAAGTGATGACCCATAGTGAGAATGTAAATAGTTCAGGGCTGACCACGTGTGTATCATACACATAAACACTTCTGTTGTAGTTAGTAGTTTTGTTGTAGTTACACAGATATTCAGCACAGCTTTAATGTTTGGCTCAAGTCTGGGACTAAAGCCACGTTTGGGTCTGTCACATCCTCTTCATGACAGTCCAGGATGTTTCCATATAAAAGCTCAGGGAAGCAGCTGTGCGCTGCTATTCATCGGAGGGGTCAAAGTTAACCAGATGTACATTTGCCAAACCAACTACTCTGTTCTGGAAGTCTTCACTCTTGTAAAACCGAAACATACTGTTTAAAAACACGTTGGAGAAAGCACAAATCTCTAGTCAAAGTTTGTTTTCGAGTGTGGAATGGGCTCATTGTTGCCCCTTGTGGCCGTTTGGGAAAAAAACATCCACTACGACTGCAGTTCTCGCCAACCGTAGTCGGAGTGGGTGTTTTCTTCTCCCAGGCCTCAGGGGGGCAGTGATGAGCCCATTGCGGTTTGCTGCACCAGAGGGAGGCGAAGAAGATGCTGCACTTGAAAACTTTAAACTGTTTTAAAAAGAAAGACAAAAAAAAAAAAAAGGATGAGGACTAACTGGTCGGTTTGGCAAAAGCTTGTCTGGTAAAGAGCAGTGCACAGCCGCTTCACTAAGCTCTTCAAGGGGAAGCAAACAGGGCTTGGCTGGGATGTGCTCCTCTGGGCTGAACGTAGATGGACTTGCACAGGGGTTGTTTGGAGATTTTCGCGTGGCTGCTTATTTTATACTTGTATGGACTTTGAGTATAACATTTATGTGTTTTTTATTTTATGTTACAAACTAGTCTCTGGAGTTGGATCAACTAATCAGCTTGCTTAATGCTCAAGTCCATGCGGCCTGTTGTTGAGATTTGTGAGGTGTGCACATTTGTTCCTCTGTGAGCCACAAAGCAAAGCTCTTGATTTTCAAATTGGTTTTCATTATGAACCTCCTCTGTGGGTAGTGCACCTGGTAAGGATGGACCAGAGTGTCTTCCTTTGAGAACAGTGGTGCAAACAGCGGGGAGGACACCTTGGACACGCTGGGGGACTACATGTTCCAGGTGGCCTGGGAGTATTTGGGATCTCCCAGGAGGAGCTGAACGATGTTGCTGGGGAAAAGGACGCCTGGGTGGCTCTGATCACCCAGTTGCCACGGCAACCCAGTACCGGATAAGCAGTGGAGAAACGGATGGATGGATTAGTAGAAGTGGAAAGTTTTAGTGTCCAAGAATTTTGCTTTGACGGAAATAAAAATTGGGCTGAAAACTAAACACATGTAATTCAATGCATGTAAATGAGAAAATGTAAAGAGACAATGCCACAAAATACTGACTCTTGATGAATTCAATGTAAAAATATCCACATCAGCATTGTCATTGGCAATCAAAAGTACATATTTGTCAAACCATATTACACGTCCTCTCTCAGGACACCACCAGTCATGCACATAAGCACTTATGCAAACAAGCAGAAATACACACAGCAAGCAGCCTATGTTCGCTGAGGAACTTTGCCTTTTTAGCACACCCTTAAATAAATAAATAGCACCACCATGCAGCAAGACGTGTTAGAATAGGCTTAGACGTGACAGGTTTGTTTAACAAAACATGAACAGCATGAAAGCAATTCAGCAAACCATTTTGCTGAATATATTTAAAGAACAATATGTTGGGGGAAACAAACAAATTATATATGCAGAGACTATTTTTACGGCAGGCAGTGATATAAACACAGGAAGTTGTGATGTTAGTTTCTAGTTTCTATGTCTTGAGATAAACGTCAGCATAGAAACAACAACGTGAAAACAGTCGGCACAGCACAGAAAAAAGTGAACAACAAATATAGTTAAAAGATCAGTGTGACTAATACACAATTACCCAAAGCCTGTGTGTGCCCATGAGATTAACGATGACACACGCACACACCACTGAGGCCGTGGAGAATACACATGATAATCACTTTTTGAAGTTGGGTTATAGTTTTGCGTCTTCATGGATAAGACTCCTGTGTGGCTGACAGTGAGGAAATGAGACCCCGTCCTTCTCACACACTAATGAGGACCTGGTGGCGAACTGAACAACCTTCTACATGATTCAATTTGTACAACTCATTAGGCAGCAGTGATTGAATATGCAGACGTGTAAACGGTGAGGATTATGCGCCTGTGACCTTGCAGACTGGGAACACACTCGGGCTCTGTGCATGAAAAAGCACCCTTTAACATTCTTAAACCTGCTGTGATCATTTTCAGCACAGCCGCCGGCAGCCAATCCCAGCTGCAGCTGTGCGCAATATTCCCAGGGTGGTGACCAATCAGGACTCCTGTCATCAGAGCAATCGATTCACTTCTGCTGACAGCCTGAAGCCTGGGGCAAGAGTCGTGTTGAAGGAATGGCGGTCTAAACTTCAGGTTTCCATGTAAAAAAGATACTTTGGTGGTCGTCTGTGATTGAGGAAGCTGAAATAGAATCACACCTTTGCAATCTATATTTGTTATGAGTCATACTTTCATCATATGCACCTTTTTCAGAGAATATTAATACAGTGTTGTACTCTTTTCCAACAGTAAATCAATGAATAATTACTTTATTCTCCTCAGCATGGAAGACGCTAAGATTCATGCTTGCAATTACCTACACAGGAAGAGACATGTGTGGATCCCTTCAGCGTTTCATGTCTTCACAAATGTTTTCAAAGGAAGAACTGTGTGACATGACTGCATGTGTTGTTGCTGTGAAACAAAAGCTTCCTCTTAATGTTGTAATTGTGGCAGGAGGAGAGAAGAGTCCAACAGGATTTTTCCATAACAAATGGTGACGCACTTAGTACTCTCTTCATAGCAGCCTATATGTCTACATACCTAGCTATCTGAGTATACATGTATGTGTTTCTATGCATGAGGATCGTGACTACTATTTCTCTAAAAGAAAACTCTATTTATGCATGCAGAAATGCACTCCAAGCCAATGATATCTATTGATCACATTGTACTTTCAAGTGTCATATCGCTTTGGCTGTCAAAATGTCTCTGGATGAAAACAATGACAGCTGTAGGAAAAACAATGAGACTAGGCATGGAGGAAAAGCTACTAAATGAAAGGAGACATTCAGATGTGATTAATCCGGGCGCCAAGTCAACCAGCTCGCCTTCGGCTCAGGGAAAAAAAAAACACAAAAAGCTCCCAACAAAGAAGGTTATCTTCATTTGTTTTGGTTTTTCTGAGGTATTCATCACTAGTGAGGCAGTCAAAAATAGCTCACTTATGTTGTTGGAGCGATGAAAGAGTGAAAAAAAAAGGCACTTCGGGGAGAGAGATGTCTTTCCAGGCTAATTGTGGTCACTTCTGATACATAGTGTATCAACACGCACAGTGCTGTGTCTCAAGACTTCGTGCCAGCAGAAACAGTCTCCTGTGGGCAGCTGTGAGGAAATTAACTGTCTAAAATGAAAATATGGGAGAATTTGAACCCAGCATTTCTTTTAAAAGTTACCTTTGAATGCACTTCTGTTATAAGGTGTTCTTGTATTTGATAGGTATATATATATTCACAGATATTACACTGTATAGAAAGAAAATGTACCTGTTAACAGTCATAAGCAGTCCACATGTATATTTGGAGCAAGATCTCAAAGTGGACTCACTGACAAAGCGATGCTTAATATTGTTTGTGTTGCGTGACTTCCAAAGTGTGATGTATTATCTTACATAATTTCCCCCCCATTCCCATTCTGGAAAACCATTAAAAATTAATGAACCATCAGAAACGGTTGCTCTCCAGACTATAAATTCCATTTTTAATTATTATGACGCAGTCAGGCAGGAAGATTCCCAGGACCACATGCAGCTGAACTGCACAAGATATGAAACTACTTCCTGGAAGAAGAGATAGCAAAGGTGAAGATGTGCAATTATAGCCAAAAGCCACAGCGATACTCATTTATGGCTGCCCATTCTGTGTGTGCGTGGGATCATGTAAAGTATGATTTTTAGGAGTTTCAGAAATCTGAATTTTATGCCGATCTGTTGTCCATGTTTTGGTTTATAGCAATGTCCAAAAGACTGAAACAATAGAAATGTTATTTGATTTATGGACTGAACAGGATAAATGACACAACCCCGACCCAAAGAAATTGCATTATTATCATGCACTCAGATCTCATTTCTTTTTCAGTTTGCATGTCTGGTCTTGTCTCGATTAAGAGAGGTAGCCATCTGTACTTACTTTCTTGTACTTGCAGCTGCTGTGCTTTGCAGATACTTGTGAGCAACCTGCTGTGGAAAAAGGATGCATGTTTCTCCTGTTTTGGACAGTTGGTGCTCCCTACCATACTCCAATTTTACATAACTGAATCTGACAAGGCCACTTTACTGTCCCTAAGTGCACTTTCATCTTCACTCTGACTTTCCAATCAGTGCAACGCAGTTTGTACAGAATCAGATGCTAGTTTTGCTATATGTGATTACATAAGTGCTACACAAATATTCCTGTTTTGTCACAAATCTGTGACATGACACGATCATTACGTGGCTTTATTCTCGTGGCTCAATTATCAACACAACAGATGCTAATAGATGTGGATCTCAGTCTTGTATTTTCATGTGTTTTCTCCCAGGAGACGTGCACTGGGCTCGCTCTTTCTTTCTCGTCTTAGTGATGAATAGAAATGAGAGGGGAAAGAGGTCTAAGAAAAAGTTAGAAGATTATTGTGAAAGACAGACCAATAAAGTGTGGAGAACAGAGTATTTTCAAGGAAGTGAGTCATCCATTGCATATTCTGGTCCTGGTATGGCCTTTAGCATTATACTGTAATGACCAGACTTTCTTTTATAACACCTGGCATTATTGTAGCTCTTCATTATTCATGAAGTTATATATCTTATAAGATATGAATAATTTTAGTAGGCTAGAAGACATACAGCTGTTGCATGAAAAACAACAATGCTGCGACTGACTGAGTTAATATGACAGTGGTATGTAATGCTGCAAGCTTGTAGAAGGATCTAATTGATAAATTAGATGATAGGCCCCTCATGCCACTCTCTGATTCAAAATGAGATTAAATGAAAACAATATAATTATAATCATTATTAAATTGATTTCACAGGGAAACAAGTTTGAAAGATAACTAGTGTTACATTAATATTATGTATATAATTTAAATTAATATTATGTATATAATTTATATTCATTTTGTTTTATATTGTCCCATTCCCAACCAGGGGTACTTCTTCTGCAGTTGCCAGCGGGTACATAGAAAGTTGATGACTAGCTTAACTCATCTGAAAAAATGGAAATTACGATTTAATAAATATATCTACATATTGAAGCTAGCCAAAAGTAATGAATAAATGGCTGAAATAGATAAAAGTACGGTTAAATGGTTAAAATAGTTAGTGAAAAGTAATGGAACAGTTGAAATAGATAGTTAGATAAATGATGGAATAGCTTGAAGGAGTATATAAATGGTTAAAATGGTGAAATGTAATGGATAAACGGTGGAATAATATTAGCTTCTTGCCATTTTCCTCTTCCAGCCTGTTCATTTACCTGCATACTATAACACTCCTGTCATTTCAGACCCTTCCACTCCCTCCTGACCTGCAGTAACCCCTATACCCGCTGTTCCCAATCACATGACTGATCCACCCACCTGCTCACCTGCAATAAAAGTAATGGATAAATGGTTCAGGACGGCACGGTGGTGCAGTGGTTAGCACTGTCGCCTCACAGCAAGAACCCACCGGTCGGCTGGGGCCCTTCTGTGTGGAGTTTGCATGTTCTCCCTGTGTGGGTTTTCTCCGGGTACTCTGGCTTCCTCCCACCATCCAAAGACATGCAGGTTAGGTTAACTGACTGTGATTGACTGGCGACCAGTCTCGCCCAATGTCAGCTGACATGGATGGATGGATAAATTGTTCAAATAGTTAACTTAAAGGATAAATGGCTAAAATAGCTAAAAGTAATGGATAGACAGTGGAAATAGTTAGCTAAAGGTAATGGACAAATGGTTGAAACAACTAGCTTCTGCCACAAGTATGAATTCAAACTTGACTAAACCGACCTAAACACTGACAGTTTTGAATGAAAAAATAATTCACAATATACTTGTGTATTGTAACATATAATGTGTTAAATTAACCCTGGTTAAATGAACACATTTGGGACATGACAGGTGGTGTTGTTGAAGGGGTACTTCATCTAGCAGAGCTGTGGGTGATGTCTGAAAAACAGGCTGGAAACTTCTATAGTAGTAGTATCTGTGGTACTTATATTCTTGTGTGCAGCAGGAACTTTCTTCTTGGTGAATAAGGAACCGAGTCCTCAGTCTTACAATGAGAAACAATATGTTAAAACATTATTGTCACTGCTGTGAAAAAGTTCACTTGGTGGCGCTGCTCTTATTGGGATAAAAGAACTAGCTGGCAAATTCAGATGCACCTCTATGCTACTTTTTTGGCCCACTTTCCTCCATTTTGTGGATATATTTGTCTGGGTGAAAAGTGGGCCAGAACCTTCCCATGAGCCTCCACATGTAGACAGGAATAAGATTTATTACCCAGAATGCCCCACAGGGGAACACTGTCCCCTGCCCTGTCTAGGCAGAATCGATGAAACATGGTGGGGAGGGGAGAGAAGTGGAAAAGAGCAAGACGAAGAGGAGAAGTAACAGCTATTTTGGATTATAGCGCACCCAGGAGAGAGAGAGAACATCCCGAAGAATAGAAAATGCAGAGAAAAAGAGAAAGGGGGCAAGCAAGAGGGCAGAAGCTACGTGAAGTATGGATAAGCTCGACATCTATGCATGAGGTGCCATACCTATTGTTTTCTGCCTTTTAGACTTTTTAGCCCTGAACATGAAGTGATGCCTACTCCCCCCCAAACTCACAAGTTACACATGCAGACTGGTGAACAATTCAACCAGAGAAAGACTATTTTAGTTAAAGCAGCCATAATGAATATTTTTATACTAACAACACATGGCCACATGTCTATAAATGCATCAAAATACACTTAAAGGATGTAGTAGATGGAATTTCTTTTTTACTAAAACATTTTTAAACATCCACATGAAGCTCAGCGTAAGTTCAATCAGGAACACTTTCTTTATGCCTCATTCATTCACATCCCTGTCTCTCTCTCGCTCTCTTCCTGCTTTCTTAATCAGATGATTATGGGCGTTTACTCTTTCTCTTATCCAACCAGATTTCGCCATGATCTGCATCAGCCAATCATGTTGTTGCTGTCAAACTTTAAATCTGTTCTCCTCCCGCATGCTGTCAGCAGTCATTTCAGTGTGGAATTGTTGCGACCCTCCTCCACCCCGTTCACCTCCAGTTCACCACATTCAGTGTCCGGGTCGAGCTCATCAGAAGTCCACAACCACCACCAGCAGTGTCTGACTCAATCCATGACACCACATGATGACGTCACGATGGGGTCTAATCGCCAAAGACTCTTCACATTTCTCAACTTTATTATGCACGCATCAATAAATATTTGTTCACTCAATGAAGTCTCTCCTGACTGAAGTGTAGTAATGTTAAGTTGATGTATGCTTTAAAAAATGTAATTGACAAAAAAGCAATATCGCAAAGGTGGAAGACATACTCAGATCTTTTCATTAAGTAAAAGAAGCAATACAACAATGTAGAAATACTAAAAGTAAAAGTCATGCATTTTAATTTTTAAGTAAAAGTACATCAAAGCATCAAATATACTTAGAGTACCATAATTAGATTACAATTATTGATGCATTTATGTGTAAGCATCACTTTAATGTTGCATCTGGTAAATGTGGGGCTAATTTTAAACTGCTTCATATGGTACCTTAATCAGTCATAATGCATTATAATTTATGTGTTGGTTAACTATAGCTGTCATATAAATCTAGTGAAGTAAGAAGCATAAAATTTGCCTCTGACATGTAGTGGAGTAGAAGTATCAAGTAGCATAAAATGGAATTACTCAAGTAAAGTACAAGTACCTCACCATTGTACTTAATTACAGTACTTGAGGAAATGTACTTAGTTATGTTCCACTACTGCAATATAGTAGTATAGCAGTAAAGTGAGTTTACTGTCAAACCACTGAACTGTTCAAATGGCTCTCTGAGTTACATTTCTTTGAATGATGTATATTTTCATAGTAACTATTTGTGGCACAAATTACAAGTATTGCCATCTTGTTGCAAATTACATGTCAACATACTTATAATAATACCCTCATAGGTTCACAGCGCCTATTGTAAACACAACTTGTCTCAGTGTGACTTCCAGCTATTGTTGACACAAATCATTGACAGCTTCTCAAAAATGGTGAAAGCAGCTCACGGCTCCTCTGTTTGTTCTTGTCATAGCTGATAGTCTCATTCAACAACCACTCAAAGTCCCCACGAGCCGCTGTACAAAGCGACTGTAACAGATGGTTAGCGCGTGTTTGTGTACGTACAGCACATATGTAGGTCAGGTACACCACGGTCGCCGGTTGCCATGGGAACTGGGTATCAAACATGACTGCAATCTCTCTGAGAAATCGAGTTGTGGCCAAGCTCCTGCTCTCACACCTCTCATCCCCTCTCAGCAGTTAACCCTTTCGGATTAACCCGCAGATTATGTGGGGGATATTCAGTGGAGAAAGTTAGCATCGTCAAAACAAGCTCAGACTGAGCCTGTGAGGGTTTTCTCCGCTGGTGCTGAGAACGGAGACGAAGCATCACTTTAGATCAATAATCCAACACAACATCTGTTCAGCCAGAAGCGCGTTGGTGATGCCTTTGACTGCCATTAACTTAAATGTACGGTACAAAATCCTAATCCCACACTTTGACCTGGAACATCGTCTCCACCTCACACTTGGTGCCTGTCTCGGATCTGTTCACGAGTGCCTGTACATGACCTTGGGGATTCACAGGGAACACAAAGGGATTCTCCCTGCCTGTCTCTGCCTGTCTCCCTCCATCACACACCCCCACACAAACATGCACTCTGTATGGTAAGCACACGTGATTGGATGCAGTGAGCTGGTGATGCATGTTGAATGCTGATGAGGTGCTGTGGGTGCTTTCTTTAAAAAAAAGGAGAAGCGGTAGAAAGCTTCCTCTGTGCCTGCAAGACAGAGAGGAAGGAAAGAAGAGAGAGAGAGAGGGAGAGGGAGAGGGGAGAGAAAACAGACCTTCCCACATTATTCATCAAAGTCAGACCCTGCCATCACCTCCTGGTTACACCGTGCACGTGTGTGCAATCACGTATCGACACACATATAGGTGGAAATACTTCTACACAGTCACATGTGACTCTCTGTGATGCATTGCTGCACTTTCTTATCACATAATTCATTGTCATTACGCCTTTGAGAACTGTAGTGTTCAAACACTCCAGTTAACATGGCCTCCCTCTTCACTGCATTGTCCCATGCTTTCCTGCGGTGGATATATACACAAACCTGCTTTGTCCTCACAGCGTCCCAGTTTTTATGTCTGTCCAGGCTAATGAGGTGAAAAATTAGCTTGAGGCGCACCAGGGAAGCTTTTAGGGTCAGCAGCATGCAAAGTAATTTTTGGTGTGAGATAGCTGCAGATAGGGTACTGCGTATTTATACACAGGATGAACAAAAGATCATACAAAAGGCCAATGATGACGTCAGTTATGTCAGGCCAGGTTGCTGACACCTAGGTAATCCGACGCAGCAAGGTGGCACCAAGTCTGGTGATATTATATATTTTTCTTATTGTCAACAAATCCCATTAAAAGACCAAAAACAACAATTTATTGATCCTACAAACAAGTATTTCCTGTGCAGCCAAAGCCTGATATAGCTTATTCCTCAGTAGACTTCCATTGTTGTCCAAAACTATTGAAAACACACCAGTGAGCCGCATTGTTGCACTGGGTGACAACTTTTGTCATTACGTTGAACATAGGAGCTGGAGTTTGTTTTGAGTCAATTCCACAAGTCTGCTCCTGCTGCTGTAAATACTCACTAATATACCAAATGTGTATTCATCTGCAGCTGAAAATAGTAATCAGAAAATGCACTGTTTCCTCCCGTTTGAGCTAAGTTTGCTAAAAGCTACAGTGCCCTGCTGTTTCAGGAACTAGCCTTTGTTTTAATGAAACTGTATTTATGAGTATTTGTTTTATTAAGACTTGTTTCTTCTGTAGGAATAAATGGGCTTTGGGGCTGAGTGCCACAGACAGTGTAGGGAAGTCTTGAAAATATTACAAGAGGGACTAACACATTTTTGGTTTTGTTCTTTTCATGGGATTTGTTAACAATACAAAAAAGTAGAATAAACACTAACCTTATCTTTTAATTCTTTAAGCATTCAAAAGAATGTATGTAAGCCATTTGTAAGGTGACATGTCAAGAATTGTAATACATCTATAATGAGCCTTGAGCTTTTGGCAGTCAATTAGAAACCTTGACTCTCTTAAATGTTAACTATTCACTAACTGGCTTGACATCTAAAAGGCCAAATGTTGAGAACAATTCCCTTGAGCAACCCCTAAAGGAAATGTGTTACTGTTTGTAATTAAGTTCAAATGTAAAAGACACCAAAAATTGAGTCACAAATATGAGAACAGTAGTTTGTGTTCTGTATTTGTAATGGATACATGTAAACATGTCTAAATTCCCCTTAGATTAGTCAATCTTCATCCAAGCAGAACTTCATAAAGTGTGAGTGGAAATATTCTAATATTGCAATACTGCAATGGAATATGCCTAGATTTTAGACTGTAGGTGGTCTTCCATGTGGAGTCTGGGACAGGATGTTCTGTGCTTTTATTTGACCGCACCTGCTCCTGTATTTGATCTGTGTAGTCTGTCTGTCAAGTCGGTCCCATATTCCCAGTGGGTGAAAATATACTCCCAGGCCTGCTACTGCTGCTCCTGAAATTCATCTGATGATTGAGTCAGGGATGATGCTGGCTGTCTTCACTTCCAACAAAATGACTCAACACTCACGTCCAATCGCTGTCACGCTCTGCATTGCAATCAAACAAGTGACATGACAGCGCATTTGTCGGAGATAAAATGTGCATCCTGCTGTATTTTGCAGCGCTGGCATGCAGATTCGGATTACTTTGAGTGGCTTTGTATTTATCTGATAAATGATATACTAAACCAAAGAAAACAGTGGGTCCAGGGTCTGTTAAGGTAGCCAGAAACAGCTTTGAAATCGTCATGAACTGCTATCTGCCTGAACCACTAACTCCACTATGTACATTTCTGAACTAAAAAACTTTATTTGATGTATTGCACTGAATTGGCATAATAAAGCTTTGTCACTGTTGATTAATAGTCTGTCAGCTGAAGTTGATTCAGTTCACCTTCACCTTGGTTACATATAAATGAAACTCCAATTGACTTACTAATGATTCTGGGAGACAGATGAGCCTATATTAAATCTCCAAATTAATTAAGTTGATCTCCTATGTTACACTGAGCATACCACATTATCTGCGGGGAAGAGTATTTTCCACCACAAGCAGGGTGAATCAGATCTAACGACATCTAAGTAGTGAGTCATCAAAACAAACCAGCCGAATGAATTAGATGTACCTTGTCAACGGGTTGTTGACTCTTAAAAAGCGAGCAGTGTTTTGACAGAAATTCAATTGAAATGTTCTGATGCTTGCTCGCACTGCAGTGCCAACTTCATGCACACACCATAAACAAAGTGTGTACATCATTAACATTTCAACTGACCTTTTTTCTGTGTCAAAAATAAACCCAGTCAAATAGCACCACACACACACACAAGCGAACACCACACATTCACCAGAATATCAGAGAAAGACCTTCCTGTACAGGCAGAATCACCTATAAACAGTTTCACCTCAGGGAATCTCTCTTATTAGAGGCGTTTTTGCTTATTTTCCCCAGCTGACAGTTTAATTTTGTCTACAAGCCTGCAATACATCAGATAAAACACACACCCATGCTTATAGGGCCATCTTGTGGTGCTAAGAGATATTAAAGTCACCCACATTTCAGAAGAGGTTGTATTACTGTAACAAGGCCTGTAAAAACAAAGTAGATAATCTCAGAGTTTGGCTGTTAATGATGAAGCGACAAAACAACAGAGATGGCTGTTTTCAAAATGGGCTCAAGCTGAAATGTGAAAATTCATGAAGAACGGCAAGCATACAAAATCTGACACATTTCTAATTTGCGATACACTCCACTTCCTTTAAAAGCTGCTCCTTTTTCTAACACTAAAACAACTTCTTTCTCACTTATTTTCTCATTTCCTAAATATTGTTTACTATAGAGTGGGTCATCTCATGTGAATGAGATCAGTATGGTGGCCTCAGTGTGAAAATATGGGTTGTTATTGTGATTTTATGCTTCTAAGACATCCACCTACTTGATGGTATAGCTACACGACTGCAAACATGAAATACAAGGAATGTCCAAAAGTTTGAGTTTTGGAAAAAGTTCTTATGCACTTTTTAAATACACAGTATACAACATAAGGAGTAAATGAAAACCAAAAAGAAAATCATCAGGAATAATAAAAAGCAATGTAAAAACATGATAAAAACACTAAAAGGGTAAAGGGTGATTCATTAAAAGAGGTCTATAAATGTGAGTTTTATGCCCTACTTTATGAACTACATTTAACTTCTAATACTGAACAATACTGATGTAGTCAGATTAAATTCCTCAGGCAGGTTATGATAAAATATTGTGGACATCAAATTATTATCTGGGCTCAAAAGGTCACAGAAATATCTCGTTCACAGATCAATCCTGGCCTTCAAAACGATGAGCAAAACCTGAAAATCCATTCAAAAACTAACATGCAGCCACAGTGAACACATACATGTGATCTTGTCTTGGATATTAGCCGTCTGTGTTATAAATAACCTCTGACACAGACTAGAACGCTTTTTCGTTCACATGAAGGCCGAAGTACAATATTTTCAGTTCCTTTTATGTGGCAACTCGCATCACCTCTTTTTTCTGCCTGTTTCCTGACAATAGAGGAACTTTGTTATATTGAATATTGATTTAACTTAAACTTAAATAACTGAATGAACAATCAGCTGCTGAAAATATACTTAAATAACCACTTTAAATGAATAACCACTGAAAATTTCACCTTGCCGACTTAATGCATCAGCACAGACTTTGTAACCCTTAACCCTGAGCTCAGGCTAAAAATAATCTCTACCCTAACCTAACCCGAGACCACAAACAGTGCTGATATGGACAAAACCAACTATTTCTAACTACGTCTTTTTGACCATATACAAAGTTATCAATAAGTAGACCATATTCTGGAAATATCTCTATCAGAAGACATTTAGATGCAACAAACGTTGAGAAACAGTCAAAGGCCTTTGCTGTTCATTTCACAGCCAAATAACAACATTCAAGCTATAACAACATTTTACGATAACCCAAATCCAAGACTATGTTAGGTTTAATATTACAGTATTGATATTTTATCAATTTATCTCCCAGCTGCACCCTGACAATAATATTTGCCCCAACTCAGATACTGAATATTCATAATTCACACGGTTCAAGAGATTCAGTTGCACAGTATGGTCACTTGATAAGTGGCTGAATATAATCATACTCTGCAAACAGACAAATTAATTTACATTGAGAATAATACAGATGATTAAGAAAATAATAAGATGCACAGTATGTAAAAGTTTAATCATAGGTTAGCTAATTTTAAAGTAATTTGTATGTTAATTTCTGGTAATTCCATAAAAATTAACGCACAACTGTTCTCTAGTACGCCATGCTTTATTCACCAAACGTTTTCGGCTACAGTGCCTCCATCAGGGCGTACGTTAGGTGAATAAAGCATGGTGTACTGGAGAAGAGTTGTGCGACGTGTTTTAATTTTTATGGACTTACAAGCTTACACGGCTCTGCACCTCGCTGTGTGTGCGCTCTCAAAGAAAGAAATAATTACTGGCAATTCAACTAAATAAAAATAAATATATAAATGAATGAATGTTAATCAAAAACTTAAATAAAGGTAAATGTAGTTGGTTTATTCAAAATTTCAAAAAATCTGACTTTTTGCTCTTTCAACATATTGTAAATTCCCTGGCCACAGACTACTCATGTGGCTATATTTTTTGATATTGGTTCCACAGGAAGCAGAAATGAAACTTTGTGCCTATTAACTGAGTAATAGTGCAACAATGTCCCCACATTTGTTGTGGTCAATTTAGCATTAAACGATTTCACTGGAAGGACAACATGTCAGATGAATCCGTCCAGAACCTTGTAGTCTTTTCGGTTTGTTCAAGTGTGGCAACATATTGAACCGTTTGTCACACATTCTTCTAATTCTCAAGAGAGGCATAAATCAAGGTGCTCAGGATATTAACCCTCTTCCAGGAAATGTGTTAGTAGCCCTAAAAACTAAATTAAGTCTAATTAATCAATTGATATGTATATGTAGACTACTATATATATATATATATATATATAACTGCTAGACCTGAGCTTAACATGCCCTAATGAAAAATCATTATAATTTTCTCAAGCAGTGATGCTCCTGTAGGATCTGCAGTGAGTTAACACTGACATTATTGCACTTAATGGTATTTTTATGTTGGTATCTTTATATAAAATGTAATATTCTTATAGAAACTTACAGTGTTGTGGTACTTGGGTGAATTTCTAATGATAACCTTTTTTGTTCATTGTATTTTTTTAAATCTATTATGGTTTCATGATATTCCTTTAGGAACTTAGTTTTGCTGTGTAAATTGCATAGAATACAGGAGCTTGGGGTCAGTTATATATATATTGTATATTTTAACATTTTCTTATATGTTTAGAAAGTCAATACAACTGTTTGTGCACATTACAGTTCAGTATGTCTATATGCTAATAATTTATGATGGATTATAAACATGTATTTGATGAAATTAATGTTGATTTTTTTTTTCAGCTTCCAGCTTCAAATTACAGCCATTCTCTCTTTTAGGTGTTCACTGTGGTGGAAATTTGGTATTTCCTTGTGGAGAAGTGAACAAATAAAATGATGATCCAACAAACAGTTGTCTTTTGTATATTTAATTAAGCAAAAGAATAAAAGGTAAACAAATAAAGAGTAAACAGAAAGAGTAAACCAAAAGAGAGAGAGCGAGCGCACACAGAGTCAATCTATTTCAGATGAAAGGCCGGAGCTCACACACAGAGGTGTGTATGAGGAGTCTGACCCCGAGGTGCGGATACAGTTGCATATTTATAATCTCACATAACACACAGAGAGCAAGGGAAGGATATCAGAAGGAACTCTGGCCTACATCATCTCTGTCTCGAGCTAACAAGTGTCATATCCAAGTATCAGTACACAGGGCAGACTGTTCTCCTGTCACCCCTCGTAGCAAACAAGTTGTCCTTCAGAAACCAAACCAAAACAGGATACCAATGTACTTTACGTCAGAAGAGACCCAAGAGAGAAAATATCAAAGTACACAAAGTGCTGGTTAAAGAAAACAGGTTATTACTTGAATACATATCTGGTAATAGGACATTTTGCCCCTACATTAATTTTATTAGAGGTTCTTCTGTCTGTATTAGTGTAGCCTACTTATCTAACACCTTATTCATTATTATCTATTTTCTGTGTTTTGCTATGTAAATATTATATTATACCTCACTATATATATTATAATTATTTATATATTTGATGATATTTTGCCTAAAGAGCCCCAGAGAACAACCACTTCTATGTTTGAAAATGGGAGCTTTATTGTTGAAGTTATGCAAGTAGAGTTCATCGTGTAATATATAGCCAACAGATCTAATGTATTAATACAGCAAGTGGTAAATTGGCCATTCTGCATAATGAGCACTTTTACTTTTTGCATCTTAAGTATATTTTGATTTTTTTAATACTTTTGTCCTTTTACTTAAGTAACATTCTGAACGCAAGGTTATTACTTGCAACAACATATTTCTACTTTTACTTAAGTAAAAGATCTGAGTTCTTCTTCCACCACTGAATACAGCTTTTTAGGAAAATCACTCAAAAACCAAAACTACATTGTGAGGTCAAAGCTAAACCCGATGGTGGGCGGGACTTAGGCTGTCATTGAAAGGTTACAACCGAACCCGCTCTCCCCTATTTCAAAGTGAGGGAAGGGGCCCCCTTCAGGTCTTTAACGAGGCTACTTGGGATGAGCTCAAGGCCATGGGATCATTTTGCTCTAAAAACATAAATTACCACAGTTTCACAGTATAAATGCATTTTGTATAGTGGCAAATCTGCTGGGGGTTACATGGGGGTTACATTTACCCCGCCTTTTTATTCTACAGGCATTAGGTTTCACTGGGTTTACTGGTGTTTTATCTTCAGCTGTGGATGGCTGAATGGTGAACTGAGCCGTAGAAAAAAAACTAAAAGAGCGAGAGAGAGAGAGAGAGAGCTTCCCTGGCAGGCATCATCCCCCTCAGTCAGTCTGACCGCCCACACTCCGGGGGGAGAAAGTGCTGCTTTGTGAATGAAGGGAGCGGCGGAGGGCAGAAAACAAAACTTTAACAAAATTACTTCCGACGGGTGACGATTTTACATTCAACTGAGAGGCTTCGACGTGTGCAACAAGCGACACCTGGCCGACAAAGGACGACAAAGAAGAAAATACAGTAAGTGACGAAGCCTTTTTAGGACCTTGTGTGGCACTGAGAGAAAGCAGATTGACAGCCCTTTTCTTTTTTTTTTTTCGACGGAAAGATGCATGCATAGCAGCCTAACCGTGACTGGAATAACTGTCGTGAGATGGGAGATAATTTCAGGGCAGATTTTAACTCCATAGACTCTTCCTTCATCTTAAAGACGTTTTTTTTTTTGCCCCAACGTGGTTTAAAGAGAGTGACTGTCGTGCAAACTAATGTAGCCTCTTTAAGACTAATTTTTTAAGCTAACGTTAAAGCTGTGACGACTTTGAGTGATCTAGGGATGAAATGGGATTGGTAAATTGCCTCATATGTTTGACTTAAACCTTTAAAGTGACACAGCTCCAATTGATTTGACATTATCTGTCCGTTTAGTTACTTAATCCTGTTTATCCACAGCTAAAGCATTTCACCGTTTCATGCAAAGTTTCCAAATGCTTGCCAGTGTTTCGCAACGTTACATGACTCATGCAGAAGACGTGCACTCCCAGTGTCACCATGGACAAAAAATAGACTCATAGAAGACTCATTCATGATATTATGAGGTTTCTCCTCTAGGGAGTCTGGTCTGCAAGTTGTAAACATAAGATTTTATCACAGTACTGTGAACACAGTAGCCTTTTCTGTGGCTCAGATTGTGTTTCAGTTGTGGTGTCCTTTCAATAAAATCACAGTAAACTACTGTATTAACACTCACTCAGTTATTTTATTTTACTGAGGAATGCAACTGGTGGTCTATTTTTATTTTTATTTTTTGCAGAAGCTCCCCTGTGCAGGTATTTCCGAGAAGCTGTAAACCATGGTGGTCACTTTGGCCTGTGTGGCCTGTCTCTGCCTGGTGGTGGTAGTCAGTGGTGACCCCTGCCTCATCATCAGCGAGATCAACGCTGACAACCCCAGACTGGACACCACTGAGTTTGTGGAGTTGTATCACACCAGTGGACAACGGGCTTCACTGGATGGCTACACCCTTGTGTTCTACAATGGGAATGGAAACATAGCCTACAAGGTCCTGGACCTCAAAGGCCACAGCACAGATGACAGAGGATTCTTCCTGGTGGGCTCGGTGGACATGCTGCCCAAACCGGCCATCCTCCTGCCCCCCAACACAGTCCAAAATGGCCCAGACGCCATCGTCCTCTACCACACATCTGCTGCTCGCTACAGTGAGAAGATGAACGTATCAGCCATCGGGCTGGTGGACGCCGTAGTGTACATGACTCGCCGCACTGGGGGCGCAGAGTTCCTGGCTGAAACTCTGACACCCGGGGAACCAGCCTTCGTTGAGGATGAAACAGCACTCGAGGGAGACGAGTCAATTGAGAGGTGCCTGCTGTCCGAAGATCGCTGGGGCTTTCAGGTGTCCTCACCCTCCCCAGGTCAGAGGAATAACTGCACCCCGCCTGCCGCCCCTGCAACCATTCCTGTCATTACTGAGCTGAAGCTGGGAGGAGGGCAGGTGGACGGTCTTGTGGAGCTAACAGAGGCTCCAGCTGCAGGTCCTCTGGTGCTGGTTGTGTTGGATGGGAAAACGGACAGGGTCAGTGTGAGTGTGGATGTGCGTGTGGACACCTCCAGGAATGGGTTGATCTCCATGACCATAGAGAAAAAGTACATGAAAGGTCAGTGTGCTGAGGGTTGTCACGATCTTGCTCTAACGCCTTTGATAATGGCAATTTACCCACACTATAAGTGTATCGTTGTGTTGTTTCAGCTTTTTAGTTCTTCAGGTTTCACATGTGGACGTTTTGTTGTGTTTCGGTCAATTTTCATTCATTCATTCACTTTCGTTTTATTGTAAATTCTTTGTTCCTGTTATGATTTCTTTTCAGGAGACGAGTCTGGGGCAGTGGCTATTTACACTGGCAGAGCATCAGACTTCCCCGTGGGCAGTGCACTGAGCCAGATACAGCCTCTAGATGCATTTGTGTTTGCTGGACCTGGAAACAAGCCTAGTGCCAACCTCACAGAGACTCTCATCCCAGGCAGACAGCCCTACCAACTCAGCAACAGGCAAGACACTACGATAGTTTAGACTTTAACTTCAAAAGTAAAAACAACCCAATTTGACTGCTGTACATACAAGAGGTGCAAAGAAACAGTACCAGTTTGGTGAAGCTCATGATGTGTTTTGGTGTGACTATCAGATGTGTTAGTAATGTTCAGTGGTTATTTTTTGAGGCCATAGTTTCAATTGTTGTGAAACACATTTTGTCTTTCACTCGGTGGGGGAAAGGGTCAGCACGTGACCACCGTTCCTCTTTGCATTTTCCATTGAATCATCACGGTAGAATAGTAGTCACAAGTAGGCTCTCACTCACACTGACTCAAAGACACTTAATTAGATATTTGCAGAACAACACTCAAATTTGACCAGCAAGTTTAATTAACACCTCTCTGATTAAAACATTGAGCACTATACAACAAGACTAAGGGTTTACAGACACGCTAGCGGCTCTGTGACACTGTACTTAAGGGTAATAGTGCTTTGAGCAAAATGCTAACGTCATCATCATGCTAACATGCTCACAATGACAATGCTAACATGCTGAAGATTAGCAGTTTTAATGTCTACCATGTTCACCATCTGTCAGTTAGCATGTTAGCATGCTAACATTTGCTAATTAGCATTCCTCAGTTGGGAATGTCATTAGTTTTGCAGGTGTTTACTCATAAACCAAAGTATCAGACAAATTCAAATTTTGACCTGATGATGGTGCTGGAGGAAAGGTCAGAGGATCACCAAAGTTATGACTTCATCCTGAGGGGGACATGAATGAGTGTACCAAATGTCATGACAATTCATCGTGTAAACTTTGAGATATTTCACAGGATAAGTTCAAACTTTGACCTGCTGGTGGTGCTAGAGGAAAAGTCAGTAGGATTCATCCTGACACACTGACATTGCCATCCCTGGAGCCATGACTGCAAAATATAAATGTGTCCTCCAACACTAACCAATTGCAATGATATAATCCTTCAAAATAAGGGTCAATTCGTAAGTGATAAATTATTTCATTATTTTGTCAGTTTGAGAGAGGGAGGCTTCTTTCTGAGTCGCTGTGGTGTGGCCACCTGGGCCAGAGATCCTGGTGTCTTCTGGGAGGCCCCGCAAACTCCTGGACAGCCCAACCAGTGCCCCTGGCCAAAGATCTGCCCTCACAGTATTGGTGAGTGTATAATCGATGTTCAGCATTATTAAGATCTGTGTGTTTTGATACACCGAAGAAAGAAAAAAATTGATTTAAATCCACCTTTTTTAGCCAGCTCAAGCTAGTTGTTACTAATACGTTTGACACCAAAAACATATTTTTGCTTTCTCTCTGTAGTTTACAGGTAGTAAGGAAGGGAACAGGTAACACAGTGGGCTTCACAGGCAGTAGTAGTAGTAGTAGCAATTGTGCAATTGATTGGATGCTTGAGCTCCTCACATTTTATTAGCAAATATTAAACCAATGGCACTTTATATGTGTGATATTCTGACATGTTGTCTCACTCATTTATGATCTAGCCAAATAATAAAACATATCAATTTATTAAAACTACATGCTATTGCTTTATGCTGATCTGTCCAATGAAACCTAAATGAGATTAGAATTAAATAGTGTCTGCTTTATTGTTACTTAATTCTGCTCAACTTAAATGTTTTTAAACAGGTGTATGCATTACATTATGCTCTGGTAACTATAAATCACCCACCAAGAGAAAGAAATAATACCTCTAAAACACGTCACATGGCAACCAACTCATCTGTCTTCTTTGTTAGCTGGAACAGTACTTAATTTCCTAATTTTATAGTTTTTATATTGTAAAAACAATACTGTGTAAATAATGTAAATGTTAAATGTGATTTCAAACAGCGTGCATGACAAATTGTTGCTGTAAATGAGATGTAGACAGTAAAGAGACGCTGTGGTGACATTTGTGAAACAAAATATTATGCTCAGCCACGGCTTAATAACGTGAGAGCGAGATCATGTGCGGCCGTGAGAAAATTAGGATGACTCATCTGCATAGAGAGACTGGTGGTAATTGATGAATACTTGGCACATGTGGCATAAACGAGCTACGTGTATACGCATGCAAACATGGATACTTTCAAGTTGATTTTCTTTTTTTTCATCTTGGGGAACCATGGACTAGTTCTCAGAAAGAGACTCCGAATGCACATCCTCAAACGCAGACTGTGTGCTGACCTCGGAGAAGTTATAGAGTTTATCATTAACCAGCTGAGGAACTGGGGAACAAAGCTACATCACTGGAACAAGTATTGCAAATTAAAGAACTGGGAGTTGGTGGGGGATGTTGCATCAAGAAGGAATCTCTATTAGGAGAAATGAAAGATGATTGTTAGAGATTGTTAGCGCCTGTTTGTTAGAGAAATCAGTTGTGCTTTCACACATACTGAGGTTGAGAAAAGCCTGTGGTTTACCACGGGGACTCCTTCCCCATCCCTCGAACAGATCATAAGTTAAATATTGTAGGGTGCAGCTTGATTAAGTCACATAAATAAGGTTACAAACTGTATATTTTTAAATGAGATGATTAAGATAAAGTAACATCCTTATGAAGATCATGTGATATGACTGAAAGCTCCAGAACAGCTACTAAATGCACCTTATGGTGAGCTTGTTTTCTCAACTGCTTTTTCCAAGGTCAAGAAAGATCTTTGATCTTCAACATGCTTATAATCTGCAAGAAGACTTTATAACAGGACATGTCACGACAAGTACAGTCTGAGTGGGACGCCTGTGTCTGGCTGGCTGGATCAATTCTGATTCTGATCTTTATTGTTATTATTATTTAGGCTGTTGGTTCAACTTTAACCAGCAGTACTTCAATCAGAGATGCATCAGGAAAGTCAGATTTTGTGAGAAGGGCCCTGCTCTTTGAAGGAGCAAGTCAACAATATCAATCCTTCAGTCATATAAGTAGGAGGTTGGGGAGGTGATGGGAGCTGCAGCAGGAAGCAGTGCTGGCATGAGGGAATCAGTAATGGTGAGAACTGACAGTTTATAAAGGCCCCCTAGTACACTTGTATGAACATGATTGGATGTTACTGGTCAGCTGGTAGCCAAAAACAGGATGATGCACCATGAGCCAATGATACTAAGCATGAATTACACACCTGACACCAATCAGCTCTGCCTTAACTAACACAAAGGTCCATTTAACCCAGTTGTGCATGAGCACCAAGCAGGGAGAGATTATTCTGGGTGCACTCTCTTTAGTTTTTACCTCCAAACGAAGTGATTTAGATCATCTGGCCGAACTGTTTGTTGTCTACGACTTCTCTGGTCATCTGACGGCTCGTTTCTTGCCTCTTTAGGCTTTGTTGTAGCAATGACAGCATGTTTCCAGATCTTACTAATTATATTAGTACAATGTTCTCAGTCATAACTGAGAAAGTATAAGATTAAGACCCAACTAGAATTATCCTTTGAGTTTCAGCATCTCTGTCAGGGGACAGCGCCAAAAAGGGTCTCCACATAAATAGCAGTAAACAAGCCTATACTCTTCTGATTTTTAATACAATACAGTAGGCCAACCAGTCAACTGAAAGCGGTAGCAATAGCCGCAAATTTAGTTTAAACATCCAGTCAGGTTTAAATCTCCCTATCCCTATCAGAAGGCATTTAGGCTCAGTTTTCTGTTACAGTCATTACAAGGAATCTGACAAAAATCTGATAAAAACAAGTTTTTGTGTGAGACTCAATATTCTGTAGTGAAACATCGCTGTAGTCACATCTCGTCTGGCTTGTCTATTGTCAGTTTTATTGTTTCATCTTATAGTCTGATAAGGCTTTCACTCATTTTAGGAGAAACTAGACGAGATCAACACCCAGTTACAATGTACTCAGTGGCATTCCTGATGTGATGTATACTCTGTCATAACTAGGGGGCTCTGAGACCTTGATGCCTTCAAACTGGCATGCAAGTTTCTTACAGCCATCCCAGTTGACAAAGTTGTATTTGACTCATGTAATATAATCAATATAAAGTTTAGAGAAAAGGACATATCACAAGCCCTAGATAATTTGGGAGGTTTCTCCTAACTCACCACAACACATTTTGTATGTCCTTAAAGCGGCTGTAATCAATATTTTATATTAAGAATGGATTACATAACCACTTGTTTCTCTTCCTTAGGAAAAAAAACAAATAAGTGTATTTTCCAAATTGTTGAAGTATTCCTTTAAACTTTTAGCCATATAGGCCAGTGTTCACTTAAAGTGAATCAGTGTTCTTGCTTTCTCTTGTGTTGGCTGTTATTGTTTCATTAGTATAAAAGCAGTGTGCTCCTTTCAGTGATATAGTGCCAATCTTACTATAAACTGAGTACATTTTTGGCTTATTGCGTGCAACACAAATAACCAGCCAATGTATTTGTAGTTAACGTTTTACCAATGGACTGAGCTTCTTTCTATGATAAATAATAAAATTAAGGGACATCAGGTTTTTTACTCCTCACAGTATATATGTATAAAAAAATGACAACAGAGTTCCTCACAGTTTTTCATCTTGTCATAACTAACAAATATTAACAAGTTCATATTTCCAAGAAATCAGTTGTATGCCACATCATTATGCAATACTGCCATCTATTGCCTTCTGTTAGGTATTGTATAGAAAAATAATCTTCCATTATTCATCATCTCAACAAATCCCTGTGGATTTGGCTCAGGGCTGGTTTTTCCTGTCTCAAAACAGCAAAATGTGCTGCAGAAAAAAGTTCAAGACATGTTAATGTTCTCACAGGACTCGAACATGCTGTCAAACTGTGGCAGTATGAAGTATGAATTGTGTTAGTCGGTAGACTCAATAAAGAATATTTGGTTTGTTAACATAAGCCACACGTTTGTTGGTGCTTCAGTAAATGTGGCACCTTCATGGCATTGTTCATTATATTATAGGGCTACGCTAGCAGCCTGTGAAGTAGGACACCTTTTGTTTCCTGTGAACATTGTTCAACGCTGTGACAAGGTAATAGCAGCACTCTAAATGTTTCAACAAAACACAGAATTAGGCTGCTTTGAATTAAATATATTTTGTAGATTGTGGATGACGAGTGTAAATCAAACGCAATATATTAAACTTTATTATTTATTTATGATTTAAATATCTCTTATTACACATGTCACTTAGTCGTCTGTATTCTCTAATGGAGAGATTATGGACATTACGGATATTGTATACATTGGGAAAGGATACTGTGTTTTACCATTTTTAGTTTCTGTATGAATGATTCTTCAGCTTTGCAAGAAGGTGTCCTTCTGTCTCTCCGTTTTATACTGTATGATCCTGAAAAGCAGTAACACCAGCATTAATATTCCACAAAACAGAGGAGCAACATCATGTATAACTTTCATCTTGCATGTAATAAAAGGGGGGTTGTTTATATTTTAAATAGGCCTCAGCTAAGGGGTCAAACGGAGGATTTTCCATGCAATATTTTTTGTCCACAAATGTCATCAAAGGGTCTCCATAAGACAGTAATGAATAGACTATAGCTAACTCACATCAGTACTTTCCTTTTAAGCAAAATGAATTGCTTTATATGTTCATTTAAACAACTCAGTACTGTTGAGGTTAAAGAAAAAGTTAGACCTTTTGGGAAATACGCTCATCTTGTCAACAAGAAAATTGATACTACTCGTATCTGTCCGTTAAATATGAAGCTACAGCCAGTTAGCTTAGCTTAGCACAAAGAATGGAAGCAGCTAGCCTGGTACTGTCCAAAGGCAACAAAATCTGCATACCAGCATATGTAAAGCTCTTTTAATTAACGCGTTATATGTTCTTTGTTAAATCCATACAAAAACCGAAGTGAAGTCGAACTATTCCTTTAACAGCAGCTAATTAATGCCTTCCTTTCTGCTGTAGTGATTCCAGGAGGTACAGATTCACCGCCTCCTCTCCCACCCTGGGGGAACAGTGACTTCCTGATCAATGAGCTGAACACTGATACACCTGGCGCAGCTGAGGACGGCGAGTACATCGAGCTTTGGCACCCATCGGGACGCCGTGTCTCGCTGCAGGGCATCTGGATACTACTGTTCAGTGCACACAACAACAGACCCTACAGGGAGATCAGCCTAAGTGGACACTTTACCACTTCTAAGGGCTACTTTCTGCTGGGAAGTGACAGGTTGGTGCCTGCTCCATCACTCCGCCTGCCCCCCAATACCATCCAGAACGGACCGGATGCTGTTGCACTCTATCGCAGCCCTTTTGGCCCACCGTCAGCCACACAAAGGGGGATCCCCACCAAAGGCCTGCTGGATGCAGTCGTGTACCGGCAGAGAGGATCCGATAAGGAGGCGCAGGAGCTGAGCAAAGCTCTGACCCCGGGACAGCTGCCTCTGCTGGAAGATCCAGAGGTTCTGCCTGGTGATGAGGCCCTCAGCCGCTGTAGAGGCCTTTACCCCTATGACCTGTCTGCTTTTTCAGTGAGTACAAAGGGCTAAGGTCTCACAAGGCATGCTGAAATTAAACAGTTTAGCTCAGAGGCTAATACAAATGGCAGAAACACAACATTGTGGAAAACAAAGAAGACAAATGCTCATTTCTAATGAATACAAATAACCAATAATAGCCATTTTGGGGAATGTGCTTATTCGCTTTCTTGCCGCGCGTTAGATGAGAATATCGACACCACTCTAATATCTGTATACTAAATATGAAGCTAGAGCCAGCAGCCGGTTAGCTTAGCTTAACACAAAGACTGGAAACAGGGAAACAGATGGCCTGGCTCTGTCCAAACACCAAGCAAACTCCACCTACCAGCACCTCTAAAACAATTAACACATTATATCTCTTTTGTTTAATCTGTACACAAACTGACGTCAAAAAAATATTTTCCAAAATGTTGAACTATTTCTTTAAATATTTGGCAGATTTTTGGGCAGTGTTCTCTTATTTCACTACATGCAGATGTATCCTTATTGGATATCTCATAGGCATTGAAATTGTTAATGTATGAAATGCATCAATCACTACAGGTGGCTCCACCCACCCCTCTGAGAGAGAACAGCTGCCCCCGCCCCCCTCCAGCACCTGAGGGTGTGGTCATCAGTGAGGTGGCTAGTGGCCATTGGACCAATCACAGCCAGCAGAGGGCCTTTGTGGAACTGCATGGGCCCCCCATGACAGACCTGCAGGGCCTGGTGCTCACTGTGTTTGACCAGGAGCGCAGTGGGACTGTCATTGCCCTTCCTTTGACCGGATCTATTGACCAGGATGGATTTTACATCGTTGGAAATGTCACTGGAGCAGGTGAGGGCAGTAGGAGACCTTGTTGTTCAGGGATTGATGACTGTTGGAAATGAAACAAAAGATTTCCTATCTAATTCTTAATAATGGTCTCTCTCCCACACTCTCTCTGTGTCCTTTTGCCCTCTTCTTTTTCCTGTTTTGCACCCATTCCCACCACCTCTCACTATACTCTTTCACCTCCTCTCTCTCCTGCATAGATCAGACTTTCCTGGAGGGCTCCACGGTGCCGGTGCGAGGAGCAGTAGTCCTGTGCTATGACCTGTTCAGTGTCTGTAGAGCTGGAACTGCTCTGACCAACTCCAGTCTCAGAGATGTACTTGTGTTCAGCGAAAACCAGCAGCTGCTCTCATCTCTGTCCACCACAAGAGGGAGACAAGTGATTCCAGCTCTCAGGTAAACTCAAAAAAAGCCCAACAGCATGAATCACTAATAACATGTTTGAACTGTTGCACCAATGATAGGCCAATTAAGGCTATAATCTGACATTGAAAATGTCGTGTAAAGGCTTTGATCTAATTTTTTTTAATTGGGTCAAGGTCACGAGCAGAATAAGAACCTAGTCAAAGGACCATGGTTTTTTGATCACAACTGGTTCTCTTTTAACCAGGGAAGATTATCATGGCAACGTACAGTATGTTGCACTGCTAAACAAGGGCAGGTTAAGGTGAGATAATCAAAATAAATCAAAACAGCCTGCCCATTGTGCTCATTTCACTGTCAGTGTTCTAGGAAAATATCTGACAGGACATCTGACATTAATAAAAAAGTCTACTTCATTCACAATAAAGTGACAATACTAAGGAGCACAGAAAATCATGTTTAAACACCTTAATTCACTTTACTATCTATAATTATTTCTTATATTAGAGATCTAAGAAAATGTTTAGCCAGAATTAGCAACCTGCTATGTTGTTCGGGCCTCTAACAGTACAGCACGAAGCTGATATGACCAGTTATTGACAGTGTGTTGCATGTTTATAGGCCTTTTTCACAGCAAAGTCAAAGTCAAGTTTATTTATATAGCACATTTCATACGACAGGCGTAGACTCAGTATGCTTCAACACAGCAGACCTATTTGATTTATCATAGTAGGAAAAGCACAGGTGTTGCTAATAACGTTAACGATGAGCCAGCATGCACAATACCAGGACCCTGAAATTGAAGCCGCTAAATGGAATTCAGCCATTATTACTTGTATTATTTACACCTGTGCTTTTTCTACTGTGATGTGTGAAAATGTCCTCTGTTAAAAAGGCCTATTATGCTGAAATATTTCATAGGATTAAAGGGTTTTTCACTGGTTGTATGTAGGCTTGTCTGCCTCCATTAACATCATACGAATTGAATACACAAATTAAATAAAATCATAGAAACCTTCAGGAAAAAATAGCAGAACAAATGTGCTATTCACACAGCAAATGCCACATGGGTCCGGATCTGTCAAACTCAGCTCAGCAGATGACAGTGATTGATCAGGCTTACACACTGAACGTGTGCTTCATGTTAATTAATTAAAGCAGCATGAAGCAGTGTTAGGGGGAAAGAAATAAAAACTTTGTCCAGGTGGAAAATGTTGGAGGTAAATAGTTCAATCAGTCACAATCAGCTGGGGCTGTGTGTGTGTGTGTGTGTGTGTGTGTGTGTGTGTGTGTGTGTGTGTGTGTGTGTGTGTGTTTTGTGTGTTTTGTGTGTGTTTGTGAGGTTTCTGTCAGTGATTGGCTCATTGTAGCCTATTTTCTTTTTCCTGTAAATCTAAAAGAGCTCTACTGTAACCATAACCGTGTAAATGTTGCAAAATACATTATTTCCATAAACTCTTGGTATGCATGTAAACCTTCATTCTGTATTGCTTTATGTTATTCTAGGCAGACTGGCTTTTTTTGACTTAATCACCCTTATTACTATGTATACTGTATATATCTGTATGTATACATGTGTATTCATACATGTACTGTTGCGTGCATGTGCAGGTCGGTGGAAGATGGTCCTGTTTCGCTCAGCCGGTGTTCATGCTGTCAGGTGAGGAGCCCCGCCTCCTGGACCAGCTCCTCGCCCACGCCTCACAGCACCAACCTCTGTCCGAGCTCCGCCTTCTCAAGTGACATTGACCTTTGCCTCGGACCCCTGTCCAGTGACTGGCAGGAGCAGTCAGGAGGTGAGGCATCATAACTTAATAGATAAATGAAATATGATCTAAGGATAGAGGGTGTCATATGTTGCACAGATTGTAAAGCTCATTGAGGCAAATTTTTGATTTATAGTTTTGGGTGATATAAATAAAACTCACACATTCTACACATAGTGGCTCTAAATATAATTGAAGTGCATATAAACATTGCATAATCTTAAAAGAAAGATTCAGCCATGAGGTGTGATCTGGTGCCTTGTAGTTAATTGTAGTTAGTTGTACCATGTGGCTGTGGCACCCTACTTCTCCCCCCATGTTTCCTATCTGTACCTTAATGTGGGAATTAATATAAAACTGAGTCTGTCTAATGGTCATAACACAGTAAATATGCCTTCATAGAAGCTGACATCCTCTTCTCTGTTTGTCCCAGACTGCAGTGGTCTAATCCAGGGGAAGAGGGTCGCTGAGGTGGCCGACTACCTGGAGCAGAGGTGCCACTGTGGCATCTCTGCCTTGTATCTCCAAGGTGAGGCACTGTCGCTCACTATATATATTAAACTGTCACATTTGTTGGATTTTTAATGTAAAAAATGACTGGCTCATCTCTGAGCTTTGAAGAATTGTGTGTTTGATCAAAGGATTTCAGTGAAAAAGATTACAGACCACTGACTTTTTTTGTACTGAGGTATAACTTGACTCCTAACAATTAACACAGCGGTGTAGGTCGCTGTTACCATGGAGTTAAGGAACTGTGGTTATGTTGCAGGAACACACCAAGCTGAGTCCAGGTTTATTTTTACTAAGAGTGAAGTGATGTAAGAAGGTTAATTTGACTTATGAAATGTGTCACAGATATCAATGTGTCACCAGTGTAAAAATGTAGCAACTCGCCGGAGATGAGCAGCACTCAGGAGCACTGCTCTCTCACAGAAGAGGAATAGAGATAGACAGGCTCGGGTGTGGCTATTTCCTTGTCATCATCACATCTTGCATCCCTCGTAGACATTAAATAACATTTAAATTGTGCCCTTCAAATGTAAAATCCCATCTCCTGTTTCCTGTTTACAGAATGTATATTTGTACCAAGCTAAAGCACGTCCTGGACACTTTCATATGTAGATAATGAAACATTTGTCTGTCTTTTTTTCATGTTCAAGGAGCCAATTTTTCCTGTGTGTCTGGGTGGCTGCGAGTGTGGGGGAACATCCAGGCACTGTCGGACCATCAGAAGGCCCTCATTATCCAGACATCACACATGAATCCTTCATCTGCTCAGGGAGACATCTGCTCTGCTCCAACCATGGACCGTTATACAAGCACAGGTTAGCACCTTCTTCACAACATAACACCAGCTCAAAGAAGCATACACGATTTATACTTGGCGTCACAGCTAGTTCATCAGCATTTCAAAAAGAAAACGGATACTTAGCAGCTAAACCAAAAATAGTCTGTAGTGTGCTGTGAAAATCTAGTCTGTTCAACTTTCTCAGTATCGTCTTTGGGGTTTTTAAATCAAGCTTGGCAGCCTTCAACCCTTGTGTCAAAAGTATCTCATGTATTGTAGATATAGAAAATGAAGGTTGCAATAAGATTGTTTATTGTATGATAGCACAAACTTTCAATCTTCAGACTTTGCTGCCTTGAACCTCCACGGGTCGCAGATCACCTTTTTAATACCAGGCGTAAATGAAGTTAGAGAGAAACAAACAAAGGCTAAATGCTTAGCATCTGAGAATCTGAAAAGGAATGAAAAGGAATGAAAAGTAAAAGTGTGAAACACACTTGACTTGTGATACACAAGATACCAATCCTCCAGGGAGTTTTATGTGTTATTGTATATTCTGGTAAATGTAGCTCAGTGTGAGCACTTTAAGAATGTATTTAATATGCTTACCACCCTCTACAGTACCAAAGAAAGAGGGAAGACATTTCTTTTCCCTTTTAGGCTTTTGAGAAGTTGCTTCATCTTTATTGGACTCTGGTGGTGGTTTTGAAGACAAAACTGACTTTCTTCTAAGTCAGATGAATTACACTTGCACATGACTTTCTTTAAAGTGGAATAGATGTCTTTGCTCTATCAACAGCTACACATTTTGTGATTATTGTAAGTATCACAAGCAACCCCTATATCTGTCAACACTGATATCCAAAAACACATGCTTAATAGTTTCTCTCTCCGGTGCAATATTTATAACCATCGACCAAACATAGTACCAAAAAGTGTAAAAAAAAATATATATAATTTTTTCCATTACCTAATTACTCATTTCCTGATTGTGGTGAGTTTTGATTAGGGTCTAGTTCTTGATTTTTTTTAATTGAATATTTGAAGATTTTAAATCATGTTTTAATGATGTTCCTGTATTTTCTTCGCTGTTGATGTATGGTCATGTGTATTTTTACATATTTAACACATATGCTGGCATCTTTAAGATTATGTAGCATATTTGTGAACTTTTGCAAATAAGAACAAAATGAAATATTCTTATTGTATTGAATTCAGGAATGTCTATAAAATCTAAAGCCAATTGTCTCTTACAAATGACATTTCTGTTAGAACTGTACTTTATAAAGTCCTTTCCTCCCAAAACCTCACATAAACTATTTAAAAATGTGGAGTGTGAAAATGACCTGGAAGCACTTAAGTTATAATCCTTAAGATTTTCATGAAATCAAACCCTGTTTTTGACACTATTTCAAAAAAAACACATATTCAATATATTTACATAGTGTAATTACCTCTCTATGTAGTATTTTTCATAGTTGGTAGCGGAGTCCGCCATTCCTGTCTGTATAGGATTCAAATGACCTTCCTACATGTGGGGGATTCGGAGGAAACAATGCATGCATGTAATCCAGTGATACTGTTTTTGATTTTATCACATTGGTAACAGCCTCGCTGTTCACTGTACGTGAACATGTAATGAGGCAAAGCTTTTTCAGGTACACATAATTCAAGTCTTTAGATGAGAAAATCTGATTTAAAGTTGCATCAGGATGTTTGAATTGCCACCTTGTGTTTAAACATATCGGCTTGTTCAGAAAGTGTAACTGAGTTTTTATTTCACTCTCTCCTAGCATCTGCCCTGGGATTACAGATAGGGCTGATAGTAGCGGTGCTCCTGCTGCTGGGACTAGGAGCTGCTCTGTTCACATATTTCTACAGGAGGAGGTGAGGAATCATAATTGGATTATTCTCCTTATCTCTCTCTTCTCTGCTGGATGCGCACACTGATGCTGGTTTGCTGGAAATCTTCACAAAGCCAGATTATTAACGTTTGTATAACCCTTTGACTTGTAATGCTTCTTTCGATTGCACAGTGATTGAGTGTTGTGAATAGAATATTTAAAAACAAATGCGTGCAATCAAGAGTCAATAATGCTCATTTAGCTCCATTGTTGCGAAGATGTGTTTCTTTTGTTTCTCGTTCACATAGGTCATTGCCTCCCTGATCCTCAGTGATAAATCCTCAGATAATATTTTTTAGAAAAGGCTTTGATTATATAAAGAGAAGTCGCACTCAAATGTAAATTCTTAGAGGGGGAAATGAAAAAGCAGCAGCCTGCAGGTGTGTTGAAGTATTAGGGAAAGAACGTGAACCACAACCATGATAGATTACATTAGAGCTGTCACTGAAGATACTTAGCATACAGATATGACCAATAACTGATATTTAAAGGAAAAGTTTGACATTTTGGGAAATACACTTGTTTGCTTTCTTGCCGAGAATTAAATGAGAAGATTGATACCACTCTCATGTCTGTATGGTATATATGAAACAGCAATTTTAGGCTTTAGTTTTTGTACAGATTAAACAAACCAGAAACAATGTGTTAATGTGTTAGTGAGCTTTAGTGGTGCTGGTAGGTTTGTTACCTTTGGACAGAGCCAGGCTAGCTGTTTCCAGTCTTTATGCTAAGCTAAGCTAAGCTAACCTGCTGCTGGCTGTAGCTCAGATTAGCATACAAGAGTGGTATCGATCTTCTCATATTAACTCCAGCAAAGAAAGCAAATAACAAAGTCTACCAATGACATCATTAGCAATATTTTAAAAACACATTTCAAATCTATTTACTTTGCAAATCACATTAGGATAACACTGACATGCTCACTATTGAGCCCACAGCTCAGACAGGGTCTAACCTAAAGCTGCTGCTGAGTTGCATCATGGGAAATGCAGGATCTAACCTTTTTGAAACTTGAAACATATTAGAGACTAAAAGTCAGGATATCTCGGCCTCTGCTGCTTAAATAAACATTCTTTTTTTAATGTGTCTCGTTCAAGTTTCCCAACTTTGAAAGTGGAACGCTAAATCACTGGAGTGACTTGTGTTAAAACCAGGGCCCCTCAACAGGAGAGGGCGTCAAGATTAGGCAGAAGTGCAGGAGCCATCTTCAGGCCCTCACCATTTCAGTTCTTGTTGTCCTTTTGTTTGTGAATATTGCAAAAAAAAAACTGCAATTAATCAAATGACCACAAAGTAAATGCTACACACACAAATAAGGGCATTTGGAGCCCCTGAGGGTATGAGGCCCTAGGATGGTTGCTCGCTTTGTCCACTTGGTAATCCTGTGACACTTTTTCTTGGCTTGAAAAACTTGCCCCTTAATGCTAATCCCTATCGCTCTCTTCACCTGTGTGTGTAACTCAGAAATAAATAAATAAAGTTCAAGACAGTGCTCTGGAAGTTGTTTAAAAGTCATTTTGGGAAATGCAGCAAATCACAGACTGAAGTAGTGGTGGTAAATAAGGTAGGTTTAGAGCAGACTGGGGACAATCAAAAGGTAAATTATAAAACTTTATCAATAAATGACTCCTGGAATACTTAAAATGTGAGTGACGGGAAACAAGTGTAATTGCAATGTGTAGACTCTGAAGGCATTACGTCTCGATTGTGTATGCATTTGTTAATTTTGTCTCTTTTCCCAGGCGTCCTCTGGACTATTACACCATGGAGCTGAGTGAACACGCAGAGGGACTGTCAGATCTATAATTCAGGCTTTGAATCACTGTGTTTGCATCTGGAAGTGCTCGTGTGCGAGGGAGGACTTCAGCAGAGAGAGAGCGGGAGACGGGGGTAATCAGACGTTAATTTGACCTGTACGTAAATGATTGTGCCGTTGTTTGTTTGAATGCCACCACAAGTGTCCTTCTCTGTGTCTGTGGGAGATCACTGATGAAAAGGCTGTTAAGAGTGTGGTTGCATCCAGTGTGTGACATGATGTTTCATGGCGCCAGTGACACTTAAGACATCAAATCAGGCAACCCATGAGTTGAATTTAAAACAGGATAATAACATATTCTTCTAAAAGTCAGTGTAAAACCTTTGCCTGTCAACAGTGCTGGTTACTACCTTTTTAAAGGAAAAGAAAGATAAAAGGGAGGGTTTTGTTTTAAAATACTTGAGTCCTAAATGGTCATTTTTGTTGACTTGTTCATGTTACTGTGGAAAAAAATAATTTTAAATTTAAAAATTTAAACCACCATGCTTTTGATTTAAGCAGGAAGCTTCATCACATTCTACAGTGTTTTAACAACAGACTTTATAACCAAGATAATATTTGTTAAGCTCACATTTATACTTCAAAACGGTCGACTTCCTGCTTCGTTTTCCTGCTACATGCTGTAATAGTCCATTTTAGACTCTAGTCACTCAAAGGGCTTGATTGTCTTTTAAATGTGAATGTCTTTAGCTAACTTGTGATGAGTGTCTGTAACCACTTTTGTATGCTTACTTAAAGCAAACTGTTTACATTTTCTTGATTGAAAATTAGAAAAAGTGATGCGAGAGAATGATGTTGAAGTAGTTTCTTGAATGAAGAGTATTGATGAGTATTAGTTTTTGGAAATGAGAGGTTGCTTGGTGTTAAGAAAATCAGAGCTATTTTATGTTTCCCTAGTGTTTTTTTTTTTGTTTTTTGTTTTTTTTGTGGCTCAGAAACCTCTACTGTGCCTTTTTACTTGTGTTATTTGATCAGCTGATTCCTCATTTGTTAGAGGGAAAGTACAGCCATCTCTGCTGCAGCCATAAATGTAAATACTATGGATATGATGTTCGTATTCTCAGGGGGGGGGGGAGCAGTTATCGCCAATCTGAAATGATAACTTATTGTAGAAATACAGAAACTAGCTGAGTTCAGAGCAAAAAGTGAAATATTCTGAAATATTCCACTTTTTTAATAGATTCTAAAAATCTAAGTTTCATTTTAAAATAATCATAAAATTGCCAATACAAAGTGCCATGAAACAAACGTATAAGCTTGGATATTCTCCATTTTTAATATAGATGATGTGCCTCTTACCTTGTATTGTTGCCTTACTTATCTGCTGTGGTGCACAGAATTACAGTTTGTTTGCTTTAATTTGTTGAGGAGATTTTCCTCCTCGGAACAATTGTCCTCACTTCTGATCTGTCAATACTTACATTTTTTAATACACCTCCGTCAAGCAAAGTTAAGCCCATAAAATCTCATTTGTTTTACAGCAAGTTCAACTATTTAAAAAGAAAAAAAGAGCCTTTTTTTAGCTTTCATAGTGAGCAAATATGTTTCCCCCCTAGAAATTATGTTATGTAATGTTCATAAAATGTCTTTTATTGTAAACGTCAATATTTTTAGGTTTTGTGTAAAATGGTACATGTAGAAAGTTGATGTATATGTGTATATATATATATATATATATATATATATAGCGCACTGACAACAATCATGAGAAGTGGAAGTATATGGCTGAACAAAGAACATGTACTTTTTTAACCTCAGTTGCTTATTGACGGGTCAGGAGCAGCAGCATTCAAATCTAACAACTGTAAGAGAAACCAGCAACTCACAGGTCTTTTTACTGGGCACTTAGTCTGTGTACATACATGCAGTAAATATTCATGGTCTACAGCAGAAGAAAGAAAACTTTGTATCATCTTCATTTAAAAACTTTCTGTGTTTGTCTTCCAGCTTATTTTCCCCTGTAATGCACATGTAACAGGTTTGAAATAAAATACTTCCACAGATGTGCAATTAAGCTTCATAGTTGTTTTTCAACCTGTTGTGTGTCCTGCTCTGTCGCTGCTCTCTGTTTGATATGCTCCATTTTCATCGCCCAGTTAGTTCTCAAATATCCAATTATTATAATCTTCAGCCTGTCACCTCTCACTGCTCTCAGGGAGCAGATGTTCAGTCTACTTTTGTATTTGTTTGAATGTGATCGTGTATGAATAGAGCAGGTACATTCACTCAGCACTACTGTGATTCACGTTGATATGTGATCATCTTTGTGTTGTGCAGCACCTACATATTATGTATGTTTGAGATGTGTACTTATGTGCTTATGGCTTCCCGCCAACATCAACTCAGAGAATCCTATTTTTGCGCTTTACAATTTTATAGCCAGAAACTGTTGTGAATCACCTCTGCATTAGTACTTAGTGATGCATTTGCAGTCTGAAGCTTTTTCCCTTTGGAAAGCCTTAACACCTGTAATCATGTACTATCTCTCGTCTCAGCTCTCTGCATAGCTGAGTAGTCGTCTAAAATAGAAGAGACTGAAGAGTGGTAAAACTTACAGGCCTCGGACAATGTTACATTGCAAGCACAAGTATGAAGCAGACTTTTTTTTCTCTCTTTTCAGTGTTCAACCTGCTAACCGCAACACAGGAAGGCAGAAAAGAGTGACAGGAAGAGGTGCAGCATGAAACAGTATCTCCAGCAACAGTACTGACTTATGATGAAGCTGCTGTGTATTTGTGACTCATTTAATTTGCTCGCTAGATCCTCCGCTAGATTACACTCCTTTGAGATTCCTCCAGTTTCACACTTGAAATTGTCCTGGACCTGCTTTCGCGAGAATAATGGCGTTACCATATGGAACATCTGTGTGGGCAGCATTTTACATCCGTTGACACCCACAGACAACTTCAACAGGCCCATGGTGAGTTGAGTTTTGTGTACTGGACACTGAAATGTAAATGTTTAACCTTCACAGCTACAGATGGTTTCTAAAACTGACTCTAGCCATAAACTTTAACTTTCCCTCATGGCCTTGAGTCTGTATAAAATAAAAATCTTCAATAGACTTTGAACTCACTTTTCCATAAGCTGGTATACCTCATATTTAACACGTTTTATTTAATTTACAGCTGATCTGTCTGTTTTTTTTCTTCACGTGGTGTATTGCTGCCGTGCTTGCATCATGCAAATGACAGCCATTTATGTTTTTGCTTGCTGTTGCTGCTGATGATGATTATTGTGTAATTTTACTGTGCGTTTGTCAGTTTAACACGGCCGCAACTGTTTGACACTGTCCCAACACATTTCTAAAGTACTATTAGTTTGTTATTAAGTGGTTTGGCCATTTAGACAACTTATCAGCGGAAGCTGGCAAGCTGTCGCGAGTACATCTGAGGTCTGGGTTTTTGAATCATCTTCCTTTGTGAGAAGTTACGTGATCAGCAACAAACCACACAGGAAGGCATAAGCCATTTCCCGTTTGTCTCAGTGAAACCTCAAACATCATTTAAATTTATGTTTGCAGTACTTTCACTGCAGTTTTGCTAATATGCTGTGATATGACATACTAATAAACCTTATTTATATACCACATTTCATATAAATGGATGCAATACAATGTTCTTTGCGAAAGATAAATGTGATAAACTTGAGGAAGGATACAGTAGATCCTAGGTAAAATCAGGTAGGGTGTGTGTTTGTTTTTATTTTAAAGGCTAAAAAGAAGTGCACAGTCTGGTCCAGAGTCTGGGGGTGTGAACTAATTGCAGCTTCAATGTAGGCATCAGGAACAGCTAATCCGAGAGTCATCAGAACACAGTGACCTGTAATAAGAGAGACTTCTCTGACTTCTCTGTTTTTCTTTACATCTTTACATCATTTGTTTATCAAATCTGCCTCATCAAAATTCAATCTTAAAATGATCAGTGAACACTTTAGAACAAATTGTTCTGTACACTAGTAATGCATGGCTTAATACACAATATAGTAAATTCACATTTGGAGCATTCATTTGGCTAGGGAAGATGTTTTTGGAAGATATTGAGGCCTCTGTTAATTTCTTCACCAACCTTCATCACAGCCTGTCGTGCCCAGTTCATGGTAATTGCACATTGTCTAAGTAATGCTGTTTTGTATTGTGTAGACACAAACAGGAACATCTGAGGGCTTAAATTACCAAGCTTTCTCATGGAGAGGAAGGCACATTACGATTCTATCCTGGACCGAAGCAAACGAATTATGTGGCAGGACGACTGCTACGTGGATCTCCAGTCTACGTCCTGCTCGGTCTCTTCACAAGCACAAACCGAGGGTGAGAGTTTCTCTTAACGGATTCATCATGTCTCTCATGCGCTGTTGGCCTTGGAGTGGTTAATGTCAGAAGCTGCTTTCCTGTGTTTCCCAAAACTCTTCAACCTTTCTTGTTATTCATTTTAAGCAAACAAGCATGTAGGACCATACACACAGTGTCCCAACAGTCCAACTCTAGAGGGCGGCTGGGAGGATGATAATGGTAAAGACAGCAATGCTTGGTCCTGACAGTAAGATGAGGACAATCAGTAGTAGTCAATTGAAATATATCAGTAATAATAATGATTATAACAGCATCATTAAAGGGAATTTACATGAAGTAAAAAAGATAGACTGTAGACTGTAATTTCATTTACAACAGATCCAACATGATCTCCAGTTTTATTATACTGAAGATCAATCTTCAGTTCTGATTAATCTTCAGTTTCTTTGACATTAATATCCATGTCACCCACATAATATTCACTCATATTCACATTCTGCTGTTCTTATTATGACTGTTAAGCTACGGAGGTGAGATTAGAGCCTTATCAGCAAAGCAACAGGAGCTGTGATGGATGAAGCCAGATGGATGGACAAGCTATCCTTCATGGTTGAAGTTTGTATTTAAAGTATTCCAAATGTTGTGGGAGAAAAAAGTTACTACAGCCAAAGAAGGGTTTAACCAGTTTACACTTATAATAAGATAGACAGAGAGAGAGACCAGTGGTTTCAAGGTCGTCTTTTTTTCTTTTCAGCTGAAGACCTTTTTTTTATCATCAGGAGCAGGAGGATTATTTTGTAGCAATGTCTGGTGACACTGAGTCTGGTGGGGATTTGAATTTGCAATTGGTGAAAACTGTCTGAAGCCTCTACAGCAGAGGACTTGGGGGGAAAAATAAAAGGACCAGCTTGCTCAGTCAAATGACAAAAGACAAAAAACAGAAGGGGCAGTTAAGACCGTGAAATTATAAAATCAAAAGGGAGACTGATGTCGAGACCAAATTGGTTGGAATATATTTCACTATTGACTGTTTGCAGACAAGTTTAATTTAATTTTGTAGATTTTATTCACGTTGATGTAGGAGTTTTTAAGTTGTTTTCAAAGAACAGAATTAGGGCCTTGTTCATACTCAAAGTTCCCTGCAGTGGTCCACTCCCACTGAATTATCCTCCTCTATCATAGTAGGAAATGTAGTGTATACACTTTAATTCAATTATTAGGGTAAAAAATGGCAGGGGAAGCTACTACACACAGAGTAAGCCATACATTAAATGAGTGAAGCTATTGTTTGTGACTGTCGCCTAGTTACTATTAATCACAAACTATGACATACCACTTACCAGTTTCCTGGGTGGAAACTCTGATACTGCCCAGGAAGCTTACAGGTGTTGGAAATGACTTTGATCTTTATCAAGAATTAGAAACCAGAAAATGCCAAAAATGCTGGTGCGGTTCTTTTGGAAACACTTACCCAGACATTTGCCAGTTTGCGTGCCAAGGAGTGCTTTTTAATGTACTCAGAGAGTCTTTCTTTGCTGAATATCCCAAGGAGATTGTATGGATATCAATGTCACCTTGACAGATTTCAGGTTTGTATAACTTTAAATTCAAGAATCTTAATCTGTATTTGATTTCAGTTGGATTATAAGTGAAGCAGGTAGATGAAATGTCTGGAGGGTGAGAGGAATGAATGCTATTGGCACTGCATCATGTTAAGGCTGTGGCATGGTAATTGGAAATCAATTTAACAGGTAAACAAGACTGTACAGTCATGCTAGGGGGTCTGTGATGCTGTACTTAGGCCCAGCAGGTCTTTGAGCTAAATGCTAACTTGCTCACAATAACAATGCTGACACGCTGATGTTTAGCAGTTGTGTTTTCCATGTTCACCATCTTAGTTTAGTTGCTCACAATTAGCACTAAACACAGAGTACAGCTGAGCCTGATGGGAATGTCATTATTTTTATCAGGCATTTGATCATAAACCAAAATAATGGACAAATTCAAATTTTGACCAGATGATCACCAACGTTATACAGTTCAGCCTTGGGGGTACATGAATGCCTAAACCATATTTCATGACAATCCATCTAATAGTTGTTGAGACATTTCACTCAAAACCACAAATGTGAACTTCATGGTGACGCTAGAGTAAAAGTCAGTACATGTCTGTACAAAATTTCACTGTAATGCATCCAGTAGTTGTTGAGATATTTCAGTCCGGTGGACCGACAGACCAATCAACCAACAGACAGACCGACATTGCCATGCTGCTAGCATGGTTAAAAAGAAGAGAGCGAGGGGTTGGAATAGGATTAGGAAAGGTGTGTGGTTTTACGGAACAAGCCATCGAGTGAAAGGGTGGAACCTGACCATACATGTGAATTTCATAGTAAAGATTAGGGAAGGAAAAGAAAAATTAAAAAGAAAAACAAATGTATTAATAGACTTGTTCCGAATTACAGGTATTGTGCAACTTGATTACCCAACAGAGGAAAAAAGAAAGTACAAAAAAAACAAAAACATATATGAATCAGAACATTTCCATTGAATATTTATGGTTATGTGAAGCAGTGGGTAGCAGCATGAGCCCTAGAGCTATAACAGAATTCATTTTATTGCAAAAGTTATTGTCCACTGGTGCACATAATAAGAATGACTGGCATCTGCCCCTTAATAAATTGCCATCAGTGTATAGTTTTCAGTAACTGACAAATAATTTTTTTCAGTACTCTCTGTCATGAAGTCTGACAAAAATACAAAAATGAAGAGACGAAAAATTGCTCTTCTTATACGACAGCATGTTTTCCTACTGTACATCAAAAAGGGTTTTTCTAGCTCAAGAAATTGTCTTTGTTAATTATCGCTTGATCTCATTAATCATTTCTTAAGAGTTTTCTCTGCACTCTGTTTTGGTTTAGAACTTGGCTGGATCCAAAAGCATCAAGACCAGCTGCTACGCTTCAGTACGACCTCCTTCCTGGAGGGGATGTTAACCCACCTGAGAAAGGTGGATGTGCTGAGTTCAGCTGAGGAGACCAAGATCAAGGAAGCGGGCCGGCTACAGGACCAGGTTAACATGCTCACAACTACTGTCACTGGCAAGGACACTCAAGGGTCTGATGCCCTCCGGGGCTTCATAGAGAGCTCAGACTCTCAGGTGGCCCAGCTCATCGTAAACCATGGTAAGGGGTATGAAATGGGATTTGCTCTCTGTGTTGGTCATTCTTTTAAAGGGTCAAGAACAAATTGCTCTCAGCAAATAGTTTAGGCATCTGGTAGCTCAGGTGGTAGAGCAGATCATCCAGTAATAGCAGGGGTGATGGTTTGATTCCTGAATCCTCTCAACAGCATGTCAAAGTGTCATTGACCAAGAAGTTGAGCACCAAACTGCTCTGGATGAGCTATTCAGTGCTGTGTTCAGTGTATGAATGTGTGCGTGTAAATGTAATGCTTTGGAAAACACTTTGTACTACTCTTTGGATAAAAGCGGTATATAAATGCAATCCATTACCTGTTCAAACTTCTTGGTAATCAAAAAATAAAATCAAAAAAAAGTCAATTTTCATATCAGTTACAATAACCTGAGTCAATTTCCTTTTCTTGCAGACCCCATGGTGAAGGAGCACAAAGAGGTGCTGTTACAGCGATATGAGCAGTACAGAGACAGAGATTCTGTCAGCTGCCCCAAACTGAACATTTCCTCAAGAACTTTACTTCTGGTTGACGGACTTTCCGACCTCCAGCAAAAGGAACATGATTTAATGCAGGTGGGAGTGACTCGAGGAAGGAAAAGAAATCATCTCAGACAGCTGGGCCTGGCCAAACTCTTGGAGCCCCTGACCCGGGTCAGTTTACCTCCCAGGGTCTCCCTCACAGTCGGGGTGGCTGGTATTGGCAAGACAACCTGGGTCCGACACTTCATCAGACAGTGGAGCCAAGGGGCCATCTGCACAGACGTGAGCTTCGTCCTGCCTTTCACTTTTTGCGAGCTGAACTCATTGGAGAAAGTTTCTGCTGAGAGGCTGGTGAAAATGGCTTTTCCTCATTTAACAGACCCCAGTCTGGTCCTGAACAGCTCCTGCCGCACACTGCTCATACTTGATGGTTTGGACGAATTCCGCTGCACTTTAAATTTCTCTGATGCAGCTCCTTGCAACGACCCAAAGAAAGAAGTGCCCATTGATGACCTAGTTACTAACATCATCCAGGGAAATCTGCTCCCCGACATAGCAGTGTGGGTGACTTCCAGGCCAGGGGTGGCCTCACTCATCCCTGGAGGATTGGTTGACAGGGTGACTGAGATCCCAGGATTCAGCCCGAAGGACATCCAGCTCTTCCTAAACCACCACTATTCTGAGAGGGATTTTGCCAGTAAAATATGGGCGCACTTGGAGTCCCATAAGATCTTAATGGTGATGTGCTACATACCATGCATTTGCTGGATAGTAGCTGATACTCTGATGTACATCATGCAGAGTGGTACACAAGAGAGCCTTCCAAGGACTTGTACTGAGTTGTACGCTCACTTTTGTTCCATGAAGGTAGAAGTAGGAGAACCAAGAGGCAGGGAGCCTGTAAAAGTGGAGCTGCTCCATGGGAGCAATCGTAAACTGCTGGGAAATCTTGGACGACTGGCGTTTTATGGGCTCCTCAAACACAAGTACACCTTCAGTGAGCAGGACCTCAGGGCCTATGGGATAGATCTGCTGTTAACTCAGTGCAGTCTTGGTGCTGGAGTTCTTATTCGGGAGGAGTCGGCCATATACACAACATACCAGTTCACTCATTTGACTCTGCAGGAGTTTCTTGCAGCTACTTTCTACCATGTCTCCTCCAAGCGGGCCATCTTTGACTTATTCTCAGAGAGCACCATGTCTTGGCCCAAGATCGGTTTCCAGAACCACTTTAGAAGCGCCTTTCAGCACTCACAACAGGCTGAAGATGGTCACTTGGATGTGTTTGTGCGCTTTCTGACAGGCCTGCTGTCCTCAGTGGCACTTAAACCTCTCGCTGGGCTTCTGGCACTCGGAAAAGATGATGGCAATCAGAAGACATGGGCAGCAGGGTTTTTACAAGGCCTCTTGGTCAGCGGGGGAGCTGTTGTGTCCCTACGTGCAGTCAACCTGGCTTATTGTTTACAGGAGCTGCAGCACACAGAGCTGTTGCGGAGTGTAGAGGAAGATTTACAGCTTGGTAGCCTAGGAGGGAAGTTAACACGGGCTCACTGCGTTGTGCTGGGCTACCTGCTGCATGTGTCTCCGGAGTGCGGTGAACAGACCAACTTAACGGGCTCGCTGAACTACACAACAGTGAAATGTTTGCTCCCACAGCTGCTGTACTGCAGCCATCTCAGGTCAGCTCCCCAAAGCACTGTCTTACAATAAACTAAAACTCAGGAGGAAGATTGAGGGGCGAAACTTATAACGTATCTACTCCACAGGTTAGAGAATAACCACTTCAAAGATGATGTCATGGAATTGCTGGGAAGTCTCCTGAGCGCCAAAGACTGCCATATCCAGAAGATAAGGTGAGATCACGCTTACCTTTCAACTCCTTAACGAAGTATCATGTGAAGAACATTAAATTTACAGTCTAATAGTTCTGAACCACTGTATCAGATGAGCTTGCCTGATTGCTCACATAAATGGTGAAACTTTTTAATTACGAGATAGTGTCAGCCTTGTTGATTACAAGGTTGTAAGAGACACTCAGTGATTATCATGTGGCAGTAGGACTTGTGTGGTGATGATGATGATGATGAATATGATTATCATTAATATTGTGTACCATATGATTGTAACCTCTTTTATTCACCCCCTCAGTTTGGCAGAGAATGCCATCAGCAACAAAGGTGCCAAAGCCCTGAGTCGAGCCCTCTTGGTGAACCGGACACTAATTTCTCTCAAGTGAGATCTGTTTGTTGCCTTTGACTGATTACAACTGAATTAAGTAAACGGACATAACCTTTTGAGTCAATAAGAGGAAACTGGTGTGCTTCTCCTGCACTAAACTTAAGTTGGGTGCTCTGACTAAAAAAAACTGCAATGTAAATGTTTCCCAAACAGGGTGCTCCAGAGGTCAAAAACTGTCCCTAAACCTTTATTTTCAAAAGCTTTTATTTGGAATGACATGAGATGAACAATATCACAATATCACAATATCTGTGAATAATATTAATAAATCCATGTCAGAGCCATTTATACTCTCATGTAAACCAGTGCGAGCTTAGAGCTACACAAGCCATCTTTGCTTGCTGGCAGCTTATATTAACTTATTAACTTAGATGTTTAAAAAGGTTTTGGTAAACAATTGTTAAACATACATTCAGTGAACATTTTGATGCATTTCTATAGCATGAATACTTTGTAGTCTGTGTGGCTTGCATTAACTTGCAGATATTTTGGAGAAACATAATTTACTCGAAGATTTGACTTGTTACTTCAGAGTGGAGTGGTGTTCTGTAGATATTGGTCCCCGAATTTAGTTTGAGCATTTCTTTAGAGAACAATTTTGTCTCATATACTGCAGCTTTAACAAATAAAAGTCACAATTTGTGCTTACCTCCAAGTCCCCAAATTGCTGGAGTCCTTATGGTCTTGGTCTTCATATTTCATGGGCATATATATTGCTACATGGTGTTTCTCTTATGATTCTACATTGCTGTATATCATCTAACCACCTATTTATAATTTAGCCTCCGGAACAACAACATCGGTTCTAAAGGTGCAAAGTTCCTGGCAGAGGCTCTGAAAATGAACCAAGTCCTGGTATCAATCAAGTGAGTATAATAGCCATAGATTTTGGTTTATACACACAATGTTTCTACAAAATGTAATAGCTCAATTTCCCTAACCCCCCATCAGCTTCCAGAACAATGCCATTGAGGAGGAAGGTGCCCAGGCCCTTGCAGAAGTACTGCAGTGCAACCGCAAACTGGTGTCTCTGAAGTGAGTTTCACTTGTGTTTGTTGCATGTTTTAGGTATAGTATATTTGTGTGTTCATGCTTATGATGTGGAGTAATCAGTACATCTTTCATGCATGTCATGATTCAGTATACAAAAGAATGCGATTGGAGCGGGAGGAGCCAAAAGGATTGCTGATGCGCTGAAGACAAACCGGACTCTCACAAAGCTGATGTAATCTTAAATTAAAATATTAATTCACTCTACTGATCTTGATAATATCATGCTGCACGTTATATAAACTATTGAGCTGGTATAATTATGCAAACATTGTTTTAACATTTAGCCCAGTGGATTAAAGACTACAAGCTATTCTTGTTTTTCTATGTTCTTTACATTTTTTTGTAGATGTATGTTTAGGTGTAAAGTAGCTCACTAATAGACTTGTTGCTTAATTTGGTCATGTGAAAGGCTAGGCTTCGTGTTAAGATAGCATAAATAATACCTTTGTTTACCACAGAGCCTGTAATTGGGTCACATACTGATTGTCAAGATTAGTGATGTTATTTTCTTCTTAATGTGTCTAGTCTATTTTTGTTCTTGTCTGCAGTCTTTGCAGCAACCAGCTTGGGGACAAAGGAACAATCGCTCTGGCAGAGGCTTTGACAGTCAACCACACTCTGCTCTCACTTCAGTCAGTACCTTCTGCACAGGAGTGCATTGTAGCCTCCATATTATCCATCACCTTCTATTCAAAAATTACTGCTAATGCATTTTAAGAATGTGGGTCATTTCACTTTGGTTCACATGTTGTGCAACAACGATGCACTTTGTCTTGCAAGCCATTCATTGTGCTTGTGTTTAACCTTTCTTTTGGCAGACTTCAGAGTAACTCAATCAGCAACAGGGGGATGACAGCCTTAACCAAAGCACTTAGGCTGAACCGTGGCCTTGTCTCCTTGAAGTGAGTATTAAACTTGAATCTTTCCTGTAGCAACCCAAGACTAATGCAACTAACTAACTTTGGCCAAGACACCTCTTACCAGTTTATGAAAAGTGCTGTGTCTTCTCTTGTTTTCTTATTAGACTACAGACAATTATTTTAAGTAATAGTTTGACAATTTGGGAACTACGTTATTCTTACTGAGAGTGAGATGAGATATAAATATAGAATATGGAAATATGGAGAGCCTAAGTCTTGATGTCATGTCCAGGCTAGCCTTAGCTTCTGTAACTTACTGCAAGCTCTCATTCAGCATTTCTGTCAATGGTCGTTCTGAAAAAAATAACGTGTTCCTGGGGTTGACTTTGCATATTCCATTTTTGACTTTTCCTAAAGGACTGGCGCTACTAGATTAATAATAATATTGTGACTGCATGCTATATGTTCATAAATACTATCAAATATAAAATGCCATATGGACACGAGACTTCCTTGGCATTAAGATTGTTGGGAAAACTGTCATTTCTTATCCCTTTTTTCCCTTTTATGTATTTTTCTCTTTGCTTAGTTTAAGGGAGAACTCAATCGGGGTGGAAGGAGCCAAGAACATGGCCCACGCCCTCCAAGAGAACAACTCTCTACAAGATCTCGAGTGAGTCACCTCATTAGTGTAATAGCAGTGTATATTGTGATGCCCCACAGAGGCATGGAAATATCCGACTGTTCAGAAAATGTCACACCCTCATGCACTCAGGGCTGCTGTATGATGTAAAACTGTAAATCCCATGAGATTACTGTACGCTGTGGCTGCTTGAGGAAGTATGGTAACATTCACTCACATTCATTCATGGCATTAATCGACTCTAGCTTTTAGGATAATTTCTATAATCTTTATCCAATTAAATTAAGTGGAATTTTCAAACTTCAAAGCCATGTGTTTTTATCAGCTTTAAAGCAGACATATTGCTCGTGTTGGTGTAGCATTCAGACTTTTTTTTTACTGTGTGTGCGCGCGCGCACGTGTGCTTATTTCAGTCTCACAGCCAACCTGTTGCATGATGAAGGGGTTCAAGCTATAGCTGGCGCAATCAAGTTTAACCAAGGCGTCACCTCTTTGCAGTAAGTAAGGCTTGTTGTTGCAAATGCAAGCACGGATATAGACACACAAGTAGATCAGGTATCACCAGCTTCGCTTGCTTTGAAAATGTTCCTGAGCACCATGATAATGGTGAAAGAACAGAATAAACAAGGCAGATCCACTCCACTAGTAAAACAAGCTCTTTTCTAATAAGTTATGCAGTTGCACTATATTATGAGATTTTTAACTGTTTTAGAAACATATGTAAGAAAACACAGTATCAGAATATATAACATTAGGGGATAGCTATTTATTGCAATGCATAAGAACTGTTAAGATTGATAAGAATTCCCCCTTGTCCTCTTAAAGCTGGTCTAATTAATATTTTTATACTTTTGATCAAATGACTATATATCATGTAAAAGGGGTTGCTCATAGTGATGAACCCACAGAGACATATCACACGACTCTGCAGTTCCCCTCAGCTCCACTGAGCTTTTTAGTATCTTTAACTCATTGGTTTGGTTTTACAGCGAGCTTACTAGTTTTTACTTCTCTCTCACCGCTCTTATCAGCATTGTTTTTAGCCACTTCAGGCAGACATTATCAGAAAAAAAAAAAAAAAAAGCTCTAACACCCCACTGTATGCTTCCCACCCATGCCAAACAGCAGACAGTCCAAGTTAGCTGGTGAACATAGTGGAGCATTTGAAAGTTAGATCCAGATATATTTTTTTTCAGGAAATAGTGGAAACCAAAAACAGAGCTAATTAAAGCGTTAATGTTGGACTTTTTGTCACAAGCATGACATCAAATTAATGCTATTTTCCTGTTCTTATGTAAATAAGACTCTCTTTACCATATAAAATTTATAAGGTGATAATATGTCAGTTTTGTTGCTTGTTGTGCTGCCCTCAAGTGGTCAAAAAAGTCAGTTATTGCAGGTTTAAAGATTATAAAACCACTCAATCTCAGCCACACAATCACGGAACACAACACTTTTATCACTGTTTACTTGCATTTATTGTTCGTGCTTGTGACATATACAAAATGACATATGCAGTATCTGCCTCATAGCTGACCTCATGTGCCTCTCTTTCTCTTTGTACAGTCTCCAGTGGAATTTCATCAAGTCCTCTGCCACTAAAGCTCTGGCCCATGCACTCCTCTCCAACACCACAATGCAGCTCTTGGAGTAAAGCCAATAGTTCAGACTTCTGCCATTGTCTGCCTCATTTCAGTCACTCCTCTTCCACACAGTCTTTTCTCTGTAATTAAATTGACCCCCTCCCAAATTTCAAAACTGTATTCTGTCAGTGAATCAAATTACTGTTAGCAAATCACTAGCTACAGGAGTTTATTGACTGATCGTGGTCTTTTCACCCTCTAAACAGTTATATGAAATTTCAGACACAGCAGGGTTGTATTGTTTTGTTTATAATTGTCTGTGTGTCTCTGTCTTTTGGTGCAGTCTACAGGAGAATGCTATTGGGAACGAGGGCGTCATTTTCCTTGCTGAAGCCCTGAAAACCAACGCGTCTCTGCATACATTATGGTTTGCATTACAATTGTGTACAATGATTGATCAATATTTATTTCAGTCTTTAAGTTAAAATAAATAAAAACTGATGACAGAAGTCAGATTTTATACACATACGTATAATTATACATTCACAAAGTCTTTCTACATGTAAGACAATTTGTTATTTTCTGTGTTCACTGTCTCTTTAGTCTCCAGGGGGTCTCAGTGGGCACAAGTGGCGCCATTGCAATGGCAGAGGCTCTAAAGACCAACCAAACCCTGCAAACATTAGAGTGAGTCCAAGCTCTCTCTTGTGTCATAACTGTTCCTTTGTTATTTGACATTCAGCCAAATATTGTATAATAATCAAGCAATGTAATTTTAAAGCTCAATCTTGCTCCTCAGTAGCATTGCTGTTTTCTACTTTGTGAGTTACAGCTGATTGTATCCCAGTAACAGGCCATTTACTTCTATCTGCCTGAAAAACCCTCTCATTTGTCTGCTTTACAGATTTGATAGCTTTTGACTGGTCCTCAGTTTTGGATGTGATTGTCAGGGATTTTCTTTGTACCAAAATTAATTAATTTCTTGGATTAACCAAAATAGACATTCTTGTCTGGTTGTTTTATCCATAAACATTTTTGTTCTAGAAAGAGTACTATGCTTTTAATCATAATAGAGAGTCAGCTTCTGCCTGACAAGGTAATTTCTCATAGAGGTTTTCTTTCAATCTTAATGGAAAGTTCAATTGAATTGAAATTAAAATGTGTTTCAGTCTGTAGGTAATTACACAAACAATTAGGCAAAAAAGATGACAAAATATGCAATTACTTCCAAGAGAGCAAGACAGTGGAAAACAAAACATCCCAATAACACATCGAAGAATAGGCTTAAAATATGGACCAAAATGTTTGTATCATATTTAAGGTTTTCAAAAACAGCAACAAAAGAAACCGTCTATGAGAAAACACATTGTGAACTGAAGGCTGTTAGAACAGAACCTAAGCCAGAAGAGGAGCAGGACTTTACCTGGTGTCCTGGTGAAGAACCAATTTTAAGATTGCACCCTGTGTTGAAACAACACTAAAAAGAAGTGACACAAAAAGAGAGAAAGACACTCTGACATTTATTTATGAGAACTATTGTTGTGTTTTGTAATTAATGTTAGCACATTTTCCACTTTTTCAGTCTACGTGGGAACACTGTCGGGATGAAGGGAGCCAAGGCTCTGGCTAACGCACTGAAAAACAACAGAAGCCTCAAATCGTTGAAGTAAGTCGTGACTGGAGCTTATCATGATCCATGTGAACCAAAATTTCAGCAATTGCCCAGTTTAGAAAGCATGAGACCTGTCATTGCTGTTGACAGTAGGGACACCCCAATTACTGTTCTAGTTTGTTTCATACAGTATATTTTACCTACTTTACCATGGAAAACACATTTTAAAAAACTGAATCTTTCTGAAATTCAATCTGAATTTATATACTGCACTTGTAACAGACAATTGACATTAAATGCAATGGTTTATTTGGTTGCATTTTTTTTTTTTTTGTTATTTAAGATTAAGGTCTCCCAATTCAAATGATTTCTCTTGATTAAGTTTCTTAGATATAGCCATAGATATATGGCCAAAGGACCTTATCACTGATCATAAGGCATAAGGCCTACAGGGCTGACAGCAGTGAGCTAACACGGTGTCTCACTAATCGACTCAACCAATGATCAAGCTTTGTTCTCCATGTTTGTTAATTAACAATGACTGTTAGATAAAAATGCAAACTCTTGGTGCAGTTAGCTGCAAGGCAGCTCCTAGATTCATATGTACTGGACTTCCTCTTTTCTTGTGGGTTCAGCCAAATCCAGCATTTTGCATTTATGAAAATTAAAGCTTTACATTTAAATCACTGGACATTTGATTAAGAAATAATGATTTGTCTCTGTGTGCATCATCAGTCTGCAGGAGAACTCTCTGGGTATGGATGGAGCCATATTCATTGCAACGGCCTTGAAGGGAAACCACCAATTAACATACATAAAGTGGGTTTTCTTTTTTACACCTCTCCCCTATTTTCTCTTACATACAGTACACACTTCACTGCATGCCAGTGTGTGTTTGTTTGTGTCACACAGAGCAGCAAGCAACAACTCAACCTGTCATTCTGTTCCTATTAAAAGCAGATTGTCTGTCTATGTTTCTGCAGTTTGCAAGGAAATGGCATTGGAGAATCTGGGGCAAAGGTCATATCTGATGCTATAAGAGCCAATGCTCCGGGCTGTGTGGTGGACATCTGAACAGCTTCTGCTGAGGGAGGTCAAACATGTAGTACAGAAATAAGAGTATGCAGTGTTATGAAAAGTAGGTGCAAACTATGTAATTTAGTTACACTTTAGCTGTATGTTGGTAGTGAATATCACTCTGTAACCGTTGTACTAGTTTCACTGTATTGTAAGATAGATATTCACATATTTATTATGACATTATTATTGAAGTAGCAGTTTCCATACGGGATGAAAAAAAATGCTTTCATGTAAAATATACTCAGTATCAGTGATTACAGCGTGGAGCTGCATCTGTATGCATGTGTAATAAAAGATGGCATTCTGTACATTTGCTCTGTTTGCACAAATGAATGTGATGTATACAAATAACATGGATAAAATGGACACTGCCATTGACAATCAAGTTTAATTCCACACTCATTTACATTCCTGCTGTGCTGATATTACACATTATTTCATGAGGACTGGACTGGCTTCATAATTTCTGGCTATTCTGCGTCAGCTACATGATTTATTAGGTTTGCCTAACAGCAGTTTTATACTAGAATACCGATATGACTCAATGCTCAAAAAACATATATAGGATAGAGTATACGTTTTTATTTACTCCAACACTTCTATACTTGTTGCAGTGGGCCAAATAAATCTTTGTCTACACAATGGATTTTACGCTTTTTGTTTGTCTGTTATAAATACAAACATGTATTTTATCATAATGCTGGGTGCAGAGATTTAAGCAGAATAGGAAGTCATATCTTGAAATTCCAAAGAAGATGAGGGGCTATCCACAAAGCAAACAAAAGTAAATAAAAAAGTTTGAATAATAATAATCTGAATAAATACATTGCGTTTGTAACAGACAATTGACATTTATTGCAATGGTTCATTAGGTTGCATTTTTCTTGTTATTTGAGATTAAAGTCTCCCAATAATCAGTTTGTATATCAAACAGAGAAGAGAAAATAATCAAACCATAGAGCCTCTGTGACATGTTTGTTCAGTGTCGAATGGATCCTCGCATCAATCCGGCCCTCCTGACAAGCCACTGGATGTGCGGCATACATGTATGCCTGCCTATAGCTTCCTGCTCACTGTCACTACTCAGGCAATGTAAAGGAACTGGCTTCAGTGGCAGATGTTAAAGCTTTAACTGTTGTCCATGGCAACAAGCATCATCGGGTCCCAGCAAAGAAGATGGCTTGAACAGGGTCGTATGGCACTTGTGATCTATCTATACTGTCTTTGTCTGGGTTTCAACTGTGGTCACTGTTGAGAAAACTACAATTCAGAGCTTTACCAGAGTAGACACCACATATTTAGCTGGATAGCGTGGTTCCCTAAATAGTGCAAGACCTTACTTAATAGCATTTTGCTGGGTAAATATTTATTTTCTTCCATACATAATCCACTTTGACCGCCTTATAAATAAAATGCCTGTGTTGTTGAGCCCCAGGCTGGAAGAGCCATTTTTTCACTTGACCACACACACACACACACACACACACACACACACAAAAACAATGTTTGAAAGATGCCTTCACCACCCTTACAAAAGTTGAAAAAACTAAACTAACCTCCACAATCAAACATTTTGGCAAAGAGTTGCTTATTTGTGGCACCGATCTAGCAAAATAATCAAATGTAGCCAAATGTTGCAAACACCCCTTAACACAGTTCATTTAACTCTAATATTTAATATCTAATAACTAATTTGTTGGTAACAATGTGCCCCCTGGCAATGAGTTTGATATTCAACCACTTCTTAATTAGAGTCACGTGTACATCCATTCATGGCTGTGGGAGTGGAAATCAGGCATGTGCACACAATTTCATATTGATTGAGATTTCCAAACCATGCATACACTCAGCTTTATGAATCTGATGAGTGTTCGTATGCATATTTCAGCCGGAGTACCATTTTGCTCCAAGCAGTAATGAGCTGGAAGATTTTCCCATCTTGGCAGCATCAAACCAAAGAGCTAGTTTGTGTTGTCGTTTTGCCATGTCACTCTTTTCTCACCTTATTTAATTAGCATATCTATCAGTGGATGCATACAATACCGTCAGATTGTGTTCAAGCTCATTCACTTTTCCATAATTGGAGTGGCAGACTGAATTCTCAATTAGATTCTTTTGTCAACTCACTGCATAAAATATCAACTAGATACAACATTTTAAAGCATTATTGAGCTGCCTAATATCATGATATACTGTATTGACCAGTTAATTCATTATCCTGTTCATCAGTACGTTATTAAAAAAGCTTAATTAAGAATTTTATTTATATTAAAGTTGCAATAAGTCATATTATACTTCTCCTCATATTAATTTTAATATGAGAGAGATTATATAAGGGGAGATCTGAAAGGAAACTGATGATCACCAGAGGTCTGTCTATGAATAATTATGCTATACAAAGGAGCTGCTATATAAAAGAAAATGAAAAGAAAATTGAACTCCTCAGCTACTGTATAATCAAAACCACAGGGAAGTCCATGCATCCAACATCGCTACCTTAGTGTCAGCTTCAGGCAGTGTGCTGCTTTTAAACAGGAGGGACTGAAGACTTTTAAGGACACATGGAGCAAAGGCAAACCCAAGCGAACTTTAGAGAAACTTTGGACAATAACACACAGGGAGTGAAAGGAGCGACACTTTCATTACTTTGAATATGTCTGCATGAGGTAAAAACGCTGTCAGAGAAGGTGTGGGCAGGCCACAATAGAAAAGAAAATCGTGTAGAGTGACAGTTTAAAGTACAGAGGACAGAGTGGGTGTGATAATTACTTTTCTATGAGTGCAAAACATCAGCAGCTGTAGGAACATACGTGAAAGCCATAACTGCAAGGACCCGAGTTTAAATGTAGTATATTTTTCTTAGAAGCCAATGTGGGCTCACCTGGGCACACTGTGAGCATTACATGAAAATAACTGATTGCTGTGTTCAGATCTACCCAGCATGCAACAATCTGTCATCCCTCTCTCTAATTTCAACTGTCTAATAAATCAAAAAAAAAAAAAAAAGATAAATCTCCTGCTGTTGTTTGTGGTATTTTTTCCTGCCGAGCTTTCAGGAGGCAAATGTTCAATTCTGGCGCTCCTGATAATGATAATTATAGTTTCTTCGATCATGGTTTTATTGACAGTTGAAGAGATAATAGATAATGTGTGACTTCATACAGCTGAATGTCCATTAATAGGAGCCACTCCAGATATAGAATTAAAGCAGCTCTGTAAGAACTTTAGCGGGCAACCTGCATCATTATATTCTAATCATAGTCTCTGTTCAAATACGTGTACATCCTCAGGAGGGAAAATACTGTAATAACCACAATCACCACAGAGTAAAAAAAGAAATAATTTATTTTTTAAATAGATTACAAAGTTTCAAATGAATTCTCAAGCTTGTAAAGTTTTGCTGTATTTCTGTATTTATAAATCAGTAATATTTTCAGGGATTTGAGCTCCCAGACTTTCAGACTCTTTGGGCTTCATGCATGGCAGTGGATTTGATGCAGATGGGTGCACATGTCTCATCCTGTAGTCAAAATACATGATGGCACACTGACATCCTTATCAAAACAGCCAATGCAGCACTCATTCAGGCCTATTCTATACCCATCTTTATTTCAAGCTCTGTTAATGATCATGTGGACACCTTTAACTCATTGTATTGATGGCACTTGTTGACACTTGCAAGGCTCAAAGTACCGTAACAGTGTTCAGAGGAGGTGATTAAAAGAGGGGTCAGGAACCTCCATTTCTGGCCACATGTAAACGTCCACAATCAGCTTTCAATGCCCAACTTTTGTTTTTAGACGTTTGCTTCTTTTCCTCCCAGTGTCGCAGCTCTCCCCCATTCATAGCAGCTACAGCGTGTTTTTGTTTTGCCACACTGTGGTAGTGAGAGTTGTGGTATCATGTGAAAAAGAGATGTCAATGCATGGCCTTTATAGCCTATAAAGTCCTCTCCATCAAGTCACACAATTGATGAACATGAATAGAAACTTCTCAAACCACTCTTGCAGCATAATCCACTTCTCCACTGTGCTTATATGCTCCCTACACTAGTTTTTTGCCAAAATGTGGCTAAATCTGTTTGTGTGACCCTCTCAAACTGACAAGCAAGCATGTGCATTGGTTTGGACTCAAAAGAGTCAGTTTCCTGCTTTCCATTAGTCAGAACAACATTTATTAGCTAGTCTTATGAACCAACATGCTCTATTTTGTTTATAAAAATGGCATGTGGAGTTTCCCAAAGGTCAGTCTTTTGGATCTCTTTTATTCAACTTCTACCCACATTAAATCAAACTATGCCAAACAAGAACATTTTATATTATAATACTCATCACACATAAGTTTGCGTACAGTATCTGTGATATGCAATGTGTGTCTTATATTAAATCTGCACTGACTGATTTTTTGGCAGCGAAATGAAGCTGTTAACACAACACACACTTACATATTATCACCTTTGAAGCTAATAGGGTGAACATGTTCGCAAACAGTTACCTATTTACATAGAGCAACATTATCATTCATTTGGAGTCGTGTTTCTGGCCACCTGGCGAATGTAAGTCCAATATTCACTCTCGTTTTAGCTCTGTTTTGCTCTCTCCCAACTCCTGAGAAAAATATCTGGCTCTTTAGCTGCTAAATGCTCCACTATGTTCATCAGCTAGTCGGTAACTTTGTTTGTCTGGTGTTTGGTGCTGAGCAGGTAGTGTACTGCAGGTTTTTAGAGCTTTTTCACTGAAAACAGCTGCATGTTTTGGGGGATGATTCTGTGTGGGTTCATCACACTACAAGCAACACTGTTTACATCATAATTTTATCAATTGTTAACATAAAATATAAATTATAGCAGCTTTAAGCATAAAACCTAAACACTTGTTTTTGTTGTGAAAGACACAAGACTGAAAACTAAAACCCAAACCAGAAACTTTGCTATAGTCATGGATTCAGACCTAAATTATATCACACTTAACAAAGTCAGCACTTGAAAAATACATTAAGAATATGAGAATTTATGTCCAGACTACAATAATCCATACCTTTATCTCTAGTAAACTGGAGTATTATAATGTGCTGCAGCTCATTCAGAACACTGCTTGAGTCCTGAGAAAATTAAGCACCTCAGTTCTCAAATTTCTTCTTCATCTCAAAATTCCACTTTGTCAAAGAAGTGATTTTAAAATACTGCTTCAGCACTCTAAGAACCAAAACACATCTCTGATTTTCTGCTGCAGCATAAACTGCTAATCGATCCCACAATCGAATCAAAATATTATGAAGCCTCACATGCAGTATCTGGAGAAAAATTTGATCTGAGAAACGTATTCATTTTAAATTAAAGCTAAAAACGCATTTGGTCTTAGTTGAAGTTTGAAAAAACAAAGCTAAAGGAGAAACCTATCCTTGGTTTCATTCTCACTGCAAACTCTCTAATCTGCTGTGGTATGAATGCACCATTGGCTTCATCTAAGGAAGCAATTATTCCACATTTACTACACAAAACGCAAACATCTACATATGAAGATAATATTTAAAGGAATAGTTTAATAGATATAGTCTATAGTCTGGGCTAGTCTGTAGGGTGAATATGAAGCTACAGCCAGCGGCCGGTTAGCCTAGCTAGGTTGGCTTAGTAGAGAGACTGGGAACAGGGGAAACAAACTAGCTCTGTCCAAAGGTAACAAAATCTGCCAATATCTGCACAAAAACCAAAGTGTAAAAGCGATACGTTGAACAAACATAATATAATGTGTTTTAGAGGTGATGGGTGGCAGTTTTTGTTACTGTTGGACAGAGCCAGGCTAGCTGTTTCCCCCTGTTTCCAGTCAATAAGCTAAGCTAATCGCCTCCTGGCTGTAGCTTCATATTTAGCGTACAGACATGAGAGTGGTATCAATCTTCTTGTCTAACTCTTGGCAAGAAGTGAATACGCATATTTCCCAAAATGTCAAATTATTCCTTTAAAGTTGAATAGCCAGAGGCAAAGCCAATATGAAGAGGTGGTGACTGGCAGTTTTTCAATACCATTCATCACAATTAGTTGTTGGAAAAAGCCTAAATGTTTTAATATCAGTGCTTTCAATATGACAGAAAAATCAACATCTGCCAGTGTGTAGGCTCAGATATTGCATTGATCCTCATTGAAAGAGACCAATATGACTTAACATTGGTTTCTCTACAGTTGGCTGTATGTGGGTTCTATGTATAGCACAACCCCGGCAGCAGGGTTAACTATGACGATATAGTGATTCACTATTGGACAGAAAAATACCATCACTGTGCCATCAAGAGTCCTCTATTCTGCCCACTATTATGTGGGCTGTTTATAATTGATGATTTCATTTCTTCTAAAAATGCAGATGCTTCATTCAGAACTCTGTGATGAAAGTAGACAAAGAGGCATGGTGCTGAACGAATTAGTACACGGCTGGTATGTTGATGTAGACATTTTAGAGATGCCAGACATTACTAATAAAATGCACCTCTGTTCTGTTTTGCTAAACCAGTGGGATCAGTGATGTGGAAAACACTTTTTATTTAGCTGGTGATTCTTATTTAGAGAATCTGCAATGTGGAGTCAGCTTCAATTAAGGTCACGCTTTCATGATATCAAAGTCTTGACTATACAACCAACACACTAAACCTATAAAATACTAAAAATAAGTTTGTTTTTGAATTTCTGTGTATTCTCGTCATTTCTAGGCTATTCAGAATTCAGCAATATAAATGGTAATAACAATAAAGTGCAGTGCTGCTGCTTGATTCTATTAACTAAATATATAATGACAATTGTGAAACATAATTGTTCCACAACATCCATCCACTTTAATATCCTTGACAGTGAAATAAAATAACATTTCTATTTTAAACTAAATGTAGTTTAAAGAACAACTTTGACTTGTGATTTATTTTGGAGGAAAGAACCAGGAGAAAGTTTCAAACCACACTTCAGTTAACCAACTAAGAAAGAATGCATTTGAAATTAGTTTTTCATGGAAAACTACAGTGTCAGTGTGTGTAAAGTGTGAGTGAGACAGTTTCTGTCTAAAACAGCAATCTGTGGTCATGATGTATCTTCATGTCTGCCTGCAAGGTGACAAAATTACACAGTGGTCACTTTAAAGGTTTGTGTTTTTTTGACAATCAAAACTTAAATTCAGTCTAGTTCTGGGAGCTTCATGTCATGATCAGTTCTGTTGGTCTGTGTCTTGTGTTACTTCCTGTTTTATTTTGGTAGTGTTCTGTCTTATCCTCTTGTTCCTGTCAAGTTTCCCGCTAGTCCTAATCAGCCTTATGTGTTTCACCTGTGTCTCATTGTCTACTTACCTGGCCCTATATATACCCAGTGTTTCTCCCCTTCCTTTTGCCAGATAATCTTCGCCCCTTGTGTGTCGTTATCCAGCGTATGGCCAGTATGACCAGTTTTTGCTACTACGACCTGTTTTGCCTTACCCTTTGGACACCTTCGCTCTGTGTACTTGTACTTTGCTTTTGGGATGAGTCTGCTCTGTGGGTCCAATCTCTCGCTGTGCCTGATACTTCACTGTTGGGTTGTTTCAAATGCTTGAAAATTGGGACTGTTCGATTTTAATCAGTACAACCCCAATGCTGAAAATGATTGATAAAGTTTGCGTCCGGAGGTATGTGTGTGTCTGTATATGGGATTTGTGGGTGCGTATTGAGGCCAGCTTGTGGGATTATTCTATATTAAAAGGTGGACCCAAAGTACGCCCCTGGCCTGTGAGCCAAGGTCAGATGTCGACAAACACTTATTCTCAGCTGATTGATTCTCCAAGCCCGTGTCCTTGGTGATCTGTACCACACTGAGGTAATCTGCAGTAACTCTTTCAAAATTAGTGGTGATCAAATTTAACAATCAAAATTAAATTATGCAGAACACTATATGTAAAGTAAAGACAATCTGGCTATTCCAGCATGCATGCATGTGATGCCAGTCTATCACATGCAGGGATAACGCACCCGTATTCCTCCGGTTCCGCTTTCCATCATTTCCATCTAAGAAGCATCTAGTCGTAGATTGTCAATCATGTCACGCCCATTGATGAGCTCTTGGCTTGATTAGGTTTGTGAATACGATTTAGCAATGATCATGCTGTTTCTATACTGTTTAGACCATGATTACTGAGGTCCAGATTAAGAATATTGGGCTTTTTGCATTGTTGCCAATAAGAGCAGTCATTGAACCTTGCAAAAATATAATATCAAGCCACACAGAGCTACGATCTCACTGACAGCGGTGGTATATTATTGACAGGAAGAGACTATTGAGAGGAAGAGTCCTTGTATTACAGGGTGGGCGAGTGGAATTTCAAATAGCTAAAAGAAAGTTCCCATCCATCCACTACTTAATAATGTGCAGGTTCATGGGGGTGGCTGTACCCAATCCCAGTATGCATGGGTAAGAAGGCAGGGTACACCCTGGACAGGTTGTCGGTCTTTAGAGCTTAAAATGTCTGCATAAGTAAATATTAGATTCTGGTGGAAAAACATTAACTTCAAGCTCCTAAAACGCGCTCATAGTGATGAATCTGCAGTGCCCCTCAGCTCTATGGAGCTTTATAGAGTCTTTCAGCTGCTCAGCACCAAACAGGAGACAAAGTTGATGATCAGCAACCTGATTGGTGCACAGACCCATGTGACATCACATTGTTAACCAAGATGGTGCAAACTTTGGGAGAAAATAGTGCGTTCATGAAGGATCCCATCACTCAAAGTAAGCTGCTCATTGAGTTTTTAGGGCCTTTAAAACTACAAGTACAAATTTTATTCTGAAGTATCAGAACATTTCTCAAATATACTGATACTTTATTTCAACATGGAATATATATTTTATTAATTATGTTAATTCCATGTTAAGACAATATACTGTAAATACAATCACTTACTCATTACATCATTTTTAATTACTTGCTATATTGATCACTTGTTGCTCATCAGTGTAGACATTGTCATTTTTGATGTCTATGTGGCCCAATGGTCTGAGACCATGTAATCGCAACATGATCAACTAATGATCAAAGGCAAAATGCTGAGAAGTAATCTATAAAAAAGAGCGGAAGAAACTTTGAATCTTTGGAATCTTAGTTGGCTGCAACCAGGTAAGAAGAGACCCGTCTCATGGATATCCAGTAGAGGTGAAATAGATGGGATTTATCACTATCAGTGGAGGCATGGACTTGATATGTCCACCTGAGCCCTATACCTGTATATTAGGGTTATATTAGAGAAAGTGGGTGAGAGCAAGAGAGATCAGGTTGTGCTTCACTGCTTCAGGAGCTTACAGGAGGCAACGAGAGTATGTATATTTGAGTATAAGAGTACAGACATTCAACAGTAGCATTTGAAATTCTAACACTAGAGTTAAGGTTCTGTGAAGTTCTCAAACTTGTAGCTATTCAGAAGAATAGAAATGTGTCGAGTGGCGAGCTGTGAGAGCCAGTTAACTTTTCAAGTCTGTAATTGACATGGTGTTACAAAGGTTTGTCCTTCAGAACATGCAGTGGCCTCTGTAATGACAAAGCAGAAAGAAAGAGAAAAAAGTTAGAAAGGCAGAGAAATAGAGTGATGTAGAGCTTCACTATGTATCTTTTTTATACACTTAACAGATTGTGTCTAGCTGATAATATTACTATAAAACACATTATGTTTAGTTTGCAGGTTCGGGTAGTTGATAGATAATCAACTTTAAAGTAAAGTAAACATTAAAGCAAAAGATTAACATTTTGGGAAATAGGAAGATTTATACCACTCTCATGTTTGTCTTTTAAATATGAAGCTGCTGTACAGCCAGCAGCCAGTTAGCTTAGCTTAGCACAAAGACTGGAAACAGGGGGAAACGGCGAGCTTATATCTAGTTTGTTTATTCCATACAAAAACTCAAGTATAAAAATGACAATTTGTCATTTTATGGGAGGTTATGTGCCCAACTATTTCTTGGTTCTGGGTAGTTGCCAGGCAACCAGCAGAGATTCCAGGAAGTTACTGTGCCTGGCCAAGAAATAGTCTGGCACATAACCCCCGGTAGCCTACACAGCGAATTCTTATTTTTACACTTTGGGTTTTTGTACAAATTAAACAAACGAGATATAACGTGAATTTGTGAGCTTTAGAGGTGCTGGTGGGCAGATTTTCTTACTGCTGGACCAGGCTAGCTGTTTCGCTGTTTCCAGTCTCTGTGCTAAACTACGATAACCAGCTGCTGGCTGTATATTTAACAGACAGACATGAGAGTGGTATCTATCTTCTTATCTAACTCAATTGTTAACCCTAAATTTAGATCATCCTAATTCTATACTTAAACCTAACTTCCACACTGGGTAATCGTAACCCTGTGATTAAACTAGGGTTGACCCTCAAGCTCAAGTTCATTATTGATTAATCTATTATTTTTCGTATAAACGTTTAGTCTATAAAATATCGTAAAATCTTGAATAACGCCTGTCATGACTTCCCAGAGCCCAATGTGACGTCTTCAATTTGCTTGTCCTGTCTGACCAAGAATCCAAAACTCAGAGATATTTAATTTACAATGAAATGCGAAAAGAGCAAATCATTTGAGAATTTGGAACCGGTGAATGTTTGGGATTTTGGCTCAAATAATGACTTCAACAATTAAAAAATTAATTTTCTGTCTATTGACTAATTGTTTCAGCACTATTAAACCTAAACTAAACAATGACTAATTCTAAAACTAAAATTAAACCCAGACAATCTTAATCATAAAAGGAAAACTACACCCAAAAATGGATTACCCTAATCCTAAAATTAAACCTAGATTATCCTAAACCCAAAATTAAACTCAGCTAAACATCATCCATTCAATGACTTTATTATTTTTTTATAAGCAGTTTGACTTACTTTAAAACCACAATTTACAGGGCACAAGGTGGTACTGCATGACTATGCTGATCTTGTCTCCTTTGAAATGATAGGTTCAGGGACAAGATGCTCACATATTCATGTCAGTACTTCGTAAATGAGTGATATGTTTGAATAAGTATGTGCTAACGAGATCACACTGTGTGCTTCATCTCGATTCAGCTCAGTCTTAACCGTCTTGACATCTGCCATAAATGTGCTTGATTGCACTAAGTGGTTTGTATGGCGATAATAAAGAAGACTTTATTTTTTACATCTTGATGAATTAGGTGGGTTTGGGTTTGTTTGTTTGTTTTTCTTTCTAGATAATGACAGATGAATTCTATAATTTCCACGCAGGGTCCTGAGTTCTTAAGTTCCCTTGATTTGATAGCCTTTGAATCGAACAAAAATTGTCTTGTGTCCCTCATTTCATATGCATTCAATCGATAAATGTATTCATAGAGAGCCAAAACGCAATAAGCTGCAATAGGCTGTCTGTAACGAGGAGTTGCCTTTTTATGCGTTTACTCAACATCCGACAATAATGATGAACACCAGTGGAGAAATCGGTGAGTATCGCGGATAGACAGACTGCTCTGTGCAGCAACGCGCAGGACGGAGCATCTCCACACCGCATCTGAGAGCAGCTTTCTCCATTTATCTGTAAGTGACACGCTCATGTTTTGTATTCTTTGTTTTCAGCAGTAGCTTACTGGAATTGTTTTAATGCAGAAGATGTCCCAAAATGAAGGGGTTTAATCCAAAACGCATTATACGTTTTAAGGGAAATGTTACAACATAAACATTCTGTAAGTATGAAAAGTAAACTTAATTAATTAATAATAAAATGTTTTTATTTCTGTTCAGGCACAAAAGTATTGTTTTTCGTTATGATAGCCATTGAACAAATGTCATTTTTATTTTTGTATCTAATCTAAATCTAATTCTTACAACTAGACTAAAGCAATATGGATTAGGAAAAAGTTCATTATAGCCTACTTTTGTGCAATTTAAGGGATGCAATGCCTGCAGTATTACCAGTGCAACTGTTTTAAAGTGCTAAGAAGCCTAACTACAATACTGCATGCACTATCAGTTAAAAGCATCATAGGTTGTTTGAGGTTCAGTTCATCCACATGATGTTGCAGTAACTGCTATGAGATAAGCCTGCTATATACTATATGCTGTTCAGCTGCTCATGGCTGCTATAGATGCTCGACCAGGATATTCTTGTTCTGCTTAACAGTGTTGCTTGATTTTTCTTTATGATTTATGATGACTGAGTCAGTGCATTATATTAACTGCATGAGACAAAAAAAAAACATAAGAATAGAATAGAATAGAAGCAGGTTCATAGGTTATGTAACTGCTACCTTATAGTAAAAGAACAAACACATTCCTGCCAGGTGTAAAGCACAGAAGTAAATGGTCAATTTGAGGAACCAATTTTAAATGTATTCATGACATTTCACTTGGTCTTTCATGGAGCCCTAATGGGCCCAAAAAGACCTATGTGGTCTGTACTGCACAAGTTGAGAGGCAAGTAGACCGATAACAGCTGTAAATCCCATTACAGCTTCTGTTTCAGTATGCCGGTAAGGGCTCACACTTGAAAATCAGAGTCCTGCAGGTTTAAACCATAGATATAAAACAGTAGACATTACGTCATAACTCATGGTATAACCGTCCACCATCTTACCTGGGTATTGTTTATAATCACCACCTATGGACTATGTTTGTCGGCTGTGCAGCTTTTAATTGCAAAGAGACCAGGGAGGCTGGTATCACTCCACACGTCAGTATAGATAGTATAGTATAGTATAGTAGATGAGACTATGTTATCAGATATATGCATAGTAAAAAAATATAATAATAATAGAAAAAAATAATTTTTGAGTTTGCTGTTGATGTACACTGTTGTCCCACAATGCAATGCACAAAGGAAATGAAGGAGCTACTTACAGCTACAACTTGCAGCTTCAAATTGATGGTTGTTGGCTTTTAAGTTTAATTGGCAGCGGCACTTCAAAGTCACCATGCAGTTTATGTCTGTCAGCACACATACTGCATCATTTCCTGTTAATACAAAACAGAAAAGTACATAGATTTCTTGCATACTAATTGTAAAACAGCATATAGTCCATACTGTTTACATTAGTATGTAGTATGGGACACAGCAGTACGTGTAACTTTGAGCCTATTTATTACCACAAGGAGTCACCACAGTTAGACATTTTTAAATCCTCTGCATAGGGGATTCAAATAATAATCATTTTTTAAAAAGTATGCTGGTTATTAGCTTTGTGCGCACCTCAATCAGCAATTTGACGCTCTTACCAGTATATATGTGTGGTCATGAGAGAGTGGGCAAATGAGGGAAATGGGAAATAAGATCAGACTCCATAAGAAAGCAAAAGGCTTTTCAAATTACATGCAATGTTGAACTTTCATATAAGTTAGTAATGTGGTTTCAGCGACTGAATTCAACTAAATCTGAAACATATAGAAAATGTACATATAACAGTTCATTTAGGTCACCTTGGTTTAAAAAGCTCAGCGCTTGTGGTAGGAAACCTAATTGAGAGATTGGTGAAAATGGATGGTAATTCACATCATTTGAACATGATCACCAATTTCTATTGAAGTCTTTCCTTGTGATGGATGTGCAGGAGGAAGTAGCATTCACAATGTACAACAATTGAAACTTTATAGGTCCAAAGGCTTACATCCGTTTTGAAATTCTTGGAACAACCCATGCTATTGCAGTTTTATGGACAATGCAGAGCAAATGTCTTTGAACTTGGCCAGCACTTACTGAACTTAAAACCGCTCTTTCAGCAGTCGAAATAGTTTTGTTCTCCTTCCTCCTCTCAGCTTTCCAATAAGGAAAAACAAGTCTACAGTGATGGACAGGACACAAGACATAATGGCTTTGATCTGCTTGCTGCTCCTCAAACTGCCAAAGGTTAGTTTTGGTAAAATACAACATTAATAATTTTTTCTTGGATGACTTTTAAAGTAACCAAACTCTAGATTTTTTATCTTCAGAAATTTCTTTCAAGAAAATTTAATAAAATGTTGGATGTGAAAGTGACGGAAAGTCAAGTATTTTATTTTATTTTTTTTGTAAATGTCCTTACAGTTTGAGATGGCCAGTGGGAAAGTCTTAGAGGAGACTTATCAGAAGTGGGTCCAGTATAAAGAAGACTGTGTCAAAGTGATAGAAAATGAGCCGCTCCTTCAAGGTATTCATTCATTTAATATTGAGTCGTCATGCTAAAGGGAATATGACAAGAGATGGAAAAGGATAGGAAATTAAATGTCAAATTATGCCATTTAAATTTGCACCAAAAATGATAATCTATGGCTTTTTTTGCTGAGGCACAGATATCTTTTCAGTTTCTTATTGGTTGCCTTTGTAGTGGGCTTGTTCTGTAACAGGACATTTGACAGATACGCCTGCTGGCCAGATGCTCCTGCTGGCTCTGTGATCAACATCTCATGCCCCTTCTACCTGCCTTGGTATGACAAAGGTAAATCACGTTTTTAGTGAGTCTAACTTTGACAGAACAGCAAACTGAAATATAATGTATGTATATATGTTTGTGTCAGTTTCCATTTGAGTATGTGTTTGATGTGTTGGGCAGTTGTTAGGGGAGTAGCTCATCTGTATATAGCAAAATATCTCAGTGAATACAGGTGCAGAGGAAATCTGCTGTAGATACTCAAGGTCCCCAAAACTTTACATTTATATCCCCACAACTGGCTCTAGGAATGAGAGTAAAGCATACTGTGTGTAGGGGTCGCTTGAACGAATAGTTGGACATTTTGTGGAACACGCTTATTCACTTTCTTGCCAAGAGTTAGCTGAGAAGATTGATACCACTCTCGCGTCTATCCATTCAATAAGAAGCTACAGCCAGGGGACAGTTAGCTTAGCTTAGCACAAAGACTAAAAATAGGGGGAGCTGCTAGCCTGACTCTGTCTTAAGGTAACAAAATCCACCTACCAGCACCTCTAAAGCTCACTATTTAACATGTTATATCTTGCTTGTTTAATCTGTACAAAAAATTAAGTGTAAAAACAACAGCTAGCTATTTCCCCCCCATTTACAGTCTTTGTGCTACGCTAAGCTATCCAGTTACTGGCTCCATATTTACCATACAGACAGAGAGAGTGGTATCAATATTCCCATCTAACTTTCAGCAAGAAATCAAATAAGTGTATTTCCCAAAATGTCAAACTATTCCTTTAAAGCACTTAAGAATACATTTATTTTAAATATTACAAACATTTCTGAAACTTGATTTGATTATTTTGCGCATGTGTGTGTATGTGTTCATTGTGCCTGAGTATATATGTACTGTATATTTGTGTTTCTTTTCCCTTTATGCTGAAATAATAACCTACCCAGCTTATTTACTTGTCTTCTGCCCAGTGTACCTATGCTGCAATTGGCTTCAACCCCCTGTGACCCTAATTAGGAATAAGTGGGTAATGACTAAAGGACTGACTGTTTCTCCTCCAGTGTCCCAGGGTGTTGTGCGTCGGCGGTGTGGCTCTGACGGCCTCTGGGAGAGAGAGGACAGCGGACAGGTGTGGAGAGACATAACCCAGTGTGAGGAGGAAAAAGAGGTCACATCTCAGGAGGTACGGAGACCAAAATTTCTCCAGCTCAGGGGTTAATTTGTTGCAGCTGTGAGCGCTTCTTGTTGCTCAAACATTTACATTACATGTATTCTCTAGTGAGGAAGATAGTTTCTTTTGTTTAGCATTCCCTGTGCTGCTGAAACTGGTGTTGTTTCTTGTCAGACAAGGTAATTTCAGGTCATCATGTAAACATCTAATGGAAAAGAACAAACTCTGAAGTAACTGAAATGTACTCACATGAGTTTGAATTCCAATTAGCAGCATTTGTCATCTGTCAAAGTGGTGCAAAAATCAATACTTTGGTATGCAAGATCAGAGCTATCAGAGCTCTTAACAGGGCAAACCTTTTATTCCCAAAGTGCAGGTGTAAAAAAAAAAAGCTGAGAATTACCGTTATGGTATGATGGAGACATACAGTGTATAGGGAGTTGACAGATAGCTAACATGACTCACCTTTATAAGAGTATTTGCAATAGTGACAATTAACTCTCTATTTTTATAATATAATCCTGATAATTTATTAATATCATTTTCATGTTTTACAAAGTTCTTTGCAGATACAAAAAAAACAAATAAAACAATTCCTAAATACTCACAAGTGTACATAAAATGCATAGCCAATATATGATTTACAAGAGTCAAATAACTATTAAAAGCATGTCAGTAAACAATGATCACACAACTACGTGTATGTGAAAGATGTAGCTTCTAGTGATGAGCCCACAGACAATTATCACCTGATTCTGCAGTTCCTTCAGCTCTATGGAGCATCTGTCAGCTGACTGTTTTGGTTTTCTGGCCTGCAACTTTACTGTTTTGGTTCAGGAGTCACCACTCTCATCAGCGCGCAGGCAGCTGTTTTCAGCGAAAAAGCTCTAAAATCACACTGTAAGCCACAACAAAGCTCCACCCAACTTCATCCTGAGCAGAGGTCTAATGAGCCAGGACAAGAAGAAACATGTGGATGTACAGTCCCTTCAAAAAAACAGTAAAAGTTGAAATCAATTCTAAATAAGGCCACATGTAACTGATGCAGGGAGGCCAAAATGGGGAAAATGTGTCAAAATTTTGTAGTTGTTGTGAGGACCCTGGCAGCTGTATTTTAACAATCTGGAGGTTTTCAATTGAATTGAATTTCAATTGACTCTTTGGTGAATAAAGAGCTACAGTGAGAGTTATCTACTCCACTCTGACAAGAGAGAAATGATCTAATCCTGGCAATGCTCTTGAGTTAACAGATATCTAACTATGTCATGTCGTTAAGGGTTAGAGAAAATTAATTCAGAGTCTAAAAGATTTTCAGCCTCCTGTGCACAGCGCAAGCCTACGTATTCCCTATACTATAGGGCAAAATGCCATCAAAATGCCATCACTTTCACATCAGAAAATGAGTGGACATTCAAGGCTTCATGTCCGCAAGATTGTGAGTGTATTATCAAAGGAGAGGTCTGATGGGTTTATGACTTTCCTCTCTCTCTCCCCCATGACAAATCTTCCAGACAACAGTCACGTCTTTAATTCAAGCATGAAATTATCAGTAATTTATGAGGTCTGACTTCCAAAGATTGACTGGTGTGGATTTGTCTTTACAGCTGTGGTTCAAACAACTGATGGTGAGCTTCAGGATGTTGTACACTGTCGGCTATTCCTTGTCCCTCGTCACGCTCATAACGGCTCTTATCATTCTTCTGAGCTTAAGGTAAGCTGTCTAACAGATGTGCTGTCATTTTGTTTTTGTCACATTAGTCACCAGTATCTCAAACATACCTCATAAAGGTGCTCAAAAGATGATAGTAAGGACCACTAAGAGTCTGCTTGACTTATTTCCTCAGTCCCCCCTCTTTGACAAATGCTCCGAGAAATGCTTTCAAATACAAACAGGTAATCAGATAACATGCTGCAAGATTAATTCTCAATAGAAATCGGATACCCCACAATGTATGGGACTAATTTTTACGAGTTTTAGTGTGCACAGTGATGAAACTGAAAAGTGAAGTGATTAAAGGGTGATCAAACTAAGGAGATATATCTAAAAAAAACAATCACAGACAAAATAGGTGCAAATGATATGCCTTTATATGAAAATAAGAAAACCAACAAAATCAAGAACAAAGACACTAGATAAAAATACATATTTAATGCCCTGATACACAAAATTCTGTTTTTTTTTATGTCCCCTGACAGGAAACTGCATTGCACCAGGAACTACATTCATGCTAACCTCTTCCTGTCCCTCATCCTGCGAGCTGTATCTGTCATTGTTAAGGACACCATGCTGGAACGCCACTGGGGACGAGAAATCATGAAACAAACTGATGTGAGAGAAATGCTCAGTCACCAGGTAGGTCTTGAAATTTACTGATGATGGTTTACTGTTGTTTATTTGTTGTAGGTCACTGTGATCACATAGATGAAGCTAACACATTCAGATACTTTAATGAGGCAATGTAATATGTATTTTTTATGACCATTTCCTCCAGGCTGCTATTGGCTGCAGGATAGCACAGGTGATTATGCAGTACTGTGTCCTGGCCAATCACTATTGGTTCTTTGGAGAGGCAATTTATTTGTACTCTGTACTTATTGCCTCAGTGTTCATCGACAACAACAAATACTTACCTTACATCTGTCTTGGCTGGGGTAAGTTCCATGGCTTTGAGTTTTTGTAGGACTCATTACCTAGATTTGTGGGAGACGATCCCCCCTTTGCAATCCTTTAAAATCAAATTCCAAAGAGCACAGAGATACAGAACAGTTCATATTCAAAAGGAAGGCACATTGCAACAGTAGAAACAGCTCGCTGTCACACCTCTGTCCCTCTCTAGTGTGCCTATTAACAACTATACATCAAACCAGGCTTATCAGACAGCAGGGCATACCCTGCAACAGCATTGTAGCTTTTATTGATGGATGCCAGGAAACCATTTACACAGAACTCACCTATTATTTAGCTCTAAAGCTTGTTTTTGGAAGCACCCGCAGCACTGAATCTTGCAATCTTTACTGTCTTTGTCTTAGGAACTCCACTTCTGTTTATGACTCCCTGGGTAGTGATGAAGTTTTTGAAGGAAAACAAAGAGTAAGTGTGTGTGCATGTGTGTGTGTGTGTGTGTGTGTAGCATCCCCATGTGCCTGGTCACTTCATGTGTAGACCCCTGCCCTCGCTGATTAGACAGTGGAGACAGTAGTAACATCTGCCTTGTCTTCTCAGGTGTTGGGCTGTCAATGAGAACATGAACTACTGGTGGATCATTCGTTTCCCAATTCTTTTTGCTTCACTAGTAAGGATGACTTATGCAAATAGTGAACTCAGTGTTAAGTTGCATACCTTGCATGTGTCATCTGACATTTTGGACTCACATGATACAACAATTAAAATTTAGATTTTCTGATCAACAGATCAACTTTCTGATTTTCATGAAGATCCTGAAGGTCATTCTTTCCAAATTACAAGCCAGCAACCAGAGTGGATATCCTGATTACAAACTGCGGCAAGTTGTCTCAGCACATTTTCAGTGATGATAAATTAGATTTTTTTTCACTCTTCTGTCTATTTATTTTTTAAAGCCAAGGCCATGAATCTGGCTGCCACAGAAAAGCAGTGATGGATTTTTGGTAGGAGGAGGAAGAAAGACGTAGTGTATGGTGTTTTGACAAATTGTTCTGCTGTTTGATTTGTCCTCTTAGGCTTGCCAAGGCAACCATTTCCCTCGTCTCTCTGTTTGGGATTCATGAAATCATTTTCATCTTTGCTACAGATGAGCAAACAACAGGCATTCTGCGCTACATTAAAGTCTTCTTCACCCTTTTTCTCAATTCATTTCAGGTAGGTTCAAATGGACCAGGGAGTGCTTACTATTGCTGATACTGTATGTCTGACATTGTAAAACAATGTAACTGTCTAAACATGATCTAATGTGTTCCTGTATAGCAAATATAGTACATGTTGCTCGAACTAAACAGGACTTGTCTTAAAATGTGTCCTCTCTGCAGGGCTTTCTGGTGGCTGTGCTCTACTGCTATGCCAATAAAGAGGTTTGTTGTTTCATCTCATATTCTCAGTTCATTTCCTTTCCCTACGTAGAAGGTACTGATTAGCCATATGTACCAGTCACAGCATCTGGGAGACAACATACATGAAGCTACGTGTATAATGTGGCTTAAATCATTAAAACATTATTAATAATCCTGGTGATTGGATGATCTATATTCATCTTCTTAAGAAACCCCTTTAAAGTTGTCAAGTGGGGACTTGCAGCTGGACAGATTGTCTGAGGATGCATTAGAATAAAAAGACAGAATTTATTGTTTTAGTCATCCATTTCTGTCCAGGGGTCTGATTTTCTAAATCTAAATTTGCTGTTGCTTTGTTTGCTGCTTTTTTAGAGTGGCTATTCCAGTCAATACCATGGTGAATGATTTTTCAGTGTCCATTCAATTTTCAAGCATCAGACTGGAAAATGGCACAAAATGGCACATTAACTCTGTAATGGCTCACCTCCACTCTGGATGCAGGTGAGGACAGAGATGAAGAGGAAGTTACGCAGCTGGAGGATAGAGGCTGAGCTTGTATGCTGTGGACAGTGACTAGCCGTGCTTGACTCTCGAGTAGACATTTTCTCCATCGCCACAGTTCCAGAGTGCAACAGATCCTCCGCCACGACGACGAGGGCAGTGCCTGATGGTTCACCCACTCCTGAGAGTTCACAGATTTTTAGACGTCAAGTTCAGCCAACTTCCCCACAGCCTGATGAGTCTTTGCTGCACTGTCCATCAGTGGTAAATAGAGACAGCACCCTGCAGCGTGGGGATCAGGATGACAATGGACAATCGTCTGTGGCAATGCAGGTGTCCTTCCTCATTCATCTTCAAGACCCTGTGGAGTTACTCCCACATGTTGTAAATATAGATTCAGAATGAATACATTCTTGCATTCAATGTACATTTCAAGAGTATATGTTTCTTTGTGAATATGTAAAATTGTAGAATTGCTATTATGTAAGTTGTAAAATTGTGAATATGTGAAAAAGGGATTGTGATCATTTCAGACTTGAGACATCTTTATGTAAATAATACAAATGGAGTATAAAAATTAAAAGGATATGTGTATTGACTCTTATAAGAAAGTAGTGTATGGGGTGATCACTATTTCACTTGATATGAAATATGGATAGAATGAACAGTAAGCTAGTAAACAAAAGTAGTGTAGTCAACAGAAAGGTTGTAAATTTCAAACTGGCAAGTTAATCTACACCAGAACTATATGTAGTGTCTTCTTTACAACATATATTGGGTGGTAATTTATAGCCTTTTTGCTCTCATATTTCAAAATGCCAGTTTCTCTTTGGTATTCTTTTTGCTCTATGAACTGCATTACCCAGAAGCGCCAGGGAAAGTAACGCACAGACGTCATCAGCGTCGTGCTGTCGTTGGCAACGGCGGAGGCTGGAGCGGGAAGGATATAACTGCTACACTAAGCTCTTGATGTCAAATCAAAACTATTGTTTACTTTGTACCCGGGAGAACTGGAAAAGCCATCGCATCTCATAATGATATGAAACAAAATGTTTCATCGTTTTGACCTCTGGGAAACGGAGAAGGAGCTTTCCCGGTCATTTTGCTGTCTGTTTGCTAGCTAAAGTCTCTAAATTTACACTAGTTAGCTGCTCGAGTTTTAACAAGTTGCAGCAAGACTGAGACATCAACAGGTGGATTTCGCTATCAATGGCCTCCAAAGGTAAAATTAACTTCAATGTTTTTAATTGAAGTAGCTAGGTATGGATACATCAAATTATACAACAACAAAGACTGTGAGATAGAAGCCATAACTTGAAACAACAGTTAATGCTGTTATACTTAACTTATTAAGTTACCGTGAAGTCTTAACTGTTACTGAACCCTGACTTCGCAGGTTGGCAGCATCCTTACGTCAACATATTCAAACATGTCAGAGTTGAAGACTGGAAAAGGTCGGCAAAAGAGGGGGATGTGTCAACATACACGGTAACTTTGCTACACACTATAATTGTGATATTTAAAGTTATACAGAGACCCAAACTATCTCTTGAATATTAAACACCGCTGTATGCTGGAAATGTGGCTGTAAAGAGTTTATAGGTTTGTCCTAGGGCAGCTGTGCTTGAATTTCATTTCAGCTACAAAGGATTCCAATAGTGACCAGTTTTCACTCAAAAAAAAAGAATCAACACTTCTAACTACAGGTATTCAGACCAAAGTTAGTTTACTTTATGTCCACTTTCCATTAAACCCCCCAGAACAAGACACTGAAGTGTTCAGTGTTCCAGATCAGGGGTCCTGTTCCTGCCAACAGCTACATCCTGGTACCCAAAAACAGCAACCAGTCTCTGGGGCTGACAGGGCGCTACTTCTACCTTCTCTTCAGGCCCACCCCTGGCAAATACTTTGTGGTCCACCTGGATGTTTCTGCTGAGGTATCGAACCTGATTTTATTGGATTATCCTGGGCATGTGTATGTGTGCTGAAATCAAGAGTATCGATATGTCTATGCTATCTAAACAATCTATCATTTAACAAGTCCTTTCATTTTTGTATTGACAGTCATGTGACTGGAGTTTATTTTTAAATCCATCAGGAGACTAATCCACAGCTCTGCCATTTGAGCTTTCTTTGTAATTCTTTGACATTTCAAAGTGTGCTTTTTTTATGTGTTTATGTGTGGACATTTCTATCTAATTGAAATTCAGAATTGGAAGCAAGTACCCTACACATTCTCACGTTAAATACCATTCAATTGTGTGAAAAGTGTAAAGTTCCTCTCTTTACACTTTTTGAGTTCTCTGTTCTAATTTGTGTAGGTAAATCCAATTGATTTGGCTCAGATTCAGTACTTAAAAGCCTGTTGGCATTTTAGAACTGGTCAGAAGAAAACCCCAGGAACTTGCTCAGTTGTGAAATATTCAACCTTTATCTACTATAAATGCCACTTATATGGTGTACAATTTAAAAAAACAAAAAAAAACAAAGGAAGACATTTCCTTTCCCTCTCCCTCTGTGTGCTGTGATGTGTAGCAGGGCCAGGTGATCCGTATCTCCTTTTCCAACATGTTCAAAGAGTTAAAGTCCACAGCTACCTGGCTTCAGTTTCCTTTCCTGTGCGGAGCTGCAAAGGATTCAGTCTATGAAAGCACGGCCAAATCCGCAAGACATGGTAAAAATACATATAGACTTATGTAGCTATGAGCAATTGTTCGTATACATTTGTTTTGATAGTTCACTGTACTTTTGTATATAATGTAAATGATCTTGCATGTCTTGCTACAGTAATGGCAGTATTTATGTCTATGTGGTCCAGGTTTGGTAGGTCCAGCTCCCACTTCAGTGCGTTGGACCTGTCTGATGCTGGATCTGCAGTACACACTCTCTGTCTACCTCAACCGCTGCTACAGTCACCTGAGGAGCATCAAGCTTTGTGCCAACATGGCAGTGAAAAACATGTTTACCAGTGACCTTCTGCTAGATCCAGGTGAGATTCAGAGATTATAGATATATGCAGACTTTGTGTCTAAATGTGAATTCCACTGGTGGTTTTCTACTTTGAGGTGATGTCATGTGGATAATAAGAGAAATGCAAAAATGTACCAGTGCGCTTCGATATAGAGAAAAATAATGACAGCGTTTTTCAGTATCACAGACTCAAATATAGCTTCATTATTGGAGCATTAAAGCCCTGTCAATGTAAAACCCTTGCTTATTCACTACACTCAATTCAACGACCAAACATGTCCCTTGATAAAATACACTGAATACTGAGAATATTTTGAGAGCACTTAAAATCCTTTTAGTGAGAAAAACATTTTCTATCATTCTCTGTCAGGTTCAATCAGACTGCATCCTCAGATTTCTGAATAAACTAGTGTCCTATTTGTGCATGTATGACATCTTTACCTTTCTCATCTACTCGTGCAATTTTCTCTTTCAACAGGAGTTTCCTTCAGTGAAGCCAAGCTGATGGGTCTGGCCTCTTCTCAGGGAACAGGTCCTATGCCCAGAGACATGTCATTTCCTGTGCCCAAGGGAGGCTCCTGGCATGACCTCTATGATTACATCAGGTACATACAAAGTCTTGAAAGTTTGGAAAATGCTTCATTTTAACAGATATGTTTTTAAGGTTAGGATTAGAATATGCTTGAATTCGAATATACTTCTTGAAAAATGCTTGATTTTCAACATAATCTGGTGTTTCATGTACACAATCACTCATGTAAACCAAAAATCTTAATATTTGAAATGAAACAATCCTGGTATTTATAGTAACAATTTAGATGTGATGATAAAGGCTTCGAGAGTCTGGAAATTTGTGGTTTAGGTACCTTGAAAGGGCTTGAAAAGTGCTTGAATTTGACTCTTAAAAAGCTGTACGAATCCTGATCACTGGAATTGTGTTTTTATCCCCATTTGGGTATCTAGTGAAACACTAATAACTTGATGTCACAGCATAATTGATTATTGTATCAGTGCATCTGCATCTCTGCATAACAGAGATTCAACTGCCTAAAATATTTGTAAGTTTGAGCTTTTGATGTAAAGTGGTCAAGTCGACTATTTTGCACCAATGTCATCATCTATCATACAGGAAGAAATCCGTGTGGAAAGTCATGAAAAATATCTAAAATATAATATAATATAATATAATATAATATAATAAAAATTTAATAAATCACTAGATTGAAAATAATGGTACATACTTGATGACATGTAGCCATAGAAGGGTGGATTTCTGGCAGTTATATATAACTGATCCCTTTTATTTGCTCAAAACAGCAGTTGTATGAAATTCAGTCTGCAGTGTATATTATTGGATTTAAAAAAGCTTCAGTTACCTGCTTTTATCACAGTGTACTGCTATGTAGTGCCTCATCTTGTCTTACCCCAACAGGTTTCCCTCAGAGGGAACAAAGTTACCCTTTGACTCCATTCAAAAAGGCAATCCCAGGCCTGAGGCTAGTAAGTCATGAAATATCACACTGCTAATTATTCTCATCATACAGCATTTAAAGGTTTTTACTCCCCTTGCATGCTATACTCTTTGGGTCTGGCTCATATATATATATATATATATATATATATATATATATATTTATATTTTTATTTATTTATTTATTTTTTAGATTTTCCTTAAAACTGTCAAAAAAGTCTGTTTTTTCCAGTTGCTTTTACAAGAAATTCTAAGTCATTTTTGCAATTTCTGCACCAGAAACAAATTATTCTTGTATCATTTCTTTCCTTCCACTCTTACTTGTTAAATTATTTTTATTATTTATTCATCAAAATAAATTAAAGCCATTGGAGCTTTAAAAAAAAAATCACTATTACAGGACAAATACGTGGGATCAGAGGGAGCTGTTCTGACAAAACACATTTTCTTTCAGCCTACGCACTTCTAGGTAGTCCCAATAGGAATGTATTGTAGATGACTGACTTTAATATCCCTTTCTTTCCCAGGATGTGTTTCCAACACAAGCCCTATTAGAGAGAAGTTTCGCTGTGTCAACCTCAGCAAACCAGTTCAGGACCGTGTGTCCCTCATCCAGCAGATCACTACTCCAAAATCAGTAAGACTGATAACATTCAGTATTAAATCAAGTCTCTGTGATTCCAATCAGCCTGAATTTTGTCTGTAAAAATATGGAAGATGAGCCTTTGTATTGCAAATATAGTTTTCTAGGAGGCAGGGGGTTTTTTTGTTTTCTTTTTTGTTTTTTTCAGTTTTCTCCTTCTGTCTTCTCAGCTCCTGAGGAATCAAACCCCCGTGGTGACGAACATACCAGAGCTGGGTGTAGTTTCCACTCACCAGAAGGATGACTGGATTTACCATAATGATGACCAGCATCAGCAGGAGTCAACCTCCTCCAGCTCACACCAACTCACATCCAGCCTACCCTGTGATGCTGATGAGGGGGGGGTTCATGTGTACGTCCATCCTGAGGACGGCTTTAGCAAACATGGAGAGGGAAGTGAAGAAGAGGTAAAGCTTTATATTGACTAGATTGTACATTCCATCCAACTTGAAAACATAAGAAAACCCATTATATACCAAATTCCACTCTCTCTTTGTACATCATGTTCAGTATAATGCTTGTCCTTGACTCCATGATGCCTATGTACAGTACAGTTTTGTGGCAGCATTGGAAACACTGCTGATCTTCTTATATTCTCAGTTTGTTTGCAGTCCTGTTCCACATCCTGTCCATCTATCATCATCCAAAGAAACCAGACAGCAGGTAAGAGATGAGGACAGCGGTGTGTGAAATGAAACCAGCTGCTGAGACATAATTTGTTTAAGAGCTCATTACTAATCTTTGCCATTACTTTTTCTGCTCTCCTTGTTAGAAGCTGCTTCCAGACCCGATTCTCAGGCTCAATCGAATCATCGGCTTTGGAGGAGCCACTACTAAATGTGTATGCTCATTCATGTACATTGTGATTTTGAAGGTCACGTTTAAAATGCATAAATCAATGACTGATGGAGGTCTAACAGCTATGCTTTATTACACTATAGGCCCTGTGGACCAAATCAGGTGATGCAGTGGTGTATCCGTGTCATGCAATTATCGTGTCTATGAAGATATCCTCTAACCAGCAGAGATTCTTCATCGGCCACACTGATAAGGTAAATGAGCTGTGATGTATTGTGCTACCTCCGCTGCAGAATCTCTTCCAATGTGTAGGATGGCACAGCTGATACTGGCAGCATCGTAAATAAGGTGCTTTGGTGATTCACCGAATTATTGGCTTTCTAATGCAGTTGCGTTCAGTAAAGAGAGAATTTATATGTGTATTCATTACAGAAAGAGAATGAACATCTGTCCATATGTTTTCTCTGTAGGTATCTGCACTTGCTTTTAATGGCAACACAACACTGCTGGCCTCAGCACAAACTGGCAACCACAGTGTAGTGCGAGTATGGAGCTACCACAAAGGAAACTGTCTGACCATGTTTAGGATTCATGCTCATTCTTTATCCTCTCTTAGGTAACCAACTGCATATACACATGCGCTCACGTACACACAGTTATCTTGCATAAACAATGAGGTCTAAGCTTATGTTGAACACTGTTCACTCACACTAATTTTGTCTTTTTTTGTTCTCTTTCCATTTCGAAGCTTCTCATACGGCGGCGGTATTCTCTGTGGAGTGGGTAAAGACAGCCACAGTAAAACAGTAAGCACCACAAGTGTACATTTTCCCACATGAAAATGTAAGGGCTTAGTCTCTAATTTGTGTATAAAGGCAATTAGCACCTCAGAATCTGTAGAGAGTCATGGGTATCATTAGATCCAGATGAAAAAATGCTAAGCAACACCTTATATCAAGACTCATCATTTATTTTAAATGACATGCTGTAAATTGTTCCCCTTATTAGAGTCTATGACTTGAGCTGACTGTCTCTGTTTGTTGTCCTAATTCAACCTTTCATAGATGGTGGTGGTGTGGAACACTCTGAACGTTATGAAAGGTGGAGAGGTGACCATCTTAGCCAAAGCACACACAGATGTAGACATCCACACCATGAAGGTTGCCTTCTTTGATGATACAAGGTGCCCTCCATTCTCTGTGTTTGTATTTTTGGTTGTTTATTTGATTATTTTTATAGCCAACTGTGCATGTTTGCATATTGGAACATTTTTGTGCATATGTCTGTCCATCTGTTGACCTGATAAGAGTAAGTGCTGATGAAGTTGTCACATCTGCTCTGTTTTATCTAACAATGTTGACAGCCAATGATATACAAATTACACATTCTACATTCACTGTATCATGTCACGTGAGAGGTCTGTAGAAAATATAGGTTAGATGCTTATTTTCACACACAATGAGGAGTTCTGTTAATCCTGCAGATGTGTCTGGACAGATTTCAGTCCACTATCACACTCACCTCATGTACTCTTAGTGCAGGAAGGTGTCGAAGCTCCTTGTGAGAATGGGATAGGTGAAAAGGTTCTAGTTGCAGGAGCAGGAAAGAATTGGGCCTCATGCTGGCTTGTCAGTAAATTAGAACTCAGGGACAATGGGTTAATCTGTGAGTGTGCTGGTGGTTTCAGGATGGTGTCATGTGGTCGTGACAATATTCGCCTGTGGCGAGTGCGTAATGGGACACTGCGCTCCTGTCCAGTCAACCTGGGTGAATACCACTTAATGGACTTCACCGATGTGGCCTTTGAGGAGGGAACTTCTTCCAATCAGCGTCTTGATGATCGAACACTGTGAGTGAGCAAACCAGTCACTGAAACCATCCGGGTTTACGTAGCATTGGAAGAAGTACGAATCTAATCCAAATTCACTGAAAACGTTGTTGTTAAAAAATGTTCCCTCTGTGATTGTCTGCCCATAGATTTGCCAGCAGTCGGAGTGGCTTTATCTTTGAAATCGACTATAGCAGGGTTGTTATCAGAAATGTCAGGAGGCTGTTGCCTGCACAGCAGCAGCATGCAAACCGCAGGGAGAAACTGACATTTAACACAGGTGTGTTTGAAATCAATCGGAGAGAGAAAGTGTTTGAAAGTGTTTGTAAAGAGCCTGTGAAGACATCAAGGTGTATATGTGTGTGTCCCAGGTCCAGGCATTGCCATCAACAGCATCAGTGTGTCTTCATCATTCTGTGCCACGGGCTCTGAAGATGGCTTCCTGCGGCTCTGGCCCCTTGATTTTTCTGCAGTCTTCCTGGAGGCTGGTAGGCACAACGGGCCGTGGATTATCATTTACCTGCGGCAAACAAACAGTAGCTGACAGTTCCGACTCCACAGGCAGTGGTATAATCTTTAGTAAATGACTGTGTACATAGTCATTTTCTAGTTTGCAGGGGGGAGTGTTTGTCTGGTTGCATCTGTCCTGGTTGACAGTGCAAATAAACTCAGTTTAAAAACAGCCAGCAAACTGGAAGTCCAGACCAGTAGTATCATACACCGCTAGCCAGCGTAAGATTTTCTGCTTCTACACAATTCTCAACAACTCCTCTGAAATTTAGCTGTAGCATAAACACCATCATCAACATCATTTCACTTGTCTCTCACCTCCGCAGAGGGCAGCCCTATTACATATCTTTAAATATACAAAGCTGTAAACACACTTTAAACATTAACTTTTAATGTTGTCTGAGAAAAGAGCCTCTTTCTCTGCTGTAGCACCGTCATGAATTGTGCTACATTTTGGTAGCACAAGCCAAGTTGTTGTTTAAAATAATAGAAAAAAAATAATAAAATAAATCTGACATATGTACACATTATTTGTTTTCCATCACATTTGTGTACTCACATTCATATCCATTAATATGAGATGTATATGTGCACTCTCACATCCTCACACAGACCAAACAATCTATTTGTAGAATCACTCCAACACATGTCATTGTTTTCCAGAGCATGAGGGACCTGTGAGCCTGGTGTCAGTCTCATCAGACAGCCTTCAGGTGCTAGCAGGCACCTCTACTGGTAACCTGGGTTTCCTTGATGTGAGCAGCCGTGGTTACAACACACTAATGAGGTCACATACAGACACTGTTCTCGGCTTCAGTGTGGATGGCATCCGTCGGCATCTCACAACAGCCTCTTCCGATGGCACAGTGCGCATTTGGAATATGGATTCCTTGCATCAGGTCAAGCAACACAACATTTGCATGTTTTCAGCAACTATTATTACCTCTTTATAATAATCAGACCCTACTGTTTGAATGCTTTATTAATAAATATTCACCATGTTCCAGCAGGCCTCAAGTGAAATCATTTTAATCTTGTCTTAATTTCATCTAAAAGGCACTGTTTAAATTTGTTGAACCAGACAGAAGGCTCAAATCTATGTACACAATCTCTTCACTTTAGAAAAACTAGACATTGGCACTCTGTGTGGCCTTTTCACAGTTGTCCTTTCTCTGTTGAAGCAAGGCCATGCAAGGCTCTGTTCCTTGTCAGACTGTTTTGTGCTTTGTAAAAGGAGAGTTTTCTCTGTAAGACTGTTAGTCTACTGAATGTGACCTGTAATTTTCATCACTACAGTGTCAATTCATGTTAATTCATGCATTCAGTGTTGTAGACTTTCAGGAAATGTTTTATACTAAATTACCATCAATGCCCCAGGCATTTCTGATTTTTTACTAGAATCCAGTTTTGTGCTGATTTTTTTGTGTCAACTTTGCTGCCTAATTTAAAGCCTCTATATGTAGAAATTCGATGTGATATATAGCATCTTTCAAATTCTACTTATAGCATAAGTTTTTGTTTGCCGAAAAATGTGACTATCCTGGTAACTGCAGTGTGAACTTGTTTTTTCTTTCTTTCTTTTCTTTAAACCAAAGAACTTGACACTGTCAATTACCATTGGGTTACCATTGGCTTATTTACTGCTTAACTAAATGTCTGTTGTTGTCTCCTGTGCTTAGTTGTATGATTTTGTGTCAGAGGACAGCCCGTTCTCAGTGGCCTTCCATCCCAGCGAGCAGGTCTTCTCTTGTGGCTTCAGCTCCGGCATCGTCAGAGTCTTTGACATCTCTGGTGCCAAGCTGCTGGCTGAACACAAGTACGTCTAAACTAACGTGGAATCTCCAGCTCCACCAGCTGCTGCAGTTCTGTATTTGGATACCAAAAGCTTGCGTGGGCACAATTACTATATGCTATAGTATGGTATGTCAAGGTGTGTCCAATTATACAGCAAAAAAATACAGCTGGATACAATTAATTCCAGCTCGGCCAGTCTCAGTTGTGGGCCAGCTGTTAAAGGCACAATATGGTGCATTGATTATAATGATGTGACATGTTGCAACACATATACTGTAAAATGGCACTGATGGTAAAGGCACACATTTGCAATTCTAATTTCATATAAATGACACGAGCAGCTTTGACTGCACTTTCAAATCAAAATGGGAAACTAAACCTCGTACGCCCACTGTGTGTGTCGGTTTTGGTGCATTTTAGAGTGCGTCCTCCAAGAGAGAGTAATGACTGCTTTTGTATTCTTGTTTCTCTGTATGTTTGTCACATATGTATATTATAGGCAGCACAGAGGTGAAGTGGTGGGTCTTGCCTTCTCTCCGGATGGGGAGTTCATGTACAGTGCCGACTCCCAGGGTTCTTTGGCACTTTACAACGCCTCTGAGGAAGACCACAATGTGATCAGAGTTGTGTGTATGTAGACACATGCACAAACCAGTGCACAAACACAGCTCAAGTTAATTTCAGTACATCGTATGTTACACTTATTAGAAATCAGCCTAATCATATAGTAAAACATTCATTCAGGCACAGCATCAAATGTTTTTAGCCAGCTATTCCATTACATAGATTCTATGAAATTAACAACACTATGAGATAATGCATACACTTACCTGTATATTGTGTATTAGCAATTGATATAGTGAATTACTCAATAGCTTACTGATTTGAATCACAAACACAAGTTAGCATATTAGGCAATATCAGTGTTGTTTGAGTCACTGTGTACCTGATTGTTTAGGTAATGTGGTGGCCCGAGGCACTGAGCGTGCTCCAGACGCCCTCACAGTGAGCAGTGACAGCCGATGTCTGGCTTTTGTCGGTCCCTCGGAGTACATTGTTACCATCGCTGACTCACAGTCTCTGGATGAGGTATCTTGCACACTGTCACCTTTCAGCACCATGCCATTTGTAGCACTGTGCAGGTTAATTAAGATCAGATTTCACTTAATAGTTTCTTTTTGGAGTTTTTCCCAAAACTATATACCATACAGAAGATGTTCCCAAGATTAACCACTATGTTTGTAATATTCCCATTCTGACCAATTAATATATTCATCATATCACCTGAGCTTTGGAGGTCATGTTGTTCTAGGTTCTTATGTCTTACTGTATGTTCTTATGTGTCCACATTTACCCATTCTATCTCTGTCTAGTTGCTCCATGTAGATGTGAGTATTTTGGACGTAGAGAGCCGCCATCTTGATTCTGCACTGAAGGTTTGCTTCTCTCCGGCCTCCACTGAACACTTGTTGGTCGCCACATCTGCTAACAAGATCCTCTGGGTTAGCACCAAGACAGGCCGTCTGCTCCGAGAGGTAACTGCTGAACTTTAACACATTAGCTGACCGTGTTAAGTACTAAAAATCTATTAATGACTTGTTGAGAGGGTTCAGGATCGAGGATTTACTTGAGACAGAGAAAGAGACGTACATTTCTGTCAGTACTGACATTCAGGGTCTGTACCCTGCCTATTCTGTTACTGTCATCACGTCCATTTATTTAAAAAAATAAAATAAATAAATTCAATAAATAGTTTGCTTGACAATCAAGATCTTGAAGTGTAGGAGTCAGGATTGTGAATTTAGGTACTTTCTAAGTTAGTACGAACATGTACAGTATAGTCCATTCTAAAAGGTCACACATTATGATATGACATAGTTCTAATTGTATTTGGAAAATAAGTAGTTGGGTTTTGAGAACAGTTAGAAGATGGTTGTTGGGTTGAGCTAAAAATCAGGAGCCAGATAGCACTACATAACAAGAAGCTGACAGAGATACTGGTAACAAGCAAGAAGCTCACAGGGGTAGAAGAATGTGGCAAAAATGTCTGTAAATAGAAATAGGAGAGTAACAGTAGTAAGAGTTTTGATATGTACGGTTTGTCTCTACACAATAAGTGTGTGAGTTTTTGTTTCTGACTGGATTTCTGTCCCCTGACAGGTGTCTAAGGTGCACAAACACCAGTGCTCGTCCCTGGCTGTGAGTGAGGACAGTCGATACCTGCTGACAGCAGGACACAATGCTGTGAAAGTGTGGGATTATAATATGCAGCTCGATATTAACTCACAGGTAGTAAACGGTTAAAAAATGTATATCTTTTAGAATGAATACTGTTGATTGGAATATAAACTACAGAAAGTCCCTGTCGCTGCTTTATGTATTTTACAAGTATGAGTCAAATAAGCAGTGTGACTGAATGCAATGCAAATTACTTTAACACAGATTTACAATTAAAGCATCTTGTGAAAACAAACAAGTACAGTAGGGAGGCGACTAACAAACATTTTTATTAACAATTAATCTGCAGATTATTTTCTTGATGGATTGATTAATAGTTTGGGCCTTGATGGGCCTTTTTTGCTATTTTCTGATATTTTATAGACCAAAGTGCAAGTCTGAATGTTCACATTTGAGAAGCTGAAACAAGTGGATTTTTGTCACTTTTGCTTGAAATACGATTTCTCGATTATCAAAATGGTTGCCAATTAATTTTCTAATTCTAATGAATTAATCCACTAATCCTTTGTGGTCTACAAACCAGTTATTTTACCGTTAAACGTGTACATCTTTTAGTGTATTCTGTGATTATTCCAGCGCAGGTCAGGTAATTTCACATTCCTGTCTGACTGTGATTTGATTTCTGTGCAAGTAATAAAATCATGAGAGCAATTACAATTGTATGTTTATGCGGTTAAACGTTGCATTCATCATTATAGAAAGTATGTTGTCTTCATTTAATTTAGCAGTAGGAGTATTAGTAGTTTATGTTGTGTCAGTAGAAACTGAAACAGGTGTTTCTCTGTACCAGATGTTCATAGGCCACAGTCAGCCCATCCGACAGGTGAGCTTCACCCCTGACCAACTGGGCGTAGTCTCGGTGGGAGACGCCATATTCCTTTGGGACTTCCTGGCACATCCTGTTGACTCTTTGACTGATAGCCGGTAATAATCCCTGTTGCATGTTTGTTTGAATCTTATTAATGTGTGTTACACTTTGTACGTTTTATTAGTAAATATCCGACACTTTGTCTTCACTCATAGTTCACCTCTCAGAGTGAGCTACATATCTGCTCCCAAATCAGGTAACTTCATTTAGAGTTCATAGTCATGCTACAATAATACCAGATGTACCTGATTCAGATGTTCTTACTAAATACAAATACATTGTTTGTCTTGTGTTTTCATGTAACAGTTCAACCAGGCGCTGAACTGAGTGGAGTTCAGCCGTCCAATGGGATGCCTCGACAGACAGCGCCTCTCCCCTCCTCACCGCCACCACGACTGGACGTCAGCACCCTTGACCAAGTTGACCAGGGTGGTAAGTTCTCAATTTCAATTTTAAGTTAAGTTATAATTAGTTAAGTTATCCAGCAACTCATCCTGTCGCAAATCACACACATTTGTAGCTGATACGAAAAATAAGATGTATTTACACAAATCTGCATTGATGTTCATAACTTAGCAATGGCTTGATGAGTTTACACAGTGTCAGTAGCTAAATGGAGTAGATTTGCACCTATACATTAGTGAACTCAAAATCTTGAATTTGCAATGAGTTAGATGTTATGAGTGTTGGTAACCTTGCCTCAGATTCCTTGAAATCTGTTGATTAATGCCTGATTGACTAGTCTGTATTGACAGAGTTGTAGTTTTGAGCAGTCCAAGAAAAAGAGATTTATGCTCTCAGCTCTCAAAATAAATTATCGCACTCCAGCTGGAAACAAACTTACCATTCAATTTCCTATTGAACTAAAGGAGGAACAGCTTGCTCCACAAAATTTTATTGATTTTTCTAGACTGCTTGCTAGTGTTTGCTGTGAATTGTATAGATGGATGGATAGATAGATAGATAGACTTCATTAATCCCCAAGGGGAAATTTCAGTGTTGCAGTAGTAAAAAAAAAAAAAGGAACAAGAAAAATACAATTAACAAACAAATATATATATATCAGCAAATCAGTATGTTGTCCGTTGCCAGGTGGGCATGAATGACTTCCTGTAGCGGTCCTTATTACAGCGGAGTAGCAGGAACCTCCCACTGAAAGTGCTTTGCTGTCTGACCAGTATGTTGTGCAGGGGATGTGAATCATTGTCCATTATTACATGGCGTTTACAGGGAGTATGCCTTCCAACCTGGTGTATTGATTTACAAAAAAAAGTCAGAATTAAATCATTCTTTTTCTGCTTTTAACAGTGCATAGCATTTGTACCAACTGTATGTGTAAATATTTTTAAAATGTCTAATTGAAGTTGAAGATTGCTTTTGCCAGCTGTTACTGGCCATGAGGCTTCCTGCCTATCCACGTGCTGGTGGAGTTTGCTTGGTTAGTCGGGCCAGTAGAAAATAAATTGTACTTCTTGTGACTTGTTAATGGTATTGCTGGCAGTGTGGAAGCACAGCAACTATCAGCAGTCTCTATGCTGGTTTATGGCAAGCCCTAAACAGTTTTTTAGTAGTTGCTTAGCAACACCAAGATTTAAGTGCAACACTTGTATCAAGAATGTATTTGTTGCTAATGGCCATAACAGAGGTGTTCAATGGACACAGGGACTTGATGATTAAAGTGTAACTACACTCTCAAATTCTGCTAGAACCCTCCCTCCCAGCAAATTTTAAAAATGCAACGAGTGAGGGAACAACAACTGTAGGAGGCGTGGCCTCATGGCTATATAGTGTGTGGGTCAGGGGACATGGGGGAGATTGATTGTCACTGATTAGAGGGCGTTTCTTTTTTTTAATATACATTTCATTACGTAGATAGGTCCCAACTAGTTGACTCTATGTCAGCATTGGCCTCGCAGGTTCAGGGCTGATTTAAAACAGTAGATGGTGTGTTGAGCCATTTTCAACCCATGAAACGCAGATTTTTATAAATTTGGTAAGAAATTCAATATTAACACCAGCATTGATGTGTTTCATCACAGTACAGTCATACCATTTAGTTTACATCTCAAAAAACACATTTAAGTGTGCAGTAACTCTTTAAATTTATAGTCACCCTCAGTAATATTTTCTCTCCTGTTTCCCTCCTGCAGCTTTTGGCTCCTTGTCTATTTGTGATGACACCCCAGCCATCCCAACCGTTCCAGTCCCATCCACTGGGTCAGGTCCTTCCTCTGACCCCAGACCTGCCGTCTCCTTCCTCAAAGTCACAGACCTGGTCAACACATCTCCCCTGAATACCAGCCATATGGATGCTGGTAAGTGCCCCACTGCATTGTTGGGCATTAACAGGGAACTGACATTCTGTTGTTTTTTCTCCTTTATGGCCATTATGCTTTATTTTTTAATTAATGCCATTTTGTCATTTAGATGAGTTGAAAGGGAAGAAGCCAGTACGTCCTGATTGTTATAGGCACTTTATCCCACGTTTCAAGACCTCCACTCTTGATCAGGTAAAGAGCGCTTTATATAATGATAGACTGTAGTCACTGAGTGTGTTAGTTTGTGTGCTGTAACGTCTTAATGGTTTCTCTGATCCAGGCTGCTGTGGCTCCCCAACCAGGAGAAGAGGGCATAAAGCTGAAAGCAGTGATTGGCTACAATGGCAATGGGCGTGGCAACATGGTGTGGAGCCCTGACCAAGGTTATCATAGTAAACTCAAGTAAAACAAAAACTGTGTGTCATTATTGTTTGGGAACACTTAAATGTTGGCTGTCAAATCCAAGTGCTTAGTGTTTGTGAGCAGTTAAGTATGTAGTATGTACGGTACCAGTCAAATGTTTGGACACACTTTCCCATTCAAGTGAATGGAAAAGTGTGTCCATACATTTGACTGGTACTGTATGTATACAGAAAAAGGTTAAAAATGCATTTATAAAGTGTGCACACAGCTATAAAATGAGCAAATGCAATGAATGGTGGACAATGCTAATGTAAAAGTAACACATGAGGTCATGACTTGATGCATATATAGATTTTTTTAATATATAGATTTTTTCTAACAGCTTGTTGTTGAATGGAAATTCAATTAAATACGCAAAACACTTTGTTTCTCATGTCAGCTGTTTTAAAAAAAGAGGGATTTGTTATTGTTTTGCCCTATCTAGCAACTGATTTCTGTTGCAGGTTTGTTTGCGTACTCGTGTGGCTGTGTGGTGGTGGTGGAGTACCTTCATACAGGAAGTCAGAGACACTTGCAGGGCCACAGCGAGGAGATATCTTGTCTTGCAGTCACAAATGACGCACAGGTACTTTTCATAGTTCTAGACTCATATAACACGCATATAACAATGATTTGAAACACAGTATGTGGGGCATTGATGGGGACATTAATGACAAAGAGCTCATGTCACTGTCTACTCAGGTCTTTTGGGTCCTGCTAACATGATGAGCTTTGTAGGTATATTTTTAAACTGTGGGGTGCAACTGGTGATGTTGCTATAGGTAACACTGTTAATCCAAAGTAAGGCATCAGTGTCAGCCAGCAGTGTGATGAGGTGGTGGAGAAACTACTGCTCTGAGCTGTCTAGGAAAAACTACTTGACCCAGTGTGCTGTCAGACAGCACATCCTGACATTCAGACTCACCATGCTGAGACCTTCAGTGAGTGTTAGGCCATCTGTTAATCCACCTTAAAATCGATGGTCTCGGTTGAGCATGCACAGGTCTTTGTGTGCGTGTCCAAAGCACCAGTGATCATCATTTCATGTGATTGCTCCTTAAATGTTTCTCTGCAGTGTCCAAATTCCAAGGAAACATATACAGTACAAAACTTATTGAGGACATTTGGCACCATGGGGAGTATCACAGCAGAGGGTGAGCAAATTGTCCAAGGGGCATAACTAGATCAAAGTAGACTTAACCGGGCCAGCCAGCTTAGCAGGGGAAGAACTGCTGGTTGGTTAGTCACCACAGGGGATCTCTACCTCAGAAGGAAAATGAACTCGCCCCAGTCTTTTAGCCAGGCAAGAAGGAAACTAACATCCATAAGTGCATTCTCACCAGGAGACAAGAAAAGGGCACGTCTGATCAGGAGATGGATGCACTTTCACACTCGGTTGTACAGCTTGATTTGTCAGTGCTGTGTGAGCCCTTTGTGTTCAGCACTTGTCATGGCAGGGCGCCAGCACTCAGTCCTCTCTTAGAACTGAAGCTGGCTCCAAGTGAGGCTCTGAAAACACTTCTAATGTGTCAAATAAGTATGAAAAGCAACGAAGAGAATTATAAATGGCCAAAGGAAATTCACAAGGCTGCTGCATCAAAGTATTAAAGCAACTGGTTCCATTTAAATTACACAGTGGGTTAAAAGGGAGTTGTTTTCTTCTCAAAAGCTATTGGATCAGATGTCTGTGAATCATCTCTAGGAAAAATTCAGACTAAACAATCTTGGGGCCTGAGAAGTCCAGGATTAGGAAGCAGGCTATTTTCTCATGTTGGGTATGGGTCCTGTTAGTCCTGTGTCTTATGGAATCATAAATTAACATGACTTTGCTCTGTGTCTATGTTTCCTCCTGTCCAGACTGTGGCATCAGCAGCTGGCAGCAGTAATGGTAGCAGGAGCCTCATCTGCATTTGGGATGTCCAGAATGGAACTTGTCGTAACACCATCTCCTACCACAGGGGGGCGGTGCAGAGTCTCTCTTTCTCCAGGGATGACCGCTTCTTTCTCTCTGCTGGTCAGTAAAATTTTAATAGGATTGCATACATTAGTCATGAGTGTTTCCTGTAAATTTAAACTTGATGTTTTGTGCCACTTGACATAGTTGATTTAAAATTCAGAAAATGTCTCAGCTATGGCCAATCAAGTGACTGCTACTATTGAACCCTGATTCTTCCCAACGCCCCGTAGGAGACTTTTCTGACCCAGAGGTGGCTCTGTGGAGCAGTAAGACCTTTCAGCTGTTGTCCAGTGTGAGTGTGTCAGGGCCGATCCATGACGCAGCGTTCAGCCCCTCAGCAGCCAGCCAGATGGCCTGTGTGGGCAGCCAAGGGGCTTACTTCTGCTTCATCCACACACGTGGCTTGGATGTAGACCTCAAGGTAAATAACCACAGAAAAACACACTTATTTATAAAATGTATACATTTATATAATTTAGGAAAGAATGTATGTGTAGTTGATAAAACCAGGTCCTCTGATCAACCACGTTGGCTTAAAACATGTGACGCGGTCTTCTCAAGTACATTTAGTGCGTCAAAACTTGTATTTGCTTTGGTACATAAGGATTAACCACTCCTTCACCCTTGTAGGTCCAGAGGGTGAAAGCACCAGCAGAGGTGGGTGATGTGGAGCTGACGGCTTTGTGCTACCACATGGACTCCTTTCTGTTCACCGCCACCAATCGAGGACATGTTTGCGCATGGGACGTTAACACACAGCGCTGTTTCATGACCTGGGAAGCTGATGAGGGCGAGATTGGTACAAATGGGCCCTCTGTATATTATAACCATCTAGTTTGGATAACAATATTTTTTAGCTAAATTCTCTTAATGGTTCATACAGAAAAAATAGAATTATTCTCTTCTAGTTACTTGTATCTAATTAAGGATATGCTTTTTATTTCACTTGATAAAATTGCCTAAAATATTGCTGTCATTTTGAGTCATGTGGCCTGCTTGTATTTTAGTCCTGGGTTTCTGCAAATGGTAATTGGATTGATATGGTTTCTTGGTGTAGGAGTGCTGCTGTGTCGAGGGAACCGTCTGTTAACAGGCAGCAACACCCGCTGGTTGCGACTGTGGGAGGTAGAAGCTGTACAGGGCATGAAGCCTCAGGAAAAGGTCTGCAATGCGGAAGACAGGTCTGTAGCTCATTCTCTTATGATTCTTCCTGTGTCTTATCTAGTCAGTCGCCTCTTTAATTATCTTGTGTGACTATACATACATCCTGAGTCACTTTACTCAGAGGAACACAGTGGCACACCTGTGTTGTTTCATTTCAGTTTCTATAAAATTCTGCAAAAGGGCAAGAAATTCATAGATGAGTAAAAAGGTATAGTATATTTATGATTCCTGCTTTTTTTAAGTATTTCCCTGTTTTCATCCCCCACAGATATTGCACTTTCTTGTAATATATTGCACATGTCCGAATCACCTGTATTTTGATACCTTAGTTATCATGGGCCATTCTGCATGGTGATATTGTATTGTGAATTGCCCTGTATTTCATTTTCCTAAGTGATTGTGGGCATTCTGTATATCAAAGACTTGTAGGAAGTATGGTTATACACCTCCCATGAGTCTCTTTAATAATAGAGAGGTAGAAGAGGATAAAACAGAAAAAATAATTCAAAAGGTGGATAACATGATAAAAGCCAGTCTCTTAAAGTAAGTTTTAAGAAGTGATGTTACTCTGATATTTGATGTCGGTCAAATATGCACAACAGCCTTTTGGAGGCAAAAGTGGAATTTCTTGATGCATTTGAAAAACATTTTTTTCCTCCTGGCAATAATACCAATCAATTTGACATGTTTTTGACTGGAAAAAAACAACAACCTGTTGTTACCTAGCAGCAACTACTGTCTATAGATATGCCTCTGAGTAAGCTTAGTTTTGCTGCATTTTGAGCTGTGTGACGTCTAGGTTAGCTGGTATCACAGCATCGCCAACTCTAACCCTATTGATTCCAACCTTTTGTAATTCTGCGGGGCATTGTTAACATTAACAGTTTCAAAAGTGTTCCCTTTCTCTTTTGTTTAACATTTCTGTAGCTGCTTTGTCCCTGACTAATCAGGCCTCTGTAATGGCATTTTGTACTTTTTGTTAATTACAGAGACATTAAGTTCAGCGACGTAAGAGGTCTGAGGCAGATATGTATGAGTGTGTGTGTCAAATATATGTTATTTGTTACTTAACCACTACAGCCTTCCTTAGACTGCCTCTAGGTGATAATCAGAAGTTAAAAATGTTAAATTACAAACATAGTATATAGCATTTACTTTAAAAGACAGTGTGCTTAATGTGGAGGTTGTCAATGGCTCTCTCAATCATATGGCGTGTTTATACAAATGTGTTATTATGGATGAATGCAGCTTTATGGTTCTTTTTCACTTCTGCTTGGCCTGACTTGTAGACTGATGTTTTTCTTTGCAGCAAGCTCTCTGTATAAAAAAGCACCACAAGTGTATGTGTATTATGTGAAACCGATAAAGAACGACAATATGTTACCCTCTGATCCTCAAGTGGTCATGTCTCCATTTAATAACAGGCTCATTGTTTTTGTTCCCCTGTGTCTGTCCTTCAGTGGGACCACAGTGGTGTTGGAGCAGGAGATAATGCTGGATGGGACGACGGTCAGTGCAGCATTTGATAACACAATGGATATGGGCATCGTTGGCACCACAGCAGGAACACTCTGGTACATCAACTGGTCAGACAACAGCAGCACCCGGCTGGTCAGCGGGCACAAGACCAAGGTACCAGTGTGAGCTTTGGGAAATGAAAAATAACCATATGCACATCCTGTGTCCCCAGCAGGGGCTGGAACTCACAGCATTACTTGGAGATAAGTGTCATTTAAACATTTAAAGCAACAATTTTTACAAGATGTTTGAAAACAGATCCTTACAATATATTAGCATTGCCCTCATTTGAGATGGCATGGTCTGCCCATGCCCGTGGTCCACACATGCCTTCCCATGGCATGTTACACCTGTTTTCTGTGGTTACATGTCTGCCAAAAGCTATAGCTATAATAGTAAAATATATGAAGTGAACAAATATAGAATGATTACTAATTCAGTTTATTTGGAAACCATATCTTTGGCTGAGCTCTACAAAATGCCAGCAAAGAGCTGCTGCTTACGAAGCCCAGTCAGCCTGAAATGTGAACTGCATCTTTTCTTCCTCATTTTAAAACAGTTGAAAGTACATTTTTATGGTGAAAAATCCAGCCAAATGTAGAGACCATGCTAGTGGCATGGCTAAAAGCGGCTCTAGGGATGGCAATGTCTGTCGGCCTGTTAGCCGTTTTGGTCCAGACTAAAATATCTCAATAACTACTGCATGGATTGCTATATTTTGTACTGATATTCATGGTACCCAGAGGATACATTCTTTTGACTTTGATGATCCACATTCATGTCCTCATGACGGATTGTAATCACTTTAGACATCTAGTGCCACCATCAGGTCAAAATTAGAATTTGTCCAATACTTTAGTTTGTGACCAAATGCCTGCATAACTAATAACATTCCCAACAGCCACAGCTGTATTTTGTGCTAACTGCACATGCTAACATGCTAAACTAAATTAAGATGGTGAACATGGTAAACATTATACCTGCTAAACATCTGCATGTTAGCCTTGTCATTGTGAGCATGTTAGCATGCTGACGTTAGCATTTAGCTCAAAGCACCACAGTGCCAAAATAAGTCCTCACAGAGCTGCTAGCATGGCTGTAGACTCTTAGTACTGTTCTTGTAATACAGGTTTTTCTGTAATTGTTCAACACTACACAGAGGTCGGCAAGTCGACATTCTTTCAACTCTAACTTGCTAATAGACCTTTCTCATGGAGGACATTTAGACTTGTCAAACTCAGATGTAACTCATAACATTAATAATGGCTGCATTGCTGTCATCACCTGAACTGAATTGAACAGATTCCAACACATCCCATCTCTTGATCAGTTTTGTTACTAGAACATAAAGACCGAAACAACTGCAGTACTCATTAAATACTGTGTATGGTCTTCAAGTCATGAAGACCACCTCCACTGTAATACACTGCGGTAAACCCTACTGAAACTGGTCACTGACACACTTAAATGAAACAGAGACATTGTTAATGTGATTACTTATACTTATACACCTGCTTTTCCTGCTAATGTGAAAGTCCAAATGTCTGCAGTGAGAATCTGTGTTAATGGCCTGTCAATCACACATCAAAGGTGATCCCCAGGGAAGAGGAGTATTTCATATCATATGAAGTTTGCAGCTGTTCAGGATGGAGAAATAAAGATGATGAAATGAAAGTAAAGAACCAGGAGGGAAGCAATTAACAGCTAGTGGTGAACTTTCAATGAACTGATGGCAAGGCCACCAACACAATTAACACCTATTATAAATTTTACTTCAGGAAGATTTTATGATTTTTATTCCTTTGTATTCATTTAATTGTCTGTTTATCCATTTCACTGGTTTAATATCCTCCTTAATTGTTTTGTTTCCTTCATTTAATGCCCTTATGTGAAATGTTTTGTAAACTCTACTTATGAATTAGTTGCAATATAAATACATTTTTTGTATCAGATTTTCTATTTTTTAAGTGGCCCAAGATACTTTTTAAAAATTATTTTAATTTTTTATTCATTTGTCTGTCAAAGGTTTGGGGTTATTCAACATTAATTATCTGGAAAACGGTTTCGGATGTTATGTAATTTAAATATCATTGATTATTGATTGGGGCAAGAGGTAAAACTTAAAAAAAAGAAGAAGAAACTGAATACAGCAGGAGAGTGTAGCAACCACAGAAAAAAATGCCAGATGATAAGGATGAAAATGACCTGATGTGACCTCTGAGGAAGCTGTTTTTCAGAAGCGAGGGTTGTGCTGCTAATGTTTACATGGTGATCCAGGACTGACCGGTTACTGTATGTGTTCAGGCAAGAGAAAACTCTTGTTGTTGTGTCAGGCTTCATTCTCTGCGTGTACTTCTCTCTGCTGTCCAGGTGAATGATGTGGTGTTTAGCTCTGACGAGAGACATTTTGCCACCTGCAGCGAGGACGGCAGTGTGAGGGTGTGGTCAGCCCCCAGCAACGAACTGGTGGTGCAGTTCCAGGTGCTCAACCAGGTGAGTGGAATACACTTAAGAAATATTCTAAATCAATAGGTGGGTCAGGTCCAGCATAAACTGAAGGAACTCAGTGCTTTTTCTAATGGACACCTCGACTGAATATCTTAGACTTCTGTAAATTTGATGGGGAAGTCGGAGACTATCGGGGAATTTTACAAATTACACAAATATAACAGAATAAATTGTACAACAACGAGAATATTTATGCCTTTTTGATTTTTCTTTTTAAGCTAAAAAGCAAGGTGGTGGGTGGCAAGATGGCACAAGTGGGTACAGTCACAGCCACTGTGCACAATAACAGCATACACCCTTTAAATAATACCCCCTCCTGCTTTTCTCTGTGGGTCAGGCCTGTGGCTGTGTATGCTGGAGCCCTTCTTCCAGTAAGGACAGTGCATGTGTGGCTGCGGGGTACAGCGATGGGACCCTGAGGATCTTCCGGCTTGCCTCCTCAGAGATGGAGATGAAGCTGCATCCCCATCACGTGGCTGTCACTGCCATTCAGTACTCTGCTAGTGGTGAGAGAGGACAGCAGTGCCAAAAACGTGCATCTTCTGTATTTACAATGATTGTACTACTTGCTTTGCAGGAGTTACTTCGTGATGATATGTTGTACTTCTACTATTTCTTTTAGTGATTGTTTCATGCCTTTTAACACCCTCCAGAGAAGAGCCATGCACTTGTTTGATCCAATAGATCTCTATTGTTGCGTTGAGTAGTCAGGAGAAGACCCATGATCTAGCCCATGTGCTGTCAGTAAGTTTCGTGTTATATTAAAGCTGCTGCGTTTCATCCAGTTTGGCTCTGTAACTGTTTCTGGCCCCCTACAGGTCATGTGATCCTTTCAGCGGGGAAGAATGGTCTGGTGGCTGTCAGCAGCCCAGTGAATGGAGCGACTATCCGCGTCATCAGGGACCACAAAGGAGCACTAATTACTACCATCCAGTGTGTGACTGAACAGGTCAGCTCACTGAATTAGACCAAGGAGGGAAGCTTTAATTATGGCAGCACAATAGAAACTGTGAGACAGGTTAGAAATGCCCCTGATAAGCAAGATTTACAGTGAGCAACTACAAAATATGAACACTTTGGAAAGTACTCTGAGTTATTTCTCCCTGAAGTTTGAATTCCAGTAGGTGTTGCTCTTTTCTGTGTATGTTCAGTCATGCTACAGCTCGTGTCAACTCTCTGCTCCTTCTTAAATGTACTAAACTGATGTTTCTGCTGGCAAACACAAAACATCACCTCCGTTTGCCAGAATATTGTTACATGGAAAGACTGAATAGGTATACCTGTATTTTCTTTTGAAATTATGTTTATAAATGCATTGTAATGTTTGTTGGGAATTGAAGTGGCACGACAGCTTTTCTGCCTGCCCCTCAAACAGTACAAAGAATTGTCTGACATTTCCTTTCATCAGCTCTCTGCAGCTACAGCGCACACGGTTATGGATTGTATGTGATGCTATTTAAATGCAAGGGAAAAAGTGGTCATTGAAATTCTTCCTTTGGTTCTTGTGACATTTAATGACATTTTTTCATCAGTGCATGTCTGAAGCTGTGTTATCTTCTAATCCTCCCTCAGTGTAAGAATTTTGGACTGGAAGGAAACGAGATGTGGTTGGCTGCCAGTGCTGACAGACGCGTCAGTGTGTGGGCTGCTGATTGGTGGAAGGACAAGTGTGATCTGCTAGACTGGCTGACATTTCCTGCTCCGGCCTATTTTGGGGTACCGTCTGTATTTTAAGTAGGAGTACATGTTAATGACTAGAAATGTCTATCCAAATGTTGAGTGCTGCTGTATATCTCTTTTGTTTTTTCTTTTTTTAAGGCTCAATCATATTGACGTACTTTATATAACCCTTGAGGCATATAATAATCATACTAATATTCATGATACATTTAATACAGGGTATCTTTAAAGATGCGAGTAGCACTGTGAAACAAAAAATTTACAGCTGCTTCACAGTTTTGTTTGTATCATGCACGCCATACACACCCTTTCTGATTATTTCACGTAATTCCGCTGATCGAAAATTGGTGGCAATAACGTGTAAAGAAGCGTAACAATGCGCCCACAAAGGCATTGAAGAAGAAGACTCCTTGCAAGTAAAGGTGCGGTCACATTACCCCTCCGTTCAACAATATTGCCCTTACGGAAATGTAATGTGACAGTGCAGGATTGAAAGGAAGGAAATGCAGTCAGCATGACCCAACATGGCCTCAAGGACACACACATAGCATTTTGGTGAGAAACACTGAAAGTAAACAAAAACTCCATAGGGCGTCTTTAAATTAGATTTAGGCCCCTGAACATGATGTCTGCTAAATAATTTGACGAGTCCTTCAATTTTTTGAGGTGGCCAGCATGGAATCATGTTTCTATCTGGTTTCTGTACCGTTCCGTACGGTGCAAAATTGTGCAGGTACCTAATTTTCAGTTTTGGCTTTATTTATTTATTTAATTTATCTTAAAATTTGTTTTGAGGTGAAAGACATCACAGCCTCAGCCTCCGTTTCGTGGTCTATGCTCAGAAGAAAGACTGGCTAAGCCTTTAGTACTTAACACGTTTGTATAATACTTCCCTTCAGCCTATTTTATTCTAAATGTAGTTTCTTGTTTTATTTATTATTTTTTACATTTTTCAGCATATTGTTGTAGCCTGTTTTAGAAATTTCTACAAAAATTAAGCTCAGTGTATATTTGAATGTTATACATCTAATATTTTTGTAAACATTTTGTGCTATAGGATGACAGCCCACCTCCCAGCCTGGCTGCCTTCTGTCCATCAGACCCCAGCCTGGTGGTCTACAGCGGCTACGGAGTAGAGAAAGAGCTGTCCTTCTACAGCCTGGCTAAAAAACAGGTACCGCAGCTCCCCATGCTTCACTCCTCTACCACGATGTTGTGTTTATTCCTGTACCTGTCTCATACAATATATTTTTTGACCACAGATAATAAAAAAGATTGCCTTGCCCCACTGGGCCACATGCTTCAGCCTCTCCTCTAAGAGTCAACTCATAGCCGTGGGATCAAAAGGTTATCTTGTTTTTTCTGATGTATCTCCATATGGTTCCAGTAAAGAAATTAGATTTCAGAAGTCTAAGTTCAGAGCATGGTTGTAATTAATGTCTCACTATGTGTCAAATCTCTTATCAGAGCGGGTGTTGAAGTTGATCAAGTCGACCAGCGGCAGGTTCCAGGACTTCCTGCAGCACAGTGACTCACTGCAGACGTGCCACTTCTCTCCCTCTGGGACGCTTCTTTTCACTGTGGCTTATAATGAGATTCTGTTGTGGGAGGTGAAGGGCCTCTGAGGGTCTCTTCTGTTTTTGAACCTCAAACCTTGTAGGTTTATCCCCTTTCACACGTGCCTAGTTACTTTATGTAATTTTATCGTTCCATAGATTTTTTTTTATTTTTATCAATCAAATATTTCTAGGGAAATAGTTAAACTTTGTAGAGAAGCTTTGTAAGATTGAGGTTTATGTTTCATGTGTGTGGTTTTAAAACAGCCATTTTTAACATGCTGAAGGGATTGTTTTGCGTGTCCAGTCACTTCTAATGTTTGACTATTTATTTTAGGTTTTCTTACTGCGAGTTTGAATGTGTATGAATACTGATGCTGTCATGTCTACTGTTTTTCAGTGGTAGACAGGATCATGGTTTGTGGGCTGGGATGGGCTTTAAATAAAAAGCAGCATGTAAAATCTGTTATGTATGATGAATCCAGCAATGCTAGGATGGTGCACATACATCTACAGCTATTTGTATTTTTACCTTTGTATTTTCACTTCCCACCAGAATGATGGCGGACAGGTGTATTGTTCAGAACTTTTTGCACAAATCTTCTCAAGTTTCCATTTTTGTTAAAGGACACTGACAAAAGTTTCTTTCTGTCACAAGGATTTTAAGTCAGGCTTCCCACTTTGAATGACAGTCTCCCTAATTACCAGTACTGGGTCACTCATACACATTGTAGATACCACCTCCCTCACTTCTCTGCTCTTCTCTGGAGAACGACAACATTCGGTGCTGCAAACTCAGCTGCTGATCAGGCAGAACTTTTGCTGCTAAAATGATAGTTAAGGTAAAGAGATTAATCTGTTGTGACATGGTAATCTTTACATATTTAAAAACAATGCAGTGGGTGCTACATGAAATAAAATGTACATATCTTGACCATAGAAAATGAGTCAAATACTTACATATCCCAATGTGCAGCACTACCAGTATTTAATTTTTTAAGGATGATCAAGCAGTTTTAGGAAATAAAAACTAAAAACTAGTCTAAGGAAGTTGACAGCATTTAATTTAATACAAAACCAGCTGTAAGTAGAAAACAAGATTACCCTGCAGGCAGATTAAATCATGGCAAAGAGAGGACAATTATTGAACATTACAGACATGTTTGATACTGAAATATGAGCAAAGGTGGCAAACAAACTGGGACTGTGATAAACAACAGCTGACGTGAAACCATATTGTTGAGAGCTCAAATGATCCTCTCCATTTCTTTTATTCGTGGTTTTGGAGATTTTTTATATAATACACAAAACTCTGTGATCTCCCTGTGTAATGGAAAACCCCAATTTTGACAGTCTCTTTTCGTAAAGCACAACCGGAGGTTCCAGATGAGGAAAAGTGAAGAACCAGGTGTTGAAAATGACCCCAGTAATTTTAGACCATAATTTCCTTGAATGACGCTTTCATCATCATTACCCTTTGCCTCAGGTAATAAAATCCTCTTAGGCTAAAAATAGCATGTGTGTGTGATGTTCTCAGAGGGGTTGGCTTTATGTTTCTGCTCATTAACCTGTCAATGTTAAATCCATATGTTCTATTCATGTTTGAAGCAGCCTCTGTCATTCCAATAAGGAAAATACTGCCCGAATATAATGTATACTTTATGTTTGGTGGTTTTGGGCCTTGCTCAAAGCTTTCTGCTGCCACTCCACCACCAACAGTGTGGATATGGCTGCTATAACCCTTCTGAATTATAGTCACCGCCTTCTTGATTCAGATTTAGAAACTATACTGTGCCCTTGAAGAGAAAAGATCTGAATAGCTTGATGAAACAAGTTGTTTCTTAGGGCTGTATCTTAAAGATTCAGGCCATAATTGTAATCATTCAACAGCATATTACATGTACATGATAATGCTAGGGTTGTTAGAAGGGGATGTTTCACTTAGTAAGAATAATCACCTCAATGTTGTTAAGGAGAAGCAGGTTTATTTACATTTACTGATGTATTAGACTCCCTGAAAATAAGACAGTCATTTATCTTATCTTTTCAAAAGAGCTGACATTTTTTAATAGAAACAATGCCTTACCGGGATGTTGCAGTAAATAGGTTTTACATTGTTCTACAGGCAACACATGAGAACCTAATCAAACACAATGTGAAGTAAATGTGGGCAGCAGGGTGTTTGTTCTGCCAGCAGAGGGCGCGTTTTCACCGTCTCCTCTGTGAACCGGAACGATATGGTTTCACCTTGGGTGCATATCGCTGTGGAGCGGTACACATTTTATTTTGGCTAGAAATTTGACATTCAAATGAAAGATAAATGTTACTGTAGCATTGCAGCGCGCCTGACAGTTCTTCAAACAGAGAGGAAACATGAAACAAGACGTCAGGATACTTTTATTGGGGGAACGTAAGTCGTTCGCACTGACAGCTGACCACAAGCTAAAAGACTAGCAAACATTAGCTGTTGTAGCTAACTTGCTAACTTACTAACTTCTAGCTGCATTTACCTCGGTTACTCCTGGTGCCATGGTGCCAATAACTGTCTTAAAAGGGAAATGTATCTCTGCACTAACTGTCCTGTCAGATAAAAAGATATGTTTTCTACGAAGTGACCGCTTTCCAAATATTAATTTCCGCTATGCTAACGTAGCTTAGAGTAACTTTGCTGTTAAGTTGTGAACGGTTAGTAGTTAGCTGCCACAGAGAAGTTAGTGAACGTGTTTTTTCATCGGCTAACTTATTAGCTGTCGTCCACTGAAAGCCACATAACACAGATATATTTTAATTGTTCTTTTAAACGTTCTCCGTTAGTTAGAAAGCCGTTTGTTAACGTTAGCTAGCTGTTAACCTAACGTTTGCTGCAGCCAGGCAGTTGGCGCATAACGTTACTAATAGTTAACCTAATTAGCGTTAACCTACCTAACTAAACTTATGACTGTTCTGTATAATGACAGTTTCAGTCGTTCTGTATATATATCAATTACATATTAGATTTAATATTGTTTGTTTAGTCCAGGGCCTGAAAGCTCTGCTGTACAATTGCAATAAAATAGTGTTTGCTTCAGTCCATGTCAGGGCATTTATGTGAATGATAATATAAAGAGTAGTCCGCTAACTTGCTAGTACATGTACTTTTACATTACGTGCCATCACTTCATCATACAAGCCACATTGGATCCTTGAGTCTTTCTCTGGTAGCCCCTCTCATCCTCTTCATATTGTCTCCTCCAACAGCCAAGGTGGGGAAGACATCACTCATCATGTCTTTGGTTGGAGAGGAGTTCCCAGAAGAGGTGAGTGTCAGTACAACTATTAGCCACTGCTGTGTTTTTACTGAAGCGTCCTTTTTGCTGTAGCATGGTGCTTCCATGAAAGCTGGGGGGATTTAAAGTAGCCGATCACCTGCCTCTTATAGCCTATGTTGACCACTGTTTGGTAATTATGACCACAGTTACTCTATAGTAGTCGGTACTCAGCAAACTGGTTCATTTTTGTGCAGTAAAGAAAACAAATTGTTGCTTGGTGCTGCAGAAAACCTAATACATTTTTCATTTTCCTTTGCAGCTTACTTTGCATTATGTAAAACGTATTCTACTGTATTGCAAACATGACTTTTCACAGGATGAGATAGACAGATCTTTAATTTAAGATATCAATGCCTCAGTTGTATTATTAATTTATAATAAACCTGTAGTATATTATAAAAAGAAATGTTTCATACTGTGTCATTGTGGTTAGGCTGATCTATTGATTCCAATACTCAGTTTGTCTGTTAAAAATCCAAAATACTAGAAAGGTTGAATTCAGTGTGGGTTTTTTGTAGTTGTGGCTTTTGCAGCTGTTTGACATGATGAAATCAGCCTGCTCTGCTATGTACTATGTGGCCAGTGCTGCGTGTTTGTGTCATTTTTATAACCTGTTTTTGATTGTGGCTTCTTTTAGAGTCAGTACACTTGCTGGTAATTGTGTAAGTTTGTAGGTACACAGAAGTTTGATACAACTCAGAATGCCTTGGAGACATTTTCATACACATATGGTATTAATGACTAGCACACTACTGTAGACACATTTTCCTCCAAAAGTGATAATCTCCTAGCATTTCAGCTTATGGCTTACTTTTGTGTTATGTAGCCTGAAAAAGTGATGATTGAGACAGTCTATCTGTGATCTCCAATCTCTGACAGGTTCCATCCAGAGCTGAAGAGATCACCATCCCTGCTGACGTGACTCCAGAGAAGGTGCCCACACACATAGTGGACTACTCAGGTAACAGGACCTGAAGGCTGACACAAAGCACCACCATTTTTCTTTCCTCTGACTGGCCTCAGTGCTTGTTGAACATTAAGACACCAGCTGTAAAACAAAAAAATAGTGTGTGTGTATGCAGTTTGTTGAAGCCACAGATGATGCATGTGGGTCTGAATGGCATGACTTTGAGATTTGTTTATGTTTGTCCTTAACCCTAACAGAAAAAGAGCAGAGTGACGAAGTCCTTAGAGATGAGATCATCAAGGTAAGTACACCGTACTGCACTAATGAACATTATCCTTTTTAACAACTGAAACTTCTTTATAAATGTCACGAGAAAACAAAACCAAATACACTGAAAGCTTTAATTGGGCTGGAACAATCTTGAGCAATGCTGTGCCACCCCTGATTAAAATAACTTTGAGCCATATACATAACTGTAATTGTTTCTGAGGTATGTCACAATTTTGTTAAGTCCAAATTTCTAGGATGCCCAGCATTTAAGCCATTTACCCTAAAAACCCTAAGCCTTATCTTTTTCACAGTTGTTTCTCTAGTTTCATGTATTTTTCTACATAAACTCTTTTGCACTTTGTTAAGGCTAACGTGGTGTGTGTAGTGTATGATGTTACCAACGAGGACACAATAGACAAGGTAGTAACCTGCTACTTGGATTGCATTGTCTCATACTATACAAGTATTCCACACACTGTATATCACATTTCCTTATTGATAATACAAACCAATTTGACTTGTGTCATACGCTGCCTCTTGTTTTTCAGATCAAAACGAAATGGATACCTTTAGTTAACGGAAACGCAGAGAAAGGGAACAAGTATGTATCGGCTGTTGATGGGTGTGTGTTAACGGGGCTCATTGAACTTTGCACTCTTTCCTACTGTTTGCATGTAATCTTGGCAAACTTGGTAATCTAGGAATTTGAGCCTGTTCTGTCATTTCACTAAGTCGCCCTGAATAGTCCATGCAGTACACACTATACTGAAATAATTTTATACCCTGTATTGAGAGTCACCCTGTCTCCATATGTTATAACAGAGTTCCCATCATCCTTGTGGGAAACAAGTCTGATCTGCGCTGTGGGAGCTCAATGGAAACCATTCTTCCCATCATGAACCAGTTCTCTGAGATTGAGACATGTGTTGAGGTGAGGCTCACAGACGTGTCCAGTCTGCTAATCACTGCACTCTGTACACACCTGCTAACCTTACCATCGAGCTACACACATGGTCACCGGGTTTCACACAAATATTTACATGTGCACACTTTATCTGGCTTTTAGATTGCTGAGATAATTGTACCTGAAATATTCTCTCTGCTGTTTTTCCTCTTTCAAGTGTTCTGCAAAGAATCTGAAAAACATTTCAGAGCTGTTCTACTACGCACAGAAGGCAGTTCTTCACCCCACTGCCCCTCTTTATGACCCCGAGGACAAACAGGTCAGCCATTTTTGGAAATGGGATGCCAACTGCGGAGTCAGCCTCTCCGTCTGTCCACTTATTCACATATGTGCACACAAATGATTGGTTGAATAATAAGGTTTTTCGTCCTCCAATATTTTTCCCCAGCTTAAACCATTGTGTGTCCGAGCCCTTAGCAGAATATTCTACGTTTCCGACCAGGACAATGACCGTATCCTCAGTGACGCTGAACTCAACAGCTTTCAGGTGCCAGTTAAAATCGCTTCACATGATGTCTTCACTTTTATTATTTGAATCAAAGCATTTTGTGTGTTATAACAAAAATCCATCCATCTTTATGTTTAGAAATCATGTTTTGGGAATCCTCTGGCACCTCAAGCCTTAGAAGATGTGAAGACAGTAGTTTGGAAGAACACCAGTGACGGTGTGCAGGACAACGGCCTGACCCTAAATGGTAAAAATCAGTCCTGAATGACAACATGCAACTTTAAACTGTGTTGTTGCAAGGCCGCACTCAACTAATGGCCAAGTATTGTCTCTTCTTTTTCAGGTTTCTTGTTCCTTAATACATTATTTATCCAGAGGGGCCGACATGAAACCACATGGACTATCCTCAGGAGGTTTGGTTATGACGACAACCTTGAGCTGACTGATGATTACCTTTACCCTGAGTATGTTTTGTCACACTATTGTTCTGTATCTGTCAACTCAGCTGTAACTTTTTCTCTCGCTGATAACTATAGTATTACAACAGGTTGTATTGCAATAGTATTGTAAAGTAAAGATGCTTGTGTTTCCATTTGGCTGTCTGTGTTATGTTTGTACACACTAGTCAGGAATGCCCAAGTATCTAAATATAAAATTGTTGTTTTTCTGTTGTCAGACTACGAGTTCCCATTGGCTGCACCACAGAGCTCAATCATTTAGGATATCAGTTCCTCCAGCGGCTGTTTGACAAGTACGACGAAGTGAGTAGCAATCCTATCTGCCTTTAAAGTTAAGTTAAGTTAAATGTTGTGGGAAATGTTATTGAAACAATATGTATTGAATATATTAGGGCAAAGTATTTCAGTTGCTATAAATGTCCAGTAGTGGCCCTTTCTACATGGGTTTGCTTGTTTTGAAGAAGTGACCTGTTTTCCCTCTTAGGACAAAGACTCTGCCCTGTCGCCGACAGAGCTCAGGAACCTGTTTTGCGTATGTCCTTACATGCCATGGGGTGCAGAGGTCTACATGACTGTCCCAACCACAGATGAGGGCTACATCTCTTATCACGGCTACCTTTGCCAGTGGACGTAAGTATCTCACTCGATTGTTAGTGATTTTTTGTGATTGTTAAGCATGCACACTTTTGTGCGCTTACAGGCGATTTAGGTTCCGCACTGCTCAAACGTCACATGTACGTCCATCCCTTCACGTGCAGGCTTTCAGCATACCTTGACATCCACCGTTGCCTGGAGCATCTAGGATACCTAGGCTACCCTATCCTCACTGAGCAGGAGTCACAGACTGCCGCTATCACAGGTGTGTGTTTGTGTGATTCACTGTTGCATTGGTAAATGTAGGCAATCCCAACAAACGGCATGTAAATTAGAAATGTTGAGAACATCACATTGTGGAACATGGGAGACACACTGTACCCTCTTTGAAAACTTAAATCCCACTCTCATAGTTAAGCACTATTCTGTAGGAGGATTACTGGTCCTAATCCTGTCCACTGTAGCCTGATAGATTTACATACATGTACATTTGTCCTTGAAATGTGAACGCTTGTAAATTGCATGTGCACATTTACACATGCATGCTTTGAAATATAGTGCACTCTCCACACATGATATTTAATTAGTTAATTAAATGAGTGATTGATGATTGAGCTAATATGAGTAGCTATAGCACTCGGTGTGTATATGGTAGTAGTGTCTCTGTGCAGATATATTGTGTACGGACTAGTGGCAGTCTGAGGACAGAGTGTGATCTAGGCTAATATGTCTCACTCGTGCTAATCACACACATTCTGTCTCAGAGGTGAGCGCCTTTAGTTGACCAGAGAACAACAAAGACCAACACAGGGGTTTTAACAAGGGGACTGGTTTCAGCATGTGCTCAGTTACTGTGTTTTATGGTGCTGAATCAACCTTTCATTAAGTAGTATTGATGTTAATTGTTGTATATTTATTTTTAGCCATGCTAACAGTATCGTTAGTTGGTTGCTCTAATCACCAATCAGTTGGGTTGCCAGTCAGATACGTTGGTCCTGAGTGAAATATCTCAGTGTTTGGTACAGACATCATTAGAGGACCAATCCTAAGCCTTTGGTGATTATCTGATTTTTCATCTAGTGCCACAACAGCTGCGGCTGACAAAGTACAGTTTAGAGTGATGAATAGTTTAGTCAAGTCTGATGGTATAAAGTGGTGCCAGATAAACTGAGTCCCAGATATCCTAAAATGGCAACTTTACAGCCAATAAATCCTCTCCATTTTGGTAACAACATACACTTTTCTATGGCACTATCCTCAGGCCAAACTTAACAGTTTGTGTCCCATTAGTGGTTGGGATCTAAGATTTAGTTTTTCCTTGTTTTCATTGTTTCAGTTATTTTCTAGTCAAATTTTATTTTATGCCTACATGTCTTCTGACGTCAGTCTTCAGTCTTGTTTCCTCTGACTTTAAACCTGTGATGTTGTGTTGCCTAACACAAACTGGATCGGCATACCCTGCACTTAGGTGTAATGTGCACCTTCATTATTTTCTAAACCTAGTCGTTATGCCACATGGCATAACTGCCACTAGAGGTCACTTTATCAAAGGTTTACGTTACTTAATCTATCTTCATCTATAGATTAATTTTACTTTAGTGTGAAATAAATGTAATGCAATTAAGTAGCCTGCATGTAAAATTTATTTTTTGTAATAGATTTAAACCCATTTTCACATTATTTGCTATCATTCCTATCATTTATAACACTTTATCTACAAGCTTTATTGAAGAGATCTGACATACAGATCTTCAAAGATAAATGGGCCAACACAACTGATGTTTTCTACGGACTGGACTGTAGCCTGTATGTTTTGTTTGGTGGCCAAGACAAACCATTGAACAGACTTATTTGTTTCCATGTAGAAGAACTAAAACAACAGCTCCTGTGGCAGGTTGATCTTTCTCAGCTGGTGCAGGAATTACATCCTCTGCTTTGGCATTTTTAATATTGTTGTTTGCCTCCCACCTCTGGGATTAATATATGCCTGGAAAATAATAAGCTCACAAATGATGTCTATTGTACTGTGTAGAAAACATCAGTTTTTCTAACTTCGCCTAGCAAGTAGTGAAAATTGAAAATCAAAGACCATTTTCAACTTTACCATTTGGTAAGGTAAGGCAGGAGTTCACCTGTGTTCTTGTAGCTAAGTTAGTCAAATTCTAACTTACAGAATGGCAGCCCTGTGTGTTTCGTACTGCATTGTGTTTATATTTTGTGTTTCTGCTTGTTCATATGTGCAGTAACACGGGAGAAAGAGGTGGACCTGGAGAAGTGCCAGACACAGCGGTCAGTGTTTCTCTGCAAAGTGATCGGACCACGGGGGACAGGCAAGACAGCCTTTCTCCAGGCCTTTGTGGGCCGCAACGTTGTGGTATGGCACCATCTGCTAGTCTGTAATTGAGAATATGAAATGTTGCATTATTAAACTGTGATAAACTTATTCTTGTCTGCATCATCAACATTAATCATGCTAAGTAGTGACTGTTTTCCTTTTTTCTCTCTCTCTCTCTTTCGCCTTCTACAATATAAGGGAAATTCCAGCAGTGCCTTCTCCCCCTATGCCATAAACACTGTCCACGTCAGCAACCAGGAGAAGTACCTTATCGTAAGTAGCTCCCATCCTGATCTTAATGCTGACCCTTTACCTCTGACCCTGACTAAAGCCTGAGCAACACACTCTTCTCCTCCCTGTGCAGCTCAACGAGGTGGATGTGGAGGTGGAATTCCTGAAGGCATCAGACGCTTCCTGTGATGTTGCTTGTCTCATGTACGACACCACTGACCCACATTCCTTCGACTATTGTGCCAGTATATACAAGGTCAGTCACAGCAAAGGATAATACAAGTGATTGTTTATTATCATTTATAGCTAGTGCCGTTCACATAGGTTGCCCATCTAATTTGTGCTGGTGTTTGCACACGGTCAGCCTAGTCAATAATGCAGTATTACAGCTCACTGTCTGCCTTTAGCAGTTTCTACCACTTGTTTTTGTAATTACAATTCGGGTCAGGAGAGTTGAAATTGCTGGTGTTAGTTGATCCGTCACATTAACAACATCATGGAATGAACACTTAATTAGTTGTTGTTTTTTCTGTTTCTGATATACAGTAATTTCATGGGGCTCAGTTTTAGTGGCTGTGGTTACATGAACCAATTTGTTTTTTTACAAATCAGAAAAATCCAAATGACAAATCCATGGAAAGTGTATCCTATTTACATGCTCTATAGAAAGAAGGGCTCTAACATGTGCAATACACTGAATCCAGGCCACCTCCAGGTCCTGCTGTGATTCAGAATCTCCTGGAAACTAGTAAACATCATTTAAACCAAAGACCTTTCCCCTTAGAAAGATACACCACTTGGATAAAGCCTACAAGTGGTTGAGGGTACTGATGAAACAATGTAAGAGAGACAATGGTGTGGAAGAATAAACATCTTCTGAAAATACAAAGTAATGAGGATTGTTTACATGTCAAATTTGATCTGTCAAAAGAATTATAAAGGGATTAAACCACCTCTTCCAAAACAATATTCCTAAATGAAGTATTTATTCTGATCAAGGTGTTTACAGGAGGATATTTTAATCGTCTTGGCCTGTTATTCTGAGTATTAGCAGAAAAAAAAGGCTCCATGTAAATGGGTACTGTTTTTAACCTGCTTACTGTCAGACACAGGAAGAAATGGGTGTCTCCACCAATAAATTAACTAAATAAACAAACATTTCACTTTACAATCTTTGACAGATCTGTGTCCATGTACAAGTCATGATAAAAGTGATCTAGACGGTTCTTCACTTTGTTTACATTTATTATCTTATTATTTCACTAGGACCCCCCTTGAAAACAAGGTAGACTCTCTTCTCTCTCAACTATAGTTTTCACGCCTTATCCGATGTCTTCTTACTTAGCAACACTACATGGAGAGCAACATCCCATGTGTGCTGGTCGCCTCCAAGGTGGACGTTCCTGAGGTCAAGCAGTTCCACGGGATGACTCCAGCAGAGTTCTGTTATAAACACCGACTGCCTCCACCGCTGCCCTTCTCCAGCCTGTTCCTCGACTCCACCAGCAAGAACATCTACACCAGGCTTGCCTGGGCAGCTATGTACCCGTAAGTTCCACTTAGACAAACAACTGCTCTTAAGTAAAATCAGATGTCACTGAAAACCGGTAAAATATAAAGATCAGTTATGGGAGAAGATTGTTTAAAACACTGAGTGATTAAAAGGTGGTAGGTAGAGATGTAAGATAAGCTAGACATTTGTTTTGCATTAGCTGTGTGTTGCTTTGTGTGACTGACCCTCAATGATTTTTTTCCTCCAATCTCCAGACACCTGAATGGTTCAGACATGAGTAACACGTCATTCTGGCTGAGAGTGGCGTTGGGCTCGGCTGTGGTTGCAGTTCTGGGCTTTGCCATCTACAGAGCCGTTGCCAAACTGAAATGATCAACAACCAGCTGAGCTTTTTATCTTTTTTTTTTTTTTTTCAAGCCTGACGCTCTATTCATCCATCCATCAAGACCAAACCTCCGAGACCAGATCCAGAACCACCGCAGTCTGAACTAGACCTAGTCTGCATCATTTTACATTTTACTCTGAAGGCTCCCAGGAAACTCTCAATATCTCTGCACTTCTCAGTGTCTGACTTCACTTTCTCCTTCGCTTTGAGTCAGTTGATTGCAACAGGCAATTGGAAGCTAGTAATCATATTATTCCTCCATGCTGCTGTGCCCAGCTTTTTCTGCCTTACATTGTCCAACCAGGCTAAGTTAGTAAGAGTTAGCCTGTCAGCGCTCGGTGCATTGGCACATGAAGAACTGTTCATGTCCAAACAGGTGCTTTATCAAAGGGGAGGAAATGCAGGAAGACAGTTGCATCTAATCTATTGCTTTCCCCTCAATTATCTGTCAAGTGTTAATGGTGAGAATGGAGAGTTTTTATATACATGCAGTGTTTCCTAAGCATAATGTAGAAAAATGCCAAATTGACTAGATTGAAGAACCAAAGGGCAGCAAATGAAGCATTTTTAACAGAGCAAACTTCCTGATTGGCTGCCACAGAATCTCTTGCTGGAACTCCTCACTGAACAACACTTCCTTTTGACCATGCCACCACAGATACAAGATGTTCATATCTGATTTGCCAAATAACTCCAGCAGCAATGAGTATTAAAAGCATGTTATTTGCCCCATAGGCATATTATTTTGCCTGAGAATTAAACATTTTAATGTTTTTAGCAGTAAGGCCTCCACTGATCTGCTGTGGCAGGGAGAGATGTGCATGAAGAAAAATGGCGGTTTGTTAATGCATCTGCAAGAAATCAGAAAATATTTTCTCCTATAAAAGGAGACCAAGCAAATCTTAAAAATGACAAAATGTTAAAGGAAAATCTGGTCAAATGTATCTGCTTCTGCTCAGTTTCCCTCTATTCACATTGAAATGGAATTAATTAATTTTGATTGAGACTGAAATAGATTGGTAATCTGTGATTTTTTTTTCCGATTTACATACACCTGACACTGTGCACACACTTTGACCTTGTTACATAATCTGCCATTGTATCACTTTCCAACATGAGTCAGTCATGTTAATGTCTGTTTTATTGCTTAATTTAGCTGGGCGCCTGCTGTTCCTGCAGGATACACTTGTGTGACTTTTGAAATACGGCTGTTTTCTTACTGAAGGTGAACTGATTTAGATGCTTAATAAAAGACCAGACTGGGTGGGGACCTTTGCCCAAAACACATTATGACTGTTGGGATGAAAGATATGTTGTGAATGCTGTACTTTTTTATGGCTGAGTTTTGTTTTGTTTTTAATTTATTTATCACTATCTGACAACACACGTTTTGTTTGTCTCTGTGGTACTTTGATTGTGTATGACTCAAATGAACACTCAACCACTCTATTATTGGAGTATAATTTGTGTTCCAGATACCATATCATCTTAATCACAAAACGTGTGTTGCTAAAAGTAATGGGTTCCAATGGTAGTTTTCTGTTGTGCTGTCAAAACTCATGTTTGAAGCAACACCAATTACTACCCTTTTGTAGCATACCTTGGTGAGTCTGGATGCTTTGATCCTTCAGCCTGAAGCTGTTAGACAAGGTTAGTTTGATCTCACACCTGTCTTTAAAGATAATAATGTATAACAGTAATTTGTGCATAATCTTGACTTCGTCAGTTTGAGTCCAGTCTGTCTGCTGCTGGAGTCTTGCAGTCCCATCTGCGGTGAAGAGGAGTCGCCTGTTCCTGCAAGACACCACAAGATGGCAGTGTTGCATGTCAGGTGAGAGGCAGTGAGTAGTGGGTGTGTCTGCAAAGCCGCCTCCTCGCTGCTCTGCAGCCACGCTGAGGAAAGAGGATGTTGGGATTTGGAGTGTAGTTTCATGTGCCAGAACAAAGTAAATAACTGCTGTATTTACCTTTAAGTCATGTATTCAGGACAGTGTTTGATTGCACACTGAGACGTTTAGACCTTTTTTGCAGCAAATGAATCTTTTGGACTTGTTTATCACTGTCCTATTCCCTTAAGGAACTTTCAAAACATTTTGTCACTTTTGTTTCACAACAGAATCTCTACGGTATACAGGGCTTTACTCCATAACGCTAAAGTGTCCTACAAACTCTCTCTCTGCCGCCATGACTGGTTGGTAAAGCAGTTTATAAGGTTCTAGTTATTGATATAATCTGATGATATTTAACAAACTGCTTTTCATGTGACTTCTGTAGTGCCCATTTCATAGTCTAACTTATAACATTAGAACTTTCAGTCTTCCAAAGTGTCCCTATTTTTGTGTGCGTTACATGTCCACCCATGTTTTATCTGCTATCATTCCTCTCATTGGATCTTCCACCGGTGGGCTTTGTCTGCAACATCTTGGTGCACAATAGCTGTAATCTCCTGCAGCGGGCTAAATAGGTTAACGTCTAATTTATCTGTATCAAAATGGAGGAGACACTGTTATTGGTCTGTTTAATAGATAACATTAGGCTTTTTAATCTTTGATGTGCACAGAAACACCTCTGGCCACTTCACCAAGTATATTACGCACGCGTAAAATGTGCACAGTAAGTTGACAAACACATTTTGTAGAAGATGACAAAGGTTTATTGAATTGCAGTATAAACAGTCTTTAAAAGTGACTGAACACAGTGGGATGTTTGTATATTATGAGTCGTCTGAACATGAGAAAATATACAGAATGGAGCTTGAATGACAACTACAGAGCCTTTATGAAAATCTTGCTGACGTCCACTGCCTATGGTCTGTACATTGTAAAGGCTCAACAATGCCCACCATTGACACATTTGTATTTTCAGTATGACTCCGTGCACTAACAATAACTATTCATTAGTTCAACTCTATATACATTTTTTTCCTTTAGACTAGCCTGCATGTATCCAAGGATCAGACTGGAATTAACAGTATTATTAACGCCAAATAAAAATGCTCACAATTATTTCTACAGCATCTGTTGGCTTTAGTGCAATGGAGAGAAAACTACTGGTAAAAACAGCATAAGTTTGCATGAGACCTTACAAAAATAATACATATACGAAAACATTTCCTTAAGTATTTACAGTGACTTTGTCTCTGATATTGTCCTTTTACTTCTTTTTTCCTGCTTTGGCTGCCTTTCTGGGCGTCTTTGCCTTGGGCTTGGCTGCCTTCTTTGCTGGTTTTGCCTTGGGCTTGGCTGCCTTGGGTTTCTTAGCTGGTGCCTTTTTGGCTTTCGTTGGTGTCGCCTTTTTGACGACCTTTTTCACTTTCTTTGCAGCTGCCTTCTTGGGTTTTTCCGGCGTCTTGGCCACCTTCTTGGGCTTGGCCGCCTTCTTGGGTTTGGAGGGCTTGGCTGCCTTCTTTGGTTTGACAGCTGCCGCTACCTTGGTTGACTTTTTGGAGTCCTCTGGTTTAGTCAGCCTGAAGGATCCGGACGCTCCGATGCCTTTGGTGTGGCGCAGCATCCCGGACGCCACCAACCTCTTCAGGGCCATTTTAATCTGCACATCGGCGTTCTCGCCCACCTTATAGTTCTTCCTCACGTACTTCTGGATGGACTGGCGGGACGCTCCACTCCGGCTGTCGTCGTGAACGATGGCCGCTTTAATCATCTCCGAGTACTTGGGATGAGAAGCCGGTTTCTTGGGCTTAGATGCCTTTTTGGCTTTGGCTGGAGCTGCCGACGTCTCTGCCATGGTGACTTTTTAAGTTAGTTCACAAAAAAAAAAGTCCTGGAGGTGTAATTTCACCCGGCTCAGCTGGTACACCGGAGCGTCAGAAACAGCGAAATATTCACAGCCAGAAATAAAGCTTTTCCTCAAAAAGTCCGAGCTGGCAGACAATGCCACACTATAGCTTTTATAGTGAAAAATGTTATTATAATAGTCCACACAAACTGATGCACCAGTACACCGGATCACTTAAGTGTCTTATTCCACAGGCGCCTCAGTGAGCCTATGAAGCCTATCTGCGGACGTGATTGAGAACACCAACTGCCAGCAGCTGATCTAGCGGACTCCATGGAACTGGCGCCGTCCCGTTTGTGTTTCTTCATCCTCCAATTCCCGACAAATATAAAAGCTACGGCGGAGTACTGATCCACAAAACATTATGGGCTCATAGCAGAGACATTGGGCTTCACGGGGACACACTTTTTTTTCTTCATCCGCGCCGGCGAACAACTTTTATTCCAGGAAAACCCGCTGGAAGTAACGCGTGCTGTGAACAATTTTGCACAATTCGCGTTAAATTGACCCAAACAGACGGAACCGGGGGCAAAATCATCCAATGCACATCGAAATTGAATCTATGCTTAAGCGGATGCACGCGGTTTGGCCGGTGTCGGATTCCGTTTTTGCTTTTAATACATCGATACATTTTCCCAACTAACACAGTCCGGCCATTGACTTTGAGTGACGTGGTCGAGATTATTTAGTGTTAAACCTCCTATAAATAAAATGTCACAGTATCTAAGTTACAGGTGACACTTGGGACGATGATACGGGTTTATATGGGTGGGAATACGGTGGATGGCTTTGCTGTGTTTGCTGGTTTTTGGACAGAATTGGTTATAACTATCACTATGGCAGTCGCCACTCGAGCTCCATTGTCAGGAAAGTTGCCAACACATCCAAAGATCAGGGATTCTGATACCGGATCATAAAATTGATCACCATATGTCGGATAGGGGTGTGAGTGGCTGCTATGTGACCAGGTGTGAGTCCAGCTGCAAAGGGGGGCTGCAGCCGAAACCAAAGTCCTTCAATATAGGGCGCAGTGATGGCTTTCTTTTGTTCAGGAACTGGCGCATCAGACCACAGTCAATAACAGGTTTGACATTTGGCTTTCCTCATCTTTTTGAGGGTCTGTGGTACCGGTCCTAAGCAACAAAAACCTCCCAAATAACAAACTTTACTACAATTCTCCTGTATTATTTCTTATTTTAATATCAGGTCTGATGTCCCTCCCTGCAACGCCATTTTGATTCCTATATGAAAGTCACAGCCACTGGAGTAGTGCTTTTCCCCCGACTTTTGCTGGCATGGTTATCTGAGTTACTGGACACTATTTTCGGATAATAACCAAATTTCTGTCCTCATCCACATCACAGTCAGTGGTGCAAAACAGTGCCGGGCAACCAGGCTGTTAGTCAGAGAGGTGGTCCTCTACAGTGTACTACAGTGGGATACTGCCCATTTTGAAGCAATGAAGTGTCCCCTGTTGTTCAAAATAACATCATGCCCAATTACCTTTTAAATCTCACCTGTGTATTTTATATATTGTAGCCGATAAATAATTGAAATAATCAAAATTAAGTTAAATTAGTGATGAAAATATCAGCCCCTCTGTCCCTCTATCTCCACCTGTGTCTTTATAGTGAGTTGATGACTAAGTGTTTTGTTTTTTGGTGCGCGTGTGTTTTAACAGGAGGGTGGGTGGGTGGGTTAGTGAGCAAGGAGGGATTGAATGCGTGAAAACGAGAAGGGAGGGGGAGAGAGTGAAGGAGTGAGTGGTCCTTTTTTTTTCTTCATGTGGTACAGCTGAGCTAAAGGGGGAGGGAGTAGATGAATGGGTGAGTTACACTATACAGCAGTACAAGTGCATAAAAGAGGGAGGGAGGGGGAGTAAATAGATGACAGGGTGAGGGAGTGAATAAAGCGGGTAAGGAGAGCTGGAGTGACTGAGTGAATAAAAATGTTTGCATGGCGTAATTGAATGAGTGAGTAAAGGATGGAGGAAGATAATTAGGCTGTGCAGTGCGCTGCTTATATGCTTATACTGTATAAATACACAGTAATGGCTCTATAATGAGCAACCTATTGTCTGCGACTCCGGGCCATGTGCAGCTGGAATAGCTTTCGGCTTGTTTTGGTAGGCCTGTTTTTGGAGGGGTAAAGGGTATTGGTCCGTTGTTTTTGTGACCGATTGTCCGGAGTGATGTGTTATTGTCTTTGGCCGCTCGTGCCCCGTTTAGGAAGCCAAACACAGACTTCTCCCCCGGTTAGACCACTCCCTTCATCCGCCGACAGAGGGACGTCCTCCACACTGACTGACTGGACCCCCCGAGCCCTGCTCAACGCACAATTTCAAAGTAATCATCAGCATAATGAGATGCAACTTGATGACCACATTTCATTAAGCTGCTTGCAACGCGTTCCTGTTTCATAGGCGGCTGATAATTGGGGGTAATAAATAGTTATCCAATGATTGGTCTAGAATTGTCCCTGCCAGAATTATACCCTATTGTGTGTGTTGTTGTTTTTTTCGAGGATTGGTGTCTTTGTGGTGTGGACAGACCTCAAAAGATTACTTGATTAATCAATGAGTGAATTGTAATACAATTAATCTGCAACTGCATCAGCACACATGCAAAACATGATGATTTTAGCTACTCAAACGTGAGGATTTGCTGCTTTTCCTTTTCTTATATTGTAGTGAATTTAATATCTTTGGGTTTGATGATGTCACCTTTGGCTCTGGGAAATTACAATGGGCATGTTTCACTGTTTTCTGATTTTCTGATCAAGAATATAATCAGTGATAATGAAAATAATCATTAAAAAATAGCAATAAGTACAAAAAATGTCTTAATAGAGTAGTACTGGTATATTCTTCTGGCATTTTTGGTGTGTGTGTGTATATGTGTGTGTATATATATATATATATATATATATATATATATATATAGTCATTCACTTCTGCTGCCAACACAGTGAAAGCTAGCTTCCCAGTTTTATCTGTAGTCATGCCAGTGTCTGAGGTGCAAATCTATTCAGTTTACATAATGCTTAACCCAATGCTGCTTTATTTGTCAGAAGTTGGAGAGAGTCGAGTGGGAGGTATATTACACTTGAGTTTACAGAAGACAGCTACACCATCGTGTCAGGAGTGTTTTAGCGTTGCACCTCTAAATTTATGCCAGTTTGTAATTTTAGCTGCCTAAAACCCTCTCAAGTCTTGTCCTGCCTCTGGCCCAAAGCATTCTGGGTAACATCACCCACCATTTACCCAGTGAAGGCCTCAGTGTGCTCCATATCAGGGCTGCGGATCAGCTGTCAAAAGGTCCAAAACGATCCAGCACATGATCACATTGTGCTCTGTTAAAAGCATTCTTTCTGAGTGGCTTTGATTTGAAGACTGTATCGTCGTTTACTCTGGCTTTAAAAGTCAGATAAGGTTCATTTAAATCAGATCTTTTTTTATTTACTCAGGTGGCAAGAAAAGAAGGTCTGGAGATTAGATCATATGAATCCTCAGGGTTTCTTCACACTTTTATAATTACATCTCACAAACTATTTTACTGACTCTTTACACAAGTTTATTAGTGTAATTCTTCATATGCCACATTATACGCATTTTCTAAACTAGAGACCATCCTGCACCCTAAAATCCCAGAAAATAAGAGCAAGAGCACTTTTAAACTTTTAAATGCACTTGTCCAAAACCTTCAACATTAACATGAGTTAGTAATATGCAGAATAAATACACTAGGTACCAATCCACAAATGTGTTTGCTCATAAGATGTGTTGTATACATTTTCCTACAATTTACTACAATTACACATAAATTTGATTTCATCTTAAGGCTCGAGTTTGGGATTGTGAGCAGTATTGTTGTTTCAAGGACGTAGATTTGTCAGACCCATTAGTCTCATTGCTATGTAATTTTGTTGTGTGCTTGTAGACTTTGCCAGCTACTGTACTGTTTACAGGTTTTGCTAATAGATGACATCACAAATTTAAAAACACAAAATTAATCTCCCCTCTGATACAAAATCACTGTCACCTCCAGTGTGTAATGTTGGTGTAACGTCATGAGAGTAATGTTTTCTTTGTTTTTAACTACAGAAGAAATGACACGTGAAACTGTGTGGAGGGAAAATCCCACTGATTTATTGTAAAGTATCATAAATATCAAATAACATTGTTAAAGAAATCAGGTGAAGTCAACTTGTAAATGATGTGTAATTTCTGCCAGTAATGCCATTTAACAGAAGCTAAATTTATTTGTGTAGGTTTTAATCACATTTACAGGCTCAAAACTAGATGTTTGTTTGGTTTCAGTTTTAGCAACTTCTCCATCTTTATTTCCATGGAATACACCAAATGTGTTTTCATCAACATACCATGCCATTACCTTCGTATGACAGGGTGTAACATTAGTTCCACTCTAGCAGGAACAAAAACTACAGAAAAATTTATACATGTATAGTTTAATGTACAGTAGTTTAGCAACACAAGGAAATGGCCAAAAGCATAGGAAAAGGATGTGTTTTTAAGTCTTTGACCAGTTGCATCTTCCATACTTGCATATATTATCAGCCTGTGTGCGGTTTTAAAGTGCCAGTTGTGCCCTTGAGCTGGACATCATTTAGTTCAGCTGCCCATTACGCTGCCACAGATAAAACTGTTTATGTCTTGGTGATTAGACCTGCACTAAACCAACAGCGTGCCATGTTGAGACAACGGAAAGTGAGAACAAGGCATTGACACACTTGCGGTTTTAATACGCTTGTCCTCAGGCCAGCTGGGGTGTGAGTGTGCTCTTTAGAGGGAGTGTGTGTGTGTGTGTGTGTGTGTGTGTGTGTGTGTTCGGGTTTTGACAGTTGTGACAACACTTGGACGTGTGAACAGGTGTCAGTGGCCAAGTGCTGTGCTGCCGACTGCTGCACGACCGGGCCAATGGAGGCCCGTCAGTTTGGCCCACACTAAGGCGCTCTTTGTGAACGTCTTACCATTCCCTCCCTCATCTCAATATGTACTGCAGGTAACTATTTCCACAATGTCAGCTGTCAAACCACCTCTCACATGACAGGCTTCTCATTGGACGTCTGTCAGAGCACCTGTGGGCTGTCAGTCAAACCAGCAGAGATCACTCTAACAGAAGCTATTGTAATCCAGTATCTCTCATGCTGCAACATGACAACATGGCATTTTGGTCAAACAGTTAAAGGGGGGGGGGGGGTTAAACAGAGGTGCTCCCTTGGAAGATAATCAGTCAGTTATTACATTTGGAATTAATGATAAAAACTAAAATGCAGATACACTGATACATTGCCATTCAAGAATGCTACATTTAGCCCTAATCCTGACTTTAACCCTTGCCCCTTTAATACTTGGAGACTTAGGTAGAGTACATGAGTAACACAAGCTGCTGCAGCAGGCGGCCGCTACACCAGAGCCGTCTATTATGTGAAGAATTTAGTATAATTGTGATATTTCTTTACAAAAATTGAAACTATAAAACTTTCCTTAGTCTTTTGAACACAATGAGAAATTACCGTTTCATGAACAGGTTTTTCCTCCTTTTACTTTGTGTTCTGTTATTATGTCAAAACTTTACACTAAGAATGTCAAACAATGACTGAAATAGTTTTATGGTTCCTGTCCTCTCGGTGTACTTTTATACACAACATTTGCAGAATTTATAAGAGCAGGCAGAAGTATTTTTTAGTCCATTCATACTGTATAGTAGTGACTTGTGGTCGGAGCTGCTTTTACCCACAGAGGGCAGCAGCAGCTTAAATACAAGTAATTAATTGTGTTATTTGCAATCCCTATAATCTTAAATATGGCTTAAATGTAATTGTTAAACTGTTATATTTATATATATATTAGATAGTAATAAAAGTGGAAACATTAAATGTAAATGTAGGCAGTAAAGACAGTAAAGTTATGTTATATCCTAAACATGGTCTTAATGAAAGTACAGGAGTGATGAGCTCTGATTATTTCAGGTTAATTCTGGTGGGACTGGTTTGTCAGCGCTGCTTGGATACTCTGTGGTTTGTTAATGTGGATGTCGGCCAACAGGGCTGCCCTCAGTTTAGGGTGCAGCTGCAGGTTTAGACACCAGAGGTCCCTCCACACTTAAACCTTACTGCTGTGAATCCCAAACATTTCACAAGAAGCTGCTCAGAAAGCACAGCTAACAGTGGCACTGTGACACGGTAATGTCAAAAATAGCAGTTGATGTTTGGGATGAGGTGTGAACACTGCAGAGACAGGAATGAAACTGGCTCCCCTATGAATTCAAATCACGGCAGTTTTACAGAAATACACCCGTCATTTCACTTTCCCCTTTGCTTTCCCTTTATGCTTTTAATTCTCTCCCCTTTTCAACCTCCTTCCTCTAACTCTGCTTCCCCTTTCCTCGCTTCTTCCGTTTTATGTCCCCAAGAGATTTGGAGTGGAGCAGTTTGGACTAAAACTGTGTCATTCAGTGACCTGATTCATTTTTCTGCCGTTTTTCATCATGCGGGTGATTCCCTCTATTGCACAATCACTACTGCTTGACATTCTGCGGCTCGAGTTTGAAGCACCATCTATTTTAATTCACGATTAGTTGAGGCTAACAGGTTTCCCCCCCAGAAATCCCCCAGAACAACTTGTCTTCTTAATTTATGAAAAGATTAGGTCAGCTAAGAGAACAATAGAGCAATAGTGTAACGCTGTGATCCTGCACAATGACAACATGCTGGGTGTTAATTGTGTCATCAACCCTTGAACTCTCACTCTTGTGGTCAGGTCTTGTGGTTGAAGTTTCATTCACTCTTCTGTTGAGCTTTCAGACCGCAGCTCTTCTCCCTGAGTTTCTCTCTTTTCTTTTAACCGTGCAAACTTACATTTGTTCATTTTCTCTTCCCAGTTTTTCAGGGTGGTAGATGGCAGGAGTATATTTCCCAGCATACCCTGAACAGCACCCCACCTCACTTGGATGTCAACACATAAATCATCCAGAGAAACCTGTGTGGCCGTCGGTCCACCTCGACAACCAGTTTAATTAAGATTTCATGAGGTAATTTCTGGTTATTGCTTTCTGTAGCACAACTTATATATAACTTCTGGCCACTGCAGGGAGAATTCAGCAAGGCCGGCTAATGAGTTGTTGTTCACTGAATATAACATGTATATTTCCTAGTAGCAGTATGCCAATCCAGTGCATCTATGACTGAATGTAAGATATTGTTTGGTTGATTGGTTTATTTTAGTATCTCGTGCCATATGGTGCACAGCCGATATGGTGCTTCCAAGACACTAGACAGAAAAAACAACCAAGATGATCACATGACAGATTGTACCATACAGCTCCACAAATTCAAAAAGAGAACATTTCAAAAGACGTATCAAGTCTGTCTTGCTCTATAAATCTTGCAGAAACAAAAATCTCCTCATTAAAAAGGCAACAATCGGGATTCTTTAGCTGAATCTTTCCTAGCTGACTCCTTAAGTAGCTGTACGTGGGGCAATGAAACACAAAAGGAAATTCATCTTCAATGATACCAAGATTACAAAAAACACCTAAACTCTGCTCTTCAGGAACACCTTTATAAGTTAAATATAACAACAATATATGTATTTAATAGTACAGTATCTGCATCTGATCAGTCAATAAAAATTGAAATGCTGGAAACTGTACAAACCTACATTTAGACAATAGATTTTAAATTTGATCCAGTACTAAGAGGATGCCAGATTGTAGTTTTAAAGAATTTACAGTGAAGACAGACATGTGACAGCTGCCAGTTTTATAACTCCCAGATGTTGTGATGTTGCAGCCCTGTGCACTCTTTTGTCAGTGTTGACATTGCAATAACAATCCAACTTGAATACACCACAGAGTCTTATTTTTGTGGACATCTAAAAGTGTAGCCTGAGCAAGAGGGCTGAATTTCATCTAGGTTTAATGCTAGTACGTGGTGTACACAAGGTGACTGCTTTATAAATCAGCATACATACACTCCTCATGCTAAAACCCTGGCTTAGCTTGTGTATAATTAAGACACACTGAATTCAGGCCTTTAAGGCATGCATTTATAGCTTCCTCTTACCATCCGTTTCACCGACAGAAACACAACTATCCACACGCAGACACCGATAAATAAACACCTGCCTTATGGACCTCGAGGTCATTAAGCTGCTGAGGAAAGAGTGCAGACTGGCGGTCTAATTAATGCGCCTTTCTGCTTCCTTGAAAGGCCTTGTTATTCTCTCCCCGCTCTCACACAGAGGCTAGACCAGTGTTTTGTCTGCTGCTCTCAGGCCTTGTTAAAGAGGAGCAGGCTGCCGGGCTTCGTCCTGCCGTCTTCATCCATCCAACAGGGCTGAATAGAACATGAAGGGTTTAGTCAGGCTCAAGAGAGACCATCCCGTTGGGGACACTTCAGGCAGCAGAGACCGTATTTCACTGGAGGCTTATCTCACTCTGTCAGTCATCTGGGTAATGTCACTTGGTGGCGGTGTAATGGAAACAATGATACTGGCATAGCCCTCGGTGGGGCTGTGAGCCTAGTTGGCATCATATTCATATATTTGGGAATGCTGTTTACCTGCTTCTAATGCCATTTTTGCTCCATCAAGACCACTTGTGCATTTTCATTTGATAGTGTGTGATTGAATAGTGCTTCATTCATATTGGCTTCCTTTAAAACAGAGCCAAGACTGTGTTGTGCTGATGTTATTCACACATACAGTCATAATAACTCTAACATAATGGTAGAGCCTGTTTTTTTCTTTTGTTTGTTTTTTCTTAAGAGGGTTTTCTTTTCTTACTGCACTGGATTTTTTAGTTCATGGTACTTGTCTATCATTATTTGATGTGAGTCCTTTGAGGTAACCAAGGCAACAGTTGAATCCAGTTTGGCTGTTCTTTCAATCTGTCTCTCTTATTGCAGTTTGCAAATCCTCCAGCAGTGACCTGATAATTAGATTTGTCTTATGCATGCTCACAACTACAGAGTATTAGAGACAAATTAATGCCTAACATTGATTAGTAGTTGAACAAAGAACCCCATGGAGTGACTTCAGTCCTTCCTCACAGAGAAGGGAAATCCTGTCGTTGCTATAGACTTGGACGGTCATTATTAAGGTTTTGTTTAAACAAGAGTGTGTCAGGTGGGCATAATGGAAGGTGACAAAGGGAAAGTCTGGGAGCTCTGCCATGTTCAATGTGGCCTAGGCCCAATCCATTAGGACAAATACAGCAGTTACCCGTGGCTTCATATAGTCGGCAGCCTCAGTCTGAACCGCCACAAGACACATTGCTGCAATGAGTGGGTCCAGACATTTAAAAAAATAAATAAATTTATAAGCCTTCCCACCTGTAAGAAAATGAAACCAAACATCTGGTGCAATAATGGTATTTAGACAGGCAGAGGCACTGTTTGTCACCAAGCCAGAGGCTGAGTTACACTGCTGGTGGTAAATCTCACAGGAAACAGTGCGGAGGACAAGAAACACCCCTGCTTCAACCACAATGTAAGCTGAAGTGGTCACCAGGTCGCAACCCTGACGACGTCTCCAGCCACAATCAGCTCGAGGGCATTTAAGGCTGTTTCACTTCTTTTATGGGTTAAGATCAACGTCCCCTCGCTGCTTCCTCCCCCTCATCGCCATTGTCCTGAGGAGGAGGGGTCACTGCGGATTTGTGCAGAAAGAAAACACCTTTTAAAGGGGATTTCAATGAAATCAAGCACAAGCCACTGCCTGCCGCCCACACGAGCAGTAACAAGTTCCCCTTCATCGTTCGTATGTTGTGACCCTCTCGCTCTGCTCCCTGCATGCCGGTCTCTTTATTACGCCTCAGATTAACATAAAAAGAGCCTTTGTTCTGGTTTTACTTATAATGAACTCTTCTATTGAGGTCTCTGGTCTTGCATTATTGTCGTGGCGGTATTCATTTGAGCTCATTGGAGGATCAGTGAGCCATCCAAACAGTTTAATTCAATTTTTATGTTTGTGCATGTGTGTTGGCGGTGGGCGTGCGCTTTGATTGTGCAGCAGTGCATACAATGTGCTCATATGCCAGTGCTTACAATTGGCACAGAAGTGTAAAGGGTTGCAGAGCAGTCTATGGTTTTGTTTGGGTGCCATCAGTGCTATTGATTTCATGAGCAGTTTTATATTGTCTTTGATGCCATTCATCTCCTTTGTCTCCTTTAACCCTAAAAATTAACTATATGCTTGTCTATTAGTAGCTTTTGTGTTGTTTACAGTGTGTGGGTTTGTGTGTGTGTGTGTGTAACAGACCAGACGTGTGTTTGTGTGTGTGAGGGGGGGGGGGATGTGCCAGTAGTAAGCGCAAAGCCGCAGTGGAGCCCATCCCCTGCTCCCTCCCTGAGACGCCTTACTTGTAGTGAGGACAGGAGCCGCAGCCCATGGCCACTCCTTCCCCTTCTCCAATTGGAAGAGAGAGGCCACCTCCCTCCCCTTCCTCATTGGTATGCATGCAGCGCAGTGTGTGTATGAGGAGAGGGAAGAGAGAGAGAGAGGTAGCAGTCAGTGCAATGGGATAGAGGAGAGCGAGGAGGAGGAGGAGGAGAGTGAATGAGAGCTGCTGGATCTGCCTTGCCTGCCTGCCTGCCTGTCGTCTGCTGAAGCTGGGGTTTACTGCCGCGCCACGCTGCACTGGCACAGAGCAGAGTCACGGCCCATTTGCACCACCGTCCGCACTCTCAGCACCAACACAGCACCGGTTGTTACTCCAGCCACACCACCAGCAAGGAAAACCAGGGACAGAGCTCACCAGGCTTTCTCCATCATCAAGGGGGGGACGCAGCAGCCACGAAGGGGCCTGACGCTACAATTTAGGCACCAGCTGCTACCTCAACCAAATCCCCCTCCACCTTATCCCATCCTTACCAACACCACCACCACTCCTCTCTTGCTCCTCCCTATGCCCTTGTCCTCGGCGGCGCCTCTCACCTCCCTGGCCAGTATATGGATAGAAGCTCCCTGTTTCAGCTCATACAAGAGCAGGTAAGCGAGCGAAGCAAGCAGCGGCAGAGGTTTCTATGGTTACGGGCTCCTGGCCACCGCGCCGTCTATCCAGGGATTGAGACGTGGAGGCTGGGGGGTGAGAGCTGATGTGAGGATTGATAGCAGGGGCTGTTTTGGCACGGGCAAAAATGAGAGCGTGAGACAACACGACGGATGCAAGCATCATGGAGCCATGTGGGCCCCGAGAATGTGAGGTCAGATCATGAGCCACAGCGGGGGGGGCAGGCATCATGTCATGGTTTATGGAAAGGGAGGGAGGGAGGGAGGAGGGGGTGTGTGTGCAAATAGATGCATGGATATACTGTTTGAATGGATGTATAGATGGAGTGATTGGTACATTCTCCATTTGAAGAATTACGCAAAAATCATAAGATAATGGTGAATTATAGCTGCTGCATTAGCGTTTGCAGCAATCACGCTGTATGTGCATGGATGGTGTGTGTCTGTACCTGAATGTGTGATTTTGCTTGTTTACCACATGCCCAGCCTTATCATCTCAGGGTCACAAGAACCAAAGATTGCAAGATTATTCCGCTTTTCATTTCCTAGGGTCCAGCGGTGAGGCAGTTCCTGTGAAGTCCAGGTCACGGTTTTCTCCCAGAGTAGAAGCTGTTATTTTAGCTTCAAATCTTTTTCTTCTCTTCCAGTCCTGCTGTGGAAAACACAGTGTTAGTGGCCATATTTAGGCCAGTGAAAAATGTTTCTCTTGACATCTGGTTTCTCTGGAGTCCTCTGCCCAAACTGCTGTTTTTACTGTCCAGTCAGATCTGTGTTTGAGTTAAGCTCAACAAGCCAAAATGGGTTTGAAGGCAGATTCTACCCAGAAAAGCATGTGCGTATTTGGCTAGTGCTTCCTGAAGACATATGTGATTTTGTGTGTGTGTGTGTGTGTGTGTGTGTGTGTGTGTGTTTACAGCTCCATTTCATGTCTTGTATTTAACTTGGCTTTCTAATGGGTCTCCTGTTTTTTTGACATGAACTGGTCCATCTGGGTTTGGGCTGATTGACAGATGGATTGGGCAATCATTCTGTCCAAGAGGGGGAAATCGATTATCTGCTGCAGGTTTTAGGGGGGTCGCGAGTGGCCCATCAGCAACACATTGATCAACAGACTCAAGAGCCTTGGGGAGAAGTGTGTGTGTGTGTGTGTCCGTGATCATGTGTGCAGTTACATTTTTATGAATGTGTGTGTTTGTGTCTTTATAACAAGTGGAGGAAGCCCGTGTGGGTTGAGTGAAAAGATGCTCTGTGGTCACACTGGTGAGTCATTTACTGTATAAGCACTTCAGTGATAACAGCTACTTAGTGATACCTCAACAACACACGTTCCTTCATAGACACATTTTAATGCGGTATCAAAGAGGCTGACTCATCTGTGTCAATATCCAATATTTCCTCACTGTAAATGGCTGGCTGTTTTATTGATTGTTGGGTTTACTCCGCTTGTGGCAGTGTGTTCATATAGACAGTTTGCAAGGCCACAGTTGAGCAGACTGCGGTCCTATTAAGCTCAAGTCTAGACCAAATCACTCACACTGGCTGACGACAGGTTTTTTCCACTTTCGGGAATCCATGCGGCGGCCTTTGATTTGGAAAAGGTCTCTCTAATTAAACTAGAATGAAGTGAAATCTGCCAACAGCTTTTGGACTGTGAACAGGGGAGCTTGTATTCAACAAAGCTTGCTGCCTGCCTAAACATTGGGCACTTTTTTTCTCATCCTTATCCAGGAAAATGTTTTGCAGAGCATGCCTCATTTTCATTTCTTTTTTTTTTTCGCAACTTTGCCCTCCAGATTTAAATAATCACATTCACTGGAGGCTTTCCCACAACAGCCACAGTGTCCCACCGGCCTCTGAGCAAATCCACAAGAGCACCTGGAGGTCAAGTGGTTTGCTTAAGGGCATCATAGGTGTAGTCGTTTGTCAAGGGAAAGGGATACTCACTGTCACTGCTTAGTTTTTCATAGTCTAGGGTTTCAAACCTGCAACCTTACCCAAAATGTCCTTCAGTTAAACACACATTAGATGTTAAAGGCACTAAACTTGAATGCTTTTGGGGTTTCCTGGAGTATTCCTAAATCAGTTTTGCCCCAAAAGAAAACTGGACATGCTTAGTTTATATGAGCACTGCAGGTCTAAAGGAGAGGGGATATTGCAGCCCTGTCACACTATACCACACGAAAATGCTGCAGAGAAAGAGAAAGCAACAGTGGCAACATGAGTGAGTTTATTAGTCTTTGTCTGCAGGAGGTTGCAATGCTGAGCTCAGGCTATTCCTGGCTTATGCAGGCTCACACATATGCACATGATCAGAGCATGCACACAGTTTCTCTGATAGTCTTTCTATTGCAGTGCCACTGATAAGGAGGGTCAGCAGCTCTCAGCCACTAAAGCACGCTGTCATTAGTTGGTCAATATCTCCCCATGTGTCATTCAGTTCTTATCCGGCTTATTTATATCTCTCCCATAAGGACTTGGGGTTCTGAATACTATTCTGACATATTTATGTCAAGTAGAGAGAATGAGGCTCTCATACGCTGTCCCCTTCTTATCATTCTCTGATGCTAATTTGCATTGAGCTATATTTGAAAATGCCTCTGGCTGTTTGTGCTGTGTTTAATAGCCAGGGAACGTAATTAGATGATTGTTCACATCAAGGAAAATTCTTCAGATATCTCTCTTCGGTAGTCTCCACTTGAGGACAGAGTGGTTTGGATCTTGGGACCATCACATCGCTGTGCCACAGTGGTAAAGTTTGGGGCGTGATGATGGTAACAGCAGGGCAGAACGTGCGTTGTGATAATTACAGAGTCAGTGGCCCAGTTGTTGGTGAACACCAGTGAGTCCCGAGGGCAGCGGAGGTAATTCAAAGGGTTTCATCTGATGCCATGCAAATATGCTCTGCCCTGTAAATGCCACTGCCCTCTGCAGATACACAGCCCTGTTCAAGCTTGACAGTCTTGTTCACAGAGACCAAAGTAGCCTGTTGTATTGGCTCTGTGCCACTGGGTCAGGACTGTGTCGGGACTGGGAACCAAACCAGTGCTGGTGCTGCTTTCCTATTCCACATCAAATAATTTATGTATCGTAAAAAGGGTAGGTGTAGTAAATCTGTGCTTTTTTTTGTTGGGAGTATTTGCCTTTCAGTTGATTTGCCTAATTGTTTACGTAAATTATACAAACCAAAATACTTTAATTTCAATATATCTGACCAGGTGGTAATTAATACAAAGGTGTGTACAAACATGGATGCCTCAAGGCAGCTGGAGCCCTGTTAGCACTATTAAAAATAAATCATATTTTGAAGATTTAGGGTTACTTAGACTCTTGATTAATCGTTTAGTCTATATAGTGTCAGAAAATAGTGAAAAATGCCCATCACAGTTTCCTGGAGCTCAAGATGACATCTTCAGATTGCTTGTTTTGTCCAGAACCCAAAGATATTCAATTAATTATCACGGAAGACAAAGAAAACAAAAACCCTTCACTTTTAAGAAGCTGGAAAAAAAAAATTCTTGAAAAATGACTGAAACGATTAGTCGATTATCAAAATTGTTGCCAATTCATTTTCTATCAATTGACTAATCAATTAATGAACTAAGTTTAAGCTCTAATAATATTACCTTTACCAGAGGAAAAGCAGGAGGAGCCCAATAACAGTTAAAATGATGCCATCTTGAGACAATTAAGGTGAATGCATGCGAAGTGTAACCATGCAAATCTTTATCATCTCTACTTTCTGCTCCATATGTGTGACAGCAGCATTAGCTACAACTCTGCTAGTGCTACACAGTCAGTCAGTCTTCTGCAGGTAGGACGATAGGACTGGCTGTGTCTCAGCCCACTGGCTGCACTTCTATCATGGCTGGGTTTTGTGGTTTGTTCCCGGGCCGGAGGGTTCGCTCTTGAGCCCCTGTGGAACAGACTGATAAGTCGGTCGTGGGCTGGGGTCAGTCAGAGTCGGTGCTCTGAAGGTAATAGAGGTCCCGGGGGTTAACACTGAGATCGTTCCCCCTGCAGTCAGCATTCCACTCCTCCTCCTCCTCCTCGTGTTTACATTTCCATCCCCTGTCTTGTCCATCTCCTCCCACTTGCTCTTGAGCCAGCCAAGTTCAGTTGCTCTCCACCTTAACACCTCCACCTCCCTTTACATCCGAACATTCGTCTTATTACCACCTTATTTTTATCTCATTGGTCTCTCTTTCCATCCATCTGTATTCTAGTTTTCCTTCCCTCCTTTCGTCGTCTCTTCCTCTCCCCCCTTTTGTGTCTTTCCTTTGCCTCTCGAGCGCCAATATGTCGGGGGGGGGTTAAATGCAAGAAAGGGATGACACACAGGCGACTGGTAACCATGGCAACGCATGCAGCTTGTCAAAGTGTCGCCCTCACCAGTGTTGGATCGCTTCAATAACTACTTCCCTCTCAGCGCTTTTTCCCACCTTCTTGCAACCCTTTCTTCACTCTGTCTCACCCCCCTTGTTCATGTACGTCACGAGCCTGCCCAAGAAAAGAAAAAAAAAAACAGGCTCTTCTTGCCAACACTCATTCATCTCAGTGTACCTCATCTCACTAATTGATAACCCTAATTGGCTACAAGGACCAATCCTCCACCTCCTTGTATCCTCGGCAGACAGTCTCCCCTGTGTAGCGATCTTCCTGAATAAGGTCAGGCTATGAAGGGAATAGTATCTGTGCAGTATGACAGCTCGGCGTCAACACTTGGTTCGCGTAAATGTGCGCAGCCATATACAGTGCGTCTCCGTGTCTGTGCTGCCGCTGTATGTGTAGTGATGTGCTGACATATGGAGGCTGACAGTAATCAGATGTCCCCGGTGTGGCTCTCTGTTCCCCCTGTCAGCCCGGGCTGAGCCAGGAGCACATTAGAATCTGATCTATCTCCCCTCTGTGGCAAGTGAACGCAGAGCACTGGAGTGTGTCACAGCCCTCTCATAGGAAAGAGAAGAAGAGGACTCACTGCCAGACTGCTGGGTTAGGCAGATGCACAGACAGACAGTGGCAAGGCATTTTTATTCTCTGTGCGTCCTTGTTTCATTTCTCTCTCCTCCCTGGCTGTCTCTGTTCTTCTCTCCTCTCTTCTGCTTCTACTGTTTTTCATTTCTTTCATTTCGTCAACCGACCGACCAACCACCCGCCTCCCTCTCCCATTTTCCACCTCTTGCGTCTCTGCTGTCTCTCTCTCCCCCTTGTGTTCCCCACATGTCATCCCGGTACCTTACACATCACAGACGCTGTCCATATCTGCACCATTTTGCCTGGCGATCCTCAAGGGGAGAACGGGGCCGTGTTTTAACAAACGTCCATGCACAGTGAAGGGGATTATCTAAAAATAGACCTGGGCCCGTTTTCTTTCCCATCTCGGTTCATTTTTCTCACGAGTTTGGTTTTATGTGCCTTCCAGACTGCCTTGACACTGCTGGATGTCAGACTCAGGAGTTTTGGGTTTATACTGAGATGCATGAGGGACAATGACCAAGAGGGAGATATTCAAGTATAGTATGGATTTTAAATACATGATGCGAAGTGTGTTATCAGTAAATGCCCTAGAGAAAACAATTATTGTGTGTGTGTGTGTGTGTGTGTGTGTGTGTGTACAGAATCTTGGTAAATATTGGTTGAAAACCTTTTTTTCTGCTGTTGAGAGTCATGTTGCATAGAGTATTGTAAAAGTATCATAACTAACAAAATCCCTTCACTACTACTACAACCAGCAGTGGGAAAACACTCATTCTGAGTCAAGCATCATCAAAACTAACCCATTAGTTCCTGCCTCCACTGTGCTCTCCCAGGTGAATAAATACATAAGTTTTCAGGAGAGTGAAAAAAGCAGATTAAATGGTTTTAAAGGGATGCTTGTGAACAACTAAATGACTGTAAAACACGCTGGAAACAGTGTAGGGGGGGAAGCAAAGCACACACAGTAAACATGTTCAAACTGAGATAGACACACACTCACACTCTCACACAAATGGGTTCCCTGATTGATGTTCTTTGCTTCTTAGTTGAGCAGTAGAGCTTTAAGCTTTGAGCCTCCTGCAGTAGAGACTGACACGGCGCGGCGTAGTTTAATGCCGCTCTCCTCATGCAGCAGATGAAACACCTTTGTCTAACCATGTCAGAGCAGGCCAGGTCCAGACGGGATTCAGACGGGATTCTTCTCGTGGACTTGACATGACATGGGCAACGATGATGCAGCATGACTGACTCCACACTGACGCAACATCTGAAAGCTCACTCCTCCCCTGGGCAACAAGAGGCTGTTGGTTTACTATCTGAAACCTAATGAGCCTGTGTTAGCATTCAGGAAACAGTCAAATGAAAAGCAGCGAGGGGCGCTTCCCATGTGGTCTCTTTGTACTGCTGCAGTTTGTCCTCAGGCTCATTTTCACAAACACAATCCGACGTACTAAGGAGAGCTGGCATGAGAAATTAACGCTCCATTGCAGAGCAATTGAATGCATTTAAGAGCAGAAGGTAAGGGAAGAAAATGGAGTAATAAGTAGGTGAAGCTGCCGCCCAAAAAAACCCACATTACTTAAACCAAGCGTAGATACACACCCTATACTTTACAAGCCATTTTTAACCAGGCGCTATTTTAGACAACTACACTCAGCCATTTTTATGACGCTCTCCCGCTTAAATCAATTACGAGGAGCAGCACTGGCATACAGACATCAGCAGTAATAACCCATGGGGCTGTGGGTCTCAGTGAGTGAGTGGTGATTAGAAAAACCACACTGACTACGAGCTGCAAATGTGACCAAGGACGGACTCACACAGTCAAATGAAGCACCCACTCAGAGACTGAAAAGGGAAACTGCAGGTCGTAAAATGGCATGCCCGCCTGTCTTCTCTCGCTGCTCCCAACAACAACAACAACCATCCTGCTGTTTGCTCTGACAGACCTGCTCCTTTAATGAGGTTGAATGGGGCTTTTTCTCAAGTCAGGTCTAATTCTTTCAAAGGCATCATAGAGGCAACACAGCTTAATTAATACTGGTGTCACTGTCTGAGCTTATGCCTTCAGCCCTGCAGCTCTCATTTGTCTTCATGAGTATCTATTGTGTCTCTGTGTGTACGTCTCAGCTGCATTCTCCCTCAGGGCAAACTGACACGTCTCTGCAGTGCTGCTTATTATTAAACAATCAGGATGCATAACAGAAACAACATCTTCAATAGAACTGTAGTCAGCAATGTGGTTTTTATCCCAAATGGTCTGAGAATGGGCTGTTTTTTTTTCCAGCTGGACCCAGAAAACACCGGTTTCATCGCAGTGGAGAACTTCACCAGCTTGGTGGAGCACCATGAGCTGCAGCTGGACCCGTCCAAACTGGACATGCTGTTAGCCCTGGTCCAGAGCAATGAAGAGGGACAGGTGTGTTACCAGGAGCTCATCGAGCTGGTGAGTGGAAACCAGATGCACACACACACACACACACAGATACTGATAGTAATGCAGAGGGAGTCGCATGAGGCATTTCATGTCCTGCAGCACAGACACAAATTTCCACACGTACACCCACTTTCGTTGGATTTCAGAAAGGTTACAGAATTGATTCAGACAGAGCCAGCGAGCTCCGCAGTGGCGAAAATTGACTCGACCATTCAGGTCGTTGTCCTGCAAAAGGAGGATCAATCTTTCCAGTTAATGTGTCGGTAAATCCAGGCACTTAACCCCACAAGCCGTGCACAGCAAAGTACTAGAAAACACCCACACCAAGCTGACAGAGCCACAGTATTAAAGCAACAGATTTTAGTGTAACCGCAACAAGACTGTGCAAGAATATGTTTTATAAACTGATGTGAGAACAGTCTGTGTATTATATTCTATTAACTACAGGTGCAGATGCCCTTTTCTAAGGCAGTTTTTGTCCTATGCCTCTGCTGTGAATGTGAGGTCTCTTCATTCCCTGCCTCTTCTTTTTTTTTTTTCATTCGCTGCCTCTTCGCCTATCCGTGTTTACAATTGTGCTCCTATTAGAAATTCATGTAGAGCTGTACATGTGAAAGGCTGATTCTCTCTGAGCGCATAGATGAGCACCTGCCTTCGGCTCCTCGCACCGCACGGGTGTAAGCACAGAGATTAATTCAACGCAATTCCTATTCCTGGCATATTTTCACTTCCTTAAGCTCATTTCCCCCTCTCCTGCTTGCTCTCTCTATTTATCTGTCTCCTTCTTTTTTATCTCTTTCTCTCCCCTTGTGTTGTGCTGCCCATGGTTTGTAATGAAGGCCACACGAGGCCACTCAATTTGGAGCAGGTCCCAGTTCTGGAGTCTGTGCCACTACAGAGACATCAGTGTAGAGGTGCCGCTCCCACAGTGCAGCCTCTCCTTTACATCAGGCCTCTTTCTCGGAAGTGTACAGCCATCTTCCTCTGCCATTCTTGAAGTGTTGTTGTTTTTTTTGATCCATCTCATTTCAGTGCATCTTCAACCCTCCCTTCCTCAAGCTGTGTAATATTACCCCCCCTTTCTTTGAACCTGCCTCCTTGAACCCTCAGATCTCATTTCCTTCTCTTTCATTCTACACTCCTTGTGAGCATATGTTAGGTGGATAAAAAAAAAAAACCTTGCCTCGCCTCCGACGGCATCAGGGAGACACTTTTAAAATTGCCCATCAGCCAAATGCAAATTGCCTTCGATTAGCCCAGCAATGGTAGTAGCAGGCAGTAATCGGAGGTAATTTGAGAACGCCCAGCCTCACACAGATATCGACCCGCTGGTCTGATTTTAAAGATTTGTCTGATACACACACGTGAACGCACATAGACCATACCAAAACCGTTCAATTTGCATATATACAAACGCTTTCAAGCATTTTATTATTAATTAATGCAGCCACCCACTTCCTCTTCCATCTGTCTCACTACTCCCCTCTCCCTGATATACATGCTCTGTCTCAAACGCAGACAGACTCTCATTCATACACATGAGCGCTGCCGGTACAGATTTGCTGACTAATTTAGAGGATATTCGAATGTTGATGTGAATCTGGCCTCCCGTCGTGCAGCATGTGATGCGTGAGCTCTGCAGGTTCTCTGAGAGGAGCTCCAGGCTGCCTCTCGCAGAGTGCCGCATGTAGCATGACATTTTCAACCAGGTCATCAACGAATGTCTCCTCTCCTTTCTCTCTGCTGCTCCCTGATTTTTAACATTTTCACCTAAGTCTCTCTAGTTTCTTCTTCTCGAGTCTCTCTCTTCACTCTCTCAAGGCCGTATCCCCTGCTTTTTGCCCGACCCTTCCCTCGCTTCCTCTCTTTCTCCATTCAGATCTCTGTATCTCAGGCAGAGTTATAAGCAGCTCACAGCATGTGACAGATGACAGTCGTGTTTTGATTTGGAAAGTTCAGTGTTGCCATTATATCATAGCCAGTGCCCAAAGTCTGGTGTCTGCATTGATTTGGGGTCTGGCCTGGAAGATGGAACTCCCCTGCACCGTATTAAAATGGACATGGCAAGGTGCAGAATGTGTGTGTGTGCTCAGTCCATGCCTTTTCGACGCTTTCAGCCCACAAGCTGTTGCAGTTTCTCTCAGTTGTGTCTCTAACGGGTGTGTTCAACATTTCTTTTCATTTGTTGTTCTACATTCACTCAGAGCAGCCGTGAATCCTCGCTGCTTCTCTCGACCTCAGTGGGTGTAAATGTTTGAATCGCACCATTGGGCAACAGCTTCTCTGGTGTCTGAGTGTGTGTGTGTGTGTGTGTGTGTGAGTGAGTGTGTGTTTGTGTGTGTGTGTGTGAGTGTGTGTGTGTTTGCAAGTACAAGACATCGTTCATGTTCAACCCATCTTTCATGCAGGGCGATCTTAGCCAGAGAACTCCATCAGTTCAGCCAGAGGGGTGAATAAGTAACGCTCTGCTAAAACCTCTCTTGGGGAAATATACACACACAAATGCACACACACACACACACACTCACACTCATACATATACACTCACAAAGAGTATAGCTGCGTATCTGACTACTAATCCACAAAATCCTACACAGCAAGTGAACCAGCACACGTTTTACACGTGGTGACACGTTTCCGCACAATTACACTCAGACATTTTGTCGATGCAGGAGGCTGAGAGACACCCGAGGTGTCAATGTTCACACATGGTAGGGCTTTGGGGGGATGATTACGTGATAGACGAGCATCTGTTTATGAATTGAGGGTAAATCCAGGCCAACCTGAAGTCAGATATATTCCTATGTGTGTAATTGCACGTATCGATTTCCTTAAAGAGAGTCCTCTGATGCTATCATGTACCAGCTGTGGAATTGAAGAAGTGTGTCATTGTTTTCCTTCGGGTGGTAATTTGGCTAATGTTCGACAGAGATCCAAAATGGCTGCCATGGTTAATTACACGGGTAGCGGGTGTATTTTAGAGATTATGGCGGGATATTCTCTTTGTTCAGGTTGGAGGATTTTAAGGCTGTTGCTGTCCTTCTGCCCAAATGTTGCGCTTACATTTTCTGTTCCCTCAGGAGGTATAGTTAGAGAAGCGCTCATGTAATATTTGTTCAAATGTTCTGCTTTAAACTGGGTGAGCCTTTTGTCACATTTGAAGCACCATTGTAAGAAAGAGAGCAGAAATGAACTCCAGCTGCAGTCCCAGTCAAGAGACACTCTGCAAGTAGTTGATGTACAGTATTTTAAAGTTTTCAAGTCATTTTAAGTCACATTAAGTGCCCACAGTGCATCCGTCTCCAGGGAAACAGATGCTACCTATCAACATCACATCCCACACCAAACTCCAAGTCAAGGCTTTCTGTTTTAGACGGTTTGCCGGCTAAAAGCGATACACTTTGCTTAAGTGTCCTGGAGTGAAGGTTTGTTTCTTTTTTTTTCTCCCCGACTTTTAGCACCGCAATGATTAAAGCATGAAGGAAGGCCGTGGCCATAAACTGCTGAGGGGGAAATAAAAAAGGTGGACTCTCATTTTAAAAGGATTTGGGCAAGAAAGAACCAGAGTATCTGGGTCAGGGTTGAATCAGCGAGGCAGTGATTTAGATTCTGCTGTGAGTCTGCACTCAGTGAGAGAGAGGGAGAACAAGGGAGAGGGCGGTTTGGTCTTCTGAATGATTCAAAGTAGATAGTAAATGTGTATATTGACACTGTTTGGTCTGACTGGTGGTGGTGAATCACTATGTAAGCTCGGTTAATTGGCACCGTCTAATATTCTAGTAACGATAAATGATTTATCGTGTGTGTGTGTGTCAACGATTGTGAGTGAAAGATGGCCATCACCGTAAACTCTGAACAAAATCAGAAAGATTTATGGATATTTTTTTTTTGTATCTGTGTGCAGAGGCCTAAATGGCCTTTAAACCACATTTTTTAATTTGTATTACTAATTAGTATTGAGCTGTGAGGTATTGACCATGTGGTGTGGCTAATTAATCCATCAAGGACAATTGACTAGAGTTGAGAGCAGCATGTACAGTAGGCAACACGCAGCTACCAAGAGGAGGAGGATGGACCCTTGCTGTTTGACACACACACACACACACTGCTGTCAGTTTGGCCCATTCAGCCCTCCCTAAAGGGATATACTGTCTTTATCTTTGTGCTCTTTGCCTCAGCATCAGTTATTCCCTGGCAGACGTTGCCTCGTCAGGGAACTTCCACCGTTACTGATGCACAAGTCAGAGGTCCCCCCCCCCCCCCCAACGTTTCATGTGATGTCATGTGATCACCTTGCTCCGCCGCTCCTCTCAGTGCGTTATCTCTCAAGTTTTGGCTGCTCGTGTGCGCCTTATTGTCTGTTCGCCGTCTCTCTCCTGTCGTCACTTCAAAAGGCTGCTAATGCTCACTTTGGAGGCGGCAGTCCTGAATGTCAGAGAAGGCGAAGCGGAGTGACAGCTACGCTCAGCCGCGTCTCCTGGGAACACATTTCAACAGAGGCAGTGTGAATGGGAGAGAATACAGTGCGAGGTGGAGAGGCGGTAGGTGTTGTCACCGAGCCAAACACAGATGAAATACACTCAGAAACAGAGACTTTATTTAGAGAAGAAAGCCAACAGAGGGAGGAAACACAATTATATTTACGTCCCTTAGCCTCTCTCTATTCCGCCTCTCTTCTCCATATACAGTATAAAGATATCTCACCTTCACTGTCCATTGGTGGCCTCCAGAATCTGTGAATAGAGCTCACTCAGGCAGGCATCTTCCCTTCTTAATTTCCCCCTCTCTGCCTTCTAATGTCCCTCTACTCCTCTTCTTCTGCTTTCACTCAATGCCTCTAGTATAGTATAATTGCATTTCCCAGGCCTGATTTCCATACTAAATATGCATCCCTCCATCTGCGGGAGAGCCAGCAGCCCAGCTCGGCATCGTTCTGGTTATCACTGAGCAACAGGCCCCCACGCCCCTCACTATACAACCACCGGTGTCATAATTACCCACAGTTAGGGTAGTTACAGGGATTAGCACTTTTTTTTCCTGTTTTTCTGAGTGATTTTTTGAAAAGAGAAAAAAAAGGCAGCTGCTCCATTTGTGGGGCAATCTGTTCATTACTTCTTCATTATTTGCTCATATATTTACAGTCTTTGTCCTCCAGTATATTTAGCTCATTAGCTTTTATAGCTATTGACCCACAATTTCTTTCACCATGCCCCCCGCTGTGTCTACATATAATGAGTCTAAAAGCAGCAGGACCTGGCTAATGAATTACGAATGGTGTACTTTAATGGTGGGTTGTACTTCCTACAGGCCCCCTCTGGAGGCTTCAGTTCACTTCATATGAAGCTGCCATATTGTCTAAGGTTACTATTATGAGAAACCTATACATAAGGTCTGCTGTTGTAGGTTTATACTGTTAACAGTAGCAGCTGCTGCCCACATGCCCTCTTTCTCTTCCTTCACTGCTTTTCCCTGAAACTAATTTGCGTCACATCACATCATAACACATACTTTGATTTAGAGATAATTGCTTAGTCAGCCAGTTGTTCTCAAAGGAGCTGTATTGTTTTAGCTACACAGGAGACTTCAGGCATCTGGCATTGCCATCGAGTGTCACCCATTAAGTAAATCTTACCTGTGAAGCATGCAGACATTGACTCTAAAGGATCCCTGCCGTGGGAAGCTGGTCAGACAGTATTTTCAGTGGTAACTCTGTCTGTGTTGTTATCCTGACGGTTCTCTGCCTCGGCTGTCAAAATAGTGGCATTAGGATAGTTTTCACCCTAAGCCCCTATTAAAGAACTTATCAAGAGCTGGTCCGGCTGGCCTGCAGGCTGCTGCAGAGCTCCTGCTCAGTAAGCAAACCTGGAGTCTGTGATAACATGAATACACACACACACACACACACACACACACACACACACACACACACACGCTGGAATAGTTCCTCTTAACAAAGATTTGCTTTTCAAGGGCAAAATCACTTCAACAGCCCATTTCTCATGATGTCTGAGCTGCAATCAGCCCTGCCGGCAGTCACGCTTCCATCCTGTCCAAATCAAAAACCACTTATACATTATTTAAGTTTCTTATCAGCCGTGAATATTCAGCTGCAGCTCTGTCATCTCTCTTGTGGCAAGAAAGTGATCACCAGTTGTTTATACGTGTATCATGGCTTTGATATTAAATCTTTTAATTGCTGCTGAGATATGAGGAGATTTATTAAACACTAAGTACTGTTTTTACCTCCTAATGTCTGCATTAGTTAGAATAAAATTCTGAAAATGCTTTCAGTACTAGCGTCTATCTTTTATCTCTGTGTCACATAGATGGGACTGAAAAGAATGTCAGTGTTATGCTGATTAATCATTTTTGTGTGAGAATCTGTTCTCAGTCATTTTGGCTTCATTTTTCCATTAGTCAACACATGAAAAAAAAAAGAAGCATGATGAATAATGAATACTTGAAACCTTGAAGTCACACATAAATGAAAGTTAAAAGTACCCACTGAATGCTGCAATGTGCGAGAAGTGCAAAAAATAGAACAATTTAGCATGAATAGAGAGAAAGAGAAACTTCACTGTATATTTGAAGCCTCTGAACAATGTTAGAACAACAGAAAAAGTCCTAAAAGAAGATAGTGTCACCACCTTTTCCCCTGACTATTTGATCATAAAAGTAGAACTTACATAAACCGTCATGCTATCCCTTGTGAAATCAGTACTTTATGAGTGCTGGCGCCCCATCTAGGATGATTAGTCACACTGATGAGCTTCCCTCGGATTATATGAGAAGAAGCTATCCTCCTTTACCGATGTTTGATCCACTTAGCGTGAAGAAAGTTATAGATTTAATTGCTAAAATGAAAAATTCAGCAGCGGGCGGTGATGAGATCTGCTCATCCTGGTAAGGTGTCCTCCAGCTGCTGACAGGACTGCTCATAAAACAACTCGAGACAGGTTTATTGCAAAATAGACATTAAGTCGTCAAGTAGCAAAAAACAAACACAGCAAATGAATTGAACTTGTCTGCTGATTCCTTAAAGTCACAACTCACTATTGTGTCAGCTGAAAAAAACTGTTTCTCATTTTATTCTTTGACATTTGGGAAATATGCTTATTTGCTCTTGCTGAGAGATAGATGAGAAGATTAATATGACTCTCATATCTGTAAGGCTACAGCAAGTAGTTGGTTTAGCTAACTTAGCTTGGCATAAAGACTGGAAACAGCTAGTCTGGCTCTGTCCAAAGGTAACAAAATCCGCCTGCCAGCACCTCTAAAGTTCACCAATTAACACGTTATATCTCGTTAGTTTAATCTGTACAAAAAACAAAGCGTAAAAAAGGACATGTGGTTTTACGGGGGATTATGAGCCAATTATGTGACTATTTCTTGTCCGGGAGAAGAAACTGGCTGCCTGGCAACCTCACGGTGATGTCAAGACTTCAGGAAGTTTTAACGTGTTAGTTAGTGAGGTTTAGAGGTGCTGGTAGGCAGATTTCTCACCTTTGGACAGAGCCAGGTTGGCTGCTTCCCCCTGTTTCCAGTCTTTATGCTAAACTAAGCTAACTGGTTGCTGGTGGTAGCTTCATATTTAGTGTACAGACATGGGAGTGGTATTGATCTTCTCATCTAACTCTCAGCAAGAAAGGGAGTAAGCATATTTCCTAAAATGTTGAACTATATTCCTTTAATTACAGTGAAAATGTGTCTTGGTATAATCATGGCAAATCATTTTTTTAGCTCTCATCAGTTTAATTTGGAAAAAGATGCTCATCATTCCTCTGAGTTTCTTTAAAATTTAAGCAGTTGCCCACAAGATATTGCACTCAACTCTTGAGAATAATACATTTATGTTATGTTACCTTTTCCTCAGATGAGCAGTAAGCGCTCTAGCAGTTTCCGACGGGCCATCGCCAATGGCCGCCGCACGCTGCAGAGGGAGATCCTGCTGGACGAGACGGGTCTGGGTCTGTACAAACGTTTTGTTCGCTATGTGGCCTACGAGATCCTGCCCTGCGAGACGGACCGACGCTGGTACTTCCACCAGAACCGCCTGTGTCCCCCACCTGTCTTTATCGCCATCGTCACCATCGTGCAGGTGAGATTTAGGAGGTGACGTCATCGACTCAGACCCTGAACTGAAATGAAGAGTATGTGCTGTTAACCCACGACACTGAGTTTAGGCTGTTCTGTTGGCTCAGTCGTTCGCTTCAGACCCACTGAAAAGATTTTCTGCCTTTGATCACACGTTTTTACTGTGAGCTCGATATGAGCTGGTAACCCATTTAGGAGTCAGGGGCTTAGTGGCTGCATTTAATGCCATTCCTCCAAGCTGAAACCCTCAGTCAGCCTGTATGCAGGGATTTTTTTTTTCCAGACGCTGATTTTGGAACTTGGAAACCAGGTCAGTGAGCATCCTGGCCACTACAGTGGCATTAAATGACCTATTATGTTCATTTGGAAAAAAAGAAAACCACTAACACAGAACGCCCTCACGGACCGCCGTTGAATGGTTGGGGATTAAGCGGCGAAAATAACTTACAGCTTCTTAACAAAACTTCAACCTTTTCCCCTGAAATCATCATAATTCTGAGGAAAGAAAGCCAAGTGCTCTCATAATGCCTCCGAATGGCACTGAATGGCCTGTAATGACAATGAGGATGTGATAATAACGGTTCACATTCATTTTAATTCACAGAGACAATGAGTCATTATTCTATGAAAAGAAATTAATGGAATTGAACCAGATGTGCCGTTTTTCTTTCCTGCGGGCAGTAATTGTCTCCACAAGTCTAATAAGCTTCAGCTGAGGAATACAGAAAGAGAAGAGAACGTCATGTGTCTTTCATAAAGCACAATGGGTTTTGTTTTGCAGCGCAATTTCTACCTTTGTACCAGCAGTCTGCAGAGAGAGCGCGTAATGGGTATGTCAGCAAGAACTGACAGTTTGGTGTCATTTCTGTGGCTGTTGCAGATTATCGTGTTCATGTGCTATGGCATCATGCTAAACAAGTGGGTACTGCAGACCTATCAGCCTGACTTCATGAAGAGCCCCCTGGTCTACCATCCCGGCCACCGTGCACAAGTGTGGCGCTTCTTCAGCTACATGTTCATGCACGTTGGGTACGTTCACGGACCTCCACTTACCACTTTCTGCAGGACTGGTTCAATTAAACTGTGGTTTGTTGTAGATGATGCGCAGCGGTAGGAGGAACAAATATCGTATGCTGTCATTTGAATCTTTCTGTGCTCTCTCCTCAGTTTGGAGCAGCTGGGGTTCAATGCGTTACTGCAGCTGATGATTGGCGTCCCTTTGGAGATGGTCCATGGCATCTTACGGATAAGTCTGCTCTACATGGCAGGAGTGCTGGCCGGTGAGTGTCTTTTAAAATATATTATGTAAACCAGTGGTTCCTAGAGTGCCTCAAGACAGCGCCAAGGGTGCCGCAAGATTTGTTCATTTCCATTTCTTTATTTACTGTAAATTTTTAATGATGTTTCACCACATAAAAAAAGGAGGCAACATTTAGATTAACCACACATAAACTTTTTGATATTACATTTGCAAACATATCAAAACGGAAGAAGTGAGAAATGATAATGCTGCAGCTAAGACCGATGACGGCTCTACTTTTGAACAAAACAGAAGAAATACATTTACAATTAGCATACTTAAATTTTGTTCATTGGTTATTTTAAGTTCAACTATTATCTGCCAATCTGCAGAGCCACTTAGCTGACTTATTTTATTTCCAGTACTTGTGATTAGGCCCATATTATTTAACTTAATATTTATATTAGTTCATATACCATATATCACATATTTTACATCAGTGTGTTTTGTTAGTTAGTTAAATTACATTCTTACTGTGTGTTGTGTGGGTGGACTTGGGGTGGGGGTGCCATGTTTATTATGAAGGGGAACCACTGGTGTAAACTGTGTCGTGATGTAGCACGTAGTTAAGTTATATTTAGCAAATGTTTGGACAGTTTTAGATCATCTGCAGTGCAATAAGGACAATGCTTTCCCTTTTTAGAGCAATGAAATAAACAGAAAAGGCTGTTTATTCTCTGTTCTGCCCTGTGTGTGTGTGTGTGTGTGTGTGTGTGTGTGTGTGTGTGTGCGCGCGTGTGTTCTTGCCAGTCTGCAGTATATCTGTACTGACCTTGTTATATTTTTGTTTCATTACTGTTTGTACAGTACTCAGAAAAATGCTACGATTTTTGTTTTGTTCATCATTTATCAAGTTAAAGGTCTTGTATTGCATTTCATATTTGCTGTGAACCAACATTTACTTCCAGCATCAAATGCACCTCCATTGAGACCGGATTTGTTAACATCTTGTCCTCATGCCGACATCCATGAGCGGCCTGTTTGATGGTTTTGATAAACAGCGACCCGGCTGGTGGCCCAGGCCTTCTTAAAAAAAATACAAGTCACCAAACCGAATGCAGCGGAGTGACTCACGGTGCCCAGAGGTCGGGCTGCAGCGCTCAGATCTTTGTTGACGAGAAACCTCATTAACTTTCATCCTCCTCCAAGCCAGTTTGGAGATTGGAAATTTTTAAATCCGCACTGATTGCTGGATGTTTTTCACTGCAGTTTTTTGCTGTTAATGCATATATTTCCAGAAGTCATATCAACACTGCTGCATAAACCTCTTTTCCCTTTCATCTTCATCTGGAACAATTTCTGTCTTGGATCTCGTAAAATCTCTTGCTAACTATTATTTCATTACTGTCGAGAGCAATAGCCTAATTCATATTGAGTTATATTCATTAGTTTTCAGTAACGTGATTTTCTTTTCTATGTGACTAAATATCCAAATGATTCCTCTTTCTTTTCCTGTCCTCTCTCTGCACATACAGCAGTAAAATGGAGTTAAAGCTGCTCAAAACTCCTCGTGCTCTGTAAAAATCAGACCCTCACTCCCCTATACATACACACTCGCATGCACACACACACTCTTAGCACTCATGAATTATTGTAGCTTTGATTTATTTTAGCAATGATGACAGAGAGAGAGAGAGCAAGCGAGCGAGCGAGTATGGGACTTAGAGGAGGAAGAGTTGGAGAGTAATGCAGGGTTTCTCTCCGGGGAATTAGCCTAAGTGCAGTTTGAGATGCTGTTTGGAGATTTAAGCTGCAGCCTGAACCAAAAAGGAAGAGAAAGCAGCGACAAGATGGTGATATTTGTACCCCCAGAGTCTGGAGTCAAACATTCATTAGAATTTCTATGCTCGAGTTATATCGCAGTGATCAAAAATTGAATTTGTGAAGCTCATGTTGAGGCTGTGTGTAACTGTCTGGAATTAAATTAGAATTTCACTGCATTTAACACCATATATACAGTATATAACGTAATATAATCAGTACACAACAATGAGTAGACTTTGAGTTTCAGCTTTTCTCTCTGACAAATGAAGAAAATTCCTCCTGAGTAGTGAAATCTGGAGTTGTGCTGGCACAGCTGTTGGGATCTACTGGAAAGTAGTCCATTAGAAAGCAGGTTGGGAAGTGCACTTTGGACTCTGTGTGTGTGTGTGTAATTCTGTGTGTTTGGGAGTTTTGGAGGCATCGGTGGGGGTTAATGACAGTCCCGGGGTTAATGACAAGAGGCAAGTGCGCTCAGTCGGGAGCAGAGAGACGGCACCACTGCTTCCAGGTGAGAGGTCAGACGAAGGGCATGAAAGGGTTTTGGGCGCAGCACGAGGTTTTCAAAAGACACTCAGACTCTGTCAGTCGGTGTAGTGAAGCACACTGGTGGTGAGGATGACGTTGCGTGGAGGGAATTTCGATTTTTGATTTTATATAAGCCAACATAATGAATTTGCAACCCTTCAAACTGGCTTTTACTGAACCTCTTCTAAGGTGCCTGAATTAAAGTGATTTTTAAAATTTCCTACTGAGACCTTGACAGGAGAGAGCACATGTTCATGTTGGACTTCTTACACTGAGATAACGCCAGTTTAACCATCATATAATCATTTCTTTGCAGAATGTCTGAGAAATACAGACAATTAGAAAGACGTAAAAGGCCATGCATGGAAAGCAGAACAGAGGACACATCGCATGACGATAGGTAGATAGATGTAGATATGTGAAATATAGGATCCATCCCTTCTAGACATCCATTCTTACTTTCACTGATCTACTTCATACGTGTGTCTGTGGCTGAGTGTGTGTGCAGACTTTGGTGCCACATGGTGTTTCACTGCCTCACACTTTGCATTTTACCAGTTGTCCCTCAGTCTTTGTGAACTCGCGATTGCTTGTGGATGTTAGAAATTGCCCAGTGCTTCAAATTACTCAGTGAAATTCCCCATTTTGTTGCCCATGGCTGTCTCATGTTTATATTCATGCAGTCTTATTCGAGCTCATGAGTTCAATCATGTCGGCTGTTGCTATCAGCTCTTGCGCGCATGTTGCTTGTTATTTTTGTGCGGTGGCGGAGCTTTCAGGTTATAGCTGCACTCAGTGGGTGCGTTTGTGGAGCAACCTGCTGCAGGTATTGTGCCTTTATGTGTGTGTGCCTTAACACACTGCAATAATTTCTGCACCACAGGGCTTGCTTTCAAAGCCAAAAGAAGATTTGGCTTTTTGAAGGGGCCTCAGATACTGTGAAAGTATAAAACTAAGTTTTGCAATTTAAAAGAAAAGATTAATTACTTTCACAAAGTGCAAGGTTTTAATCTGGGATGGTCAGATGGTGTTACATACACATATTTGTAAACCTTGGACATGGCCTGATTTTGACTCCATTGCACTTGTCCTGTATTGTAGTGCACCCTCTGAAAATAAAGTATGACATTGTACATTTTGTCCTTGGATGTGTGCTGACAAAGGGAACAAATCTGTAATTATTTCCTCTAAGTGGACCCTGGTCGTTGTCCTTGCTCACTTTGCATCCACTCAGTAATCCTTTACGACTCTGAAGAAGCTCCACTTGAATTTCATGTTCCAAAATATGAGCAGTCAGAATTTCCGTCTACGTTGACGAGATGAATGTAAAATGTTGAGTCATGTTCAACATTTTCAGCCCCGGCTCCACATTAAAGAAAATCAGCAGGGATTTTTTTCCTTCTTTCTCTTCTGGGTCTCCTTCCCTCGGGCCAACAACTCCTTCATCTTCTTCATGTGCTTCAGGACTTCAACAGGTGCCAGAACACCATGTTTTTCCTCGTAGCCCTGTGTGAGCCTCAGGGTGTCTACCTCCTCTAACACCTTACATTTGAGACAAATCTTCCAGCAGCCTCTCATAACAGCAAGCCTGCTTTCTCACCATGTGACACTCATATACTATGATTTTTGCCTGTCAAAGACCTGGGGTAAAACTTTCCCTTTGCATCATCAGATTTTTGCTGAAATATCAACAAAGTCTGGTGGAAACAGCATCTGTTGCTGCCTCATTAAGAGCTCATGGCTTCTCATTTGGTTTTAATGAAAAAGTTGTAATCAAGCTTGAAAGAAACATGTTTATGACGGTTATTTAGAGAAAACAAGTGTGTTAGTGTGTGTCATGAGGCCTGCAGTTTACTGTTGCAGAAAAATAATATATTTTTAAAAATATCATAATTGGATTTGTTTTGGTTTATTTATTTATTTTGGTTTATTTTAATGGGGACAGAGACGTACGCAACATGCCTGATTAGGTGGCCTGCAGGACTGTGGTCGTTCTGGGCAGCTTCCAGGTGTGAATGTGAAAGTAACTGTGTTCTTCACTGGACAGTGGTGGAAAGTCACTGAGTACATTTACTGTACTTAAGATACTTGTACTTTTCCACGTTTATGCTGCTTCATACTTAAATATATATATATTAACTTTTTACTTCACTGCATTTATTTAACAGCTATAGTTTTTACTTACAAAACATATAATCAGTATTTAAAATATGGTTCATTATTATAGATTACATGAAGTAGTTAGAATTAGCTTCACCGCGACCAACTACAACATTAAAGTGACGCTTACATATTAATTCATCAATAATAATAATGACTCAATAATATAGTAATTTAACACTAACGGGCCATTATGCATGAGTACTTTAAATTCACTTTGGTGCTTATTAGGGCTGTAACTAATGATTATTTACATTATCGATTTAATCTGACAAATATTTTTTCGATTAATTAATTAATTGTTTCACACCACACCTTCTCATAGCCCAAGGAGACGTCTTCACGTGTCTTATTCTGCTCAACCAAAATGTCCAAAACCCAAAGATCTTCAGTTTTCAGTGATATATGGTAAAGACAAGAGCAAGGCCTCTCATTTGAGACGCTGGAAGAAGAGAATATTTGGCTTTTTTCACGATTTTTGAATACTTTTTCCACCACTGTCCCTGGATAAATAAAGGTTAAATCATATATGCACCTGAGTAACTAAACTGGAAATCCTGAGAGGTTTCACCGTGTCACTGAGCACCTTAGGAGCCCGTGGATTGGCTCGCCAACCTATGGCGCCTATGGTTTGAATAATGCAGGAGGATTTTCTCCTCCTGTTAACAGAATATACTGTGTAGTGTAATAAACTGGGCAGCCAGTGTTAGAAAGCACTGTGCTCACACTGCTTATTGGTGTCAGTCAAGAGGAGGAAGAGACATGTGGCCTGAAATTGTAATGGAAATGTGATAAATGACTGCATGTCAGTATAACCTCATTGTTGCAAGCTAGTTGATGTTGTCATTACTTAAAAGCGCCATGCCAACTTACATGTAATGTTTAATCCTTCAGCAGTTGATTAATGTTGTTCTGATATCAGGCAGGACGGCGGCGGTGTCAGCTTTCTGCTGCGGCCATGAGACTCGATGTATTGTGAGTCCTAATTTAGCCTGATGATTGTTTCTGCATTCTCTCACGCTAATAAAACCCCATTCAGTCTGTAAATGACTGGAGATCTTCTGGCGTATTTCTACCGGTGTTACACTACCATTTCCACGTTCCTGTTATATAACTGACTGATGCTTTTTAAAAGCACACTGCACATATTTAGGCAGGGTAAATATGATTAGATTTGCTGCCAGTGAATGGAGGGCCTTGGTGCGGGGCCAAGAGGGACTTTGTCCATCATCCATTTTGCTGATGTTTGATGTTTGGTCGAGGCACACAAGCTGCAAGTTATTCTCTTCTGTGGAAATCCCAAAAGCCCAGAAATACAGCTTTGGGATTGAATCTACAAGATTAAAATCAACAAATTTAACTGAATAATTGATTAAAATTATATATATAAAATAGAGCTTTACTACTTTGATGTTCCAATTTGGTAACAGAATGACTTTATAGGTTTCATTCATTGTTATTTGTTGAATTTTTGTTCTCATCATGAGCGGAGTGTGAAAATGTATTTTTGACCTTGGAGAAACAGAAGTTTGACCAAAAAAAGAATCCAGGTCCCCTTACTGTCTTTTTCAACGGCTTCAAACTGCAATTCACAGCCTTTCTCAGTGGAAGACTCTCTCCTCTTAAATTGAAATGCAGTTAAAAGCTCCGTAAAGCTCAAGAAAAGCTTGTAAGTGGACGCTGAGTTATGGTGTTTTGTTAAATAACGTTATGAGTGCTTTAAGACCTGTAAATGTATACACATTATGGATTAGACTGTCACACTGTATGACACACAGGGTTACACATGTGATTGAATGCACTACTGAAATGTGTGTAAACTGTGTTTTTAAAAAGCTGATTCACAATGGTGCTCAAGAAAGTTTGACTTTTTTGGGAGAATGGGAGTTTTTTCCTGGACGCTGCCACACCTTCACACTGCATCAGCGGCCAATCTCCGTTAATGAGGGAGAGAGAGGGGAAGCATCAGAGAACAGAGGGCTGGATAAATAACTCTCAGTGCCAGAGGGGTGTGACTCGGTCTCTAACTCTCCGACTTTGGCTCTGACTGACTCACAAGCGCTGGTGTAGAGATATTTAACAAGGCGCTGATTTTATTGGCTGGAGGTGAATCTGGGAAGGTATGCAGAGGGCAAGAGGTGTTTTTAGGACTGTGAGAGCTGTTGAGTCGTCTTTGTGTTGCTATTGCCAGCTGAATACCAATTATCTCTTGCTCTCTCTTATTTTGAAGACCTTTTGGTGGAGTGTGTGGCTGCGACGGTGCAACATTGTCAGTATACAAGGTCGGATTTCTGTCTTTTTAGCCAAGCTTAGCCGCAGACCGCTATATGTGTTTTGTATAGCGGCGAAGAGGCCTGCTCATGTGTTTCTGATGTTACTCCCCTGGTGCTGAGCTGAACTGAGCGCTGAGGAGGCAGGGTGACCTTGGTGCGTTGCAGAGGCTGCCAGCGTGATTATGGTAATTCCCAACCCCCCTATCCCACCCTACAGTCAACTCTTCTGAGGTGACACCGAGCTCACTTCCTCTACAACCACCTCCTGCAGCCTTGCTGATAACAACACCGAGGATGATGAATATTTCTACTGTGATGCAGCCTAATTGAAGGTAGCCCATTTGTGTGGAGCGAGCCCACTGTGTTTATGGGTGTCTATTTGCATCTACCGTGTGAAGCCAATCCAGTAGAGCAATATTTGTCAGGTACTGTTGGAGTTAGAGAGGAGGATGTATCCCTGCTCAGTTTTATATTACATTTTCTTTGCTGGTTAGTTTCAAGGTTCTCCACATCACGCCCGCTGTAGCCATCACTGTGGCTTTATAACCTTGAGCACGGGAAGTGATTTCATGCTCTTTTTCATTGGGATGTTGAAAGAATTTTAGTATTTTCCATCCAAGGTCAGCTATTGTGCTTGTTAGCTGAAAAGCGTGAGTGAGTGATAATGGTAATTTCTAAAATTTGTCGCTTTGCTTCTTCAGTTATAGGCATGCTCATATGCCCACACACACACTCACCCAGATCAGATATGATTATACGTTTCCAGTAACGTGCCGTTGCTATGCTCAGCGTGGTCCTTCTCAGCAGCTCTGAGGATGTGACTTGTGTAGACTATTGATTTTTCCTGATGCCCCCTGGGCTCTGGAGGAGCATAAATATTATCATATTTTTCCCCATGTGGCAAATTTGGACGGGGCAGAAAACTGTTAGAACAAACAGAATCAATCTCTAAGGAAACCAAGGGCACGGTGTGTTTACAGTGGCCGTGTTGGCGCACTTGTGAAATTGATGAATTGTATCCGTTCCTCCAGGCCAGAGCTTGGCATCGACGCCGCAGGAACTGTGTTGTTTTTTGTGTTTTGTTTTTTTTTTGTTGTTTTTTGTGTGTGTGTTGTTTTGTATACGTAGACAAGTCATTTCGACTTTGGATGTGTTTCCCTTATTGAAGTTGTTCGTCTAATGATCTGCTTTGACTGCAGTGCAGGAGCGCAGGTGTGTAGCGTTTTGTCGCTTTGAGGATGCTGACAGTTTGGATGCTCCTCCGCAGCTCGACACTGCAGATACGTCAAACTTTGCAGACTCCCTCTTTCCCTTCTCATCATCTGTGGGGTTTCTTCCTTCCCGCCCACGCTCCACCAGGGCACGAGGAGATGGATGAAGATGTTAGATTGGATGAGGACTGATTGCGAGTCATGCTGCTCCACTTTAAGGGAGGCATCAGTGACGGAGATGATATTTCCCTTATCTCTTTCTGTCTGGATGACACAGAGGAGTCCATCTCCTTCCCAGGTGGAAAATATCTTTAATAGAGCTCCCCCAGCCTGACAGCACTATTATAGCTGAAGTGAGGCTTTGAAATGGACGCCACTCTATTAAATGACATTTGAAGCTATGAGCTTTTCAAATAGACTGTAAAGTAGACAAAAGACCATGTGACAGATGGTTGGCCTCCAGTTGAGTCACCCTGACATTTACTTATTTTTACTTCAGTCACCTGCAAACTGTGCCTGCTCTTATACCAAAACTAAAGTAAGTTGCCTTCCAAAATCAAATATTATCCCCCCTTCATGATGAGCTCTAAAATGATTAATTGATTAGTCTGTTGCTACAGAACTATTTTGATAATCAGTGCATCGTTGAAGTCATTTACAGTATTTAACAAAAATACTTAAGATTTGCTGGTTCTGTTTTCTCAGTTGTGAAGATTTCCTGCTTTTGTCTCTTTTATATCAGTGTGAATTAAACATATTTTGGTTTTGGACTGTTAGTCAGACAAAATGAACAATTTGAAGATGTCACCTTGGTCTCTAATTGTGATGGCCGTGCCAATATACATTAGCTTATTGCAGATATATTGTTATTGGTGTATATGTCAGCCGGTAAGTAACGAGAAATTGCAGTACAGAAATGTTTGAGGTCATTTAGAACAGCGTTGCCATTACAGACTGCAAAATGTCCCACTGAGATCATATCTTTGTCACAATTCTTATAAAGAAATGACAGCCAACTCTCAAATCTCTGGATCTGCCTCAAAAATCCTGTATTGATCGGGCTATAATGGGCATTTTTCACTATTTTCTGACATGTAATAGACCAAATGATTAATCATTTAATTCCAAAATGATTTGAAAATATTTGTTATTTGCACCCCTACATAGAGCCACATAATTATGATGTTGTGTGCACATCGCACAGATGTGAAACATCATAATTATAGGGTCAGGCATGTTGGTAGCAGCTATGAACTCCAATGTGCTTCTTCCTGTAGTTTGTTTCATCCAGTAAGACAGGTCAAATAATGGTATTCCATCAACTTCAAAACCCAAAGTTTGTTGTTACCTTTATGTCTGATAGTTAGCAGGTTCTCAACCTGAGGAAACCTTTCTGAACAAAATGAACCACAAACCACAGTGTGGGCTGATGTTCACATTTATCTGTTCCTAATGTATTTTTAGCTTGAGTGAGAAAGTAATTAAAGCAAAAGATACAAACAGCTCCACCATGATTAGCTAATTTAACAGAAACTAGAGCCCTAGCGGTCTTGTAAACAGGCAGCAGAATATTTAAAAAATGACAAACACACACAGAGAACAAAACCTGTAGTTCTGATTGCATGATTGCCGTTCCTCATGCGCTCACTCTGCCACTCTTTCCATCAGTCTCCCTCTCTTCTTATTTGTGCTTAGTAAATAAATCTGATCAGGCATTTCCCTAGTTTATTAGCCAACAGAGGCAGCCCTGTGACTACAGGACTGCTGACTACAGCACATCTCTGGGCAGGGCCACAAGATTTAATGCATACAGGATAGATCTGTCTGAGGCGAGCGTGCAGAAAGAGACCAACCCGAACCTAAAAGGCAACAATCCCACAGTATCAACGGGTTTCCCTTACTCATACTGTGAGTTTCCTTTTGAAATATTTAAATGGTAATCCTAATGGACTCATCAAAAATTAGTCTTACAAATTCTTTCATTTCTCATAATGAACACAACTAAATAAATTTGGATGGTCCTCATAGCTTATACCAATAGCCTGAATAAATGAATAAAAGCACAGCATTGGGTTGCCAGATTTGCTTGTATTTAATACTGACTAAATCACCTGAATAAATAAACAAACACTGTCCTTTAATTGTCCTCTATTGTGTAATTTATTGCCTGACCAACCAAGATGTTCAGCTCAATGCTTATTACTGTTTTCAGACATCCTTTAGGTTCCCAGAAAACACCTTCTGGTAGACATCTTTACAAATTAAGAGTTAGATGATATGTTTTACTTCCCTGATTACATCTTCTGTCTCCTGACTAAAGCCTCTGAGATCTAGACATGTTTTCACTGTGGCATCTGTGCTTTAAAGCTGCTCTAAGCAATATTTTTGTATTAACAAAGGTCAGATGACTGATTGTAATGTGAGAGAGGTCACTCGTAGTGACAGAGAATTATCACCTGACTCTGCAGTTCCCCTCAGCTCTACGGACCTTTATAGCCTCTTTTATCTCATTGTTTTGGTTTCCCGGCCCGCAACTTTACTGTTCTGGTTCAGTCTCACCGCTCTCATCTGCATTGTTTACAGATGCAGCAGGCAGCTCTGATAAACACCACCATACACTACCTGTCCAGCGCCAAACGGCAGACAGACAAAGTTTGCAATGAACTGGTGAACATAGTGGAGCATTTAGCAGCTAAAGAGCCAAATATTTCCCACAGGAGTTGATGAAAACCAAACAGAGCTAAAAAAGAGTGAATATTGGATTTACATTCGTTGGAAGTACATCTCCACATGAACGCTAATGTTTTTCTGCATCAGCTAGTAAATAGTCAGCTTTTGAAATCTTTGCCACATCAACTTTATAAGCTGAGCGCAATGTTGTGTTTGCTGCCTCAAAAAAAAATCTATTCATGCAGGTTTAACTTTCGAAAAACCTCAAACTTTTGGCTATATATAACCCACTTTTACACCAAGCAGTAAATACATTATTACATATTTAAAGACAAATTACGAATATAAGAAACATGCACCAGAGAGATCTATACATACACATGAGTACTTGCATGGCTAACATGATCTAATATATTCACCCTTAAACCCTATGTTGTCTAATGTTACCCTAGACATCTACAGCCATTTAGACGTTTTTTAAACATCTATTCAACAAAATTTGATCATTACAATCCTGCAGTACATCAGCCACCTTTCTCCAGGGACTCTTGATAGACTGTAAACAGTCTCAGTTATCACAATCGATAGCTACCCACATATACAAACTCTAGACAGCAGTTAAAAACATCAGGTTTGTAAGCGTTTTTGCAGAGGCATATTTTCAAAGGATTAGAGGATGTTTGTTACTGCAACATTTACTGTGCTGTGGTGCAGCCTCCACTGGAGTGGCTGCAGAGAGGTGCAGCCTAAGGCACTGTCAAACCCTCACCTTGGATCAGCTTACCATCCCTTGTCTGCACCTTATCCAGGAGAGACTGAAAAATACAATGTTGACCCATAGCTTAAGGGCAGCCTGGAGTAACAGTAATGGTGTAGCAAGTTTGTTTTGTCCGATAGGCTCACTCTGCAAGCATTGGGGATTATACTGCGGTAGATAGTATGGCCATGAGTGTGTAGTTGACTTATACTCTATACAAAGTACATCATTTTTACTCTCTGCACTGCAGTGCATGTGTGGATGTTGCAAGCTCACAAAAAGATTTGAGGATGTTGATGATGACTTGAGGATGGCAACAATAAATAATCTGTGCATGAGATGGAAAGTGTCAACTTGGCACTGAAATAATCGTACACCTTACGTCTCCGCTCCTGCTGAGTGCGAGAATCCTAAATCTCAAATCCCCCTAAGCAGGAGAGCCCACATGACAGGCCTGTTTAATATTCATTCTGTATTTGGGAGCCTCTCACCAAAGCAGAGCGAGAGCAGGAGGAGAGAGGAGTTTGTTTCCTCCCTGTGGAGCCCGTCTCTTCCTCTGAGCCGGAGGTCTCAGGTTGTCTCCTTTCCTTCACCCACAGATGGTGGTGTCACATCCCTGACAAGTGTCTCCTGCAAAGAGGTGGATCAAGTTACTATGTGTAATGTGAAGGGGGTCGCTGGTCGTGATGAACCCACAGAGGATATCCCAGGAGTGTGCAGGTTCCCTCAGCTATAAGGAGCTATAACTTATTGCTGTTTTGAAAAAGCTCTAAAAACTCCAAACGGCAGCCAAACAAATCTAGCTAAAGTTAGCGACTAGCAGGTGAACCTGGTGGAGCATTTAGCAGCTAAAGAGCCAGATGCTTCCCTCAGAGCTAAAGAGAGTGAATACTGGAAAATGCAAATGAATGCTAATGTTCCTCCTTGTCTGCTATGTACGTGTAAATAGGCATGCTAGCATGTTTGCCACATCACCTTTATAAGGTATTAATATGTCAGTGTTAATTTAAGTGTAGAAACCACTTTTTACACAGTCTAAAGTATTCTGGATTTGAAAAGAATGAAAAGTATATGGAAGAAATAGAGAATCTGTCGACAGTCTATCTAATCTTTATTTAACATCTCAACATCAACTACAAGATTTCAACCACAAGTCTAATCCAGACAGAGAGATGTGGTCTCTGAGAAAAAAATGATTAGTTAATGAAAGTTAATATTCATATCACTTTGCTAACACAGTAGAATAAATGAATACAATAGTATCACAGAGCAGCAAAAGACAAAATCTAACAATATAACCATAACTTAAACCCCCAGACGATATCTTTCATATCATTCTATCAATATTTCATCAATATATCGTATCTCCAGCTTCTCTGCACTGAAGTCATAAATGAACTGCAGAAAAGTTGTGACACTCCAGAAAAGACTAAAAGAGAAACTGAGATGTTGATGCTGCTGAAGTTGCTCCAATTCAATTTTTCCTTCACTTTGAAGATATCAGAGACCACATACTGAATGCTGCGCTGTGTAATTGCAATTTTGCGGCACTACTAAAAATGGGGCACTGTGAATCTCCCTAAATCTTTAGCTGAAGCACCAACCTTCATGTACCCCATAAATCTACGTAAAATAGCCCATAGGTGTCGGAGCGAGGAGAGATGAATGAGTCAGGAACGCGCTCTGATTACCATCTGTCTTTCCATGATCATCAGTGCCACCACGGGCTGACGAGGCGTTCTTTAAGACGATGTTTACTCTGTGCGGTCCCACCACACACATACACACACACACACACACACACACAGAATATGAATGTTACAACATGCATTATAGATCTGAGATCACAACTCCAGCAAACCCCAACTGTGATTAAAAAGAGGCTGTTTTGTTTTATCAGCCCTCTCCGCTTCCCTTATCAGCTCATTTGCATAATTAACAGAGGCTAACGCCGTCCTCTCAAGCTACTGCCACTGTGATTTCTCCTGCTTGGAGTTCTGTCCTACTTCATGGTGTCACCGTGACCCTTTTTACATGGTGAATGCAGCAGGATTATATCTTTATACACCTTTTAAAACTTTGACACTGTTAGAACCAGCTGCTGGCTGCATACTGTACTCTCCATTTGTTTGGCACATTTTTGTTATTCTCATTAAATAACTGGCCAAACATCACACTGAGATACTCCCTGCACAACAATAGATATAACAAAACACTTCTATTTGTGCTTCTATATATAACGCACACACAGCAAGGTGCAGACCAGTGTGAGCTTCAATGCAAGTTAAATTAAAACACGTCGCACAACTCTTCTCCTGTACACCAGCCTTCACTCACCAAATGTTTTCGGCTATCTCGCCTTCGCCAGGGTGGCAGTCATGTGACCTATAGATCACCATAGATAGTAAGTATATAAAACAATATTATCATAATCCTTTTGAATGTCAGTCTTTCAATACAAAGCAACAAATTCAGTATTCTTTAAACCTCATATGTCAGGCTAATTTTTCAAAACCCGATATTCTCAAATCTGTCCCATCTCTTAATCTTTATAAATAACCCCGTGAGTCGACTGCAAAAGGAGTTCATTTCTTCCTTTTTACCCATCGATGGGCTAAGATGAAGCACTTCTAAATACTTGAACACATCAACGGTAAATATCCGTATTTATCTGGTGTCATTTTAAAAAAGAGAAAAAAAAGATGCACTGACCTTTAACATTCACACCTGATGTATGGTCGATCGTTAAAGACAGCTATCGTCCACCACCAACACAGGTGTTTTCACTTTACCTGATTAGACCTCTTCTCAACACTGTGTGCACACCAAAAACGTAGCTTGAAAATAATTAATTGTTCATAGTGTTTACAGGTGGATTTTCCTTGTAGTTATAATATAAGTGTCCAATCACTTTACAGTATAGTGTGTTATAATGTTCATGCGTCACTGCCACGACCACCACTGTACTTTTTAAACAGCATATTTGGCTTCTGTCCATATCTACATATAGCAGATTACATTTTGCTCATGAATATAACAGCAAAGGTTCGCCTGTGTTCTCCCGGCCTTACTTTGATCGGAGATCATTTTGAGATGGACTTTTTTTTAATTGCAGCATCCTGAAGGAAAATCCAATTAGGAAGTATTCCTTTTCAGTCCTTTAACATTTTAATATCATTAGTCAGCTGCTATTTTAGCAGACCGCTTACATGCAGGAAAAGCCTAATGCGATGCTGTGCACAACACAGAACACGTGTGTGTTTGAGTGTGTGACATGTATTCCAGATGTAAAATAAAAGGGCATGTGAAGGTCAGCTGATGTAGCACAGTCCCTGCGAACAGAGGGGGATTTTTACTCAGTGATATTTTTTCTTTAAAATGCTCCGAGGAAGGTGACTTGTGCTGCTGTGTGATGAGTAATCTCACTCTCCCTTTGTTTTTCCCCTCTGCTCTAAAATGCTGTCCTTTGCTCTGTCTCTCTTCCTAACAACACACACACACACACACACATGCGCACACACACACTCTCTCTCTCTCTTCTCCCTGCATTGCTCTCCCTCTCTTACGTCTACACTCCTAATGTCTCTCTCTCCCTCTGTGTCCCTCTGCAGGCTCGCTGACAGTGTCCATCACCGACATGCGTGCTCCAGTGGTGGGGGGCTCCGGGGGGGTCTACGCTCTGTGCTCAGCGCATCTGGCCAACGTCGTCATGGTAACTGTCATCATCATCGCCTCCATTGTTGCGTCTGAAAGCGGTCTTCAATAGAGACGAAATGTCAGAGCGAGGCCGAGACACCACACACTCCCACTATTTGCAGTAGATGTTAGTTGGAGGTCTGCCCTGCTACAGTAAGATCACATCGATAGATAAATAAATAAATAATTTTTATTGCCCAGCAGCTTTTGGAAAAGTACCATTGAATATTCCGTGTGACCTCTTTGGAGAAGCTCTCGCTGCAGGTTGTTGATGAGCAGCGTACCCCAAAGACTTCCTCTAAACCAAAACATTTTTTCACCGCTTGTCATTTGTGTTGACGAATCTAAAGTGAACTGCCATTTCAGACACTTATATTAATTATTAAGACCGTGTTTATTTGTGTCCACTGAAAAAACAAGCAGTGAATTCCCTTGATGCTGCTTGAGAGCTTTTTTTTTTTGTTTGTTTTTTTTTGCAGTATTTATTTGTGTGGGTTTCTGTCACAAGGTTTACATGTGAAATGCCTTCCACATTCTCTTCAACTCTCGAGGCGGTGTTACATCTGACAAATCACTTTAACTAATGTTGCTGTTCACTGTGGGCAGTGGAGATGCCAACAGGGATAGAAATCAAAGTGCACTGACGGGCCCAAAGCAAAGACTCGGTAACTGTAACTGTGTGCTCGTAGCAGCTAACAGACAGTTTATTTGCTCTGTTACGCTTGATGCCTGTTTGTTGTTGGGAAATCCTTCAAGGCACGTCTTAGTTCTGCTCTGATGAGTTTTTTTCTAGTTTGTGTTTCTGAAGGAAATCTTGAAACCTCGTCCAGTCTCGACCCAGTGAATTCCGGGCCATCTGCCATCAAGCATCATCATCCTTTTCGCTCAACAGACATTTTCAGGTTCAGTGAAGTTTCAAACGATGACGTGGACGTGACTCCCTAGAAGTCATGCAGCTCCAGCTAAATTGTCAGAACACATCATGGAACCATGAAGCGCACAAATTCAACTTTTGACATTGCACTTAAATCTTAAAGTTCCCCTCCACTCAAAAATATGTTTTTCTTCTTGTTCCTACAGCTAAATGTTTGAGCTTCACTGTGCAGAATGATGTCTGTGCAGAGTTTGACACTAAAGGATGTTTTCACATTCATCTGCTGAAAGTGTGTGTGCTGATTGAAAATCCCATTTTAAGGGGCGGGCCTACAAGCATGATTTGTGACATCACAAATAGTTTGGAAGCCAATCCTGGTTCAATATTCAACCTGCAAAAGTGTGATGTGGAAACTTGAAGCCTCCAGCGAACACACACTGACAACGGACTTTACAGTGAAGCAGGAAACACCTGTTGTTCATCAGTTCAACTTATATTTAGAGATTCTGGATTTTTAATGAAGGAGAATGAGTTGATATCATTTCACAGATTTTAACAAGATAATTAACCTTTTTTTGTAAAAAGAACATATCGGTGCAAATTATTATTCAAAGTAGAGCAATTTATATACATCTTAAAACATGTCTGGAGGGGATCTTTTTATAGTTCTTTATGTTTTTAAAGAAAAATGAGCCATTACGTTTTCAGTTTTTATATTTGTGTCTTCCGAACAGCAAGCAGTCTTTCTTTGAGTCTCTGAATGATGCTCTGCACGTCACACACACATCAGATTCCTTCAGTAATTCTCCATTTCAATGTCAGTAAGATCTGTAGCAGACAAAATGTATTGGCTGTCCTTTGGTTTAAGATTTCCCATCTTCTCATGTGAAAGTGGAGGCGTGTCAAAGCAAATTGCCTCCCATCGGAGAGCAGCAGCACCACATCACACCCAGCTCAGACCTCCTCCTCTGCACTACCGTGTTGACCTCTCTCCTCCATGATATTAATCATTTATTTGCAGAAATATTGTGACATTACAAGCACTGCTACACCTCGTTTGTTTCAACGTATGGTCACGGCAGGTTTTATTTATACTTCCTCCCCAGTCTATAATTTTGCATGGCCTTCACCATTTCTTTTTCGGCTGCGGGAGAAGAGGAGAAACACCGGTCATATTCCCACAGCCAGGAACAATTTGTCTTCCTGGGGAGTAAATGTGTTATTCTAAGTCAGGATGCCATCTTTCTTTTCCCCCAGAGAATCACAAGGGCTATTTATTGGCCCATTCCCCCCCTTATGTTAAATTATCTTAGCCCTAATTAATAGAGTGCCACTGGGTTAGAACCGGTAAGTGAAGAGCAGTCAGGTGTAAAATCGCATCTGTGTGTAGTGTTAGTGCTGCTGCCTCCTCTCTCTTATGGATATGGATTGTCTTTCTTTCAGGTCTAAATATATCCAGAGGATAGAAACGGAGGCGTTTCTTCTCAGACTGTTAATACACTTATATATATATATAATGGTTGTTGGTGTCGTGATTGTTTGTGCTGACAAGACACTCTGGCTCTGTGTTGCAGAACTGGGCCGGGATGCGGTGTCCGTACAAGCTGCTCCGCATGATCCTGGCGCTAGTTTGCAGTAAGTTGTCCAGATTTACTCTCAAAGCCCTGCGCTTCTGTTCCTGCTGTTGGTATTTATGTTGAATTTATAGTCAAATCATTAAACAGGGAGTGTGTGCAACCTTTCACTTTCAGTATATTTAATGTCTGCACACCAGTATTTATCATCTGAGTGGAGTATGAAAACCTCTTAAAGCTAAGCAACAGACTCGAGCTATCTTTGTTAATTGCTCAGAGTGAGAGGCTCGATGATTGGACATGTTGCTTTGTTTTCAAAGCTTTTGAGTCATACTACTTGTCCTTTTTCTCCACACGAGGGCCGATACACTGTGACTTTCATTAGTGAGCAATATGTTCCCTCCATCTGTCCTGAGCCTGCCGCCCCCGAACTGAGATAGCAGCGAGTCTCTTCTGGGATGTGATATTTCTCCTCAGCGATTTACAAACAGAGAATACAGCAGTTTTAAAATAAAATGTGACACATCGTTTGTGTGAGATACTGTGAAGACTGAATTAACATTTGCTCAGTGGTGAGTATTTATTCAGCTAGAGAGACTTTGGGAGAGCAAAACAACAACAAATAACATTTGAAAACAATTTTTAGAATAAAGATCCATTGAATTCCTCCTGTGACCTTTCTTCGCCTGCAGAAGCAGACTTTCATAAAACACTTTACAAGACACAGTATAGTTCATCTTTAGGCACTGAGATAAAGTCAGCTCAGTCCAAGGCCCTGTTCTTTATGCGTGGAAAAGTGAGTTTTACATATGACTCATTTTCTTAGAAGGATGATGTGTTGAATGTTATGATTTTAAATGAGAACATGTAAGTTACTGGAAAAGCCAAATGAACTCAAGTAAAATTTGTAGACCAAAGGAACCAGAAAACAAAAGAGTCACTGCCGTCGCAGGTTATATTGTGTTAATTGGGAAGCTTACAGCTGCTGGTAGGCGGATTTTACTACTTTCGGACAGAGCCAGGCTAGCTGTTTCCCCCTGTTTCCAGTCTTTATGCTAAGCTAAGCTAACCTGGTGCTGGCTGTAGCTTGCATATTTATCGTACAGACATGAGAGTGGTATCAATCTTCTCATCTAACTCTCCGCCTGAAAGCAAATAAGCAAATTTCTCAAAAACTTGAACAATTCTTTTAAGCCATGGCTGAAGAACAGGACCCTAGTCTGGCCTGTCATGAGCAGATACTGAAGAGATTTCTCCACATTGATTCCATCTTCATCTCTCCTCTGTCCTCCACAGTGAGTTCGGAGGTGGGTCGTGCAGTCTGGCTCCGTTTCTCACCGCCGCTGCCCTCCTCGGGGCCCCAGCCCAGCTTCATGGCACACCTGTCGGGGGCCGTGGTCGGTATCAGCATGGGGCTGCTGATTCTGCGCAGCTACGAGGAGAGTCTGCAGAAACAGTGCTCCTGGTGGGTCATCATCTTCTCCTTCATCACCTTCCTCCTCTTCGCCATCTTCTGGAACATCTTTGCATACGAGCTCCTGGAGGTGCAGATACCACCTCCTCCCTGATGAAGGCCCCCCCCCTCCACAGGCCCTCCTCCACATACACACTGACTCCAACCCTGCTCCAAACAAAGGTTCCCCTTTGACCATAGTTAACTTTCCCATTTCCTCTCAAGTTAGACCCAAATGAAATGATATGAAATCATTCAAAACTAAAATCGACCAAGAATCCTTTTTTACAGATACTTTGCAAATCAAAGAAATATGTCTCTTTTATTAAAGAGGGATTACAGTAGCAACAAGTACAGGTGAAAGTTCCTCAGATCAATTTTGAGGAGCATTATATCTTTTTATATATACGTTGAAATCTCATCCACATTACCAGCACTAACCTTTCAGTGAGGCTTTTTGAAAAGCTGTTGTCATCAGTTGTTTCTTTGAGTGCATCTTTCATACGCGTGAAGACCTCAAGTAAGAAGAATCTGAGTTCATGACACGTGCCTCTGGTGAAAAGGAAAAGGAATTAAAGGGAGGAAAACAGTAGGAGTGTGTACTGCGGAGGTGACAGTGCTGGCAAAACGCTAAGAGAAATGTTCTGTCTTTCATTAAAGGTTAGAGATCAGGATCAGCTGCAACCCCGCCCCTTAAACTAACAGAGTTTCACTTAAGTAGACGCCTGAGTCAGAGCTGCAGAAGAAGATTTAAAGAAGAATTTCAGGAAGAGCATGTTTATTTCTGGGGGCAGCAATAAAAAAACAACACTGAAGCACCAATGAAATATGATTGTTATGTTTTTTGATTTCACAGCCCCGCTGTAACTCACAGGGGTCACTGTGGCTGTTTGCAAAATTGCTGGAACACTAATGGAAAAACAAAAAAAATTCTTCAAATTGAGCTGCTAAGTAGATGATAAGACATCAGTCAAAATTATTTGCCCCCCGAGTGCAAATGGAATAAGAAACATTTTCCCAGAGCAGTTGCAGGAAGAATGGAGGGAAACGTTTTAAATGCAAGATTTCTGTCATCCTCAAGGAGTACCTTAAGGTTTGAGGCGTCACTGTCATTTTCACTTCATTGGGTCTTTGAAAATAGGACGACATCAGTTTTCTCATGTTATTTCCATGACATTATACCTACACTGTGGATACAGAAACATAGTTCACACAACATGGACAAGATGGGAAATGAAAAGTGACCGCGTGACGGGAGAGGAAAGAAAAAGAAAATGACAGCTGAAGTTTTCCTGGATGGTCATCACTTCAGCGAGTGAACTCCTCCTGTTGCTGTGTCAAACGCTAAACACCAACTTGCTAGACGCACCGTGTAAAATATGCCATGTCATGCTCAGCGAGACAAGGACACACACACACACACCCACACGCACACACACTTCTCCTCTTTGTCTTTGAGAGCAGCCACTGCCTGATTCTGTAGGTCAACGTGGACAAACCGAAGAGAAGAAAACCACAAACACACACACACACAAACACACACACTGGCCTCTGCCTGTTCTCGCTCTGACAGACTGAACTGGGGAGGGCGCGGATGTGTCATCACCTGACCTCTGACCTTCGTGTCCCAGAGGGCATTGGGGTCTCTCTGTCAGGCCCAGTCTATACCTCAGTTTCTCATTCTTAGGGACTGTATACTTTTGTAAAGGAATGTACCTATAATGAAAAAAAGAGTGTTATTAAGTTGTCCCCGTTTTTCATTTGATAGTGGATGTGTGTATATTGTATGTTCATAACCAAGAGTATATTTATTTGTATTTTTTTTCCTCTTTGAAGGGGAAAGGAGAAAAGTTTCAAATGGTGCAAAATTAATGCTATGATTGTTGTTCTTCTGATAACTCCTGTATGGCTTTGATCCTCTGAAAAACAGTCTTTGAGGCAGAATCCCCTGGTTTGTTAGATGACCACCGACGACTCAAGCTCACTTGATTTTATAAATCTTTAGTGCTTTACAAGATAAGCCATAGAAAGAACTAATTTGAGAGGGCAAAAGCAGAGGAAAAAATGTGTTTGTTGGTTCGAAACCTGCTGATTGGTAGCTTCAGTGAAACTTGATTTTTTTTGTGTGATCAAACATCATTTCTTCATTGTGTATATTCAACCGGTGAGGCGAAACTGTGCAAGTACAAGCCTGTGAAGCTCTGGACTGTTTGAGATACTTTCATGTAGCTAGACTCATTTTTACAACTTGTTCGCCAACTGCGTAGACTTGTAGTGATGCAGCTTAATTTTGCAAGTGTTCACATCTCCAAACTGTCCCCTGCAGTGTGCAGACGCCTCGCTGTAGTTCTTCTTTTGCAAATAACAAATTATGGACAGGGCTTCTGTCATATATTATCTCCAGAGTGATTCAAGCTTTTGGAAAGCTGAGGCGAGGATAGCAATTACATTTACTCATGCCACGTTCCATTTTTCAGTCTTTCAATCAATAATTAATTTGAATGTCCACTGGCTGCCTCAGAAAAAAATGTTATGCATTTGCCAATTTTGATAGTTGGTCGTAAATACTGTCAGTAGTAACAGAAGACTCCGTGTTAAATGAGGGAATCCGTATAAAATAGCCAGAATAAGCCATTTTCAGATACATAAAGAAAGAAAAAGAGAAGATCAGCCAATGTGGGGTAGTAATGGATCCTTGATGGAAACTCTTGTGTATGCTAGGAAATATTATTGCTTGGGATAGCAAAGATACAATGATGAATAATGCATACATACCCTGTTAGCCTATAATGAAGATAAAGAGGATGCCTGAGAGGAGGTTAATGTGCCTCTTTAACTTAAGATTCATGGGAACCCAGAAGGGTTGTAAAAAGGGCTAGTAAATGGCTATGTTTTTGTAGAACACATTAACTGTGAATATTACCCCTCCTGGAAGTACATGCAGGACTAAAGTCGAAGGCTTGTGAGTTCTTGTCGCCCCTAAAACTCAAAACATATGATACTCAATTGAGTTCTTCTCATACAAAGTGAAATATCTAGTGTTTAATTTGTTATTTATACAAGTCTCTTGAAAAAAACATCAACAGAAAAGAAAATGAGATGTATCTTAAACAACCAAGTGGGGGGAAAGTTTTCAGGAGTTGTTTGTTCACTTTTCTGTAAGCCAAATCTCCTGTCCCTGATCCTGAGCCAACCACAGCACCAACACACCTTCTAAAAAGTCATCTCCTGTCTGATAAAAAGCCTCTCCCGCACTCAGACAGCAGCTCATCTTAAAGGAGAGGAGTGATCGAGGCCTGACTCACGTCCTCTGGCTGGCAGCATGAGACGGGTTTTGGTTTGGGAGGGATGGAGGGACAGCAGAAACAACAGTGCTGGCACTCTTCACAAAACCCTCAGCAGGGCTGCAAAGCAGCGGCGTTCATGCTTTCCCCATCCTGTCGCGCTCATGTCACAACACCTCCAGTGTCAGGATGATGCATGGCTGTTGTGAGGAAACACCAGAGCCCAAAGCTAGACCGTAAACAGGATATCTTCCTTTAATAAGTGGATCCGACAGGCTGCATGATGTTAATTTAATTGCCGTCTTTGAGTGACATATTTGTTTTCAGCAGTATAAGGAAGGCACGGTGAGGGATGGCATGGAGCTGAATAGGAGCAGACTATCAAAAACAGGTGATCCATCACTTTGGGTGATCCACATGCTCCCCTTGATTGGTTTTGATGCAGTCATGACTGCGGCACAGGATGGTGTTAAAAGGTTAGTGCCGACTTGTTTGAGTCTCATTCATACATGACGGTACCTAAAATACTGTTCATTTCTGTGCTCGACTGATTCCAAAATGCAGCACAACTTTATGGCAGCATACTTGACATTTCTCTGACTGTTGTTTCTTATTTCCTGTTTCCTGTATTTCTGCTTTATTTTTTTGCACTTATTATAATGTGGTTAACTGACATGTTGACGTGTGCCATATTCTCTACTGCCATAAACATTCTTTCATGCTTTTTTACCTCCCTATGCCAATCCATTGTGCTGGTATGCCCAATGCCTTGTTATAGCATATACGCCCATGAGACTGAGCACCAGGCAGAAAGGCTCCTTTGCTCTTCGCTGTATGGTGTAATCTACATGATCATGCACAGAATCCATAAGAGACAGAAGCCGCAGTGCAAACAACTCGAGTTGTTAATATATCCAGTAGCTGCTCTGAACTGCTGCTTGCTAACAAGCCGGCCAGGTTGCCTTTTCTTAGTGTGTATTGCTACTTATGATATACAGTATATGGGTAAGTCTCACTGCAGGACTGTGCAGGTAAAGCAGGCTACTGTAGCTCCAGAGATGGAACTGTACTTAAAACAACAGTCATTGGATGCTCACCAGTGCATACATTTACACTTGTAGTGTTTTTCTGAGGATGTTGAAACCTGACAAGTACAGACATTTGGCTTTAGCTCCCAAATTATCCTGGATATTGATACGTTTAAAATGTGTAAAAAAACGGTCCGATTTAAAATTTGCGTTAATGAGCCGGTAGAATTACACAAAACAAACTGACTGGGACACAAAACTGCAATGCCAACTAAACATGCATCTGTGAATCCCAATGCTTGCAGGTTGTCAGAGTTCAACAGTTTATCAAACCATCCATTATGCTAAAAATCTACAGTATTAACCTTTAAATGAGGAATGCCACTGAACGTTCTGGTTTTCAAGTGGATTAGTGAACACTGATTTTTGTCTACCACAGCTAGAAACAAGCATAAGAGTTTGTAACAGCATTCAGGGTTTCTCTCTGGACATGAGGGTATATTTTCTGGTTTGTAACAGAGAACATTGCTAAAGTTTTGAATTCCCAGTTTCTAGCTTTGGTAAAGATTGTTTTCATGTTCACAAATACTGCCTGAGCCACTCGAGGTCATGCATATATCACAGGTGGTTTCTTAAAGAGTCAGAGTTGTTTCCCTCCAACAGTTTAGAATAAAAAAGTCATATCTGTGCTGCTGTGGTAGTTTTTCCTGAGCTGCTTACTTGTATCAATAAAATGGTGCCAAGCTTACGAGGTTCAATCTCTCAGACCAGACAAGAGGTTGTACCAACACAGCGTTTACAAAAAGAAAAAGCAGAAGCTATTTTTCTCTCGGTCACGAGGAAACTAAAGGAAAACTAAATTTACATATGGATAATTTATATCAAAGTCCTCATTAATTATTTCACAATCTATTGTACTTTTTAAATGTTCTGAACGGAACCATTTTATATTGTATATATATGAATATATTTTGTTTTATTTTGTACTGTTCATTGTACTTTGATTTAATTTAGAAACAATATAAATAAAGAACAATACTGTGGCAACATCCTACTGCTTTTTTTAGTTTGTTTACGCCCAAAATCATCATCATTGAGCTGCAACGATTAATTTTAAGTAAAAATTCACTTGCCAGCTTCTCAAATGTAAATATTTTCTGGTATATTTTGTCATACATACTTGAAGATGTGACCTTGGGCTCCGAGTGTGATGGGCATTTTTCACTATTTGCTAACATTTTATAGGCCGTATGAGTTCAATTTAAAAAAATCAATTAATCGAGAAAATAATCAGATTGATTGAGAATGAAAATAATTGTTAGTTGCAGCCCTGATCATCATCGTCATGAATCCAGGCGAAGAAAAACTTTAAGGACTTTTAGCTTTTAACTGTGTGACTCATAAACTGTATCACTAGATCACGCTTACTCTCATGTAAAGCAGAACTGATCTTGAAAATGTGGTCGTAGGCTTTTACACATTTGTAAATCTCATCCCACAAGTTCTACAAAAAAATAAAAACAAATACTCAATGTACTCTATTTAATATAAAGGCTTTATTATTTTGGAAAAATACAAAAAGAAAACTGACAAACATAAAAGCAAGTTTAATGTAAAAACAAAAGAAAATACTGTGCAGTAGTTGTAATTTCTATCTTCTTTTGAGCCTCTTTGCTGGTCTCTGGTCAGTGTCAGAGTCCGAGCACTTCTCTGCCACACTGCTGGCTTCGCGTCAACATCCTTTAGAAGTGGGAGCTGCTGCTGTTTGGCTATGGTCATCGCCCACAAACACAGCTCCAGCCTGTGGGGCGTCCAGTCCTGCTGGGGATCCACTGAGGACGAGAGGGGAGGCCAGTCATCAGAACCAAAGGAGATTTAATGTGATGCTGATCAACAGAAAAAGATCTTTTAACGTCAAATGAAAACAGATTTCTACAAAGTGATCTAGATTAATTACAAATATAAAATACATTAGTCATTATATTAATAAAAAGTCAAAAAAGCCACATTAGATTCCCTTTGATTCAATGTTGTAAAACAATAAAATCTTCCACTTTTTATAGGCACTGTGATAAAACAGAAGATAAAAATTAGCTAACTTTGAATAAAACTGATTAAACAGGAAAATAAAAGTTACAGTGCAGAGCAAAATATAAATTAATAGTTCCATATTTAATTTAATAAAAGAGTTGGGGCAGACCTAACGCTGCTTCTCCATGTTTTGTTTTGATCCAAGAGGAACTCTGGATGGTGCATAACGTAGCAGCAGATCAGAAATGTATTTTGGGCTTAAACCGCCCTGTGCTTTATAAACCAATAGTAGTATATTATTTAGTAGTAGTATCATACTAAGCAGAATACAGATGCATCTACAACACTGTAACACCAAAGTGGATCAATGCAGATGTACTTGTAACCACCCTTGTGTCCCCGTCATTACCTCACCTTTGTTTAGTTTTTCAGCCCACTCAACCATCTTGCCCAGGTAGAGAGCGTAGTGCTTGGCTGTGTATTGGATGGGCTTTAGTCCCGGGACACTCTCCATGGCTTCATCCGACATGAAAGCAGTCTGTTCTGGAGCTCCTGCCGCCAACACAGCTGGAGCAAGACGGACAGTCAGCCCCAAGCCAAGCTGAGTGTAGCCATGAAGTGAATACAAACTATTTAAACAGAGAACAGGGAGTCCCTGACACTCAGTCCACCAGTGTAAGGACTACTCTTTACCCTTATGGAGAAGGCAACCAATGTATGAATTCTTCAGCTTTGATCTATTTGCTGGAAGTCTTCAGAAACAGAATAGAGACGTGGTGCTAACCTGAAGCGGTGGCTGGGCCGACTCCTTTCATGGAGCTGAGCTCTGCGATGGCTGCCTGCACATCAGGCAGGAGGCTGAAGGCCTTTCTGGAACATTTCTCCACAGTGTCCTCACTGTTGGAAGCCACCAGCTGCTGCAGCCTCGGCCTGAACTTCCCCCTCTGCAGAAAAGCACACAGGGCCACTCAAGGACACCGCTGATGCACTGAGTGCTGTTAGGCTGTTAGTGCCTCTTCACTATATGTTTGAAGGAGTATTTACTGGAGCAGAGTGACAACATCTTTTGTGTGGGTGTGTTAAAGTTCCTCTGGATTATTATGATTTAGTGTTTGATGTGTTTACTTACAGTGAGCTTCCACTCCATCATTTTCACCAGCTCGGACAGAGTGACATGTTTGTCAGGTCGACTTGAAATGAGTGTAGGCAGCTCCTCTTGGTACCTGACCACAGATACAAACAGATTAGGATCAGTAACCTTTAATCTTATACTCAAAGCAAGGCAGTTACTAGCTTTTTCCAGATCTTTCAACTTTATCATGTGGCCTTCATCAGCAGGTGGAGTTTGCACAGTTGTCATGGAGATATCAAAAGCGAATATGGACGAGTAGCCTAGTACTAAAAGTGCTGTGATTAAATTATACAGCTACTGAGCTGGAATGTCAACAAATCAATGTCCATGACAAATGAGAAAAGCCTCTCAGATGATGAAGACACTGTAATACAATCGAAAGCCCCGAAAAAAGCAAGTAAGTAGACCTTGAGTGACTCAAAGAAAAATCAATTCTATAACAGCTGCGGATTTAACAGATTTACTACACATTGTAAAATGTTACTGAGTCTGCATCTCTCCCCTATCCAGTGAAATTGAGTGTGATCTTGTAACTGTAGCTGTGAGGAATAAAGGATTTACCACTTGTCAAGATTCAGCAGCTTTCCAGGTTTCTTGCCTTTGGCCTTGGCCTCCACTACATCCCAGTATTTTTCATACACACTCCTCCATGTGGCTGGGTCCTCACAGGCAAACAGAGTACTCATGGCAGCACAGAGCTCACACCATCACCTACGAATGCACAAATATAATCTGAATGCACTTGTAAAGCCTCTATTTTACAGGAATGGACTACAGCACAACGCAATTAAACGTGTACTATTTTCACACCTTATACTGCCTCGCTTTGATTCAGATACCGCGCTCACCTTCGTTTGACGGAAACCTTAAACAAAAGCAAGACAAAAACCAGCAAGTGGCCGATAAATTTCAGTAAACTCCTTGAATGAATTGTAATGGATGTATTAAGAAGTGTAGTAGTGTGACGATGCTTCCGTTATGAGATACGGAATTCCCGCGAGATGATGGAGCAAAAATACTACTTCCGGTACCGCAAGCAGTGAGCAACAGTTTCAGAAGGTTTGTCCCCTGAAATACTTTGTTATTTGCTTCCCATAGACGCCGTTAACCTATAGGGTACATTTTTCATATTTATTTATTGACTGACATACTTGTAAAACTTGTGTCGTGCACGTTTCGTCTTTACAAAAGTGCTCGGTAGCTAGGTTAGCCAGCTAGCATTAGCATCACATTCCAGTCATGTTTATGGTGCAAGTGCACTGTACAGCGAGTTTAGCTATTTGCAGCCAACACACCAGCAAAGTGATCACCGTGAAGAAACTTACTGATCTATAAAGCTCAAATTTAATACTATTTTGGAGTAATATGAACCACCACCACCAAAGCACGAAATCAAGGGTGTAATATTAGGTAGGGGATGGTGGTATTGGTAGTCAATCTGAATAGTGTTAATGCACGTTAGTTGGGTGAGTAGGCTCTCTATCTCTCTCACTGTTTTGTCATATCTTCACGTGAGCACAAATCAGCTATTAATCAATCACCAGCACGAGGTAGAAGGTTATTAACACAGACGAGTCAGAGGTAAACAAACAGAGTGGACATCTGACAGTATTTAAATTTTAAAATAATCTGTTGAAAAATGTAACACTAAAGCAAGAAGGTGACTGTACGCCATTATATGCTATTTTGGGACTCTCGTTAAGGAGATGCTACATCCTGGGTTTATCCTGATATAATACATTTGAGTATATGCAGCTAAATCTTTCACACACCATGTAATTTTCTAGTTTTATCCAGTAAGTACAAAAAATAGTTTGGCATCTTTTTATATGCTTACATTTAGTGAAAACAAGATTCTCAGTTGATGTGATTATCAAAGTTTCAGTTTAAAATCTATGCAATACAAGTATACTGTACATCAGTCAGTGTTAGATTCCATGTCTGTGTGACATACATATTTACATGACATGTAATTTTTCATTAGATATTTTTTATTTTGCTTGTGATAGACATAACATATGTGTCCTAACTATAAACCCAGATAGTATCATGCTGTGTGCCAATCTCTCACTAGCAAGTTGGCTCTCATGGGAGCGCATGAAGAGGATTCTGTGCTGCTGCAGACATTGACAAGGCCGGCGGTTCTTCATCAAGTAAGTACTGCAGCCGTTTCATTGTCTAAATTGTTAAAATAGATATAATACTGTGTGATTTGTTTGTTACACACTGCCACCTCTCCTGCCCCCTACACCAAGTACTGACATCTTATTTTGCTTGAGTGCCACCTTCTGGTGGATTGTTGAACTGCCTTAAAATCATTTAACATTTTGCCCAGATGCCTCTTACAGCAGTGCTGTAAAATTAGCAAATGAATTTGCAGTTCACCTGATGTATCTTGTCACTTTTATTGTTTCTGAGCTAAATTGAAATCACTGTTGTCTGCACCAGGAACATGGAGAAGATGTCACGGGTTACCACAGCCCTCAGCAGCAGTGCCGTCAGTGGCCGAACTATGTTCTGCCACTTAGACGCGCCTGCCAACGCCATCAGTGTGTGCCGTGACGCCACGCAGGTGGTGGTAGCTGGCCGCAACATCTTCAAGATCTACGCTCTGGAGGAGGAGCAGTTTGTGGAGAAGCTGAATCTACGCGTTGGCCGCAAGCCATCTCTCAACTTCAGCTGTGCGGATGTTATGTGGCACCAGATGGAGGAGAACCTGCTGGCCACGGCTGCCACCAATGGGGCGGTGGTCACCTGGAACCTGGGAAAACCCTCTCGTAACAAGCAGGACCAGCTGTTTACTGAGCACAAACGCACTGTCAACAAGGTGTGCTTCCACCCCACAGAGGTTTACATGCTGCTAAGTGGCTCGCAGGATGGCTTCATGAAGTGCTTCGACCTGCGCAAGAAGGAGTCAGTGAGCACTTTCTCAGGTAGAATATTATGTGATGAGCATCAGTGTATAACTGTTGTGAAATACAACTTCTGAGTGTTTCGCATGTCATAAACTTCATCTTAATATGTCTTTACAGTGTGGTTTACTGAAATTATTCAGAGCATTTTTGCAAACAAACTGGTTCTTTTCGCTTAATATCCCTGTTGATTTTTTTCCTGCTCCCTTTCTTCCAGGTCAGTCAGAGAGTGTGAGGGACGTCCAGTTCAGCATGAAGGATTATTTCACATTTGCTGCATCCTTTGAGAATGGCAACGTCCAGCTGTGGGACATCAGGCGGCCGGACCGCTATGAGCGAATGTTCACCGCCCATACTGGCCCTGTGTTCTGCTGCGACTGGCACCCTGATGACAGGTAAAAGACAGTGACTTTGTGACACAAACCAACTAAGAAATTGGAGGTATCAGTATTTCTCTTGCAATTAGTAGTGGATTTTAATTATTGCCATTGTGAATGGATGTCTCCCTTTGTTTCTATTTTAGGGGATGGCTGGCCACTGGGGGCAGGGACAAGATGGTGAAAGTGTGGGACATGACCACTAACCGGGCCAAGGAGATCTATTGTGTCCAGACGATCGCCTCAGTGGCACGGGTCAAGTGGCGGCCTGAGAAGAAGTTTCATTTAGCCACCTGTTCCATGATGGTGGATCACAACATCTATGTGTGGGATGTCCGCAGACCTTTCATTCCCTTCGCCACCTTTGAGGAACACAAAGATGTGACCACTGGTATTGTGTGGCGCCACCAGCACGACCCTCATTTCTTGCTCTCTGGCTCAAAGGACAGCACACTCTACCAACACATGTTCAAGGACGCCACTCGTCCTGTGGACAAGGCCAACCCCGAGGGTCTGTGCTTTGGACTGTTTGGTGACTTGGCCTTTGCAGCCAAGGAGAGTCTGATTAGCAGTGACGCCAACAGAAAGCCTTACCCCGGAGGCGACCGCCGCTACCCCATCTTTTTCTTCAAGAAGCCCGACCTGACAGAACAGTTTGCCCATGTGTCCAGCGCCCTTAGCGTCTTTGAGACAGACTTGGACAGTAACCGCATGGACTGGTTTGTCAAGACCGCACAACTCTACCTCCTCAGTGGGAAGCCGTTTGCTGAGCTGTGTGATCACAATGCCAAGGTGGCCCGGGAGCTGAAAAGACCTCAGGTCAGACAGATCAATACAGGAACAAATCTCTACTTAGTGCTGTTTTGTTTTTTTCTTCAAATTACCCAGCTGGGTTTTGATGTTGTCAGTTTAAATGTAACCTTGACAGATTATGATTTGAAATAATAGACGTGTTATTGCAAAACAATGATACATTACTTGTTATTTTTCTTACTTATTACTCTACTGGAAAAGTATTTAACTAATTATTTTCATTATCTGTTAATCTTTGAATTACTTTCTCGATTAATAGTTTGGTCTAAAACGTCAGCATATTGTAAAAAAAATGCACATAACAAGTTCCCAGAGCCCATGGTGGTGTCTTAAAGGTCTTGTTTTGTCTGACCTAAAGTCCAAAATCATAAAACACGAAGAAAATCAGAAAACATTCACATTTGAGAAGCTGAAACCACTGAGTTTATGCCATGCCGTGCTCCGCTTTATAAAAACAGAATGTGATTACAGTAAACCATCACTTACCAACCACTAACACCTTACTTGCAATAGTAATGTGTTACAAACTAATTGTGTTTGCCATGTTTCTTTTTTCTTTAACACAAAGGTTTCCACAACATGGACCATGTTGAGAATCATGTTCTCAGACCCAGCAAACCTCACACCCGGTCTAAACCACAACCTCAGTAAACTGGGCACCTTGCCTCTAATGAACAGGTAAATGAGCTTTTTAGTGTGCCATTACAAAACAGTTATGCCAGTCATTTACAGATGCTGATGTGCAGTATGCTTTCAGTTTCAGCATGAAGGAAATGGGTTCAGGGATGGGCACAGAGAGCAGACTGGAGCGCAGTAAAGGTGAGAGCAGGCAGGACAACATCCACCTGGAGCCCGGGAACTCGCACATCAGCAATAATAATGAAGGTGAGAGTGGTCGTTAAAACGCGTAGAAGCCAATCTGGTTGTCCGTGTGTTCTTTGTATAATATTCAAGACTTAATTAATTCTATTGCCCTTCAGAAAACGAGGAGACGGAAGGCAGTGAGGGCCAGGCTGAGTATATGTTCGGTGATGCCGAGTTAGATGACGATGACCTCTACTCTATGGAGCATGATAACCAAGCAGGTCAGTCACAGTCCCATCTCTGAGGAAACTAAAGAGCTGCTTACGTCAGTAACTGCTATTTATAACTGCCACCTTGCTCAGCGCTCTTTTGTCGGATATTATCTCTGCTCCTTTTGTCATAACAGAGGAGCAGGAGTACACTCTGCCCCAGGAGGCCTTCCAGCTGCGCCACGAGATCATGGATAACCCGTCTGCTCCAGAGCACCTTCAACAGGACAAGGCTGACTCCCCGCACGTCAGCGGCAATGAGGCCGAAATCACTTGTCTGACACCCATTGAATCCTTCTCACTCATCTCCATTTCCCAGCCGCTGTTCAGCCCACATCTACCTGCCAGCTTCTTCTGTCCCATCGTGCGGGAGATGCTGAGCTACTATGCCGAGCAGGGCGACGTGCAGATGGCCGTGTCTGTGCTTATCGTCTTGGGGGACCGGATCCGCAAAGAGATCGATGACCTCACCCAGGTCAGATAGAAAACACTGGTGTCTTGCTCAGTGTTGTAAAAACTGCATTGAAATACAGCAGCATTTGCTGCTTTTTCACCATTTCATGGACTAGAAGTTGAGTTTTTTTGTTGGCAGAGGCATTAATGAAAACTCTTAGGTTCCTCAGGGGAAAAAAAGCTTATATTGTGCTCACTAGAATGACTTACTGACTTCAAGGTGATCTTAAATATCTGATAGATAAGTTAGCATAGTTCCCTGAACAAATATCAAACATTTTAGGTTTAATGTATTTGCAAGTTCATTGGATATCATTCATGTGAATAAAGAAATCGAGCAAAGTTTAGGGATTCTTTAGGTCTTATGTATGACTGTAGGTTGTAAATAGCTTACCTGCCCCCTACTCAAACTCCCAAGTCTTAAAATTCAATTAACACTTTGCAGTTTTGAAGACCTAAGCAGACCCTGAACGAGTTGTGTTTCCATTTCAGGAGCACTGGTACATGTCCTACATAGACCTGCTGCAGCGATTCGAGTTGTGGAACGTGTCCAATGAGGTCATCAAGTTGAGTACGTGCAGCGCCATTACCTGCCTGAACCAGGCGTCCACAACACTGCACATCAACTGCAGCAACTGCAAGCGGCCGATGAGCAACAGAGGCTGGATTTGTGACAGGTATGAACACTGCATCACCATTTCATTTTAGAGAGCTACTGTATGTATATGTATTAACATGAGATTGTCAAACTGCTTGTAATCATTTTGTATAATTACCATAAGTTGGTCCATCTCTTACAGGTAACATTTAATAGAAACCCTGTTGCTTTTGCTTCAATAAAGTAATTTCTACTTGTTTACTTTTCTTTTAACTTCATCCAATTTTGTTTAAATTAGTAGTTTTTGTTGTAAAACAAGCAAACATTTTAACATCTGGTCGGGACCAGTAACTTCCTGGAGTCTCTGATGGTTTTCTAGCAACGGCTCCCAGCTGTTGGTAGTTCAAGTGTAATTCCTGTCTTTAATGCTTATGTTGTCTTAAATGCACAGTACACTGGATATTCATTTAATCTGACGTCTCTCCTCTAGGTGCCACCAGTGTGCCAGTGTATGTGCAGTGTGCCACCATGTGGTGAAGGGACTGTTTGTGTGGTGTCAGGGCTGCAGCCACGGTGGACATCTGGAGCACATAATGAACTGGCTCAAGAGCAGCGCCCACTGCCCTGCTGGTTGCGGTCACCTGTGTGAGTACACCTGAGCTCATCACAGCCACTGTTAACACAGCTGGTGCTCTGTGGGAGTGGGAATCTGTCCTCACACCGGCCTGGATCACACACACAAAAACACACCACAGACAAACGAGACGTCTTCATTCCTCCACATGGGCCTGGAGTCTTTTGTCCCTGTGGAAAGAAGGACGGCTGTGTGTGTGTGTGTGTGTGTTTGAAGAGAGATTAGTCAAACGTCTGATCTACTGAGTCTGAAGGAGGAAGAGGTTTATGTGCTCTCCTGGGCAGCCAGTCAAGAGCAAACAATTGTGTGGATTCATATTTGTATTTGAATTGGTGATTTTGTATATAAGCAGATTAACGATAGATATTCAAAGAATATAACAATATTTTTTGTGAATTCACACTTACGCTGCATTTTACATTGTTTTTAAATCCCTCAGTAAAATCCTGAAGGCTGTACAGAAAGAATTGTCTGCTCATCTTAAGTGGATTGTTAATGTTTGTACATAATGCCTAAAATGTATTTTGAAGATGATGATTGAAGATGAGATAATATTGAATTAGTTTATATGAGAAATAGCTCTCTATTCAAGCAATACATATTGAACTTGACACTTGAAGTTTTCCTGGACCAGTGAAGTCTGTTTTGTCAGCTACATTTAACAGAAAAAAAACACAGCTTTTCTGAAGAATCAGTCAGCGTAGACTGAATTCATTTGACCTTGCACTGAGCTTTAGCTGCACATATTCACACCTGGCAGCTGCCCAGTACATCCAGTCTTCTTCTCGTCTGCTGAGCAGTTCCAGTGGAGCAGTCAGAATAAACAGTATTGCTCGAGGGCACCTTAGTGAGAGGAAAGAGCACTACTTATTCATTTTCCCCAACCACGCTTAACTCTCGTGGGCCCAGAAATCCCAACTGGCAACCCACCAACGTCTCTAGCCTCTAGTCCACCAGCTAGACACAGTGTGTGCTGCTCAGAGCAACAGTCATTTGCTTATCATTTGCATAGCTCACTACTGGTGAGATACGCAAGCCAACGTAGAAGCCAACAGAGACAACTTCTGTCCAGATAAACCACAACAGAACAGCTTTGTCTTGGGTGAAATTTACATCCCACTCTAGTCATGACATGAGTAAATTATCACTGAAAGACTGAGATATTTTATCAGTCCAGTCTCCACTTTCAACACTGTCTATTTTGGCACATTTACATTCTGGACGCTGCTCAGCATCACAAGTGTTTGTCTTCCACTCCTGTCTGCCATAAAGTGTGTAAATCAGCAGCAGAGGATCAGTATAGATGGTAGCCCCTTGACCTAATTTATTTAAAATTCAGCTAGTTTTAGTGATACATACTGTAAGCAGCCTGTATTCTGGCACACAAAACAGGAAAGCTTTAACAGATTTCAGAATGCATACAAATTTTAAAAAATGATGATGATGAACCCCACAAAGCAGTGCAGCCATATGACTTGTTTTGTGTGCTTTGGGAATTTCAAAACATAAACAGACTTGTCTTTCACAATTTTGAATGGGGCACAAACTAAAATGCAAATTTGAACAGTTGCACATGTAGTCAGTAAACGGCATTAGAGAGAAAATACTTTGTCACCCTTTTTTTATGACAGCTTAACATGAGTGGTACAGTAATCGTCATCTCTAGTAGTTTTACATCTTTCCCATTCAGAAATCTACAGTTCTGTCAATCATGAGGGCAGAGCAGTGATGCACAAGGTGGAAGGAGTCTGTGCTCATTTAAAAACCTGCAGGCCTGAGGCTGGTGTATCTGGATCAGCTGCTAAAGCTAAACTCAGCCAACATCCAGATCGCGCCAAGGTTGTTACTGAGCAGCAACTGTCATCACATCAATGTAGCGCCAAGGCCCCAGGCACAATAGAGGATTTTCAGATGTACTCCGTATGGGGACATCCCAACAGGGGTCAGGGGAATCCCTGACCCCGAGGCTCAGTCTGCACAGAACTGCCCTGTAGTGTTAGCAAGTTAAATATTGACCACATCAATAGTCAGATTAATCTGAGCCACCTGATTAGATCAAACATCTGGACAGGCCCTGGAGTGTCTGGGAATTACACGTTAAGCCCAGGAGTGAAGACGAGCAATATTCAGTGTTGGTTAAAGAGAAAGACTCTAAAATAATTGGTAAATGTCCCAATATATTCTAATGCAGAGCCCAATGAGCATCATAAATCCCAAGATGTTTTATAAGGAGTCCAAGAAATCATTGACAAATGTTAAACAAAACTGAAGTGTAAAATATTAGTGACACAGGTCTACGCTTTAGGCCAAACTTTAGACAAGATTGTTTTTTTATTTCTATTTTATGCATTCTGAAAATTGGCACAAAGTCAAGAATAAGTTTAAAGTTTTCTGCTCCTTCCTGATCACCTCTTGGATATGCAGGCAGACTAAAACACATAGCATTAGTGAAAAAGCTCTTTCCACCCTTATTTATGTTGTCCTAATGCAGGCTGTAGACTACATTTTACTGCTACTTGACCTCTGAAATCTTGTAACACAACTGATCTTGGAGGCTCTCCTAACAGGACTATGCTGCTGGTGGGTATTTCTAATTTTTGTTTGGATCATTGTGCCCACGTGTGCACATAACCACTCAGATTTTCACCTGTCTCTGCTAACAGAAATACTCAACTATTCTCTTTATGAAATTTGTGTTTTTAGCACATCATTCTGAATAATAAATCATGAAATATGAAGCAAAATTATCAAAAGTTCTCTTACAAGGATGTGTTGCTTTAACATCTGATTATATGATCATCTGTTGCATGTGTACGTATCTGTCAATTTAAAACGAGTAGAAAAATGACAGTATTGAAGTATCCACCCTCAAATTTCAGCCAACAAGATTTTAATTTCGATCCATATACAACCAAGACTATCTGTCATTTTAAAGATTTGGGAGGATTTCAGGGTACAACAGATCACGTTTAAGAAGATACACAGTGAATCCACTTAATGATAACTAAGCACTTGATTGCACCACTGAGTGAAATCTGAAACTGGACTGTCAGGTATTTGTGCTTTGAAAAAGAATACTATACTATTTATCATTTTATTCTTAGCTCTGCGTTTGTGTATGCAAATCTACTCAGAATTACAGCACAATGGATTGAAAAGGCCTTCCCTGGTGTAACATAATGTATTGCTGTAAATGATTAACTGACAGGTTTGACACATTTCTCTCGTCTGTGTTCTTTAGCTCTTAAAAATGCATTCAGCAGGACATTATTTTCAAACACCTAACAGCAGCATACAAATAACAAGATTTCATTCAAATAAAGGACAGCTCTGTAAAACTAGTTCTTTAAAACTACTTATTTTAACTTCAACTACTTTTATGAAATGTACCTCTTCGGCTGGTGCCATGAACATAATTTAAAGCACATTTCATACAGGAAGAGAGTACAGTTCTTTAGAAACATTTCACAGTATTACAGCCTCTGATCCAAGATCAGTCCCTCCTCCCCTCTGTGCATTTTCACAACCCAACTTCAGGAGTCCAGTATACACCAGCACAAGCGTGTGAGGGCCAAGTACCCTTCCTGCCTGTTTGTCATTTCCCTGCAGTAGCTGCTGTTGCCCTTGGCCTTGTCCACATCTGGCGAGCCCTGGTCCGTCAGCCATTCCCAGACGAGCAGCAGGTCAGCTGCTTCACTCCCCGAGCCTCTCTGGTCCGGCAGCCTGGTTTTTGGCCTTCTCCCATTTCAGTGAGATTGTTCAGGGTGGTTAGATCACCCTCCGTCAAATATTGGCAAAATGGCCCCTACAAAAATAAGAAACTGAAGTTATTTTCTCTTCCAGAACTTGTTGTGTCCATCCTATTAGAGTTTGTTGTAAGTGCTCACCCGTAAAGTTTTAAGGCCTTTCCCAGCTATCTGAGACTTTTTCAGAGGCACTCAGTCGCCTCAGACTCTGGAGCACGGTTTGCAGGGTCCCCGCTGCGATGATGAAACAACCAGACACCAGTATTAGCATTACACTCCTCTAACGACACAATACCACTTTAATCACTGAGCATTACACCATCTTACCCAGTTCTTGTTCATGGGAATCCAGCTTCTTGATTAGCTCTGCAACACTGGAGCGTGTCAGGCCTTCCCCGCCTGCAAGGAGAAGTAAAATCATTAACTTTTTTTAAAATCACTAAATGTCGGAGGTGTTATCCAGCACAGGACACCTCAACTCATCTTTAACACCAGTGTCACCTTTTGTTTTATCTTCTACACCAGTATAAGAGCCGCTATTCCCATCAGTAGTGAGCCAGGAGAGCAGTTCAGCATGGCAGGCTCTGGACTCCGCCAGTGTGGCGCTCATGTCCTGAGCCAGCCGGTGGTTCTCCACCAGCTCAGCATGGACCCTCCTCCATGCCATCTTGTCCTCCATCAGACATCCCTCCATCACCGTACGCAGCTCCTTTTCCTGAGACACCTGGCTCTGCAGGCTCTCCACCTCCTCACAGCGCTACGTAGAGAGAGAGTTAGTCAGTTGAATGTGGGTAAAATAAGAAAATGTGAAATATTTGTACGGCAATGAGTGTTTGCTTAGTTGCTTAGTTACCTTGTGTAGCTGAATGGCCATCTCCTGCATCTCAGCCTCAAGCTGGTCAGCATAAGCCTGTTCCAGAGCATCGCTGGGTGGTCGAGCACTGCTGTGCCACCTTGCAATAGCCGAGGTCATCTTACGCTTGGGTCCAAACAATCTGGAGAGCAAGAACAGATTCAGCATTTCATATCATGAGAAAACAAACTCTGTACATGCTGGGGTAAATGTGAAAGAGGGGTCTGAAGTCTCTTACGTGATCCCTATTTCTTTTAGATCATTTTCAGTCAGGGTGAGAAATATCCGCAGGTCAATGTCTTGCTCCTCAAGTAAGGGGAGATACTTAGAAAAGCCAAGTTGTTCCAAGAACTCTGCCAAATCCTACAAGAATAGAAGATTTCAGGGCTGGTCAAGATCCCAAGACAGTTCTCAAGAAACTGGCCACGAGCCACACACTCCCCATTAGAGGTCATATTACTGATGCATCAAAAAGGGAGCAAACGTAGACATGCCTTTGGACCAGTGTAGGAGGGTGGAAGACCAACATGTGACCGCATCCCACAGTTTCCTGTACCAGTGGAGTGAGCTGCGTCATTGCCTCCATGGCGACTTTTGCCTTTTGAGTGATGACCCTTGTTTACTCTGCGAGAGATGCTCTTTTTGCACTGGTCAGAGTCCTGGTGGACAAAGGTACACTGTGTCAAATCTAAATAAAATCTGGTGTTTGACTCCAAAACACTGAGATTTCTGTGCTTTTGTGTCCACCTCGTTACTCTCCACGGAGCCTTCCCAGTTGAGGCCAATCACATGAGGCAGGCCTTCGCTGCTGCTGCTGCTGCTTCTCATAGTGGGCATGTCATTGTCAAAGAATGGACTGTCATCTGTGGCGGTATCATATAAAATTAATTGCTTTGGCAGATGTCAAAGGACTTACTTTAATCAATGATCACACTAAGTGCAGTATTTCTACCAAAGACACGTAATTATTTCAGTTATGTACTTTGGATGTCACAAAACACTGGTAATGTGCCTCTCACCTCTGCTGCTATTGCTCTGGCCGTCCAGCTCGTTGATGGGTGAGGTCACGTCACGGTAGCAGATGCCCTCACTCTGTTCACCAACATCACGAAATGCCATGTAGCCTGGCGGCACTGCAGGAGACTCTGTGTGAGGAGAAAAGCAGTATTGACAAACCCACGACTATAGTAATGAATGGCAGCATGCCAATGATTGAGTGCTTTATTACAGACTGAAGCTGTCTGCTTAATTGTAAATACAGTGTCTTTGTAATAATTTCTGTGATGAAATCTCAATAAACAATCTTTCAGCACTCAAGGAAAAACTATCCGCTGTACATAAAGTAGTGTAAGTGGCAATTAACCCCCTTAATGTATAGACTGATTGTATTTCCTTTTTTAGGAGCTTTTGCGTAATTTGACTTAGCAACTAGAACCACTACACTCTTAACGTGTGACCGGTATGAATACAGGTTGGCAGACTAGATGTCTTATGTGACACTACCACACAGTTTGCTGGTGCCTCCTACTCGGAACTTGGCGATGGCCTGGGGCCCATCATGGATGCTAACGCCTTTAGCTCGGTTACGACTCGGCCTTATCCTCGGGGGTGCGCTGTCCGAGTCCTCTGAGGAGCTCAGGTCTTCAAAATGTCCTGACAAGTTGGAACACAAAAACACAAAATATCCATCAGAAAATAAAAGTCAAAGAAAGGATAACAATGTATTTTGTAAAAATAAACGAGTAGTTAAGCTGTTTCAGCAAGTACCTGGTTTGATCCTTGGAGAACGTGAGTCAATGAGGCTGATGATCTTGGTATAGCCGTACATCATGGCTAGGGCACGGGCAGTCTCTCCTTTAGCGTTGCGGTCATCCACTTTAACTTTCTGTAAATGATTAAAACAACACATGTCACTTCTGTGTGAGCAGGCCAATGAGCCTCTTCTTTGTGTAAAAGCATCACCCATCCTCAGTGGACAGACTAGTAGAGAGCATATTTGAGGAACATTAACCTACTCACATGATCAAGCAGGAACTGAACAATGATTTCATGTCCAGAAGCAGTGGCCTCCATCAGGGGAGTGAAACCAGACCCTGGCTCCCTGTGGGTGACAGAAAAAGTAATGACAACCTCTGTCAGAATGGTGTGTTGCAGTAGTTTGGGGATGAATGAAGACACTCACTTGACATTGGCATCAGCATTGTTATCCAGCAGGAACTTGACCATCTGCTGGTGGCCTGTGCTCGTGCAGTGGAACAGAGCGGTCCAGCCTCGAGAGTCTTTCAGCTCCAACTCAGCACCTTGCTTTTGGGGTAAGAAAAACAAAAAGCCTTTCATTCTCTGAGTAACAAAGTGTTAAAACATGGAACTATAAACCAAACAACTTATCAAGAAAATAACAGCTTGTGAAATTGTTTTGTTTTTCAGCATTAAAAGTCTTCAGCTAATACAAAATACAGCTGCTTCGACAACAGCAACAAACAATCCAATCACTCTGCATGGTTTTACTTTGTCACTGTGAAGTCTGGCCATGTTGCATGGTGATTTTGCATTCAAAAATAAAACTTATCCAAACACATGTTCTGCTTGAACTTCTGAACACACCAACATAGCATGGTATGAACTGTTACTGTACCTGCAGCAGAAAGTATGCAATACTTTCATTCCCACAGCTTGCTGCCAGCATCAAGGGGGTTAATCCTTTGGCAGTGGTGGCATTTACATTCACACCTGCCTCCAACAGGAGATTTGCAATGTTGTCATGGCCGATGTAAGATGCGTACATCAGTGGGGTCCATCCTCCAATGTTCTTGCCATCCAGGTCCACCTCACGTCTGAAAAGGCAAGATCATAGTTATCAGTACACAGAGTGAAATGTGCCACAAAGGCTGTGGATGAAAGGAACACATCTAGTGATACTGTTAATATTCAGGCACCCACTTTTTGATGCACTCTGCCACCACGTCGTACTGGCCGATGGAGCAGGCGGTGTGGAGGTCCAGAGGGACATCCAGCTCCTCAGGTCGCACCAGGGTGTCACCCAGCCACAGGGAGAGGCTGGCACCGAGTTGCTCTGATTCACTGGCTTCGTCACTAAGCTCAGACATTTTCTACCTCGTCACTCGCCCCTCCACGCGCCTGAAAACAGAGGTGGCCCTGAGACTGAGCACCAAAGTTAAAGATGAAATGTTCAGCACTATAAAGATTCACATTTTACAGGCATGTTTCCAGAATATCACACAGCGAGAGTTGTTAAATGTTGCGGGGTTTACCTTGTGATTGACATACAAATAATACTAGCTTCTGACTTGCAGTAACTTAAAGGCTCGTGTTGATTTACATCTTTACTAGCTATAACTCCCAACTTTGCTCTTTTAGCTAGCTCAAGGTTAGCATGGCGAGATAACGTTAGCCCGCTATGAACTTTTCCCAACCACACACCTACCTAATAAACTAGAAATAAAGTGAATTCTCCAAACTGTCAAACGACTACCTCAACGAAGTAATATTTTACGATGTAGCCGAATGTCAAGAGTTAGATACTTACAGCCAACAGGTAACGTTACCGTTAGTTTGTTTTCTCAGCGGCTGAAACTTTTTTGTTTTGTGTGTCACACTCAATTGTGCTCGTGCTGAACCATGCCCCGCCCTTTCCTGTTGAATGGCACTGCTAAACTTTAACAGCAAAAACACTAATATATATAATAATGTCGGGCCTGTGTTCTTTTAAACGTATTGCATTACCCTGTAGGAAAATATTTGAGTTTGTATCTGGCAAAGAATCAGATTGGTTTAGACACTGGTTCCCCATGAAATCTGAGGGCTCAGCAGATGAGGGATAAGAAAGAAAAAAATCTTTACAAGTATGGCACAAGCCTTTGGTAAAACTATCACAAATTGTGCTTTACTTATAACTGGTTTCCTATAATTTTACACATCCGTATTAAAGAAAATACAATGCAAACAAAAATACAAGATGTTTTATTTAGAAATATGATCAGTCAGCAATTAAAGACTTTGAATATTAGCATTGTGGTTGTAAGCGCCATCATCTCCAATGCAGCCCCTTGTTTTGTGTGCTTTTTATTGTTTCCATCACAAAGAATGTCCAGCACAGCTCAGACCGGACTGTCCAGCCGCAGTCCAACATAATGTATAATGAAACGTGTCTTCAGGGTACAAATCAGAGAAAATTGAAGCGAAACTCCTCCTTTGATGGAGTAAAGACAAAAGCTGACGTTTCCTCCTGAGTCTGTGATGTCAGGTCTGTATCCTGGGGTTCAGTTTGTTGCAGGTTCTCCTCTGTGGCTGGTGTCTGGGTTTTGACATCAGCTCTCCGGTGGAAAACACACTTCTTTGGAGAAGCGGACACAACTTTGACCTGAGCTGATGCAATTTCTGTTGGGATTGGAGAAATAAGTCAATTAACGGTACTTCGACCACACTTTTTTCAGTTCCCAGATGGACCTTTTTACCCATGAGAAACTTTTACTGTTCGAATCACTCTACTGCCACAATCCACTCACCGCTCTGCATGAGTTTGTACTGCTTGCTCTTCTCTTCTTCCATTTTTTTCCTATAATCTCCAGTCATGGCTCTCATCACCTGCCTCTTCTTGGCCAATGGGGCTTTTGAGCTTCGTAGAGTCTTCAGGGAACGAGAGGCTTCCTCCTCTGCTGGGAGAAAATATTCAAGGTGTCACACCTCAAAGCAATTTAGTATCTGTTACATTTAACTACTTATGTGGCCTTGTTCGGACCTAGACCCCTTTTATCCTGCTATACTAAAACTACATTCTACAAAGTGCACTTGTTGCCAAGTGTAAAGAGGTCAGATGATGTGAAAGGTAAACATCATACTCTGTTTCGGTGTACCCTTCTGGGACCTCATTCCCAATTCCAGCTGCTCAATGCACCAGTCCAGCTGTCTGTTCAGCTGCTCTTCTGCACTCTGAAAGACATTCAGACATCAAATCAGCTAATCAACCACGACCCACCATGATTACTTTAAAGGAAATCATTTCACACTGACCAGCTCTGTGTCCTCGCTTCCTTGACTCCCCTCAGCCGAACTTGGCTTCGACTGTTGCTCGGCGCTGTCCGAGGGTTTTTTCTTTCCAGATTTCTTCTTCTTCTTGGTTTTTGATTGCACTGACGGATCGGGTGGGGAGTTAACCTCCTGCTTTTCCTCTTGGACACACTGCTGGCTGCCTGGAGAAGAGGTGTCCGGGGTCTCTGTCGTCTCCATGTTTTCTGCAGGTGTAACAGGAGGTATCTGAAAGTTGAAGGCAAAAGCAGAGCCCTGTCCTGTAAAGGATATCCCCCTCGCTGCCGGTTCGGTCCTGTCTGATGATGGAGAAGTTTCCTCCTGAAGTGGTGGAGAGTTGTCAGGGAGGAAGTTAAATCTGAAGGCGTTGTCACTGCGAGTCCAGAGGGGATTCTCAGCTCTGCTGTCGACAGGAGTGGAGCTGTTTGTCTTAGGTTCAATATCTGTTGAATGAACATACACACAAACATTAGGATCAGGAGGACACTTACTTTTGCATGAATTACCTCAAAGCTTATTCTAACTTTAATTGTTACAGATACAGACACATGTATAACATAACCTAACATCAATGAAAACGTTTAAGCCCACTGCTGAATCGAGTTAATTTCAGATTAATCATATTGGGGATTTTTCTTTTCAGACAAACCGCCCTTTCAAACTTCACATTTAAATCCACATTTTGTCCCCAAACGCGGCCTATAATAGACCACACACATGCATGCAGCAAGGCTCGTAGGAAACATATTTAGCTTATGCTGCGTAAGACTTGTAATTAAATCATAATGTACCTATAAACAGCAGCGTTTGCTCGGTCATGCTGATTCTTCCAGTGTTGCAGGTTTTCAGCTGAAAGGCGCCAGTTAGACTGAACTATTTAACTCGATGCTTCGCTCGGCGGAACAGACACAAGTTTTAGCCAACATTTTTCTTAAATTCTTCTATTTTCTTGGTTTCCATGAAATCGTGTTGCTGCTCAGAAACTTACCACCAGTGTCGCTTAAGAATAGGTCCGTCTGGTAATATTTCCCCAACGCTTGTCGTTCCGCATGGTGGTGTTCTCGTGACCCAGTTGGTTGACTTGTCCATTTGTATATATTTTTAAAACAAAGTACGTTTTTTTTATCATGACAACCTAAAAAATACATACACAGACCTTACAGACTGATTTGATGTATTTCATAGATGAAAGTAAACGAAGAGAAAGAAAATAGGTAAATAGGGATAAAAGTTACCACAGATTAACTTGCAAATCAATTTGAAAATAAGGCTTGATTATAGCTGTAGAAAACAAATATTTTACAGCCTAAAAAATAAGACAAAAACATGTTTAAAAAATGGTACAAAATAAAAACCGGTGGTCCCAACATAAAGAGGACAGCAGTAAACAAGATAAACAAAGGCTGTGATCACTGTATGCTAATAAATCTAACTTGAGTGTTACAGGAAATGGTAGTTTTATAGACAAACAAGTAGATTTTTGTCACCAGGCTGTTGGTGGCTGGGTGATCCTCTTTTAACACAAAGGATCAGGCTGTTTGTGTCCTAGGCCTGTTGCCTGATGCTTGACCAGGATCACAGGACTGTCAGGGGTGTTCCCTATACAGATGTTGAGCTAAGAAAGCAATGAGGACACCATCAATGTATGATATTAACAGAATTATTCATCCAGGTTCTGTCAGCAGAAGCATGATGCTGGATTTGTTTGTGGTGCTCTGCACTAACTCAGGGCTTCACACAATGGCTTGTGGTTTTTCCCAAATTTGTGGAAGTACAGAGATGTATTTACGCACCTCATGCTGTAGGTGTACAATGCTTGTGCGCACTATAGATTTGCAAAATATAAGAAACTTGGTTTCCTTCCTTTGGTTAAAACAGGTCTGTAGTGAGTTTTTCTTTTCTTTTCTTTTCTTTCTTTTTTAAGGCTTGTTCAGATTCAAAACAACTGGCTTGTGCTAGAGACTGAAGGTCTGTAAGCACAACTGCACCAGAAACAGACTATCCCTGTGTTAATATAGGCTATAACTTATCCCCTTTCCATCATCACCTACCACATTTCCCCATCCATTGTTGAAGGTGAATATACTTATTTCTACACATAACGTACCATATCCGTTGTTCAATAGGGCAGCATTGATCCCTTTCGTTCCATTTAATGAAAAGAAAGGGATTTAATCGGTGAGTACCATATTTTAAGAAATAATATAGATAAATCCTAATGATGTAGAAACAAAAGCTAATGCCAACACTATGCGGACTAAGAAGGTCTATTGCAGTTAGGGTGTATACCAGAACTTAAAGAAAGACACTTCTTGATCCATTCTACTTAAAATGCAGAGGCAGTGATCCTCCTTTTTCCCTCCACTTATCACATTCCGTCAGGGATTTGTCTCTGGACCAATCCGGTAGGCTCAGGGGCGGGATTTCGAGCGCCGCTCCTCTCAGACTATAAATACCACCTCCTGCTCCCCCAAGTTAATACAGGCGACCAACACGCAAGAAGAAGACAACGGCTTCCCGGAAAATAAACACAAAAGGTAACAGGAGAGTTTTTTTTTTTTTACTTAAAGTATTGTGTTTTTCTACATTCGGTGTTAATGGTCATCAGCTGTATGGCGTACTTTGATTTTCAGATCGTTGAGGAACGTTAAGATACAGTTGGTCTAGAGGTTAACCGTCAACCAATTGACAACAAAACGGCGCGCGCTGTAGCCAGTTGGCTAACAGTTAGCTACATTTGAGGTGTTCTGTACAAACTTTGTTTACCAAGAAACCCGTGTTATTACAATTGAACGTACAATTAAGGCGTACTTCACTTGTATTGTTGTATATCAAATTGGCTTAGATGGCAACGGTGTCTTTATTTTGTTGTAAGCCTCTGGTGGCTAGCTGGCGCCATTTTGCAACCGTCCATGCTAGCTTTAAACTTGCTTGCCAGCGACAGCAAAGAAACGTGTGTGTCCCCCGTACCTTAATGGTGGCGAGCGTTGGATAGGCTTTTTATTAAATTAAAACCGTCGGTGTGTCGACAAAGGCTGTGCCGTATCTACACATTAAGAAGCGCCCCACTGACAAATGAGTTGCCGCTAATACAACGTTTGCTGTTCTACTTGTGGAAACGATAGTGAACATGTATCGGAAAGTATGTTTATAACGTTATTCTTTAATGGGCATGTGGGTTAACTGAGTGTCAATGGCAAAGCAACTAATACGGTCTATACTACGGCAGCAATTCGGTCCAGTAAGGAATATTGTTAGAAGTTATATTATGAAATTGAATTCGTTGTTTTCCTCATCTTTTGTTTGTTTTCAAACATGCAGGTGAAATATGGCTCGTACCAAGCAGACCGCTCGTAAATCCACCGGAGGAAAGGCGCCTAGGAAGCAGCTGGCCACCAAAGCAGCCAGGAAAAGCGCGCCATCCACCGGCGGAGTGAAGAAGCCCCACAGATACAGGTACATGTTCATGAGTGATCAGGTTTCTCTGGTGGTGGTGACTAGCAAGTCTGTTGTGATGGCAGTTTGCAGTTGCTACAATATGTCAAGACTGAGAAGTAACAAATAACTCCATACATGCATTATTTCTGACAAACTAGCATATTTTTTTCAGCTTTGATTGGGTCTGGCATGCAGATATTTCCTACAAGCAATCTAAACTTTAAGTTCAAGCGTGATGACAATGAACAAAGTGAATGTGTGTGGTAAACGGCACATTTATTGTTGTAGGCCTGGTACTGTTGCTCTGCGTGAGATCCGTCGGTACCAGAAGTCCACTGAGCTGCTCATCAGGAAGCTGCCTTTCCAGCGCCTTGTCAGGGAAATCGCCCAGGATTTCAAGACAGATCTGCGTTTCCAGAGTGCAGCTATTGGAGCTCTGCAGGTAAGATGGCACTTTTTACACTACACATTTTTTTTTTGTTGCATTAATTTATTCAGCAAGCTATTTGCTTCTGGCTCGTTATGTTTAAATATTTTCTTCTCCCCATGTAGGAAGCCAGTGAGGCATACTTGGTTGGACTGTTTGAGGACACCAACCTGTGCGCTATTCACGCAAAGAGGGTTACCATCATGCCCAAGGATATTCAGCTGGCCAGGCGAATTAGAGGAGAGCGTGCATAAATGATTGATTGGATTTTATCTTTTTAGTGGGGTTGGGGGTGGGACTGACTGGGGGTTTGTTTTGTAAATCTTGGAACTATTACCAGCATGTGTACCACCTAATTTGTCATTTGTAGTTTCAGGCATGTTTCCTTTTGTACTTTACTTTTCATTTCACTCTTGACTATCTCAACTGTCCTATTCACGGTAGAATAGAGCTTCATATGTGTCAATGCAGGAAAAAAAACAATATTCCACTGCCTTTCTCAGGTTTGCAAATCTATTTTAGGATCGGTACCTCTTAATCCTGTGTGTGCATGTCATAGGATTTCTTGTTGTGCTGTAAATAAACTTTCTGCTACCTCAAATCTTTGGCCTGAAATTCTTTGTTGGCTGGATTCATATCTGAAGACATATGCTTTAGACAATGAAATATCTTGACTTTTGTCCATTTATTAATTTGACAACCTCAATCACTGGATCCTACCCAAACCATAATGAGACTTCATAGCATCTTGTTGGTCTCTTCTACCCTGTAAATGTTTTTGGGTTTTTTTTTAAATATAAAAACGTCATGCCTTTTGTAATAAAATTTCCTGCTTGACAACTCTAGTCTAACTTGCTGTAATCTGTTAGTCCCTTTGGTGGAAACTGTTCTGATGGTAGAGTTGGGAATGGTAAATATGCAGTTCCATGCGTATAGAGAAACTACATAAGCAATATGTAACCATGAATAGACAGGCAGACTAACAGTAAATTCAGTGGTTCAATGCATTTAATCCACATGTTTTGGTCATAACTGAAACTTGACAAAGGCAATGTATGGTCAAACAATCCATATTTTTGCGGAAAACCATGAGTTTCTGTTGCACTAGACGGCTTCACTACTACACCTTGTGTTAGAGCAATGAGTTTGTGCCACAGCCAGAAATACAACACGATGACATTTCACAATAAATATTGCCTGAAATATATACATCCAAAGTCCCACATTTGTTAACTTGATTTATTTTGCTCCTCCTCTTCAAGATCTGAAAGCAAGCCAGGTAAATGCTCATACAGCTCCTTTTCCAGCTGTTTGTCAATGTCTGTCTCGCTTCTCAGTGCACACCACAGAAGGAAGCCGGTGGCAAACAGGCTGATGGGGAGGACCTTCCACCAGGGCCGCTCAAACTGGCTCCCCATGGAGCGGTCAACTTTCCAGGTTCGGTGACTGGCTTTACTGGTGGAGAACTTGATGGGCTCATTGTTCACCTCTTTGTCGTCGTCTGTGGATCTAGCTGACCTCTGAGAGCTCAAAGTCAGGGACCGCACAATATTCAGTCTGCTGACAAAGAAGAATAAAAATACACCGGTTAAAACTGACTGACTTAGTGGAGAGTATGCTCAATGTATTTATGATAGTGATTGATGTGCAATGGGACTCAATAGGTAATTTTGTACGGGATCAGTTAAAACAGAAATAACTTCTAGAGGTAGACTGGCAAATTTGCCAAGCCTATATTTGGACTAATACTATCTAATCGCAGATATATTGGTATCAGCCAATAAGTAATGAGAAATTGCAGCACAGAAAAGGCAAATATATGTATTAGGTACATTAGACTCAAAAATATGTGTTTAACACAATGATTTTTACATTATTCACCTCAAACGTAATTTGTGTCAGTTGACAATGAATTATAAAACAAATCCTATGGGACACTGGCAGCACCCACGATTATTTTTACATTCTCTAAGTCATAACTCTAAGCCTCGGAAGCAGTTAAAACTCATGATGTGATATATCTCAAGTACACAGAGAGTCACTAGGTCACTGTCAGTAGGCCAACTCTAAAATGTGTCATCTGATAACAATATCAGGTCCTGAAGCACTGAATTCCACTTTAAGTGGATTGTTAACACTGATTTGCTAGAACACTAATCCACATGTAGAGGCAGCCTGTCAGAAAACTAATTTTAGCCAAATACTGTACTGTGTTTTAGCTAGTATGGTAGTTACTTATGTTTATGCTCTCCTCAGTGCCAACCACCCATGAAATGATCCACTGCAACACTATGAGACAGAACTTTACATAACTGGATATCAAAATTTGTGACCCAACTTGTGTGTGGGGTCAGAATCTTTGAGTAACAGCTATCAAAACTCGTGTCTCTATTTAGATACTATGGAAGAACCATTTTTGCAGCAGACTACAGCTATTACCATGATAAAAGCATACGCAGTGACAACATAGCTTAAATTTTAACATTAGGTGACACAATGTGTAGGTCACAGAATTGGGTGTAACATTTTTTTCAGTTAGTCATTGAACCACACCACCAGTGCAGAGTCAACATGGTTCCTATTAGGCTAACTTACGCACTCACCTCACGGTCGGCGTGCTGTTATGAATAAATATCCCTCGACTGATAGCAACGCGTGTCAGACCGGTGAAAACTCGTCCTGCTGTTGGAGACATCTCGGACAACTGGTCATCTTATGATACGCAACATCAGGTCAAATAAACGGAAGGTTTTCTTATCAAACGCTCCTTGGTTAGGTCAAGTAACACATCGTTGTGCAACCGTGAATTCCTTCCGGCGCCGCTGTTGAACGCTGGTTTGGATGGTTCCACTAAAATGTAGAGGAAATCACTCCACAGTATTTGTCGTGCTGTTTCATCAAAAATATTATTATTGCTATATTATACTGATATTATTAACACAATGAAGGGATTAAAGGTATTTCTATTTATTTGCCAGAATGGCCTACATGTGATGTTTTGCAAAAAGTCGTTTGACATAACAATCTTACTTCAAGGTCCATTTAGTAGCTGTTCTGGAGCTTTCCATCATATTACATGATCTTTATTAGTAGACAGAGTTTGCCCAGTTGTCATTGAAATGTGTGTGTTTCCATTTTCTCTCATCTACTAAATGGGCCTTGAGGTGAAATTGTTTTTTCAACTGGTGTTACCAAGGTCAAGGATTAACTTTGGACCTCAATTTCATATCATGTTTTATCTTAAGAAGCACATAACTCTCTATAGTTTTGGTGTAATTTCAGTCCTTAGTACCAAGTGCTTTATGTTTTTACACTGTAACTATATCCTGCATTAAATTCACTGTGTTCTACTATGTGTTTTAATGCTGCGATATTATTGCCTTTTTCTACTTTCCAAATCACTCGTAATTCCCGGAGCCATCATAATTTTTCAGATCACATCACTTTTTTGGTAGTATATACTGCATATAGGCTACCAGAGATGCTGAAGGTTTCAATAGTTTTCTTATCCACGGTTTTGGAAGCGGTCACACCCGTCGACCAATCACAAAACAAAGAGAGATATCTGTCCAATCACGCTTCACGTGGGCGAAATCACTTCCTGGTTGAATTCCCATGCTTACCAGGGTTCAGCACGTTGTTTTCGCAGTTCAAGTAAGTACGTTTGTTTATAAGAACAATGTGATAAAAGACATTTTCGATCCATGATTAGGTTTTAGTGCCTAAGAAACCATGGTACACCACGTAACATTTGTGTTTTTGGCTGTGAAAAACTGTTTACATTTTACCAGCCAAATCGAGCATATTCCTATACTTATTCATGTCCATGGGGACACCGGCCCATCAACAATAGCAGGATAAAGTTGGGAATAAAGAGATTTTCATGCAATTGTACGTGTAGTCCAGTTGAGTATTTGTATTATTAATTATCAGTTATACCTGAGGTCCGTCTATTTCGCTGCGTTAGTGTCATGAAATGTTTATCACAGAAAATGAAGTATGCAAACGCACTCATCCTTCTCAGTCTCCAAGGCTAATCGTCAGTTCATTTAATACTGCATACACTATGTATGTGTATCTGTTCTTTAGTAACATGCACATTTTTTTGTTTGTAGGGGTAAAGTACACCATGGCAAAAGACAAATCTTTGAAACCAGACACAAATCTGCCTAAAAGGAAGAAGTTGAGTTCAAATGTCAGCGAGGTCCATGCTGAAGAAACGATGGACACTAAAATAAAAAAGAAAAGGAAAAAGATGGAAGTAGAGGTGAGTAGCACAGTTCCTTGTACCTGTACCTGTTTTAGATGAGACAACCTGAATTTGCTCAAAAAATAATGAATGTTTATTTAATTCAGGAGGCTCCAGTACAGATTCCTCATGTGACAAACACAGCAGATGATGATAAAAAACAGAAAATGGAAAAGAAACGCAAAAAGAAACAAATGACAGAGCAAACGGAGGTAAGAATGTCAGCTGCTTCCTTTAAAATGTGAACATAATTTTATGTTGCTTGTTTCTGTGAGTACTCAGGTGAACTCAGACTGATGATTTGTGTTGCTCCATACAGAAAACTCTTTACCAGTTCTGGTAATAACCCAGTCGTGTACATTACATTTTGTTCTAAAAACAAGGCGTTTAAAGGTACAAAGTTAGGTTTTTGAGGCCTAAAAATGATGTACACAACAGTTGTAGTCCTTGCTTTTACGTTGTCCATTGATGATAACTGTCTTTACACTCACGGCACAGACATGTTGTTATCTATTATCTGTGTGACCTACTGTATGCAGCTGGCATTTATTTGAGGGGAGTATAACAGTTTGTGGAAGGATGTTAAAGCTTGAATGTGAGCACTGGCTTGGTCTGCTGCTCATTGCATGGCTACATGGGCTTGCAGCTGGTACATAGATGGATTTTCCTGAGGCTGACCTGTGCAGCTTGACCCCTCTGCTCTTCTGCTGGAGAAAAAGCTTGAGTTTATCCCGAAAGGTCTCCCCGAGGAAGCTGTAGATGAGCGGGTTCAGGCAGCTGTTAGAAAAGGCTGCAAGCCTGACAGCGTGGCCTGTCAGGGGGTAGTCCTGCCGCAGTGTGCCGCCGTTTGTGTCACCTCTTATAAGGTGAACACTTATAAACACATTCTCCGGGAGCCAGCAGAGGAAGAAGACTAACACGGCTGCTGAGATCATCCGCAGGGCTTTCTGCCTGCGAGGCCTCTGCTGTGGGCCGTCCTGCACCGTCTGGCTCCGCTGGAGCACCTGTGCTATTCTCCAGTAGCACAGACCCATGATGCAGAAGGGCAGCAAGAAACCCAGCATCACCTCCAGCCACTGAATCTGGGTCACGTTGGCAAAGCAGAAGTGGAGTTCTCCAGCATGCTGCCCTTGAGCGATAGCAAAAGGAAGCATGGTGAACAAAGACGAGGCCACCCAGATAAGGCAGCAGCTGAGGCGTGCACGTGGCATGCTGCGACCCATGAAGCCTGTCAGTGCGACAAACCGGTCGAAACTCATCCAGGTTAAGAAGAAGACACTGCTGTACATGTTAATCTGCTGGAAAAGGTTCATGAAGGTGCAGAGGCCGGCCATGTCGTAGTAGCCCTTCTTCAGGTTGAACACCTCGATCAGAGAGTCAGCCACGAGGATGAGGTCGGCCACGGCCAGGTTCACAAAGTAGAGGTCCGGGGCTGTCAAGCGGCCCCTGTGGTCCAGGTTGACCACTAAGATGAGGATATTCCCAATGAAGCCGACAGGGAACAGGAATATAGTGTAGAGGATGGAGAGGAAGAGGCTAATAATATAATGGCGATGGCTCTCTGAAGCCGCCTGCAGCAAATCAGAGACAACTGCCATTTGTGTGTCATTTAGCTGAATAGTGAAGTTATCCTCAGTAATGACTCTGTACATGGTCAGGTCCATATTACACTTTTGTGTTGATCTGGTGTTAGCAGTAGCTAACCATTAAGTTGCCATAGTTCTTAGATTTCCAAGGGTTTTAAGCCCCTGTGGAGTCCGTAGTGCCATGTGTTCCCTCTTTCTGCAGTGTCGTCTTCTTGGATGTATAGTTGATTTTATACCCACCCTTTGTTCTAGACAGAGAGGAGAAGTGCAGTAAGTCAACAGCTTGTTTTCAGCTTCTCAAGACCTGGATTTAGTGTGAATTATTAGACTTTCCGGAGGCAAACATTCTGTGCACATTATCAGTGACTGACACTGAATATACTGTATGGTTGATGGTCACTTTGGAAATCATTTTGGCAATTTGGGATTAAGGGATATTTCTTGTTTATATGTGAGTGATTATACCCACCCTTACAAAATGTCATATACCACGCCATTCAGGATCATCATACAAGATCAGTTACAAAACTATATAGTTAATCATTATCTTATAAATCTGCTCTGGCTGTTTTCACTTATGTGAATATATGTCAGATTTCCTGCAGTTTTGAAATACATTTATTTCAGAGTGAGGATTAAGAAGGAATGCTATACAGTGAAGTTCAATATGAGAATACAAAATTGTAATACTGGGGCGACCTGGTAATCTAGGGGTTTAAGGCACCAACCATAAACCGTCCCTGGTGTCCCTGGTTCGAGTCCGAGCGGGGACCTTTGTTGCATGTTGGTCCCGTTTTCTCTTGACAGAATTGACAGATACAGTGACTTTAATTTGAAAACTATCAGACACTACAAGCCAGTTAGCTTTGAAATAAATTAAATTGTGATACATACTTTGACATTAATATAAGATAGCTTAAACTTACCTTAAACTTAAGTTTCCTTTGCACTGCACTGCAGTCCTTCTAATCCTCCTTGTCCTTATGGTGGTGACTGTGAAAGCAAGTGTCGCAGTAAATCTAGTAAAGTGTTGTGGTGCCACCCACCACATACAGCAAGAAACACAAACGCACAATGCAGGCACAAACACACAAATCGTATCTTTTTAGCCATACATGAAAGCAATGTTTTTTCATTATAGCTTCACTTCAGTTTATTAGCAATACAGTAAGTAGTCATAATCCCTTATGTATTTTTATATGGACTTATTTTATTGTATAAATAATTATGTCAAGTTGGGAGCCAACTAGACTATGATTGTAGAATGTTGAAATATATAAATATGGGAACCAGGAGACTTTTAGCGAAGACAGACTGAAGACTGTATTTACACAAAACAAGATGAAGGACAGACAGGTATAGTCGCACTTCATCTTTTCTTGATTCAGACTCCTTTAAACACAAAAGGACAGTTTATTTAGCAGCACTTTTGCTTTTTGTTTTGGTTTACAGGCACCTCTTTGAGACTGTAGAGGATTTATCATGTTAATGCTATAATGCATGTCATATTGCATTGAATGATTTTGTGATTTTCCTAGAAGGAGTAACATATATTAGATCTTTGACTTAAAGTATTGCCACAGTGATTTTACACAGTGTGAATCAGGTCTGACATTTCACATGATGCCAACAGCTTATGCAACCCAGCTCCTGTATTAATTTTCCTACTGGCCCCTGGTTTTGTGCCACTCTGTGTTGGCACAGATGCAATATGTGATCCATGCAGCTCAGTTATTCCTAGAACTGGTGCCCATCAATTTCTTGAAACGAGTTGGAAAGTTCACAATATCACTTGTCTGGCTTGTTTTGGTTCTTTAAAGGCTTTAAAAATAATGACATGAAGAATATCAACACTGTCAGCCTAAACTTAGAATCTGACGTTTATTTTCCTTCACTAAATGTTTCCTACGTGGCATTATGGGGATTGCAGAGGTTTTTCCAGGCATTTTGTCTAAATGGGCTTTTGTGCAAATCACCTTTATGCATGTTATAACAGTTTGTTTCCCAAGAAAAGAGGTGTGTCTAAGAGCAGGTTCAAGAAAGATAAAATTGCACAAAATTCTCTTCGTAGTTGTTGATTTAAACAGATATGTAAACATATTGTTATTATAGTAACAGTAAGGACTGTACCAACATGTTGCACAATTCTGAAGGTGTACAGCAAAACATTTATTTTTTTTAAATAAAAATTACTTTCAGTCACAGGAGACACCAAAAAAGAAAATGCATGTATGTAAAAACATTTACATTGTCACTTAAGAGAAAGAGCAAAATCATTTAAAGATAGATTAAGAATATATCTAATACATCAGATGTCCAAAGTCTTTAATTCAATGCAACAGAAAAGTTCTGTTCTCACAGATAAGAGAGTTCTTGTCCTCTATTACTCTATGTCCTGCAGGGTGTCTGTGATCTCGATGTGGGGAGCTATGATGTTTCTGTTGGGCTGCGTGCGCCCTGGGCTTCGACAGCAGTCCCTCAGCTGCCTAAACACTCCATGGAGACTCTCTCGACACGGCCTGTGCACAAACAGCACGAGCAGCAGGCTGATGCTGCTCCCTGAGAACAGTACAAACTCAGCCACGCTCAGAAACGCTCGCTCACGATGGCTCAGCCCCTCCCTCTCTGGTAGTGCTCCTTTCTCTAGTTGTGCGGCTCTCACCAGCACCACACTGTAGAAGAGCTGGCAGAAAAACACGACCACGGTGACTGTCAGGAACACAGGACCCTCCTCAGAGCCGGAGAGGAAACGGCCTTTAGATTTCCACTGCCGGACGCAGCCCCCTATCAGAAGTCCCAGTTGGATGATGTAGGGAATCAAAAAAGCCAGACACAACCTAACAGCTGCATACGAAACACCAGCACTGACTGGATCCATATAACATGCCTTGCTGTCTTCCTGTAGACCATCTCTGGGTCCACGAAGCCCGGCCAGCAGCAGAGAAATCAGGACGGAAGTCAGGATCATGAGAGCCGCACAGACCCCAGTCTTCCTCAGCAGGGTGTGGGATGGCGGATCCAGAGTTAGGACATAAGCCATGAGCACTAAGACCAACAGGCCGCACAGAGAGGCTGTGTTGATGGTGAAGGAGAAAGCAGCACAGCCCAAGCCTGTGGTCTGTAGGTACTTAGGTCTGTGGGCCACAGCGTGGAGAGAGAGGAGGAGGAGGAGCAGCTGGATGCCACAAAAGGCCCAGAGCAGGCAGTCGAGCCAGGCCAGCCGTCTTTGGGCTCTGTAGGTCTGGATGAAGCTGTAGAGCAGGAAGCAGCCTGCGATGAAGCCCAGCCCAGCCAATAAACTGTAGACATAGTTTGCTCTGGAGGTTATGTCATTGGCTTCCATTTCTAACTCAAAGGTAGGGGAGGCTGTAGTGGAACTGTTGGAAAATGGAGGTGTGGTGCTCCACTCAGTGGTCGACAAGTCGCTTTGATTAGACTGGAAATGAAAAGAGAAAACACCCACTGATGAAATCCTGTCCTCTTTAGCATCACCACTGTTTGTCAAGCATTTCCTCCCATCAGAAATCTAGTGAACTGTCAGCAAAGTTCAGATAATTTGGGTACAAGTATTTATCACTTGGTGTCTATAAACCAGCTGCTCTTTAGGTGCACAAAAAGAAGTGAAAATACATTGTTTAGAGCAACCTTGTTTGAGTAATTAAACTCATTTGTTTTTTTATACCTTTTAAACAGTTTTTACAATTGCTCAGCCTATGAATCACTACATGGGTTTTCCACAGGAACATGCTCTTACAACATATAGTATATTTCCTTCCTAAATTAACTCAAAGTTGAGCTAAAATTTGAACTTAACTGGAAGTCATCATTATACATCTCTAGACTAGATTTATTAAAAAATGTTTTCTTTCTAAAATCTTTTCTGCGATCACATGTCCCTGGTGGCAAGTCTTTGTCTGCTCTCCTTTGAGGAACAGCCTGCTCAGTGAAAACACATGTTTCCACTTACCATTTTTTCTTTCGTCACCCGCTCGTCTTCTGTTTTGTATCCACCAGCCCGACTCTGCTGATTGACTCAAAGCTCTGGAAATGATGCTTGTTGCATGGACACGATCGCTCACTGTGAGGGACTTTTATATTTCTGTGGGCTATACCGTGCCAGCATACTTTCAGAATGACTTCGTGGCCATGTGATCAAAATCTTTTCCTTCCCTCCCTCTTTTTTTTTTATTACTTTGCAGAATGAGGTCCGTTAAGAGAGAGCATACTGAGTCCCTTGTTTAACTTCCCCTGAGAGTTAAACGCAGTCTTTAAGTTGTGCCATGGTTACTGACTACAGCATGGAAATAGCTTCAATTTGGTTCTTTATTTCTCTTTAGGGAAAGTTTTAATAAGTGTTTTGCCATCAATTATTCTGCTGACAAATGTTACAAGGTGAAAATATTTAATTTTCATTTTCCTTGTGTTAGTGTTGTCTCCCTGCAAAGTTTCTCTGTCAGGAAACTGAAATCCAATTTTTGTTTCGATTCAAAAATTCACTCACACCTGCTTTTCTATGACTCCTCTGTATGGTTTGGTTAAAAAGGGACTAAACAGGTGGTTATTTTTAAACAGTGCAGCCGAGTGCTGTGTATAAGTGTGAGTGCTTTGAATGCAACGCTGAAGGGATGTTGTGCACCGCAATAAACTTCACCACACAGTATAAATGAGTGTGATGCTGATCTCATAAGGCTGTAGATACAGGAAACGTCCCTCTGAGCTGCAGTGCAACAGGAAGTGATCCGAACCCAAAAAGTGCATTTAGCTTTCATTTGTCTCTACGCTGTAGCATAACAAAATGTCACATTTCTTTTTCAGTCAGAAGAAATAAGAAAGATAAGCTCTGCACTGACCCAAAAAACTGTAAAATAATAGAAAATTGGCATGAAATGGCAGTTAATGTACACACAAAGTGCACTGATTGTTCTAACATGTTTCTTATTCAGTCACAGTCAGTGTGAGTTATTTAGGGATGTTTATAAATGGTTGTACACAAACACAGAAAATGATAAAGGTCTACAAAGGAAGGTCTGTTAATGTAGATAACTCCCATGACATTTTGTTTTGCTTTGGTGGGACAGATTTCAGATTCACCCCGTCGCCCAGAGGGGACGCATGAGCTTGATGGAGAGGAGGACTTGAGCCCTGAGGAGAAGCGGGTCCTGGAGAGGAAGATGAAGAAGATCCTGAAAAAGGAAGAGAAGAAGAGGCTCAAAGCTGAGGGAGAGACCTCAGAGAAAACTGAAGCAGCTGGACCCACTGCACCTCAGCAGGCCTTAGATTACCTCACCTGGTAAGAGCCACTCTTATTTAGCACAGGACAGGCCATAGGTCCAAAGCAACCCCATGTCTGTATCCACTTAGCTGTGATATGGATCCAGAAGACCAAAAATGTTTCACAAACTGGCAGTCTTTAAGCCAAATACTGTTTTGGTAATGTTGTATTTTTTGTTGAGAATGTGTCAGAGTTGTCGCTTCAACTCTTTGGTAACTGTTGAGGTTGTTGTTTGTGCTGTTGAGTGTATATGCACAGCTTCTGCTTTTTTGCAATAGTTAACTGATGTGATACTGCAGCCCACACCTACAACATGCACCGGTTTTGTCTTTGCAGCTGGGCTGAGACCCGTACAAAGTGGAAGTTCCAGAAGACCAGGCAGACGTGGTTACTGCAGCACATGTTTGACCCCGAAAAGGTGAAATGAACTCTGCGTGAGCGCTTGATGATGATGGGGGGGGGGGGGGGGATTTTTCTCAGCTGATGTTTATAGTGAGGGAGTTATTGACCTCAGAGTCTGTCTTCCTGTTTGATTAGTTTGCGAGTTACACCCACATTCTGATCTCCACTCAAAAAGTATGCCACGTTTTTAAGGCCTTTGTTTTACATTTTTATTAGCATTTTGTGAATATAGCATGGTTGAGCTGTTACACTTTTGTAGAATAGAAAGGTGTTTCTAAAAGTTAATTTCACCTCATTTGTGCAGTTCTTGCACCATCAATCTTTATGAACTGCTCTAAAACTACATTTAAAGATACTCGCTTGTGCTTCCTTTTAGAAGTACAAGTACAATATACTGTATATTTACTACAAACAACTACTATTTATTTATTTGCTCATTTATTAGACATGGACAATTATAACATGTAAACTAATGGACAGCAGCATGATCATTTAAAATACTCGTTCTCAGATTCCAGATGAGAAGTTCTCCCTGCTGCTTCAGTACCTGGAGGGGCTTCGTGGGGCAGCCAAAGACACCACAGTGCAGAAGGCCTTAGCCCTGGTTGAAGAGTCAGGACAAGCACCAGAGGACACAGTTGTCCAGCAGAGGGCGCACAGAGCCAGAGAAGTTATCCAGCTGCTCTCCTGAACCCACCACCATCAAAGAAAGGCATGAAGTCCACCAGAAAAAGACTGATGTTTGTTGATCAGTGGACTGAGTGCCCTGGTCTCACGCTAGGACTAAAACTTGGAACAGTCCTTTGGGGAAAGTATACGTTTTGATTAAATTACCAGTATTGCTCACATTTTTTAAATTGAAATGTGTGTGAAAATCTCCATTCCTTAATGTTACTTGTGTGCATTGTTGTCTGGTAGTAATCAGTGACCAAAACCATTTCATAAAAAGTGAAATCTTACAAGTGAATTTTTATTACAAGTCACACAGCAGCTGATTTTCACTACTTTTTCAAATGTTAAAGAATTCAGAGTACGGAGCCCAGTTTCACCATCACGGACAGATGAGAGATGTAAATCCCCGAAGATAAAGCGGAGAGCTGAGAGACTGCTGGAGTTAAAAGTCTCGGGAATGTTTGTAGTCGAGACATGTTTGTGCCTGTCAAAGCCCATAATCTGTGAAGTCACTGATGAGAATAACTTTTCCCATCCACTCAAGGCATAAGCATGATAAACATGTTTTGGTTTTACGACTAACTTGTCACAATAACTCCTTCCAACCCAGTACTTCATGTACCATACATGTGCGTTTGAGATTTGTCTCCATCTACTTATTTTTGAAATTAATGTAGACCTAAATCTTTCTCATCACGTGTGCGCTGTTGTTATAATCTCATTGGAACTTTTACATACTTTTCTTATAGCCAAGCTTTGTTGCGTCTATTAGTCATGTGTCCTCTGTGCCCAGAACGGATATACAGTAGGTACAGGTGCAGCTGCCAGTTCAGGCTGCAGAATCAGGGAGAATGTAGGCCTCCTGCACTACATAAGCACATGTTTAGACTCTTAATTCAGGTTACAAACTTTTCAGGAAGGAAACTGAGTCTCTATATGTGAGTGAAAGCTGGTGACATCACTTCCTGGATTTATAATACACCCAAGTACAGTAGACTTAATATTCCAAAGACACCTGTTATTCTCACTGTATCAAGCCACACACATAAATAACACCATTATCTGTTAAGATTTTTTACATTACTTTTGCATTACGTTTGAGTACAAGTCTTCACCTGTAAGTTTTCAGAGATTCAATTTTCTCGTGTAGAGTTTGTAAACCTGCTGCAGACTCAAATGTTGAGACATGAATACATTAAACTTCTATCCCCTCTCAAACCTTTCAATTTTCTCTTAAAACCATTTTTATTCTGAATGATTTAATGATTCATAAACAAGATGATCCTTTCTGACAAAAGTCCAGGAGAGATCCAGCAGAGTGTCGCAACTCCTCTAAAAAAGTGTCTGCAAAAGTCTGACAAGTTTGTGATCCACAAAGTAGTTCAGTTTTTCTCAGTGTCACTTGTTTAAATGACAACAATACTTCCAGCGAGTGTCTGTGTCGCTTCAGATCCAGTCAGGTACTTTGAAATGGAGAAGGTGACTTGCTCTGGGAGATTTTCACAGCAGATCAATAAGGCCATTGTCTCCCCTTAGGTGTTGATCCTTAACTGTCACACTCACTGTGCCTGTTGCTTCATCTGTGACATATAGCAAAAGATAATACACAAATAAAATGTTATTTAAGTTGTATACAGTGTGTAATGAGTGAAGACAGCCTATTTGAGTTCACTTACTTTGATTTGAATCAAAAGGAATATTGTGTTGAGTGAGGAGAGCGCGCAGTCTCTTAATCTCTTCTCTCTGTTTTTGGAAATCCTGTACGAAAATATATCAAGAGAATACAAAGTTTCTGCCACACGTTTTAAGCAGTATTGTAATAATATTATACATTGTTTTGTAGGCTACTATTTGGGAGAGTACATAAATATACACACCTCTGTACATTTCTGTAAAGAGTTGTGTGTTTCTGAATCAGCTGCAACTTCTGGCAGCTTTATCTTCACTTTTTGGCTCTTCAGGAGACCAGCATCCTCAAAGATATCCCTCAAAAGATTGTTGTATCCCTGCAGCAAACATGCATTGTGTGTTAGACAAATTACTAAACTGGAATAAAAACTGATCAAGCCAGTAGTGCAGTTTCATCTGTCGGCCAAACCGGTCTTTACCTGCTCAGTAATAAGACCTTCATAGCGTGCCTGCTCAGCTTCATCCCATTCCCCTTGCAGCTTCTCACTCAGTGTTGGGTACACTTAAAAAGAGCATAGAAATGATAAGAAATCACAATTAACACAGATTTACTGCTGGCTGGTGCTGTAAGGTGGTTCTTTTATCTTACCTAAAAGAGAATGTGGATGGCAAACAAGTGGGGTCTCAAAGGTTAGCGAGTACACACAAGTACTGGGCTCTGAGACTTGGGCAAGCTTGCTGCTCACACTGCAGACAAGAATCACCTACAGAAACATGACAAAAAATGAGGTGTTCATATTGTTGATTTAATCGTGGCAATGATTTCGAGTTGATGTATTGATTGCAGAGTCTGTCTGATATGGGTCTGGCATGGCTGTTCAAAGCATTTTTAGAGTGTTAAATTACACGTTGGGTCTGGACTTGTAGTTAAATATTATCTGATGAGTTTGCTGTTTCGGGTGTCATTCATTATCTCCTAAAGTGTTACTTAATTGGTCTTATATTTAAGAAGAAACACAGCCATTGAAAGAAGCCAGTGGGCGCTCCTAAATCATGTTAAATGACTACCAGAATGTGTTTAAACATTTAAAACCCCACTCACCTTTGTTTCCCTGTTTCGGGTTCCACAAGCATCCCCGTCTCTCATCCACATGCCCGTGAAAGTGTTGTTTGCTATTTCCCACTCCTGCCAGATCCTGTTAGGAACACACATATGGCTGCTCTTACAACAAACACACAGCATATTGCCAATCATTCATTCACATATTGGTATTTGCAATAAGGGTAACTGTAGGTAATGTAAGGTAAGGTAACTCAATCTTACCCCAGTATCCCACTGTAGGCATTCCATCTAAATGACTGCTCATGTTGGGTGATGTTGTGAAATGGACAGAATTCATATTTATACCTGCAAAATGACCAACACACAAATACCCTGTTATGTTTTTGCAGATACTCTGATGTAAAATGCAAGAATCCAACAATCAGCATAAAATACTTACGTTGACTCTGTGAAACTGAAGCACTTTCCAGCAAGCTGATGAAGATGTGCAGGGCCTTGAGGAAGACATTAATGTTGATATGATCAGTGAATTCAGTGATTGGTCGATCAACAGAAAATCTCTTGATAACTTTCAGTCAACATCCACAGGTTAACCAGTTTCCTTCACAACATTTAAACACATTATTAAATAAAACGTAGGCTTTAAATCATGTCGAATTATTTTACCAGACACTGGAAATGGGGTCACTTTAGGTTGTAGTCTGCTTCCCTGAGCCAGAAAAGGATTGTTCAACCTAAACACAGAAACGCAGAGAAAATCGGTCACAAAGGGGCTAATGTCAACACGGTGCACACTATGGCAGACGTGTTTTTGCTTGACGTACCCAAATGTGTTTGGCTCCTCGACTATCTTCATTTTACCGGCGAATCCATGGTTTACTGTGTAAAAAAACAAGTCGACATCAGACTAAACTCAACACACACTATAATGTAGCGCATCTGGTTTGATATTACTGTGACATAAAACAAAATGAACTCAGCGGGGTATATAAACACTTACTGAAAAGAGACACACAGACCACCCACAGCCTTAATAAATTATGTATTCCGTAACATAAACAGTGCATGGCTGATTTTTGAGTGACTAAATTGTGTTACTGGCTTCTTTTCTAGCTACATTTCCTGCTTTGCTGGTCGCTCGTCAGATGACAGGTCACGTGATCAAAATAAGATGTGAGCATGCGCTGTTTACTTCTTGGACTTCGACGTGCTTTCCACGATCCAAAGTAGCTAAAGCCAACTAAACTGTATTTTACATGATAATAAAAGCAGATAATAGCAGATAATATCTTTGAAATTGTAAATTGTGTCGGAGTAGATACAATACGAAACGTTTACTTTTTGCGGGATAAATTCTTTAGACATGCTGGTGTCAGTGGGATAGCTAGCTAGCTAATGTCAGAGTAAAGCACGCAAACAGATGCTGGTTAGTTTTAATGCAGGCTGTAATTTGGCTGTAGCTAACCTAACTAAGTAGCTGTCCACTGGTCGCAACATGGGACGAAAGAAACAGGGCAAGTTTGTGCGCCCTGACAACAAGGGCAAAGAAAAAAGGCATAAAATGAAGGGGAAATCCTTAGAGGCCTTTACAGAAGAAATGCACACTGCTTTTGAAGGTAATAATGCATTGACTATTTATAATTCAAAAATATATTTCAACTAGTCAACTGCCTCATATTTGACATGTGGGCAACAAGACCAAGATTTAAGTGCAATAGTTCTCTTGTCTAAAATGCTAAATTGAATATTCCAGAAAGGACTAATGTTCCCAGGTATAATTACATTACCTTAAGTTGAAGTACAGGATTTACATGACATTCTTGTATTTTAGCACCAGGGCCATAAGGACTTGGTGTATTAACCTCTTAAAGTTATAATTTAATGGCTGAATTAATGTTAGATGTTCATGTTCTTTTCAAAATGTGCTGATTTGAAATATGAAAGCACACCACCTCTGTTAACTTAACCATAGTAATATATAGTAAGTAAATAGTAGCCTAATTAATTAGTTATAGATCGATGTCATGTGTGTGCAAAGTTCTAAAAAGCGAAAACCCTGATAGTGTAAGTACCTTGTACTGGAGTGAGAGTGTTCACACTCACATCATAATGTACATTTTGTCTTCTTTGTTTTTCAGCGACTCTTCACCTAGAGGAGGGAGCAGAAGCCCCTCAGGTGAAACTGCCTTGTCCACTTGCCATGTGGGAGTTGGGTCACTGTGATCCCAAACGCTGCACTGGCAGAAAGTTGGTACGCAAGGGCTTTGTACGCAACCTGCGCCTCAATCAGAGATTTAACGGACTCATACTGAGTCCAATGGGCACAAAGTATGTGACGCCAGCAGACAGGTGTGTGGAGTTGTTTCCTCCATACAGCAGCCTTCAAAGAAAATGTTTTGTTATTAGAACACATAATTCATTAATTTATTTGTTATTCATCTATTAATGATAAACCAAGCTGCCACATATAACAGTTCATCCAGTCATTATTCTTTAGATTGATCAGTTAATAATTGAATCTATTCCAGTCTGAACAGCAGCCAAAAAAAAAGCATATTTCATAATGAAATGAAACAATGATACCAAGCTAATTGTAGCATTTTAAAATCTGTAGGCCCAACCAGCAAATGGTAATTTATTACTATTTTTTTAAGTGATTATCCAAATGATGTTACTATAACAAATGTTTTTTGCTTGAATTTCTTTGATACATCTCTTAATGTGTAATGAAATAGTTTGTGATAACAAACGATTTGTGTGGACCTTTTATGCGCAGAGAGATTGTGGCTCAAAGTGGGTTAGCAGTGATTGATTGTTCCTGGGCCAAACTGGAGGAGACTCCATTCAATAAGATGGTTGGAACTCATCCCAGGTTACTGCCGTACCTCGTAGCTGCAAACCCCGTCAACTACGGCAAGCCTTGCAAGTTATCTTGTGTTGAGGCTTTTGCTGCCACATTCTGCATTGTAGGTAAGGCTTTAGCTTCAGTTATTCAGGAATTACGCACTCTATTGTCCTCCTGACTGCTTTTTGTATCCTGTTACAAGTTACGTCAAGTCAAGTTATGGCAGTGAAACTCTTAACATACTGTATCTGATTTTGCAGGTTTTGAAGAACTAGCAGTGCTCTTGTTGAGGAAATTCAAGTGGGGGACAGTGTTTCTGGATCTCAATAAAGTTCTACTGGACCGCTATGCTGCATGCCAGTCAGAGGAAGAGCTGCTCTCTGTTGAAAAGGATTTTCTCACGTCTAAACCAGAGGAGGAGGACTTTGGTAAAATGGGAGAGAAATAAACTGGGGTCCCATCCAGTGTTTTCCCTACATATTTGTGTAGCAGAGGTCGTTGGGGTGATACATGTCCTTATTTTAGTTTTGGTTTGGCTTCATGCACAACTTGTAGCCCTAAAATAGTTCATATTTATTAAACTTTATTATGGTGAAAGTTCTTCTTTTAAATGGCAGAGTCATGAGTAACTGCATTTTAGGGAAATTTGACTAAAATATAATAATTTTATTGTATTTTATAGTTGCTCCAACACTGGTAGTTTTTTTTCAATGGTGACTCACCACTGCTAAATTATTATTGGGGAAACACTGATCTCATACTTCAGTTTGGGAAGGAAACGTGCTTGTTTCCTAGACTGATAATCAACCAATCAATCAGACTTAATTGCCATTTTGCGTTACTTCAGTCATTTGATTTTGATTCAATTTATTCTATTTGAATCGCTGAACAAATCGGAGATGTGGGCAGTGATTCAGAAGTCTGGAACCAGGCTAATTGTTTCCAGCATCTCTGGAAAATTGCCTCATACACAGAGAAGGATGCATTTTGTTGCTGAGTTATGATCTCTATGGTTAAAGCAATTTTCTTCTTAACGAAAACTAATCATCTATCTTGTTCACAGATCCGTTTGATGTTAACTCAGGAGTAGAATGTAGAAATCTCAACAGACATCAGTGGTAAGCATTTAATATTGCTCATGAGGGCATTACATGTATAACTTCTGTCAGTGAGGTAATCCCTCAGATGCACTGTTTGATCACAAATCTTGTAGCAATGTTGATAAATGAATTGTCAGTACTGATCCAGTCATTTTACTGCTGACAGTTGGTCAATTTTTAGTTTGTTTTCCTAGTAGTATGTCACTTTATACAACAAATTTGCAACACAAAGTAATCTACCGTCAGCTAAAATTCAAAAACCAATAAGCCAGGATTGCTGGGAAAATACCAAATATTCTTAAAAACACATCTGTGCATTCCTAGTTTGTTTTCCATGGGTTACTAAGTTCCCCAAACTGTCATTTCTGTATTTAGTGCACCTGAAGATGACGATTCTAGTGAGCATACGGACACATCAGAGGATGACGAAGATGAAGCAGAAGATGAAAAAACAGACAGCAACAATGAGTCAAGAGCAGTCTCGCATCATCATGATGAAGAGGAAGAGACTGAACCAAAGTCATCACAATAAAGCATATTTATCCATAATTATGGATTATTTTACTACAAGGACTGGCAAAACTTTTGCAACACTCATGAGTCATACATAAACTGAAGGCTATTTGGGGATATCCAGTTTTGTACAAGTTTCCAAAAAATAAGAAAATTATACAATACATTGTATGTTTTTTAATGTAAACAGAGTGAATAAATGAATATTTGCAACCGTAACTTAATTTTAGGTGTATATTGGGATACAGGGTTGTCACAGTTTCAACTGGATACACATGGTTTGATGGATAAAAAGATGATCGGTAAATGCAGACTTGTGGGCTGTGTGAATATAGGCTGCTTTTACACAAATGTTTTGTTAAAATGGTGTAAAAGACTTGTAGATAAACCTCGCTACAATGCATTATTAGTCAGTCTAAAACAGACTGTCGCAAACATAGTTTGCAGACCACGTTTACTGCGGTATTTGAATATCAACAACTGCTGCCGTCTGACTCAGTCCCTATCAGTAAGATGAAGTTCAGTAGGTTGTAAATGTGGCGAGGGGGGCGGACACAGCGGGACTCTCCTCTGCTGTCCTGCGGTAACATTGTTGTGGAACGACGTCACAGCTCGAAAATGAAGGCGCAGAGGCAGCCATTACTGGAGCTTCTCTAATTATTTTATTCCAAATAAATACTCGCGGAAAACTCCCATGGCAAGAGCTACAAGTCAGCTGGTGAGTGTTGCAGCTTTAACGTGAATAACAGTTCGAAGCCGGTGCTCAAAATGTACAGTGTGGCGGCTGTTTGACAACAAATAGTTACGTTGGGCCTTCATTTGAAGAGCGGTGCTAGCCGCAAAAGATCGTTTAACGTTACGACTCACTAGCAACGTTAGCTCGCTAATGTTGGCTAACACAACACCTAATGTGTGCTATGTTAACCGGGGTTGTCCAACACCTGGCATGATTCATGATTAAAGGTTCGTCGAATTATTCGGTGATGATTTAGCATTTACCAGTGCTTGCTAATAGTTATATAGGACGTATGACCATTTCCCCTTGGTCAGTAGCGTTATCGGTTGGCTGACGTTAGCTAAACATGTTCGCGCTTTCGAACGATGCTCCTGCTTGCTAACAAGCTAACGTTAGCTTTATTGCGTTCCACCTTTGGTTAGAAGATAGCTTTTTAAGGTTAACGACGTGTAGTTCGATTGTCAACCCATTAACTTTCAAATTTCGATATTAATGTCGGCACACTAACTTTGAACATGACTAAGTAACGGTACGTGAAAATGGCATAAGGTTTTGAAGTTACTTATCGGTTACCTGGCTTGCTAACGTTAGCTAGCTAATTGACTGGCTGTTAGCGTTAAGTTTATAACTCGCTGTCAGTGATGGCCGGCATTATTTGACAAGGCAGCAGGAGCTAACGTTAGCTTGCTAGCAGGTGTTAGTTAGCAAAGAAAGTTCGCACAGGCCTGTTGTTACCCGAGTACTCAGGGTTGGGTTAACGTTAGCCGATGTTTTCTATCAACCAGTACATGGTTAACAAATAGTAATGGGTCAGTAGATAGTTATTCGACCAGTTGGCAACCATACAGTAAAGTCCGGATAAGGCAGCTAAATGGCCACACCTTGGTTTTGAATGAGAAGAAGCTAGGCCAACTGAACTAACTAACGTTAACTGAGTTGTAAGATGAACAACATCAGCACTAAGTGTTACAGTAGTTAAGTAAGTTAAAAATAACTAACTTTGGTACAACGACTAAACAGTTGGTTGGAAAGCACAACCTGTCGCAACCTGATCATGTACATAAAAATGTATGAGTTCAGTGCAGTTGTGGTAGTAAGAACACATATCACATGAAAGCAATAACTTTTGACATAGTTTTTACAACTAACACTGGAGGGTGGGACCACCAGGCTCAGAAGCAGCTTCTTCAATAATCGCTGCATGTCCTTATCAAATGTAGACTTTGCTCCTCAAGTGGTCTCACTTGAAATTGTATATTTAAGTTATGACCATACCTACCAAGAAGAGTGTTAGCTGTAGTAAATTTAAGTCTGTGACCTTGGAAAGTGGGTCCACTCTATATGATCTAGATCCTTCAAATCTCCTGCACCAGAAAATGCAACAAATTGTATATATTATATTAATCTGCACTCTGCAAAATGTCAATTTTTGCTGTTTATTGCCTATCACTATTGTGTCATTTATTAAGGGAAATGTGAATTATGATGCACTATAACCAAGCAATTGCTAAATCTGTTTGCTCACAGAAGGATGGCGAAAATACTTAAAAATCCCAGTTCAAATGACGGTTCAAAGTGCTGAACAGCAAAACATGACCTTTTTCATAAACAGATATTCTTTACACAAATTGATACACTTCTCACTGTTAAACCACATGTGGACATGTTTTTTTTAAAAAACAATTTCTGCATCACCCTGCTGACTGATATGTTCTCACTGTTCCCTCTCCCATTCAGTATGATGTTGTGCCCATTCAGCCCAGCGTTGTCATCTGTTCCTGCTCGCATCCATCAATGGTAAGAAACCACCCTGACTCCTGCTCGCCACTTGCTATCCCAGGCGCAAGCAGTAGCCACTGTCCCAGCATGGAGGGCTCAGCCTCAGAGGCCCGTGCTGTAGGAGCGTCTGCCAGCAGCCAGGGCTCAGACCTCCGCACACAGATGGCTGTCCAGGCCCCCCAGCCACGCAAGAAGAAGCCAGAGGACTTCAGATTTGGCAAGATACTGGGAGAGGGCTCCTTCTCGACAGTATGTAACTTGCTTTCCACTTAGCTTTTGAATTATACCTGGGTAGATGTTGCTACATGCTAGCATTCTTTTGATTAATGTACTTGGATGAGTCATCCTCAGTTCATTTGAGGTGGATTGACAAAACAGGTCCTAAGAGCTACTAGATTTTCTCCCATGTCTGACAAGAAAGTAAGATGCCATGTTATATTTTTTCTGTTCTTTTATCCTAAGGTTGTCCTGGCAAGAGAGCAGGTAACAGGGAAAGAATATGCAAGTAAGTAATAATGCACTAGCTTTTGGTGAATTATACTTTATTATCAAGATGGAAAAGTTTCTGGGTGTATTTTTACCATTATATCCTAAAATGTTCTTTTCTCTCCTCCAGTTAAGATTTTAGAGAAGCGCCATATTATGAAGGAGAACAAAGCCCAGTACGTGAAAAGAGAAAGGGATTTGATGTCAAATCTAGATCACCCGTTCTTCGTCAAGCTCTACTTCACATTTCAAGATGATGAGAAGTTGTGTATCCTTTTAACAAATTCAATTTGTCAAGGCATGTTGTGTATATTAATAACTTACCAGTTGTGTTGTTTGTTTTTGTGTAAAAAAAAATCTTGAATATTAGTTTTTAACAAGTGATTTCTAGTAATCACAGTGTTCCTTAACTAGCGTTCCATAGATTTTGGTCTCAGCTACGCTAAGAATGGAGAGCTCCTGAAATACATTCGCAAAATTGGTTCATTTGATGAGACCTGTACTAGATTCTACTCAGCTGAAATAGTTTGTGCTCTAGAATACTTACACAATAAGGGGATAATACACAGGTAAGACTTTCTGTTTTATCCATTATGATATTTCTGCCCTTTTTGCTGTTTTGCTAATATAATTTTCAAACCCTGTTAAGCGTTCCTTTTCCCATCAGTTACAAGTTGTTCCTTTCATTTTCAGAGATCTGAAACCAGAGAATATTCTTCTGAGTGAAGAGATGCACATCCAGATAACAGATTTTGGGACAGCAAAACAGTTATCATCAGACAGTAAACAAGGTATAACCACAATCCTGATTTTACTTGTACTTCTCAGTAAGTATAACACGTGTGATGTGACTGTGGCAGTTGGCTTTCTGTGAGCAGTATCAAGTTATTTGTGTCTTTTTACCATTTATTTGCATTGTTTGGCAGCGAGAGCAAACTCCTTTGTTGGAACAGCACAGTATGTGTCTCCAGAGCTGCTAACAGAGAAATCAGCCTGCAAGAGGTAATGAAGTTTGGTCATCATGCAACTGATACACTTGCTAATTATTGTTCTATTTTTTTGTCAGATAAGAGTGGCATCACATCTGTAAGTTTATTTCTCTGTTTTCCTTTTTTTTTTTTTTTTAGTTCTGACCTCTGGGCCTTGGGATGTATTATCTATCAGCTGGTGGCTGGTTTACCACCATTCAGAGCTGGGTAAGTACTAGTGGGGATGTTGTTGTTGCAGCTAAGTTAATCCTCATTAATTCATGCGTCACTAATGGCTGATCATGTTGTATTGCTATTTTCCAACTAAAGTTTACTGTTTAAGGTTATTTCAAGTGCAACAAATGTTAGGCATGACAATAACCTTTGCCCCTGTAATATTAATCTGGCAAACAACATTTCACTTGTGATACACTTCCCTAACAGTCTCTGTTTTGTTCTTTTCCTCTTGCGTTTCACATGTTTGTAGAAATGAGTACCTAATATTCCAGAAGATAATAAAGCTGGAGTATGAATTCCCAGAGAAATTCTTCCCCAAAGCCAAGGATCTTGTCAAACAGCTTTTGGTAGGTCATCAAGTACCGTGATTCATATACGTAAGATACAATTAAATGTTACTGATATCTTTGGGGACATAAATGTGGTATATTAGTTACCCGTGCTGGTGTTGGTTATTTACAGGGCAGTGCTTTTCTACTGAATGCAAACACGTCGTATCTGTTTCTGTTTTTCCTTCAGTCACTGGACCCTTCCAAACGGATTGGGTGTGAAGAGATGGGAGGGTACGACCCTTTGAAGCAGCACCCCTTCTTCGACACCATCTCCTGGAGTGACCTACATGTACAGACACCCCCCAAGCTCACCCCCTACCTGCCAGCCATGTCTGAGGATGATGAGGACTGCTATGGAAACGTAAGATATTTTATTACGGTTCTGTTCTCTGAACAAACGCAGCCAAACATCACTATACCTTTTCTCACCCGTCTCATTTCCATTCTCAGTACGATGACCTCCTGAGCCAGTTCAGCAACATGCAGGTGGCCCAGTCCAGCTCGTCACACTCCCTGTCGCCACATGAATCCACGCCCCCGCAGAGGTCCAGCAGCAACATTGAGCAGTACATCCACGACCTGGACAATAACTCGTTTGAGCTGGACCTGCAGTTCACTGAAGAAGAGAAGCAGCTATTGCTGGACAAACAGACCACTGGAAACCCCTGGTAAACCCCTCCACACTTTCAACATTGTCAACCTGTTCTTCTGTGTGTGTATTAGAGTGCTGTTCATTTTTTTAATTTAAATCTGAGTCATTCTTGGATCAAATTCTTTCTCATGCCCTAGAAATGTACAGTATTTGTTTGGCTGTCAATACATATATTTGTTGAGTGGAAAAAGAGTCTTTGAGTGAAAGGGAGGGGGTGTCAGTAATCTTCTGTTGTATATTTACACAGGCACCAGTTTGTGGAGAATAACCTGATCCTGAAAATGGGCCCAGTGGATAAACGAAAGGTGTGTGAATTCTAGCCCATATATTTGAGATTTTTATATTATATTTATTGTGGTGTTGTATATTTATTATGTATTTAAAGATATATATATATATATGAAATTTATTCTTTTTTTTAAGTTAAACTTTCTTATAGGTTAAGAGTTTTCTGCCAACTAGACTATACATTAACTGTGTTTTGGTTAAATGTGACCAGGTTTTCTAGTTAGCTCAGCATAAATGAAGTCACTTCCCATGTTTTTTCTCTGACTGCTGGCTTATATGAAGTAAAGGGGAATTCCCTGCTGTGGTGAGGAAAGTGTCGTTGGCCTCATAGCCCCCTCTGTTGGTGAACTAATGTCTTAAGGAGTGTGTGGCATTCCATTGCAGGGTCTGTTTGCTCGACGGAGACAGCTGCTTCTCACTGAAGGACCACACCTGTACTACGTGGATCCTGTCAACAAGGTCCTGAAAGGGGAGATTCCTTGGTCCCTAGAGCTACGCCCTGAGGCCAAGAACTTCAAAACCTTCTTTGTTCACACGGTACATGACTATTTATTTATTTCTGATGTCTGTTGAGCATATTTTCCTCCAGCAGCATGTTGATACTTGCCCACTGTTTAGAATCTCCTCTCATATGTGGTTTTCTCTTTTATTTATTTATTTTTTCATTTTCTGTGATGTTTGCAGCCTAACCGGACATACTATTTGATGGACCCCAGCGGAAATGCTGACAGATGGTGCAAGAAGATCCAGGAAGTGTGGAGAAAGATCTATCAAAGGCACCAAAACCCTGGCCTATAGGAGCACAGTTCCTCCTGTGGCCACTCCTCTTTAGCTCTGAGGCCAATCACTGAGCAGAGTAACACCCTCTTTAGTGCCCTTCATCACCGCAATGTAAACAAACTCTTAGAGACGCTGGCATCTAGACCTTGTTTGTTTTCCTGAGTAAAACGATGGGGAAAAATACAACTTTGGATTCAGGGTTGCTTTGCTTGTTCTTTGTGCTCTCTGTGAGGCTTCTATTGCATTTTTCCATGTATGGATGATAAGACTGCCACCATGCACATCTGCTTTTTGTACATTCTGCAGGGGGGAAGAGAAGGGCAAGCTTGTCCTGTAGAGTGACACAAGCTTGGGTACCGCTAGGACTATCTCAAATGCAAGGACTGGTTTCCTGCTTCAACAATACCATAACACAAAATCTAGCTTTTGTGAACCAGAGCCTATCCTGATATCTTAATTAAACCATATCCTAATCCTACATCGTACGTGCAAGCTGTAGTCAGGCCCCACTTCTAATGCATATACTCCATAGTTGTAACAGATACTGTAAGCTGATTCAGTCTCTCACGTTTACCAAACTCAAATCCTATATATATTTTTGTCAGAGCCCAAATGTTCCCACGGTATTTGAGTTGTTTTTTTTTAGTCTCTTGGTACTTGCTTATTGCAGTCCAATTAAGGTCTCGATGTAACAAAGCAGAGTGCCGGTCTGCAGTGAGACATGGGTCTGAATCAGTCTCTGTATAAGTGTGAGCCTTCCATTGCCGTTACTGAGGATGTATTGCTAACTGGGGGCGGGTAAACATGCCACTAGCTTGTACTTCCTAATCATAACTTGCTTAACTTTCCTGCATGGCCAGTTTTGTAGCTCAGCCTTGTCTGCTTCTCTCTCCTAGGGCACTGGAGATATAGTTTATTCAAGTTTAAAGGTGGGTATTTTTGACTGCATTGGCAACCATAGCGATTATTATTGGATGATTTGGCTGTTCTGTACCATTCACTGGCTATTTCTTTGTGGTGTGAATTCTTCAATTTCGTTTTCGGTGGGATAGTCGGCTCATCTTCAGTATGTCCTATTGAAAACAAAATCTTATGTGCTGACCACCCCATGCTGAACAGAAAACCTTCATCAACAGAGATACATACACATACTATCATTCTCGGAAGCAATCACAGTAAAGCTGTTGTCCCTGGACAAGATGGCAGAACTGCCTCATCGGGCTCATTGGCTCGTCTTTTTTTTTTCTTTTCATTCTGACGTTTGGCCCAATAGAAATTAAAGCTATTGATTTAACTTGTGCTCTTGTTTTAGCAATATGTATTATCATAATGCTTTTAATTTTTGACATATTACCTTAAGGTCCTTTCCAAAGGTCCTGTTCCTTCAGCTGAGTCTGTGTGTGCAGTGTGTGACTGGAGTATAGGTGAATAGGACCCTCTGGCCCTGGCGCCCGGGGCCCGATTTGGTTGGATGTCAGTTAAAGGATATCTATCTGATCCAAATAACCGATGAAATTGCTGTATCTGTCTATAAAGTTGAGGAAAGAACTGGAGAAGTGTTTTCCTCTAGTTAGAAAAATTGTTTGAATCAAGTCGATGGCAGTCGGTTACATTGTGTATGGAATACTCTACCTGGCTTGTAACTGACTAGAACTGTGATGTACAGATGATGTATTATTAAAATCTGAAGCAAGTAATGCAATGATATTAGGATACAGTTTTTGTATTTTTATTCTTGTATAAGGTTATTTGATGGCTATTGTTTAGCCTCTAGTTCATTCTGTGTTATTTAAATTCTAATATATGAATCATATTTGGATTGAAGTCATGTTCAGGGGCCATGTTGTGTATGTATTGAGATGTAAAGCCTTTGAATGTGAATAATTATTGTAAACTATAATATTTTACAGCTTTTTTCTTACTATATCATACATTTTCTATTTGCTCAGTGATTTAATCATATTCTGATAATTTAATGAATCTGTTCATTCTCTCTCTGATTATTTGTGCGCTAGGTCAGTAGATGTTGAATGATGAATTTTCCACTTAATGCTTGGTAGTCCAGTAATTAAAGCATGTAGGGATTTAGGCATACAAATAAAGCCATGTGTCCTGTCTTCTGTTAACAACCGCAGTCATGACACAGTGAAAGCAGCAGCATTCAGTGGCAATGGCATCTCACATTTTGCAGCATGTAAATAAAGTACCGGCCCATTATAAGTGTTTTTGTGTCGTGAAAATTACTTTAATGCAAACATCACAGGAAATAAACTAACGCTGGTTGATCCTGAATACTTAAATGTAACAATCATGAAATACTGAAAACAGAAATAAGAATCGGTGTTTGTCACCCTAGCTTTTACGATGTCCCATTTGCATACGCTTTGACATTTCCAGGCTCAGTACCAAGAGATCATTGCTCCATATTGAAACGTCAGTAGATAAAGCTGGGGAGGACCTCTTTTCTCTCGAATAATTTATGCAAGTGTCTGTCAGTGCTGGTGGAGTGGGTTAGTAGGAGTGGCTGAGGCGCTGGCAGCCTGCTTTGCATGAATCGTGGACTCCAAGTTAGTGGCTGCAGCTTAGATATTTCCTGTCAGCCGCACAGATAGAGCCGAGCTGAGGGCGGAGGAGAGACGAGGAGAGGGATGGCAGAGAACAGCTCCGAGACGAGCAGCTCCGTTCACCGGAGATGTTTGGCCCATTCTCCGGCGGAGAGAAACATTTCATCCGGTGTCGGGGCATCGAAATGGATTCGACTAAACGTCGGCGGGACGTATTTTTTAACAACGAGACAGACGCTGTGTCGAGATCCAAAATCATTTCTGTATAGGCTGAGCCAAGCTGACCCCGAGCTCGACTCCGACAAGGTAAATGCTAAGCTAGTCTAGCTAACGCTGTAGTTAGGAGCGCAGTTGGTTAACTCTATTTGATTTTCCACTTATTTAGCTTATATTGACTTACTGTATTGTTAAGCAGTTGTGATGACTGGTGACCGCGCTTACCAGCTTGCCTAATAAGATCCACAGCTTTGTAAAAATCAGTCTTTATTCATACTTTAGTGCTAACTCGAATGTTTGTGGCTAGCTAGCATTAGCCCGCTAAGCTAGCTAGATTCCGACAGTCACCACATGACATACGATCTTGCCGCTAGCTTGTGTGTGTAGGTGCTGGCTCGTTATAAGTTGGCAGGTCTTGCGGTTACCTTTATGTGTTGGCTCTTAAAAAAAGCGTAGGGTTTTGACTGTTTCTACAGGTTTTATAGTTGATATATAAAGTCACCACAGTAGTTGGAAACTTTCCCCATCTGAGGCCGTTGCATTGCGTTGCAGTCATCGAGGTGTCAAATGTCAAATAGTGACAGCAACCTAATTCTTCTCTTAACCTGGACAGTATTGAGAAAAACTACTGTTACATACACTTTGAACCTCGTTGTAGATATTGTAATCCAATTTTGAGTACGATTGCTTAAAATGTAATATTTAATTTACACTTTGGGTGGGTTATTTCACTCAGCTTTAACTGTCAAATAAGTGTAAAAAATTGTATCATTTAGCTATAACTTTAATTGGGCTGCAGCATAAACACATTTCTATTACATATCATATTGGCATGCTGTTGATACACTATCTATAGCTCTTTTCTGGCCCATCCATTGATTGTAATGTCTGCAAGCGTTGGTGCTATAATTAACTTACCAAATGATCTACACATAGAAGACTTTATTGCTCGATCAATTTGTGTTTTTCCCCCTCCCTCTCTTGAGGTTAGTCTGTTACTTGGCTCTGTTTGCTCTGCAGTAATCGGCCTCTGTGCTGGTGGTGAGGCTCCCCTAATGAGCACATAAGTCATTGCCAAGTGGGGTGAGGTGCTGCTGACAACTGAGAGCTCGGGATGAAGTCACTCATCTCCCTGAATGGCCTCAATGCTCCAGATGCAGGCTTCTCTCTGTTTGTCCATCTGGCAGTTTTAACACCAGTGTGTGTGCGCGTGCGTGCTTTCAGGCCCCCAGTACTGTCAAACACAATGTATTAGTGTCTGTATACATAGTGTAATGTGCTCTGCTTTTCATCGTTCATTTTACTGCCCCATTGTTCATTGTTTTCATCTACTTGCACATTTTAATCTTCACCCTGCCCCCCTTTATACTAAGCTGAGACCATGGCTCATCTCGTATTTTCATGCAAATATCTTAATCTCTGAATAAGCAGCTTGCTTTTTTTTTGTCAGTTTATCCTCCCATGAGCAATGGATCAGTCCATCTCAATCCCTTGTCTTAAGTGTGTATCAGATTCACAAGCCATTACCGTACCTCTCTCCTGCAGGCAGTGTGGTTTAGCTCCCAGTAAAGGAGCGATATAGATATTATTTCACTTGCCACTGGTTCTCAAACTATATAGGTTGACATGATTTCATCTTATTTGCAACTGAGCCAAGCAGGCCACATTTGTTTTGCGTCACACAACAACCTGCATGTGAATAGGAAGCCCAGCACTGTAACAGATCAGTGAAGCGCTGTGTTTTTGGGCAAATGCAGTATTGTGTTTCCCCAGCCAAGGAAATGAGTGGTTCATTTCTCAGTCACGCAGGCTGACGTGTTTCAGTAGGACTCTTAAGGAGAACTGCATTATTCATGTTGTTGACTGGAGCCTGTTTTGCACATTGGGGTAGATCGGGGAGGAAGTGGAGGAAGTGCTGTGACGTACACGCACATAACAGCTGATAGTCTTGTATTTATAAGTGTTCTTTTTAAATAGTTTATCAGTGCGGTTTGTTAGGCTTAAGTAAGTGACTAACTCATGCTGCAAGATCATACGCAGGTATTGCTCTGAAAATTGTCCAGTCAACGAGCTGAGAGATGCACATCAATGGGCATCTATTCCTTTTGGCAGACTCCTGCTCTCAAACTACTCAGCTCAGGACCACTCAAAGAGTGACCCAGCTTTCTAGCGTTAAGAGCTGCATCAATTTTTCAAGCACTCCCATCACAAAGGATTCTTGTTCTTTCAACATCTTATTCTTTTCATATTCATATCCATTTGCTGCCCGAAGTAGTTCTCTCTGCGGCATGTGTGAGAGAAATATGGCCGCATTTAATGCCGGATTCAGGTTGTATGTCATGCCTGAGCACACTGTGGGAGGCAACGTAAATATTTAACGGTGATATCTCGGTCTCGTCCTGCTCCATCTTCTCACAGTAAGTGCTCACCAGGACACCGCAGAGTTCTATTGGCAAATCAGGTGTGACTCGAGGCTGATCCTGTCGGCTTTATCAGTCTAAAGAACTTTATTCACAAAAGCCAGGCACCTACATATGATCATAGCCTGGTGTTGAAGTAGATTAAAATGTTGTCAGCTCGAATTTTATTCTGCACTAAACTCAGTCATCAGTGACCAATCATTTCCCTTCCAGACCCTTTTTCTATTGTGATACACATTTTCCGTTCTGCCTAGAGAAAATTCCAGGTTGCACTGATTTCCCGGCTTGCCAGCTTAGCCGTGGAGCTACTTAACTGCCTCTCATCATGACAGCAAAGCTTTTAGGGGACTTTTAAAAGGAGCTGTTCATTTACTGCCTGAAGCACTCCTCCATCATAAATTGTTCTGCAAAACGCACTCATGGTGTTGCCTTGCAAGTTTGAAAATGGTAGAAAGGCGAGAAGTTCTTCCCAGCTTTGGTGAAAGGTCAAACTCGCATTCAAATGACAAGTGTATTTTGAAATATGAGATAGTTTCACATAATACAGCCTTGATGTGATGTGTGTGTATTATTTAAAAGATGAAGGCCTGTTTTACTATGCCATTACTGCTTGTACTCCAGAGGGACTCCTGGCTCCTACTCTACAAGGATCAGACTTCCACTTGGCTAAGTAGCTACAGTCATGTGATTCAGAAAATCTCCTGCAACATCTTTAAGCACCGTTTCTGCAGTGGGCTTGTACTCCGGCTCGGCTGCAGTGAAGGCAGAGCGAGCAGCGTTTCATAATGCTTTCATTCTTTTTTAATTCTTGGCCTGAGCAAATTGGAATGGCCTCACGTGATGCCGTTAATTATTTTTATCTCCTACTGTTTTTTTATTTGTTTGATCATTACTGGCAACCATCCGGTGTATTATTTGAAAGTCTAAATGAAATTTAGCAGTGAATATCCCCACACCAGTCTGAATTGAATTGGTGAATGGTTGCATGCAAAGTTTTGGTGTACACCCATTGTTGTACGCAGAAGCAAACATGCAGCAACTTGTTAATTTTGTTGACTTGAGGATTTACTTTTTCAATGTTAATGTGTCTGCAGAAAGCCTCATTGGATATCATGTGCTTGATGGGTGGGTCACCGTGGTATTTCCTGTGGGAGGATATGCATTGTGTGTAGGAGACGAATGATAAGGCCACCCTTCTAATTGGTTTCTGTTTACCTTAATTTGAAGTTTGTCTTCAGTTTGAATCCAGTCATGGTTAGGCCTGCTTTGACTTGGTTCTTGTTACTGTGTACGGGTGGGAAGGCTTTGCAGTTTCAATATTTTTGCAAGGCCAAACCACAAAACACTCTGTAGCATGCCTGACCTACACTGAACTGACCTATTTCTGGTGGTTATTGTAGGCGGTGTTGACACTTGTCAGTGTATTTGTTGATATCATCTGGTCTCTATGGTTTAAGCGGTTGGCCTCCCATGTAGGTCTAGCATTTTTATTTCATTACTAAACATCTCTAAGGTATGAATGAAGATTTAGTGTCTGTCAAGATAGTTTGTTGTCGCTTTTTACTGTCAAGGTAGACCTGTTACTCTTCACAACCTTAATAGTCATAGACGATAAGCTAGTTTTGTTCCTCATCACGATCACAGTATTACACAGAGATGGTGAACTTTCTCTGGCTGTGCTTCAAGCTTTCTAATCTAATACATTTCTCTCTAATTCTTCAGTTTCCCTTCTCTTTTCCTGCCTGTCTACAGTACATCCCAGCAGCCCTCCTCCTATTCCCTCACTGTCCCCACCCCTCTGTTTGTTTCCTAGTGCTCCCCAGCCTGGGCCCCCAGAGACACACACAGCCTTTTTGTTTTTAATTAAAAACACTGTCCCCCTTTGTGTACATTGGCCCATATCAGAAACCCCATAATCATCTTTCTCTGAACTGGGTCACTGTCACCCCCAAGTCCCCCATAGATGCATGTGCACCCAGAGGATCAGCAACAGGCTTGTCAGCACAACATGTCAGGAAGTGTAGAGTACACATATGGCAGCTTTGAGTGTTTGATCACGGGGAGTTTTTTTGAGGTGGTGTACAATAGTTTATTTGTATAGCGCAATGTGCCTTTTTCACAGCAGACATTTTGACTTGTCATAGTAGGATGAGCACAGGTGTTGCTAATAACAGTAACAATGGCTCTGTTATTACAGTGTCCCAGTGAGCCGGCATGCACAATACCTGGAACCCTGAAACCAAAACAGCTAAATGGAATTCAGTTGTGAATTTGTTTACTGTGCTTTTCCTACTGTAACATGTCAATATGTCTTCCAAGAAAAAGGCCTATATCACATACTTTGTCTCTAGCGCTGTACAGGCCCACACCAAAATGTGGAGTGAAACAAAAGTTGAATAGACCTTTTGTCAAAGCAGACTTGTCAAACACAGGTGTAAGCAGTGATGTTAGTAATTGCTGGAATGGAGCTATCGTTAATGTTTTAACTTCTTCCACTTCTGCTTTACAATATTCCTGCTGTGAAAAAAGGTTTGGATTCATTTGGGAATAATAAAGAAAGAGAAGTGCTCCGATGCTTGCATGGTTGCATGGTTTGCGATATTTATTCAGAAAACAAAAACGGTATGTTAAGTACAAGATTGACAGATGTTTGACAGGCATGAAAAGAAAAATGGGCGATGCTCATCAGGCAAATATGTCAGTCAAATCCCTAATATGAACAAGCCCATCTTTCTCTCCAGTTCACTGTAAGTGACTAAAAAACACGCCGGTTCTTGTTTTTGATAATGTTATTTGGATATATTTCTGCCTGGCACCTTTTTGTTGCTAGTTTCTCCAGCTGATAACAAATGAAACCTTTTGGGCTTCCAAAGAAAAAAGGTCTTAGTTAGCCTGATAAATACCCTGATGAGCTAACTGTATGTTAGCTCAATACACTGCCATAGTGGCTTTTCACAGAATGTTTGTAATGCATATTTTATCTCCATGATGGAAGAGGACAATAGTTGCTGTGTGAAAAACTTTGGATGCCATGTGTTCATATATTAGAAATAAACAAAAGAAATAAGTGACTGGACATTCAAAACAAGTCACATTGGAACAGTGCTACACCTTTTCAGTGTTTTGCTATCTTTAACACATCATTGGGTATGGATTTTTGTAACATTATGTGGATACAGGTAGCCAATGTATTAGAAAGAAATGTAAACATTTATCGCATAGTGGCTTTTGCTATGCAGAGAAGAACAGAGGCCAAGAGTAGAAGCTTAACATCTATGTTAAAAACAACCATTATGTACAGTGTGGGTTTGAATGTGGTGAGTTGTGCCGCTTTGAAACTCTTTTCCTCCATGCAGGCGCGCCTGTGCTTGTGCTTAAACTTCAGTGACTATGGAAATGTAAGGAACTGACACAGGGCAATGAGACCAGAATAGAGCTCCAGTGGGCTCCGGTGGGATATTTTTGCCTTGGAAAGGAGGTCAACCAGCCAAGAAGGTTCAGAGATTCATTACCAAAGAAAATGCACTGGGACCTTTTCTCATTATTGGAGAGATTAATGGGTTTTGAGTTGAATCCAACTCTGGACTTGGCTGTATGTTTGAGTTCTGTCACAGCCTGGAGTGTACGACAATATTGCTGTGTTCCTGGGTAAATAATGACGTAGTCGCACCAACCACCAGCACCTTGCTCCTGAAGCCATATACTCGACTGATGCAAAGTCAAACATCCTGTAGTATTTGAGGATTAGAACAAAATTTGCTTAAGGCCTTTCCTCCGTGACGAGTGTTTTACTAAATGTCATGCACGTTTGACTCACTAAATATTCCACCATATTAAACAACTTTTAGTAGTAAACTGGTGCCAGCTGCAGTAGTTAAACAGCTGTTCAAACTGACTTTCATATTATGTGTTAGGCCGACTCTGTAACAGACCAGACTAGGCTAATTGTCAGTTGTAAACCAAGGTGCTTTCTCCTGGTCCCCTCGGTGGATTCAGCCTGCTGTTCCAAATCTTTTTCTGTTCTGCTCTAATTGTTTTAGCCTCCTCTTCCCCCACGAGACAAAGACGGTCTAATCACAGTACTTACAGAAATAGGGGAATACCCAGCGGTTGTGAAGGAATCGGGATCAAACCCAAGGCCTGTGGGAATAGTGGAGCGATATCCCAAAGCTGTTGTATGCGTGTGGCTCCGTGTGCGCATGTCCTCTCAACCCCTGTAGAGATTATCAGCACAGGAGCTGACCTTGTAAATCTCATCCCTCGAGTTTTATTCACTGATGCACAGTGTGTCGTTTTTGTTTTCTCCACAGATTATATTTCGATTCAGGTATACGCCTGCTCATTGATTCTCTTTTTAAAGAAACACTGGCATTTTGGAAAATACAATTTTCATTTTTCTTAGAGTAAGATGAGAAGATTTGAAATCTCTTTCAGTGCTTTCCCTGTACTGGATGCATATGATTAAAATTTATATGACTGTTATGTAAGTGTGAGTTTGACCAGAAACAAGCATATTTCCTAAATTGTTGCTTCAAATCGAAAACTCTAACAGTATAATAATATAATATTAGTACAGTTATTCTATTAATCTCATCCTCCTTCTTTTCTGCTTTTCAGGATGAAACTGGTGCCTATCTCATAGACAGAGACCCCACATACTTTGGGCCAGTGCTGAACTACTTGAGGCATGGCAAACTGGTGCTCAACAGGGACCTGGCAGAGGAAGGTAACGTCTCTGTGGAATATGAGATGAACTTTAAGAAATGTTTTCCAAATCAAAATACAGTTGTCTGTCGCACAATAAACACATTGTTAACAAACCTGTGAATATTTGTTTTCAATAATTCACTTCATCATTGTTGATTGTTGTAATGCTTTAATATCTGAATAGCGATGTTGCAAATAAATAAAGGCAATCCACCTGAACTGCCCTACATTTCCATCAACGTCTCAGTTTTAACAGAACGCAAGTGCAGTACAATTAATTTGAGTGGTCAAAGAAGTATAGATTCTCCCACATTATACTTTAGCATCTCTGCAAAACCCTAAAGTAAATGCTATTATTAGTTATTAGTGGTTAGTAGTCTGCCTTAAAAGCTTCATTGTTTCTTTTTCACTGTTCTAGGTGTGCTAGAAGAAGCTGAATTCTACAACATCACATCATTAATAAAGCTCATCAAGGACAAGATCAGGGAACGCGACTGTAAAACATCACAGGTATATGAAGTTCTGTTTAGATCGATTTCTCCATGAATGTGACGTTCCTGTTCCGTTAATTCTGTGAACTGTTTTTTTTTTTTTCTCCCTTTCCATCCCATTTCTCTCACGTGTCCGTCCTCCCTCTCAGGTTCCGGTGAAGCACGTGTACCGGGTGCTGCAGTGCCAGGAGGAGGAGCTGACACAGATGGTATCCACCATGTCTGACGGCTGGAAGTTTGAACAGGTAAATCTCTTCCCGCAGGGTCACAGCAGCGATCCTCCTTTCATGTGCTTCACCCACCCCGCTGTGCTCACATTGACCCAGAAAGTCCAATCCTCAATATTGGAAATGGCTACAAAGCCAAACAGCAAATCACATCTTTCTCAATGTCCGCATACATGATCCGGGCATATCCCTTCTGTGCTCTGATTGGTTGTTGCAGCTTGTCAGTATAGGTTACGGGCGGGCCCACCAGTCAGAGTTTCTGCTGATTGTGTCAAGGGAGGTGAAGGGAGAGGAGTCTGCTTTGCCAAACAACAGCGGAGAGGTGTGTCCAACAAATTTCTGTCCACGGGCTGGTCACTGCATGGTCCCCATGTTGTCCATACACACCCCGTTGGCCATTGTTTGTCCCACGTAGACACATAGCTGTTGGTCATTTCTTGAGTTTATGCTTTTCAGTGTTCATTTGTACTGCTTGCTCACCAGTGAGGCTACGAGAACATGACACATCTTTTCTTGTCTGTGATTTTATTTTATTATACTCTTATTTTATTCATACGCCATTCACAGTTTTTGTAAGCTTGTCAACAGCCTTCTGTGTTTTTTGCTTTGATGTAGCCACTTGGCTGTTTTGGGGGCTGTGCTCTAATACAGTGCTTGTTGTTTAGAGGTGAAACCTTCAAAAAAATTGTTTTTTCTTCCCAGCAGGTAATCTACCTTGTAATTGAAATAGATTCAAACATTAAGGGAGAATAGTCCAAGATTACATGAGAGTTTGTGTTCAGCTGGAACTGCCAAAGGCTCATTTTTCTAATGAGAAACCACACGTTTGGGTGTTGGGAGTGTGTATAATGTGTGAATGAATCTCTCTGAGACGAGGGATCACTGGATCTCCCATTAGAGCTGAAATCTCTCTAATCTCCTTACACAGGTCAGATGGGAAACTCCTAGAAACACTCCTTATGCAAAGTCTAAAGCTCAGTCGTCAGCCCAGGAGAGTCTTTTGGGGAGATGAGCTTTAATGACCTACTGCCGTCTTTAAGACTGCATAAACATAGATAATTTGTGTAAAAGTGTATTTTAAGCTTAAAGTCTTAGCATATGCTGCGTGTTGAGTCTTTAGCAGTGTGACAAGTGGAGTCTGTGGTAGCTAGTTGAGATTATTTGGTCTTTTTTGCTGCGTTGATGCCTAATGTAAGAGAGAATGCTTAACAACAAGTCTCCGGCAGCAGTGGCTAATGAGGCGATGCATGTCTGAACATGCACACCTGGGTACTGACGATATACATGTAGCATGCAGTATACACACGTAACATTCAGCAGTAAAAGCAGTTATTCAGGAACAGTGGGTGTGCATGCAGCTAGTTTATAAAGATCTTACAGATTTCATCCCTTTATTTGTCCTCTTGTGTTGTTTGTGTCTTTTTTTCAAACTGACGTGACTGGGAACAGGAACATTGGAGATTGCCATGATTACTGTAAAATATGTATTAAAAGATACCATGTGTGGGATTTTCTCAGACTAATTATTTTCCTGACTGACACATTCAGTGCTCGAAGGAAAAAGTCACACGTTGTTATAAGCAGTAGCTTCATTGATGTCGTCATTTGGGTTGATGTAAGCCATGCAGCTAAAGCAAGAGATGAAATCGAGTCATAGAAAGCAGATTATATAATGCAGCTCATAGTATCTGGTACTGATAGCATTGATCTTAATTAATATACAGTTGAAGCACTGGAGAAAATCCTACACACGCTGTGTGTCATGGTACTACTAACATTTCAAATCTTAAGTCACGGAGCTAAAATATGGAACTGGTGTTGATTTGATGGGCGTGAACTGCTTTGTAGTATATTTGCTTTGTAGGAGACACTCGATTGCATTGATTCGATTCCAACTATTCACTTTTAACAAGCCAAGTCAAATCCACTGCTCAACATCAGTTTTCAACCAGCATGTTTGCTTTCTGTGGTCGAGTCCCTGCACTTGTATTCAGTAACTATCTGCTGATTATCTTTTTCTGTCTTTGTGCTATTTCTTCCATTATCATTACCTTATTTTTGTGGACCACCAATTATTTTTTATCTGTGCAATTACTTTGATAACCCAGTTTTCTGTTTGCCCTTTGATCTACATGAACATTTTATTTTAGATTTCAATGCTGGCATGTCTGCAGGTCCTGAAAATACTGTTTGCGTTGCGTTTTATAAATGTAATGACTTAAAACGGACACATTTCAATGTAGCCTTAAAGTCTTGAAGCCTCTAACTTCTATCTTCTCTTGGTGTACTAGTTTACATTTTGTCAAGTGGGGTGCACTGTTGGCCTAGTGGTCTCAGTGTACCATGTAATTGTGTAGCCATGACATCCAGGGTTTAAATCTAAGGACCTTTTTATGGTGTTCTCCATTGCTGTCTATCTAATGAAGGCAAAAAATGCAAGATAATTCATCCTTGGAACAAAAACAAAGAGTTATATAGAGTATACTTAGATTGTTCTGTATGAGCTGTTTTGAGCTATGTCTAATTAGTGAAACTTGTCCTATTTTGTCCAAAAGGCCATTTATAATATATTGAGAAAATTTAAGTTGCAGGAACCTGTAGACTCTCTGTGCTCCTTGATTGGTTGTCACCCTCTTTTACATTACTTTAATGTCTCCCCACCTCTGTTTTCCCACCATGAGTAACAGTTTCTGCCTCTACTTCATCAGTGTAAGGCTAATTCCTCCTCTGTGCTCTGCTCTCGTGTCTCTAGCTGGTCAGCATAGGCTCCTCTTACAACTATGGAAACGAAGACCAAGCCGAGTTCCTGTGCGTAGTCTCCAAGGAGCTGCACAATCAATCATACGGGACAAACAGTGAGCCCAGTGAGAAGGCTAAGGTGAGTGTGTGTGTGTGTGGAGACAGCAAACATCTGTGAATGATGGCCTGTGCTGGATGTTTTAAATGCATCGCACTTATGAACATGCCACTACGGGACTGAAAGCACCTCTGGTTTATTGATGAGAAACCTCTATGAAGGAGAACATTGTGAATATTCAGTCTCTCAGTTAAAAAACAGCCTGCCTGTACAACCACAAGTGATCATAGGAAAAAGAAGAAGATAAAATGTATACATTAAAGCAAAGCAGACATTCATAAAGGACATTTTGACCTTTATCTAACGGAACTAACCCAGCGTTTAGACTTATGCGGTGTTAGATTTGACCTGCAATAAAAAACTCAACAGCATAATCCTTGCTAGGGGCGTTAAAGAGATCACAGGTCTGCAGATTAGTGGTGCTTTTGGCAAGGTCTGTCATTTTCTCAAGGGCTTTGGGAGCGAAGCAGGAGGCACGCCCTGAGGAATTCTAACTCCCATCAGCTTGTCCCCGTGGGGGCCCCAGTCCTTAAAGGCAACTACACATGGAGAAGCACAGTGTTAAATATTATAGTCATGCTGCTGTCTATTTTGATAGGATTGTCTTTCAAGTAGAGAGAGAGTAGAGACTGTTTTGTGACTGTTTCCACGGGCATCCTATCCAAACTGGATCCTTGAGTATGACTAATTTCAGTACTATGCAAAAAAAAGAAATTAAAATGATCTCTCCTTTTTGTGATAAATGGCATGATTTGGAATTGGTTGTGACAAGAGAATTAAGGGTGGTAGAAAAGGTGCCCTTGGATAACATTTGTACTTGTTTTTTACCTTTTTGAGATTTGACACTAAATGTGAATCCCCTCTGAACACAATCCATTAGTTTTATTTTTCTCCTTGTTCTCCTTTCCAACATTTTACACCTACATTCATTTCCATTATTTTACGCCATGCCTTTCTTGTCTTCTTCTGTGCCGTCTGTATGCTGCATGTTGCTCAGAGCGAGGACGAAGAGACGGATTATGAAATGAATGACTCTGATTAGGGTTGAGCACTTATGACTCACTGGTGAGCGCTCAAGTGCTCGTAGTCCCTCCACCACGCCTCCCTAGTTTGTCCCTCTCTGCCTTCCCCATGCCTCCCTGATGCAGTATACACTACTGAAATTTTATTCACATTTGTTTTCAAAGACACCTTGAGTTGACAATATACTTAAACCAGAGTAAAGTGACTGAATCCAGGTTGAAAATCAGCTTCAGAGTCTACAAGCCAAAGCTAGATCAAAAGCCAGAGGTTCCTGCTGAGACTGGCCGAGTACTTCTTTGCAGCTGAAGCTCTCTTTGAAACCAGATGGGACGAGCTCCGTTTGTTTCAGTAGTGTAAATAAGAACCTTGTAATTATTCTCATGCTCACAGCCTTGGTTAATGGAGGGCATGCTGAATCATCAGCTGCTGTAGTTTGACTCATTGTCCCCCATTCAATGACATTTAAAGGGAAGGGAGGGTTACTAGGCTCCCTTTGTCCATTTCATTGTCAAAAGTAGTAGTAGTTGAAGTGTTGCTCGGACAGCACCGATATGTTTTTAAAGTCAAATTCTGAATACATCTGCGTGTCTCCCTGCTTTTTAAATATCACAAAGTGACCTTATGAGGAAGGTTGAGTTTAATCTCAAGCACTATGCCACGATGCATTTTTACACTGATTGGTAGAGGTGTCATATTTAATCATCAATCAGTGTTGAAATTCCTTTTATAAATCCACAGTGACTAATGCCAGAAAAAAAGTCACAAGGATATCTTCGTTCCCAAACTACTAGTTTCAGCAGCATGTCTTCCCAGTACCAAGGTTGTTCCCACCTGACAAGCTTTTCTGCTTTATGAGCTCACCCAGAATTGGCTCTACAGCCACGTACTGCATAGTCTCTAGCACAGCGCTTTATTTTTCTCACTTGTGCAAACATTTCCCCTTTTCTCTTCACCCTATTCAGTGTGTTTGATTCAGCCAGCGTGTAGAGTAAATGTATGAATTCTCCTGGCTGGGAGAGTATGCACTGTGGCAGCAGTAAGTGCTTCAGTACAGGGGACTGTACAGAGTCAGGTACTAAATGACTTTGTGGTATGATGTGTTTTTGTTCATTATATCTTTTTTGTTTTGGTCTCTGCAGATTCTTCAGGAAAGGGGTTCCCGGATGTGAAGAGGACTCAGTATTATGAGCTCCAGGTGTTATGATGCAAACATATCATCTTTGTGGAAGAACGTTTGGCACAATGGAGATTTAAAGGGGGGTGTGTGCATTTATTTTGTGTTTTCCCTCCTTTTACGTTTTTATTTCTTGATGTAAATAAGTCTGTTTACTGACAATTAGTGCCTGTACATTTAAACTGGACCTTTTTTGAATTAGCGGCAAGTTCTTTTTTTTTTTTTTTCTAATTGAAAGTAAGGAATTGCAATCTACATATGTTTTATGCTATAAAATATGGCCATCATCATATAAGGCCAATGATTCACTCAGGGTCATCTATTGAGTTCATTCTTATATCCTCCAACTCAAGGGTTCTGGTAAGGGATCAGTATGGTCTTTATAACTCAAAATCATTGTTTAGAGATGTTAAGAAGGGAATTGTGCATTTATTTAGCGCATGTTTAAGAGTCAGGCTATTAAATGTGAAATTCACCCCAAAAACAAATCGATGAAATATGTTTTTCCCAAAGATTTCAAACAGTTATACTGAGATTTGTGATCATGAGGATCCCAGCTGTACAACACACATTTTCAGATGCATTTGAAACATTTTACTTTGATTAGAAAATTCTTTTCGGTAACTATTCACTGTAAAAAAAGGACACATTCTCAGACCAGGATGAAAACTATGAACAAAAATGTGAGTGATTTGATGCTGTAGGTAAAGGGGCATTAGGTAATTTATCAGGGCTTTTATTGGTGATGAGGACCTGACCTGTAATGAACAGATATATGAAAGACCCATTTTCACATAGGCTAAGTAAGCTAACTTTAAAGATACAGCAGAAATATATCTGCCATATATGCAAGATACTTCTTTATTGTTTCGCTTTTCTTTGGCTTGAGAAGTGAATGTGTTGCTAGTGTAGCTGCTTGTGGCACCATGTACTCTATCGTGCAACCCTAGTAACCTAATTACCCACAGATAGGGCCATTGTGTGCTGTGCGATTTAAATAATTATTATATTGGCTGGAAGTCCACATACTTGTTTTATAAGGATGAAAGTATTGGACACCTGTAACCACAAATGTTCATTCAAAAATGTTGTGTTTAAAAGTAAGACTTCTGCTGCTTCTGCAAACGTGGACTTTTAGTGGTGTAAAGAAGTCAAATTGCTCTAAATGTTGTAAAGTGCAAGTTTAAATCAAGTTTAACATTTTTCTTAACTTCTAATTTAGTTTGAGACCTCCTCATGTTCATAAGTCTAAAGTTAACTGCCAAAATAGTCAAAGGTGTTTCAAAACGTGAATTCTGTTTTACAGTGATATCTTTTAAACATCAGTGTCCTCCAACAATGTCCTGTTTCCTGTCAGGAAAAACATCCTCGGGACAGTGGCATCTTTTCCCCTCTGACTTCTGAGTTTTCCTTAACTAGTTTATTTTGTATTTTTGAGGCAACATCTTGTTTAAGATCTTTTTTTGAGGGGAAGTATCTGTGGTGTGGGGACTGGAACAGTTTGAAGGCAGTGGTGAAGGACTTTCTGTTCATATTCAGGCGATTTTGTTTTGATGTAAATAATCCAAATTCAATATTAATATTTAACTCTTAAGAAAAACTGCACGTTTTGTACACTGTATAGAAAACACAACTTTGAATGGAAGTTGTTTATACTGGATCTTTAAAATGAGAATCTTGACAATGTTAACTTCTGTTTTGCATTGTTTGTACAGGACTCTAGAGATTTCTGAGTTAGGATTGAAACAGCTGATGCTGAATATGGTGTCTTTCACTGAGAACATGCCAGGAACATGTTTTGATAACCAATAACAAAGCTATACTTGGCTGGCTATGAAGTTGACTGTTACATTTAAAAACAAATGTATTTTTTTTCCTGCATTGTGATAGATTCTTCTAAGCATTTTGAATTGTGTAGATTTCGTACACAGCACTACAGTGGGAAACAACACTGTGCACATTGCTTACAAGCCTGTAATGTTTATGTAAATACCGCATTTTAGAACACTTTTTTTTTTTTTTTTTTTTTTAATAGAAAGTTGTTTTCAGGTTTGATGTGTGGTTTTGATAGGTTGGATAGTTCATTCACAAATAATCATTTAGTGTTGCCTTTTTCCCAATGACCAAAATCCAATGTCTTATGTGTATCGTACACATTAATCTTAGTGTCAGGGATGAGTAAACTTTTCTTAATGCTGGCACACTTTGTACATATAGACTCGTTAACGACACACAAACCTCCATTTACTCACATGTACACGTATACACTTGACTAAAACAATTTTTATATTGTCGGGGAAACGAGTATGGATGCATGATTTTTGATATAGATATACACATACACACAAACACACAAGGGCTTTTAAAGTGCAAAATTTGACATCTGCAAAGAGGTTCAATCAAAGTAGACTGGATTTCCTGCCAGAGCTAGGCTATGTTTACATTTGCTATAGTATTCTGAAGCCTTCCAATTATGTACTGTCTTGCACTCCCTCACACACGTTAACATTCGTCTGACTTGTGTGACTGCTCCAGTGGCAACTAGCACTCCCCACTCCACACGAACTGATACTCACACAGACCGTGCTGACTGATAAGATAATCCATCCATTTCTGACAGCCTATGCTTGAGCGTTGCAGACAATCTTGCTTTGAGATGCTCACCGTTGGCTCAGAGCAAAGGTTTATTTAGGTCTTCTTTTGAGACTTTTTTTTTTTTTTCTGCGATGAGATTTAAAGTGTTTGTGTGTTTGATTTGCTTGGTTCAGTTGTAACCTCATTTAATATACTCTGGTTTGAGGTGTTTAACCCCTCTACTTTAGCAGCTACATTACCTTTAATGCCCTTCACAAACAGGTTGTCTGGTTGAGCATTTGGCATTGATAATCATTTCATGTGATGGACAAACTTATCAAATCTGTAGCCTAATACTTATAAGTGCCCGGTTTGTTTTGCATTCAAGTCATGAGCCACAGACCACTGTAATGCATGATTGGAGATGATCGCACTTGTAATCAGCGGGAATGAATGTGTCATTTTTCCTCAATCTAGCATATACATCAATGAATAAGATTCTCATATCACTACATAGATCACTTCTATATGATCTTATGCAATGTTAAAAATATAAAAACTAAGTATGAGGTTAAGGGGATAGATCTATATGGTCTTGCATAAAGTAAACTCAATAAAAATGTTGTCATTCATCTGTGTGTACTGTTTTTTTCAGAGTTGTGTTTACCCTGTGGCTGTGTAAATGTAGTGTAACATTTTAATTTGTCAGTGTTGTTTTTAAAAATAGTACACATACGATTCGTTTTTATAATTATCAGTAATCATATCAGACATGTACATTACACAGACATGTTTTTACACCTGTAGATACTATAGCTATAAATGGACAAGTCATGACAACAAATATGGATAAATGGCGACCTCTTGTGTCGCTTCCTCTAAACACGTTGCTATGGCATAGTTGCCTGGAAAAGTGCCTGTTTAAATGTAAACGATCATTTTTTATTTATTCGGTTTTTACACGGGAGAATAAAACGGTGTTCGGAAATATGTGTTTTTCAGCCAAAAATCTCAAATACGGTTAATCTAAACTCGTTATGTGATTTATCAAACGTAATCGTTTGGGTTAACGGTCTGGGCAAAGATGTTATATTAGAAAAGATAGAAATCCGTCTGCGTTTGCTAGAATGGGACATCTCGCGCTTGAGCATTCATAATGTATGAAATATGAAAAATACGATTCATTTCATATAACGTTAGCTATAAACGTATTACATGAACAGATGGAAGATAGCAGATTATCCTAATAATAAATATGATGCGTCTCTGGTCAAAGTGAGACCTTTGCTGGTTTTATTTTCTGAACAGGTATCATTAGACAGCGGCACAGCGCATAAGCGAAGATCAACAACCGCAAAGCAAAGGTGATCTTTACCAACAACTTAAAGGTGCTTGTGATGCACTCTGTGCTATTAGCAGAAGCGTTGCCGTTCGAATGAAATTGAATAACTGGAACAAATACAGACATAATCTTTCGGCTGAATCACTGGCAGTTAAAAAGACGTTCAAAAACGCAAACTGTTAAAAGATAAACGCGCAGTCTGATGTTCCTAGGGGTATTTAAGCAAAGACGGAAGTAAACGACGGATGACTGTTTCGCTTTGCTGTTTCTGTGTCTGGCTTGACTCGGAGCGGGTGGTTTTTCAGGAGGGAAACTTTGCAAGGTTTAACGGGATTTGAGCACGATTAATACATTTCGCTTAATTACCAGAGCCAGTGCAGCCATACTGAAAGGTAGGAGCACAGCTTGATTAAGGAACATGTTAATTTTGTCGTGTATTATGATATTTTACCCGCTTCAGTTTGCGCCATTTTCGCTAGTTTGGTAATGCACAAATGTGCGCCTTTTAGCTCTGGCGTTCTTTGTCCCTGTTCTTTAAAGGATAATGGTATGGTTTATTCCTGTAGAATATTTCACATCCATGTTTGCCATCCAGAGTATACATCATTAAGCGTTAGAAGAAAGGCAGTGACCACTTTTCTCTCATCCAAAATTGTGTCCAAATCAAGTGCAATTGCGCATTTTTGTGCTGCATCAGGCCGTGTCAGACGCTAACAGCGCCAGCGCCTGTTCGGATATAGCATGATTCTGGCGCACATGAGTTAGCTTGTCAAGCTAACCGGCTAGCTTGCTAATCAAATAGCTTTGATAGTCAGTTTGTGGACGTTTGCGTTGACAGTAAGTTTACAGTAAAGCTCAGCGGACGTGAAACAAACGTTAATGGTTTCATTTCCCGGGGCCCTTAAGTTGAACACCAGCGCAACCGAAAGAGTAGGAAAAGCGTTTTTTGTAGACATGCAACACCACCGGCTAACTTGGCTAACCCCTTTGCGTAACGTTACAAAACATGTCGGTTTAAATAGTTTTAAACACATTACTGTAATACTGATGAAAACTGGTTTACATTACCTTACGTCTTAGGTTGGCCACGTAATATAGAGTGCAACTCATTGCTATAAAGTTAGTAAATGCTGCGTTGGCGTAGGTAGGTTATTAGTTATTGCCAGTACAGTTTTGTTGCTTAGCCTCGCTGTCATTACCTCCAAAGCATCGTTGCTATAGAGATCATTAGACATTCCAATGGAGGGTCTTAATTAGAGCTCCTAATTAGCTTTGAAGCGGACTGGTAACAACGTGGTGTATAGCCACCTCTGTAAAAAGAGAAGTTAGGAAAAGTGAGGACAGCGCCATGGATAGCTTGAGTAATATTTAATCATAATTGTATCCATGTGATTTTACTGATTAAAACACCTTCATCTAGAGAGGAGGGACTAATTTATTCACTTCTGTAGAAGAAAATGTATGTGGAAAGTCCTTTCTCTATACATAGGCAACTGCAGCTGATCATTGGAGCTCACTACATGGATAATGTCAAGTTTTCAACTTCTAATACTGTAATATTACTACTTTAGATCACATTACAGAAGGTAGGAGCGTACCTGTCACTGTTAGCAATTGTATTCACACTACAAGTATCACAGAATCATGTAGAGCCAAACCCCTTTTGTCTGAAAAGCGCTCCACAACTCAGAACTGTTGAAACGGAGGGAAAATTGTTTTTCTATAAGAACATGAAAATATTACTGCTTAAATCTTATTCACAGAAAGAATGGACCAAAACAGTTTCTTTCACCATTAATAATTTGGTTTATAATGTGTCTGAAAATGGAGAGAAATGCCCATCCTAAAGCCCAATGTCCCAATTTTAAATGGTTTGTTTTGTTGGACCAACAGTCCAAAACCCAGAGCAGAAAAAAACACCCAATCCTTACATCCTCCTTGGGTTTTTTTGCTTTATAAATGACTTAACTGACTAACCAAAACAGCTCTAAAACCAATATGTGATGATTACAATGACCACCTCCACAAAGTCTAGGACTAGGAATCCATGCAGTCAGACCTGATGTTAGGCATGGTTTTTTATATAATTAACTTGACATTCTCTTTGATTTTAGGAGTCCACGAATCATGTCAGGCATTGCATTGAGCCGGCTTGCCCAGGAGCGCAAGGCATGGCGAAAGGACCATCCTTTTGTAAGTAGTGTCTTATGAGATGCACCTGTTCTGGCCTCTCTCTGAGGGTCTATTTGAGCTTTCATTATATAGTGTCAAGTGCTCTAGTAAACACTGATGTTGTAACTGTTTGCACTCTCCTATTCAATTTTTCAGGGCTTTGTTGCTGTACCAACAAAAAATCCAGATGGAACCATGAATCTCATGAATTGGGAATGTGCTATTCCTGGCAAGAAAGGGGTAATGTGTTTCATAGTCTGTTTGCATACAGAACATCTTTCCTATACATAGAAACCACTGCTAAATGGAACACAGTGAGCTTATGAGATAAAGTGATTTCTGTAGCAGATGCAAAAGAGCATGTATGGTTTTAAAGAAGTTGTATTAGACAATACAACTATAGAGTTATGTTTTGTATTTCCTATTGTGCCAGCATAGGTAGTGAATTTCAACAAGAGTACTGATCCAAATTTTCAGGGACCAAAACAGGCGTGAAAACTTGATCATTCTTAATGACAGCTCGAACCGTGATGCGTCTTAAACCTGCTTTTAAAATGAATCTGGCAATAATGACAAGGTTTTAATGAACTTGTGTGAATACGACATGACTTTCTGTTAAGAAGCTGATCTAATAGTTGTGTGTTTCCTCAGACTCCGTGGGAAGGAGGCCTGTTCAAACTGCGCATGTTGTTCAAGGATGACTATCCTTCTTCACCTCCAAAATGTGAGTTACTGTGTCTGTCCTGTGTGACAACTGACACAACTGTTATTGTGATTACTACACACACTGTTATTATACTGTAGCAGATTCTTGTAGAAATCTGGCTGCGTTATTCAGTCTGTACATGGACTTAATAACAAACACTACACAGAAAAATGCTTCATCTGGAATTTGAAGCGAGGTGTACGTACATGTCTTTCATAGAGGGCATATTGCATTACCAGGCATCATTTCTGGTAGTGCACTGGCAAGAGTTTACAGTCTGGCTTGTTTCACGGCTGACTGACAATCACATGAAGCAAAAACATGCACTTTTGAAATGGCCCAGATGAGGTGAGGAGTCCCCCAACCCTCAACAGAGAGGGGCAACAAGCTTCAATATTGTCCCTGTATCAATTCTGCTGTCTGCCTGACACCTCGGTTGTCATCGGTCTGATAACCTGCGTTGTCCCCTTCACAGCAGAAACAAACACAGGTTTTTCCCATATCGTTTGTATTTGAAGGCTTGTTAATGACTTCTAAACACTGCAAAGGTTGTTGAAGCTGATCTAAAAGCCAGTTTCACCTCTACATAGTTCTCCTTTGGGGGTTTGATATTCATTCATTGTAAGGAGTCATGGTAATTTTATCCATCCATTTCAGTTCACACTATGATTTGAACCAGTAGGTGCTTTCACACATGCATCCTTTACTGTTCATTGTACAGTGTTTGCCAGTGATGATTTGAGTGCCGATACAGCCGTGGTGCTAAACCAGCTGTGACAATTCGACCACTCAAAACGTTAAAATATTTTCCCTAGAGTACTATACTGGCCTATTGTGTGAACCAAATCATTACTTTACCTCTACAGGTTACTCGCAATGTCAGGGCACTGTGGCGTACGAGCTTTCTAACATCCAGCAACAGGGGTGGTGTTGTCTGAATGTCACATTAAAATAACATTAAGCCACTGCTTGTGTGAACCACCAGAGCTGCTACCTTTAGTGGAACAGTTCAGTCAGAGTGTACTGAGAAAAAGCCTAGTGACATCTGTGGAATTTGCCCATCTTGTCTGACATTTGTAATGGATCTGAAACATAAGAGTGTGTGTGTGTGTGTTTTCCAGGTAAATTTGAGCCTCCACTCTTTCATCCAAATGTGTATCCATCAGGCACAGTATGCCTATCTATTCTAGAGGAGGACAAGGACTGGAGACCGGCCATCACAATAAAGCAGGTTTGGATTGCCAAGCATGCCTCATTTATATTACAGGGCTTTTCCCAAAAAATCTTTTAAATAACTGATTTTTCTGTCTTTGGTGTCACACTGTTATCTCTAAATTTGTATCTGTAAGTGGCTACAGTCATGTAGTGTATTTTCAGTCATCTTGTCATAGTTATTTAAAACACAGAAGGAAAAGATTGGATCTGGTAAATTAAAAGTTTTGATATTCAACTTGAAATATATAAAATGAAACATTTTATTTTTAATTTGGTCGGCTAATCCAAATCTTTATTGACTATGCTGGAAAATAAGGGACACACATTTTCGAATCCTTCAGTGAGATCTGACCCAAATTAAAAGTGAGAGTATATGCAAATGACCTAGAACTTTTGTGACAAACAAATATTAAAAGCAGCCCTATAAAGAAATGCAAAACAGATGAATTGCTGATTTTAAAATGTATTTGTGTCATTGGTTCATTTATACTACAGATCTTATTAGGTATCCAGGAACTCCTAAATGAACCAAATATCCAGGATCCAGCCCAAGCAGAGGCTTACACAATCTACTGGTGAGTGACATTGGATTTCATCTCTTTCAGCTTTTTCAAACATGACACTGAAATGTAAAATTGCTAGGGGATCTACAAAGTGACGTGTGTGTGTGTCTGAAAGGGGTTAAGGAAATGTGGAGTCAATTACTGATCTCTTCTGTACAGTGCAAAAATCAGTTTCTTGGTTGAAACTGATTAGTTGTAAGTGCACTGTATTACCATAAAATGGTATTACATTAAATGGTTATTATAGTGCAAGTCAGAGGAGAGAGACCTTGTAAAGTTTCTGTACCTAAAGCAACAGTACAAAACCTTGAGGTAGAAATTGTACTCTCCTCCAACCCTGAAAAAAGCTGATGTCCATATGTTTCCGAATGGATTTGTTTGTTGCATGCTTTGACTTTATTGCACTGTGGCTAAAGTATTTTTTTCCAAAAATCTATGTGATCCGAACAAGGTATTAATAACTTAGATTTTCTTAAACTTGCAGATCTCATTTTATCATTAGTTTAGCCATTGAAGTAGATTGATTTCTATTTGATGCTGAAATAGCTTTGCCTCTTGACTTGTAATTGCATGTTCAGTCCTGTTGGCAAAGCAGCTCCTGACTGATGTGAACACACAAACAGAACTGCAAGACCATAATGATTAGTGATCATTGACAGGCTTCTTAAAAATCTTAACACACTTGAAGAGACAGTCCTGATATACAAACTGTAGTGATCGAGGTCGAAGCATGTTCAGGGACCTCCTATGAGTTCTTCTGTCGTGTGTGTGTGTGTGTGTGTACGCGAACATACTGGAGGTCTGGATGGATTTCACAGGAATGAATACTAAATGTTTTGCAACTTATTTTAATCCACACTTTAACAATAAAGTGGTTGACTGCAAGGCGTTAAGTTCTCCAGCCCGGTTTTAGTTTGCTTCACATCTAAAACCTACAACCCCTGAATCCTGGAGAAGATATTGTTTTGAACTTGGGTGCACAAGATAATAATTTGTGTGTACAAGTGTCTTTCAGGGGCCTCTGTTAAAACCTGTCTAAAATAGGTGTCTAGCTTTACAACCTGGAAAAAAATACATCTGACAGAAGAGAGATCTGAGAGGATTCCTGCATTTTCTACTTTTGTCATATTTCTGGATATACGATTAAATTTGTTTTGTAATGGTCTGGAAATGCCTCTTGTTTCTGATTTGAGTAAGTGGTCAGAGCACCATGATAACTGCTATTTTCTTTTTAACCCCTTTCCAGCCAAAACAGAGTAGAATATGAAAAAAGAGTTCGAGCACAAGCCAAAAAATTCTCCCCCTCGTAAGGGCGAAGACTTGCTCCGCTGCGGCAGAAGGAATGGGTTTAACAAGAATCACCTCCCCGCTCAGTCTCTCAATGAATGTGCTCCTCTCACATCAGGACTTGCTTAAAGACTTCTATTTAAACTCCACACATTCTGTGCCATCCGTACTCCTTTGACCTATCATTTTTTTCTTAATTGCCAGTTGGCGCATAATGCTGGGAGGGTATGGGTGCATCAGCACCCTGGTCATTTCTTTTTTAAACATTAATTGTCTTATGTGGTGCAAGGGACACAGCTCGGTACCAGTTTCATCAACTCCATGCAAGCTGGCTGTCATCAATATTCAAGGAAGAAAATGTCTTTGTTTTATTTTGCTCTTTCACAGGGTCTATTCCTTTATGTTCCCCCTTTTTATGTTCCATAAATTTAATGTAAAATTAGCTTATTTCATTGTCAGTATTTCAACTGCTGTATAATGAATGGCACTTTTATACTGTTGTATCTCACTAGTGTCTCTAGATGGCTCTGTCTAATTCTCTTTCCCAGGTTTTCTATTCAGCATGCTGTAATATATGATAGAATCTGCTGCCTTGGCTGTCTTTTTGTTATTCAGAGTGTTTGCTATGGAATAAATAAAAATGGCCATGATGACTGAGGCAGGTAGGCTTACTTCTGTATCAGACTTTAAGGTTATATGGTGCTTTGTTCATGTATGTGTTGGCGTAAATAAAACTTTCTACAAAATGTTTGCATTTTCTTTATTAAATGAGTAAAATATACACATAGAATATACACACAGTTCAACTTGGCTTCTAAGGTTTCAGAATCAAAGTGAATTATTCAGTCAAAAAAAATCAGTGAATAGTCTCAGAACTATTTAGTTTATAGTTCCTTTACACAATTTACTCGATGCAAGTAAGAGGTTATGCAAATAGTATTTTATGTATTCTACATTATGCATAATGCTGTGTTTACAAAGAGAAGCGCTCCCTAAATAAAGTCCATAATGGCCAAATACTGTACCTTGACAGAATAAGTGAAGCATTTACTGTAGTTATTTTTAGCCTGAAGCAGTTGGAGTGTTGTATTAAAGCATTATATTTCCCTGTTATTTTTTATTTTTATAAATTTTATATTTTATACATTATTTTACTGTCCAGTTGCTACGTACAAACACAGCATCTTATGCTTCAGTGATGGCATCCACTCTGATCCCTGTTGGGCAGGGTTTTGTAGAAGGGTTCCCATGGTGCTCTGCTAGGACTGGACTAGTCTGCTGGAAGGCGCTCAGGGTGCAGTACTCATTGCAGTACCAGGGAGGGTCCTTCTCCAGGGACGTGTGGCTGCAGAGCCAACACCCTGAGTCTCCTTCAGCAGGACTCCCTGGCAGTGAGCTGAGGGTCAGACTCTTGTGTGAGCCCCCTGGAGCCAACAGCGGAGCCATGGTGCTCACAGCGTAGGGGATGCCCAGGAGAGAAGTATCACAGCCTGGGTCAGTTATATTGCTGTATGTGCTGTCCTCCATTAACTGGTGGTGGAAGTGGGGATGACACGCTTCCTCCTGGACATCTACACACTTGGTTAATGTGTCAATTTGGAGCGTTGCCTCCACCTTCAGCATGTCTGCTGTGTTTTCTTGTGTAACCACCCAGCTCTGTAATCACAGTCATGTTTAGGGACATTCTCGTGAGATAATTGTGAGTATTTTATGCGACAAGCTGAATTTACCTTGAAATCTCCCTGACAGTCACTGTACAGGGTGTGGAAATAGGGTGCTGGAGTTGGGATGAAGATACTTTGCCTCCACCTGTTAAGTGTGAGGGATATAAAGATGACATTTAGCAAATATTAGTTGTAGGAAATGGCATTTGCTGTACTGTGGTTTGGCAGCAAGCTGGAGGAGGGTCTTACTTTTTAACTGGAGTGTAGCACAGAACCAAGATGAGTAGCACAAGCACACATAAAGGGATGAACACCTTACCCAGTCCAGAAACAAATGTGTTTGCTGGGAGATCTGTATGGACAAACATATAGTATAAGCGTAGAATACATGTGTTAGGAAGGGTGGATGAAAGAAATCGATTTACTGTAGATGCTTTCTCAACAAATTGCCTTTAAGATGAAGATCCTTTTGATTAAGCTTAGAACAGCTGTCTGTCTGGGGGGAGACTCACCATACACAGCTGACTCCGTCTTCCAGTGAACCTCAGAGGACCAGTCACTCCACTCTCCCATGTAAAAAGCCAGATTAGGACTGGACCTCACCCTGGCAGCGTACTCGGTGTCTGGCAGAAATTTATGATCATCCACAGAATAATTCATACTGTCTGTGTTAATTCCATGTAATATCACCTGAAAAAAAAAACAAATAGGGTGGTTATGTAATGAATTTTTATAAAGGAGAGAAATGTCCTGTATGGAGGCCCATTTGTGCTCAATCAAAAAATCAATTTATTAGTTCACAGATTATATGACAGCACAGTTATTCAACGAAAGTGCAGATAGATGGGTAGAGCAATAGATGAAAACAATTTGCAAAAAAAGAATTAAAGCAAATTGTTAAAAAAAAATGTCCGGTAAAAAAAACAAACCATTTTATAATGTTACTACAGAGATATTGATAATTACAATCTAGAACTTCGCAAATGCTTTTTTCTATTACCATTTTTAATTTTGACCGTCCTCGGAGATGGGATCTAAAGTGCTGTCGGTCATTTCCATAGATCTCACGCCTTTTTTCACAGCAAATATTTTGACATGTCATCATAGCAGAAGAATGTGTAACCAATACCAGCTTTCTTTTCATTTAACTGTTCCAGGTCCAGCGCTCTGGTATTTTGCCTGACCCCCCAGGAGCCCCAAAGGCCCCCATTTCATTGGGTGTGATTTTTGGTCATTTGATTGAAATTTTTTTTCCCCAAGACATTGCATTATTTAAGTACAGTCCTGCATTATTACTTGGTCTTGTGTCAAAATCTAGTTTTAGGAGTGTTTTAATAGTATTGCCATAAACTAGGAGCATGTTCAGTGGGGGCACAACAGCGAACTTTAACCAACCAGCCATGTTTACTGGGACACTAGAGTGCAACAGAGCCATCATTGTGTTCTTAGTTAAACGTGTCCTTTTCTTGCTGTGACAAGTCAAAATGTCTGCGGTTGAAAAGACCTATGGGTCAAATACAGTCACAGTTTCACCCACAGACCGTCGCCACACTGAGCTGATGGCCACAGTGGCCACTGATGAAGTCGCTGTGGTAGTTTCACATTTCAAAAAGTTGCCTTGGCAGCTCATAGTTGCTGTCATGAGAAGAAACCCAGCAAAAGGAAAATCACTTTCTGAAATCTATGAAATTATTGACAGCAGTTTGGGTCAAACCCCCTGGCACAGTGGCAAAAGTTCAACAAATCAAACCAAAATGCACCAGTAATTATTATATAAATGATTCAAAGTTTTATTATTTTTGTATCATTGATTAATTCTGTCATATTTTTCAATGAGATCTTTTAATTAATCTTTAAATTATGAAATTGTACATTTCTCTGTTTTATCCTTTAATACAACAATTCCCATGTTTTAGATTGAATCCATTAATCGATTATTGATTTGCCGATAGATTGTAACTGCCACAAACAGGCCTCTAACAGGCCAGATCTCTTATTCCCACCAACAGAGAGCACCCCATTCTTGCTTGTTTATTACTGAATCTTACGTTATGTGTGTCTCCCCTTTTGTAGTACTGGAGCTGATACTTCAGGTTGAAGATCAGACCGGTGAAATGACTGTATTCCTCGTAGGTACTTTTCCAGGTGAAGTGGTGCTGACTTGAGTTGTGGCTGACTGTGAGGCAGCACGGCGCGTTTGGTTTAACTGATGAGAGGACACATTAAAGACAAACATACATAAAAAGGCAGACGTGTATTTTATTTGAATATATATGAATGTGTTTTGTGTGTCTGGTTATGAGAACAGATGTTCCTTACTGTTGCTCACAGGCATATATTCTTCATCCAGCACCTCACAGATTTCAGACCCGTTATTTTGGTTGTGACAAAGCGAGATTTTAAAGATATCTGTATCCCCAAAGGTCTCTGAGTAATAGTCGTCATCAGGCATTGGATTGGATGTTTTGACGGAACAGAAGTAAAGCCCATTGTTGTTTGTCAGCATACACACAAACTCCTCTCTGCACAAAGCAGCAATGAAACACAATATCATCACCACATGTGAGGTCATCCATTATTAATTAACATGTGCGAGTAAAAAAGGGCCTCACTTTTCAAATGTTTCTATGAAGGTGAGCCAGTAGGAGATGTTGCTGTCTGAGGTTTTTTCTAATGGTGCGATGCGCAGGGAGCAGTTGATGGTGAACAGGTAATCGTTCACACAGTGAAGATTGTGGTCCACACCTAAAAAATATACAGGCAATGTTTTATTTGGAGTGTCAGGAGTCACTTTGTAACCCTAACCTTAAGGTGACCTCTAACCTCTGACTTTCATTGTGCTGCTTAGCATACTGCTTTAATACATGGTGTATTGCTTCATAAGGATTTATTAATTGTTATGTTATGTAAGACTAATTCATGCTTTAGACATCAGTAACAGGCCATTACACACGGATGTAAAAAAAAAAGGTTAGGTTGTGAGCCCTCATTTAAGTTAAGGATCCCTTTGGTTGGTGAATTATCATCTTTGTATTTGTAGGTTTTTCTTTTATTTATGTAGGTTTTGTTTCTTCAGTTTGACTTCCCTCTGGGAGATGATGCATACCATCCAGTCCAAGAACCATTACTGATGACTTAATAACTTTTTAGACTGCAGGCTTTATAGGTTATTGTAAAAAAAAAAAAAAAATTAAAAACATTAGAAACTGCAGATTTAAAGTGTAGGTTTGCATTTTTTCAAGTCTACCCTAAAACAATACTCACATGCCCACATGTACATTGAAAGCATTATTGTTCGCTGTAATTGTTTCTGCCGTCCATACTGGCCGCAAGGAGATTCCTTCTTCAAGCAATTTCAATGGAAGAGACGGGGCACAAAATCCACAGTCCGCGTTCTGAGCAAAAATGCCTCACGTGGCTTCAGCAGTCTGAGTTAGACATAACAAGTGGGCATATTCCAAACTAGCAGTGTTTTTAGTAACTAATAAGACTTTAATTTTGAAAGATGCCCCCTTGATTTGTGTAAGTTGGACTGCTGAAGCTTCATATCAGCGATTTAGGAGGGGATCTCTTTGTGGCCAGTATGGACAGGAGGAACAATTACAGCGACCAGTAACATTTGCAATGTACATATTGGCATGTGAGTATTGTTTTAGGATAGACTTAAAAAAATGTGAACCTGTCCTTTAATTGTAAAATTAAAAAACAACAACATTTATTAATGACTCACCAGCATCTAAAACTGCATGTATAATGGTTTATTGTAAAATGAAAAACCTTAATTAAGATTGTTATAAGTTTTTATACCTTACAATGAGCCATCAACTCTGCAGATCTAGCTATTAGTATAAAAACATTAATAAAAAGTAGTAGGTGTTTCCCTTTATAATAAAAAAAAGGTAAGCAGACTTTTCCCAGGAGGTTAAAGGTCAAATAGACTATAGCTGAGGTCCTCATCAGTCACTTAAACTGAAAACAAAACCTCTGAGCTATTTATTCTAACTTTTAGTGTGTATGTTGTATTATCTCTAGTTTTTAAAGCATCTTTTACATTTACATTTTACAGTTATTCATTTGGCTCTTGATGAGGTACAATCCAAGCAGTCTTGATGAGCATTTTTTCTGTGGACAGAATTTTCTATCACATTTTTGAAAACAGACAATACTGGCAGAGACTTAACCTGTGATAGGATTTCCGTGCAGACAGACGAGCAGAAACGCAATCAGCAGCAACAGCTTCAGCCTCGGTGGAGAGCACCAGTCCATCACACCAGACGTCACCTCAGACCGATCACAATTAAGTCATGCTGCCCTGAAGCTCTCATAAAAGGACTGAGAAAGCAAGGTTTCAATCAGTCTTTTCACACTGATCACGAGGAGGAGGAGGAGGAGGAGGAGGGTGTGCCTCTATTAAGAGACCAGTTGTAAATGGAAAGTGTGTGAAAGGGGTAAGGCTTGAGTCTCACGTCACCACACAGTCTATCATACTGTGCACTAGATTTGTCTCTTCATGAAATTGGGTTAAACAGTAGTACGTTTTTCGTTATTAGACTCTTTTAATTGCTTTAGAGACCAAATAAAATACAAAATCTGAAAAAGTCTGTGAATGTTTTACCCTTATGTTGAGATACTCCATAGTGAACCGAGGTGCATTTAAATGTATTCTTCACTCATGGTAACCTACTAAAGAGGTGCAAAGCTTGAAGACATTTATGTCACATCAGCACTGTGGTGAGATTCATTTTGATTGCTGAGCTGATAAGACACCAAAAATACATGTGCAATGGTGAAACTAAACCTGCCGCATAACATAAATTGCTGCACAGACTTCTCTCTCAAGCTCTACAAACTGAACTGTACCTGTTCTGTGTCCTTTATAATCTATAAAATAAACCTAGTTCACATGAAGTGGAATACCACTAAACATAATACCTTGTATTTATACATGATTATATTGGAATGTCCTAAATATCACATTGTAAATATTAGATTATAAATAGTTTTTAGCTGAAATAAAGATTTCCCTTCACTGGTACAGGGATGAACATCTAAAAGTTAGTTTAATATTTGCTGCTGTTGTACTGTGGTATCTGGAGAGCTAGACATACGTCAAAGTATACAATTCATGCTTGTGATTCTGAGTGGAGTAACCTGAAATTGGAATATACTAATTGTTGCGCAACTTACTAGAGCGTGTTGTGCAATATGTGTGGTGATTCTGTCAAAGATACGAGCCGACAGTGTCTTCCTCTTGAGTTTGTTATTTTGTTGATTTAGAGTCTGTAAACATACCAACTTACACACTCTCAGACTGTGTCTCTCTGTGTTAGGTCGTACAGTGCATGAAGTAATCTGCAATAGATCAAGAGGAAGTCATCATTTGTTCAAGCTTTTTCAGTATGATTAGGACAAAACATGATGCGTAATAAAAATGCATTTTGCTGGACTGTTAATTTGTGGTCCAAGGGGGGAACGGTGTTGTTAGCATGTCAACTTCACAAGGCTCCATTCTTTTTTTATACAACTGGATTAGACTTCAAGAGCATTTGAACAGGAAACAAATAAACAGCATGTTACCACGCAGATAGTCATGTCGGAGGTTTCAGTTTAATTTGGGTTTTTGCTTTCAAAAATATCTATGCTCTAACGGTTGCCTATTTTTATTTGTTGAAACCTAAATGACTTTCTGTCCCCCATGTGAAGCAGTGTGAACCTGTGTTGAAAACGTGCTTAAGATCAGCAATGAAGCTCTTGTGAGAAGTCTCCATATTGCGCAAGAGCAGAAACCCTGATACGGTTGGCTACATCTCCAACTTGCTGCAGTTTTGAGACATCTGATATGAGGTTGTTTTTTTTTTTCTGTTTTTTAGTACTTTGATAAAAATGTTTCCTCCTTTGTGATAAAGACTCTTAAGATGACAGCTAGAGATGTAACTTGGCTCGAAAATGACAAGATCTGAGGGGATGATTGCAGCAGCATAAAACTGTATTTGTCAAGTTTGTTTTGTTTAATTAAAATTCACCAAGTAGACACTGAAGTACACACAGTACACTGTCATCTTTCTGTTTCAAATAAAAAAAAACATTCACGGATGTGAAAATTTATTGTATTATTATCATTTAATGTTTGACTGGTAGTGTTTACACAGTTGTCCTCAGTATTTTAATTGCACAAGTCCTTTTCACATCTGGCAAATATAAAAAAGAGACCATTAAAAGAACTTGCACTAACATAAATTACTTTGCTTCCACTTCAGTATATAATCAGTGGTAAAATAATACTGGACCAATAAAACAAGTCTCCTCTGAAGACTAAGTCTGTGGCATTTATTTCTATATTTAGTGTATACAAAGTGTTACAATGCACCAGGATACAAAAATGAAATATGGCCCTGTGGAAATTTATGGGTATAGTTTTAACTTAAACTGTAAGTTTCTATTTAGATCAGGGACCTAGTTAAGCACTTGAGGCACACCAGCATGGGTCACTCACAGGCCAGTTTGCCATCAAAGGACGACAGGGTGATAGCAAAGGCTTGCAGGGCACACATGGGGAAACTGTAATCCATGGAGAAGACGTCCTCCGCTACACGGCCAAACTGCATCACTATGTAATCCTCTGGAAAGGGTGAGAGGTGACGTTAGGAATACAGACAAGACAGCCATTTTCCTTGAGGTAGATAATAGAAGAAGAGAGACAATAAGTCAGTCTCATCTTACCATTGTCAGGGTGGATGATCTGGAAGTTCTTGACAGAGGCCTGGGTGACACGTCCATGGAAGTTAAGCACATATGACTGAGTCTGCTCATTCCAGCTCGGGGATTTGTTCACCAGGGTGACCAGTTTGTCTGTGTTGCTGTTCGCATGGCGGACCAGTAGAGTCTGAAGTTCCTATAATGAGGTAAAATTTTAGTTCCTCTGATATATTTCAGGTTTTAAAAAGTGGGGATTATTTTTAAAACGTACACTTTTTGGGCGAATGGACACTCTTTCATCGTTCTCCAGCATGCCGGGGATGATCACCGTCATTTTCCTGGGACCCTTAAATCCCAGCACATTCGTCTCCTGGAACATGATAGCCAATTGTGTTTCAGGTTATATCTCTTGATATACTGTGTTAAGTGGGATGTTGAGTGTATAGAGCACGTTTGGACTCACATAGCAAATTGCTGCCAGCTCTTGCCGCACTGATTCACACTCTTTGATGAAAGGCTTTTTCTCAGGGTTTTCTCCTCCATCATAGACTGTGAACTTTGTACCCAGAACATTGGACCTGAAACAAATGAGTCTTATCAAGTATATAAGATCTGATATCGTCTATCAGGTGAGAAATGAAAATGTCAGCTTTGGCAGGATTAAGAAACAGCCTTGGGGTGCATTCACCTCCACGTCAAATCAAGAGCGAACTTACAAAATACCAAATAAAAAAGGGAACATTTGGTTCCAGTTTATTTGGAGCAATTGTAGTGATAACCTTCCTTTTCTTTTGTTTTCCCTCCCGATAATTGCTATATATTGTCTACAGCATGAAGTGTATCCCACAATTCACAGCAACATGAAAACTGTAAGGGCAGTTTGTTAAGGAACCCTGGTTACAAATGTAAGTTAAACTTGTGAATCCTCTGCTTTCAGTGTCATTTACAAAGCTGCAGTGTGGGCAGGTGGACGTGAACAAATACAGAGGCCTAAAGCAATTTAATGACTTTAATTATGGCAACATTTTCTTTTATAGGCCTTTTTTTTTGTTACAGCGGATGTTTTTACTTGTCATAACAGGAAAAGCACAGATGTTGCTAATAACATTAACATTGGCTCTGTTTCAGCAGCCTTACCACCGAGCCAGCAGGCACAATACCAGAGGCCTGAGACTGGGAGCTTTTATTAAGGCTATTAGTGACACCTGTGCTTTTCCTGCTATGACATGTCACAATGTCTGCCGTGAAAAAGGTTTATTGGTTGTGAGGGCTGCTTAATTTCAGCATCAGTTTATCCCTTACCCTTTTTATGCCTGTTGGGGACCAGATGGGCCAGTTACACCTGTGCTTTTCCTGCTATGACATAAATAAGTACTTCAGGTCCAGGTTTGAGAGCCACTTGTTTAGCATGATGACAATGCATCTTTAAATATTATCTAAAGGGGCTTTGAAAGGGTTTCATAATATCAGAGAATCCACTAAAAAGAGGTGCCATGGAATCCTTTATCTGAAGGTTTGTAGATTATACGAGAGAAAATCAGTGTCACATATTGAATCAGACGAACAGGATTTGGTTGAATATTCTTTCACATGGTAGAAATAAAAGAGAGGTGTACCTTAGTTTTCCTATGTAGCAGTTTGTGTCTCTGGACAGATTTGTCGGGTCAGTGGAAATGAGATAGTTGGAGGTTTTGCACTTCTTCCTTTTTCTGCCTGCCATTAGAAACACCTTGGTGATGGCACAATGGAAAACAATCAGACAGAGGCAGACAATGAGGAGAACTTAGATAGAAATATGAAAGCTCAAGAGAACAGGATCATATTATTAGAAGTTAAATCAATGTGCACAATGATTGGGCCAACCCTCTTGCCATCCTCCTTCTCCATGTGGAGGTAGTAAGTCGGGTAAATGCCCTTCTCCATGCCTCTCCTGTCCCTGGTGACCCTGCACTGGATCGTCACATCTCTGGGGGCTGGACGCAAAGCGAACTTCTCAAGATCCTCCACTGAAATCGGAGATGTTGGCTGAAATGAGAAAGAGTGAGAATGATTTCACCACTACTCCTTTTTATATGCTTTGACAAATCAAAATAAGATGAATACTCGCCTAATTTGCTTTTGACAACATACATACGAAACAGTTTGGGTTTTTTACTTGTAATGTCTCACCCTTTCATTAGATTCACTGCCTGAAGATGAACCCTCCCTGTAGTTGGAGTTAAGGGAAGCTAGACTCGGTGTAGTTTTCTCTGCTTTGTTTGTCTTTTTTTCCTTTTTCTCCTTTTCCTGGATTTTGTCTTCTTTGCTCTCGTCACTTATTTGGCACCTGGCTGTGGAGATAACACACGCAACCTTATTCCTTATGTACAATGACTTTACAGTATTGTTGATCACAAAATGCGCTGGGCCAGATTATCGCTCACATGTGTCAAGTGGTTTTTTCCTCTTAGGTGACTGAGGGACAGGCCTCTGGGAGCTGTCTTCCTCCTCATCGTCACTTTCATCACATTTATTCTTCTTTGGACTTGCCACCTCCACCACTGACTCTATCTCCTGGGTTGAAGCCTCCAGTAAGTGCTTCTCTGCAAATGAAGAGACATGAAATGTGTGTAGTGCTTTAACCAACAGCTGGATTCATGTTAAAGCTTAGTGTTGAACACTGTGAGTCAGTGAAAACATTTTTTCCTCATTATACACAACATACATAGAATATTATGCAGAAAGTACTGTATTGTTAATGATAAACTGAACATTGATGTTACTTTTACGCTCTTGTTTGGTTGTCTTGTTTGTCTTCTGTGGGTCTTCAGGTTCTTTCACTTTGTCTTTCTTCTTGGTTTTTTTCTCCTTTTTCTCCTGATCTTTTTCCTTCTCTGTCTCCTTTTCATCATTCTGCTCCGTCTCTGAAAAAGCAGTAAGTTGCTGATGAATTATTTATTAAAGCAAAGTGTTTGTTGGCTTTACATGTGCATGCATGAAAACACAGAACACATGCCGAGTCCCAGACCACAAAGGGCCCAAAATATGCGCACACAAATAAACACAGACAGAGAGAGACACAGAGACGTCACATTGAAATACATACACATTGGAATAAAATATTCTGCTTTGCATGTTCTTACGTTTGTTTTTTTCTTTTTTCCCTTCCTTCTTCTTCATCTTTTTTCCCTCCACCTGAGCATCATGCTCCACTTCACACTTCACCTCGGGCTCTTTGTCAATCTCCAAGTTCATCTTCATGGAAGTAACATGCTTCTCTGAAGGCATCTCATCTAACATCATGCTTGCCGTCATGTCGCATTCACCCAGTGTGATCTCATCCAGTGGGTTATCATGGGCATGTTCAACTTGATCTCCAGAAACAAACAAACAAAAACAATTAAATATAAGAAACTGAACGTAATTGCAACATGCATTGGAATTAGACTTTGTCTTCTTCAGTTTTTCTGCTACATAAAATGATAAATTATTCTAATACTAACCACTCAGGGAAGTGTTGCTCAGGGATTGGCTGATCAACAGAGGTGTTTCATCAGAGCGGGCAGCTTTGTGCTTCCGGTTCTTTTGGCGAGGATCCCGATTCGCTACCACCATTTGAGAATCAGACCTCTTCTTTTGCTGCTTCTTCATCAAAAGGGTTCGCTGGGGGAGAATTGAATATTAGACGTCATTCAATCTGTCAACTCTGTCTCCACACAATGTTCATACAACTACAGCAATACCTTTTATATTCAGTACTACAGGGATATCTTCTCTCTACAAACTTTAGCTCCTTTCTTAAACACATTGTTAGTTCGGTGTTAAGCTAAGAGTGAAGGTAGAGCATTTCATTACATTTGAAGGTACAACTGCTATTTTAATGCATAGGATGACAACTAAACTCAACTGAACATAGGCTTAATACCATGGGTATTATGTTCTTTGGTCAGAATTATAACATTATATTCTATTATTTAACTAAGAAAGGAACCAGATAAGGTTTTTGAACGTTACCTGGGATAATTCAGATAATTATTTGTAATATGACTTCTATTGGTGTAGTATTTTATTAAAGTCTAGATAGTGATTGTCCATTATAATTATTGCCAGCACAAGATGATGGAACTACTGATTCTGGATGCAGTATTTTAAATGCAAGTGCCCATGCATCATTGTTACTGTTTACTGCTAATACTACTACTATTAGTATTAGTACTTTTACACTGATTATCTGCTGATCTTTTTGGTTTAAGGTGTTTACTTAGTACTCTACTGGGTATAAGCCAGTAGCTCACATACTGTGCAGCATAAACAAGTCTCTGACTTCAAGTTGAGCAGTAACTCCAAACAGCAGGTGGTTCTGACACAGGTAGCCATGACCTCATGAGACTTAGGAAAGCTTTATTTCTTTGCAAAGCTCTGCCTCAGTTTTAACCACTTGTTAGCTAATCAAACAAGGAATACATTTCAGTTTTTGCTCCACTGGGCTATTATAATTATATGTATCCTACATATATGGTTTTGATACAGGAACACAGCTAAAAATCCACTCTATCAGCTTAAAAGTAACATCTCATTGTAAATTATTTGAGGCGCATTATAATTCTTGTACCAGTTTAAAATAAATCAAAACATATCTTGGTTATTTAAATGACATCAAATACTTATAATCCTTGTTTCTTTACCTGGTTGTCCAGCTTCTGTTGTCGTATATCGGGCTCCTCCATGTCTGACTAAAGACTCACTGCTAATTACAAAGCAGTCAGTAGATAATTAAAGATACTGAAAAACAACAGATGAAATCCAGCATCAGTTCAACATGAGAAATGGTTCAGTTTCCAAAATAAAAGAGCAATTAAATATGGAAGCGGGTGTTTGATTGTGCCACCCTGCTCCATCTGACGGTCTGTCCACCTGCATGTAGCAGAAGGCAAAGTGGATTAAAAGGGGATAATGTTCTTAAACTGCACTGCAGGGCTCAGCCAGTGTGGACATGCAGTCTCAAGGAGGCAAGGCAAGCTTTACATGACTGTTTTCTGGAGATGCTAAGGCCTAATGTTACAGATGAAACATGAGGAACAGAAAGGTGGTGCCCTGCTCTTCACACTTCATTTACTACAAGTCAGCAGTCTGCATCACTTACCCAGGCGTAAACAGTCAAACACGAAGCCAACAGTCACCACAAATTGCCCTGAAGTTTCCGAGTCTCACCCAACGTGCCTCACTGGGCTGTACCGTCACACAGCATATCACGTAGTGCCTTTAAAATGCCCGAAACGTCCCACAAAACATAAACAAAAACAGACGTTGGCTAATAGCGGGACAGGTTTATCTCGTTGCCATGGTTACAGCTACCATGCAGCAGCGATGGAGAGCCGTGAAATTCAAAAGAACCAACAACTCCGTGACTTTAATCAGAAGATAACACCGTTCATGTCTTTATTATTAGTTAATCTGTGACAGAGAGGTTGCACTGTTTTCATACCGTTTTAGTGCACTGATGCTTGTGTGCAGGTAGGATTTTGTAAACCTATTTATAGCCTACCATGTCTGGTTTCATGGTGTTTTGTCGTTTATTATTATTATTATTATTAGTAGTTAGTAGTTATTAGTAGTAGTAGTAGTATTTGTATTATTAGTATTTGTATGTATCTGATGTTTTAAGTATATTGAGACTTTTGTGAGGTACTACAAATTAAGTTTACTTTACTTACAGTGCTTTTTGTCCTGTGGCTAGGCCTAATACCCAAAAAGTAAGGTTGTACTAGTACTAGTACTAGTAGTTAATGTAGTGGTATAGTCTGGATATAGTTGCAGAATAGTAATAGCAATGGTCTGGTCATTGTAATAGCTACTTATATGTAATAGTACTTAGCAGTAGGCTAGTAGTGGTGTAATTTGTCAGTTGACCTAAGAAGACCATGTATGAGTGATGATAACTTTCCATAAATAGTGGACAAATTATTTTTTTCTTTAACTATATTTGGGTATCAGGGTTATATATCAGATAGATAGGTCGTTTTTTTCTACATCTATATTCATATTGTTTCTGATCCATTTTAGAATAAATTATTTATTTTAAAGTAAACTTTATATAGATATTTTATTTTAGCAGTGTGTCTTACATGATTCTGTTGCACACGATCCTGTACGACGACGCGCTAAACGGAAAAAGAAAAAAGGGGTATAATGTTGCTAGGATACGACGAGGTAGCCAAACAGGAAATGATCCAGTTTTACTGAAGCCCCTTTTGGTCAATGTAAGGTTTAGACAAATACTTTTACGTGGTGAAACCCCCCCCAGAACAATCTAATCACTTTTATCTTTAAACTACATGTTATCAGAATCAAATCAAATCAATCGCACTTCTGTTTTCAGCTGTTAACTTCTGCGGTTTGCTCAATTTATAATTCGGCTAAAGAAATAAAACATGGATACGAAAATAAAGGTAGGCTTTTGATTCACAATAGCAACTTAGATGTTGGGTTCACTTTACTGCCTGCTTGTTTAGTCATATAATTAAAAGAATCATATTATAGCTAACACTGGATAGCCTACAACTATTCTTTAAGTATTGCGTTGTAATTGCGTATGAAGAAAGCATTTTTTTATTCTGTAGGTACCACAGGCCCTGAAAGCTAAAGTGATGCTATGGTGAGAGCTGTGTCTACAATCCAGATTATGTTCATTTTACTGACTTAATGTCATGTGTAACTCTAAATCCATTCCCTGGGTGTTTTCAGGACAGATGTAAGCTACCATGACATGGAGGAGATTGACAAAATGCAATCCGTTCCTGATCTGGAGAGGTTTCTGCCCCTGTTTATGACCAGAAACACATGTATCTATTTATACATGATCACACACACACAGGACTGACATATTTCCCTGTCACACCTCTTCTCTCCTGTGACAGTGCTTTATGCAGTGTGTTTGGAGTTGACCTCCCTGAACCAAAAAGAGGAGTCCTGCTGGAGATGTATGTGCAGATGGTTCTTTTTTGCAGAGAGCGCAGCTTCAAAAAGGAACAAACTTCTGCTCTCTTGTCCATCATAAAGTCCATTCATGAGGCTAACACAGGTAAGTAAAGACCTATTATTAACACTTCCATCTAGTCAGAAGTACGAGCTACCTCTGCAGCTAACACTTATGTGACAGCTGACACAGTACATTAACAGTACATGCTCATATTGTCTGTCAAGTCCATAACCAAAATTAAAATTTAGATAATAAGACAAAATACAGTATATACTGCATAGTCTATATTGAATTTTAGTACATTTCAGAAGTCAAATCTCAAGTCTCCACAAAATAAAATTATTATTGGAACCATACTTGAGGTCATGTGACTTGCATCACCACCACTGACTTCTACCTCTGCTGCTGAGCAAATGTGACAGGTTAATTTATTTATAATAATAATAATAATAATAATTAATTTAAATGTTCCTTAACTTCATGCAGGATGTGCTTGAAACTCCTTTCTTGCAGAAACTCCTCTCAACAACATAGAACAGTGTTTCAAATACTGCAAGGAGCTACTTCTCTGTCACTCAGTCAGGGTCTGTAAAAACTCTTTTTTTACTCACAATATCATTTTAACACCCATACATTTTCATGAGTGTAATGTTTTTCTGTGTTTGCCTACTACAGCGACCTCCCTTCAGTATCAACCTCTTCAGCTCTGAGGAGGTGAACTGTATCTTAGAGTACATCCATAACAGCTACGTGAGACACTACAAACTCTACAAATATATTTTCACTCCACAGGTAAGAATCGGAAATTAGTTATTCTGCACAAATTGTTTTAAGCAAGTTCTGCTATCATTCATTTTAAATATACTTATATTTTGATCCTGGGAAAATCTATCTGGAAAGAATAAGTATAATTCTTTTTCACAGGTAAAACTTGATTTGTCTTTGACTTACTCTGGGATCCCAGACCAGGATGAGCCTACCATGGAGGATTCTTCTGCTCCAGGTAATAATTACAGGGTATCTGCAGTTTTAGTAGCACAAAAGTTCTTATCATGCAACTTAGAGAGAATCTTGGACCAGATCTATTAATACTTTTAAGCACTTTTCTTGCACCAGATGTTGAAAATGTGATGGAAAAAGAAACGGGAGCAGTACCAAAGACAGACAGCTCTCCTCAAACACAGGAAGCATCCAGCGAAGAGCCAGAGGGAGCCACACTCGGTAGGATCAAAAATCATAAAAGGGACTGTGCAGAAATCACTTTCTAAGTCAAATGCTCCCCCAAATGGTGTATTGTAACTGCTTCCTTTCCTCACTTTCAGATTCAAAATCATACCTGAAGGCACTGATAGAGAAAGAGGTCAGAGAGCAGATGATGCATGTGTCTGGACAACTAGATCAGCGAATGAAAGAAATTGCAGATCAGCACAACAGCACGCTAGATTCTCCACAGCCCAACCACAAGGCCAAAAAATAATGGATGATGTTTCTTTTAGCTTTTCCATTCAAACAGCCAGTATGGTGATGTTCGAATAAGCACTCACACAAAATAAAACTCAATTCAAACTCCAACATTTAATAAAACTTTTTTCTTCATATACAGTACAATGTATATCTGCATTTGTACAATTACTGTACATTTCTCAGGCAGGCACTTTCAGGTAAAGTGCCACTTGTTAAACTATAGAATGAACTGAGTAGGGAATGGTATTGGTTAGGAAATACAGTCACAAACGGTCGTCACAGTTAGTGTAAGTGGGTTTCCTATTGAGGAATGTCTGCATGCATGACAGCTACAGGATTCTCCACCAAAACACTTCACACTTGAATGTGTCAGATACTGTTTTTTAACACTGGAATATCTGTAAATCTGAGCCTCGTTACAATATGTGTAAATAATTACCTATTAAATAATTAATCACAGTGCTTTAATGTCCACTTCGGCCACGCAGTGTTTAGGAACACAACCTCTCCTCAGTTATAAGGTAAAATCCTAAATATACATAATGTACTAGTATGTGATGTGTTTTATCAAAGGATTGTGCAATATGTCCTCTACTGCAAAGTGGTACTGCAAACATGATGACCTGACAAGAAGAGTTTCAAACAGCCACAAAGTTGGATCAAGGGGCAGATAAGGAACATTAAGTTGTGCATGCTTGTCTTTAACTTGCAGAAATGTGCGGATTAAGGCGTACAAACGTCCCGGTCCCTGAATTCCTCATCTTAAAATTAAACACAGTAACGTGACAAGACAAACACTGACATGACAGCACAAGCAAATGTTTAAATAAAAACAAACTTGGTTAAGAATAAGCTTGACCTTTTATGTTTCAAAGTCCTCCAGGCCCAGCAGCATGATCTTAGCTGTGTTCTGAAAGAGGGCGGCTCGGTTCTGCTGCTCCCCTTTCTTCACCCAGTGCCCGTAGATACGGAAGGCGCAGCCATCGATGAGTTTGCGGACACCGCGCAGGGAGTAAGGATCTCTGGCCAGCACCTCCCGAGTCAGCGGCTGAGCCCTGCGGTAACGGCTGTACATCCTGATACAGGCCAGGACAGTGACGATCAACACCTGAGGAGGCGAGGCAGGGAAGCAGATGAGAATATAGAGGAGGTGTGCTTCATCACATACTGCTGAACAGCCATTCTTTTTTCAAGGCTTAACATTTTAAATCAGCTGCCATTAAAAAAAATCCAAGGCAAAACTGTGACTCACCCTAAATGTCTTTCTGGGACTGAAGAGACGCACGTCCTCCTTCTGGTACTGTCTGAAGAAGGGATGTGCTAAGGCTTGCTCAGCAGTGAGACGGACAGCTGGGTCCACCACCAGCAGCCTGGATATCTGAGCAGCACAAGCAAAACCACTGTAAATACCTTTATGGTTTAACCTCATGATTTTGTCAAAAACAAAAATCACATATTCTGTTTCTGCTGAAGAATTGTTGTATCGAATATAGAGAATATTATGAACGTTATTAACATGTTATTATTTTCATTAATTCAAACTCTAAGTTTTATCATTCTTACCAGGTCTTTCACAGTGTCAGACCTGTCATCCCACTCCGGGGAGCTGAACTGATAGCGACCCTCCATGATCATCCTCAGCATCAGCATCTGTTTGCGATGCCAGAACGGTGGCGAGCCGGCCAGCAAGGTGAAGAGGATCACTCCACACGCCCAGCTTTCCAGCACATGCATCACAACAAGTGAGCAAGAATTAAGAGATAAAATTCAGGACAACACCCAGGATCATGCTTTGTACATGCATACTGATATAGACTTACAGATCGACCTCTTTGCCATAGCCTGCATGCATTTCATCCATCGAACATTTCAGTATTTCAGGGGCCAAATAACCAGGTGTCCCACAAAGCTCTAATTAGAACAAAGGACAAAACATTTTAACCTCTGTCTATACAAATGATTTACATATCTAAACACATCATTAGCATTGATCTTCATCTGTTTCATTTTGTACTGCTGTACCTCTAAGTTTCTCTCCAGGCTGTAGCTGCACTGAGAAACCAAAGTCGGACAGTTTGATGTGTCCCTGATCATCCAGGAGAATGTTCTCAGGTTTTAAGTCCCGGTGGATGATGTTGAGGGAGTGGAGGTACTGCACGGCCTCCAGCAGAGCTCGCATTATACTCCTGCAGAGCAATGGGTTTTACAAAATGCATCGTTTTTTTTACATGGTCTCATTTCCAGGCAGCCATTGGTTTCATTTATTTGCAATACCATGAGATCATCAACTTGCAGAAATGTGGAATGTGAGTTAGGTATTCCATCCCAGTGAACACCATAGTGCCTTCAGTCAAAGTTAAATTTGTTTAAAGTGTTGTGTGTAAAGACTCTAAAAGTTGGTTTAGGAAAATGTTCAGCAGAAATGTAAATAATACATGATTTGGCATATGAGAGGCTAAAACATGCAGAAACACAGTTATAAACCTTTAATAAGGCCCTACTTAAGTTTTGTTCTGGTACAGAGAGCAACATCGGCCATACCAAGACTCAAAATGCTGCCAGGTTAAAATAGCTGATGGGGTGTGCTGATGCTGGAGCTCACCTGGTTTCCTTCTCACTCAAAGTAACTTTTTCTGTGAGGTAGTCAAACAGCTCTCCTCGCCTCATGCTGTGAATGGAAACAAGAGATTGATACCATCCTACAATGATTCTGGAATATTAACATTCACATTTTAGGGAGGAACTGTAAAGAGCATTGCATTTTAGCAATTTGTTTAAATACTCACAGGTCAAACACCAAAAATATGAAGGTTGTGGACTCATAGGAATCAATCAGAGTAACTAAAAGGAATCAACGAAACATAAAACAGTTTAAACATTTCTGAATATGCAAGAGACGAAAATTAAAGTGTCTTGCGGTCCAAAAGAGCAGTATTCCAACATACTTATTGAGGAGTGTCCCTTCACCATGTTGAGGACTTGGATCTCCTTCAGTGTGGAGGATTTCACCTCCTCCAGCTGCTGAGCCGTCATCTTCTCCGCTGTGATCTCAATGATCTTCACTGCCAGCTCCTGAGTCGTGTGTCTGTGCACACACCTGCGCACCACACTGCTCACACCCCTGAGATATAGAATACAGCTTTTTTTTTTTAAATTCATCCCTTAATGGAAAACTGAGATTACATTTCAGGTTATTTTGCTGGACTCACCTGCCAATCACCTCTTTTGGGTCATATTTCTGGTAAAACTCTTTGGCCCCCACCCAGTCTGGTAATTCATCTCCAACAACAATGTCTTTGGTCATGGTGACAGCTTATGAATCTATAACACCAACAAACAGTCACGTCTCACGTTGTAACAGGGTTGCATGATTTGTAACAGGAACTACTGAGCTAACTCCTGACAAGGAAGTGTTGTGTTTTGCTTCAGTTTAATTCTAGTGAGTGGGACATTCTTGGGATTTGCTTGCTACATACACATCTCTCTCATCTCTGCTGTTATTTAGAAAAGTGCCCTTGATCCATCATGACAGTTAGCTAGCTGTGTCTTGGATTTGGCCTTGCTGCAGCAGCAGGGTTCACTGACCGTAAAAGGAAGCTACTCACCATGTATGCAATCAAACTACAGGAGGAAGAGGGAGACGGCGTATAAGGAATCAATATACCGGTAATGGTGCCATCTCAGCTCGAGGAATCTATCGTGAAGCCATAACTGTGTGCGATTCAGCGATACAGTTACCGATAATGTTGACAACTGTTAGCTAGCACCTGAGCACCCTGAGCACTGTTTACATTCTAGTCACATTCCTCGAAACAGCTCGTAGCCTGTTGTTGCAGAGTGCGGCAGTACTGCCCCCGTGAGGCCGGGGTGAAGGTTGCAGCATGGTGGATTTAAAAAATATTTGTATATATTTAGGGTTCTTTTAGAGGCATTAGAAATAAGTCCAAGTAGCAACATTTTAAGGCAAGACACCCCACTAGTGTAGTTAATCTGATGCTTTTTTAAAAATAATTTCTTGATTAAAAAAATTGGGACGAAGTTACTCTGCGGAAGAGTCACTGAGGAAGGCAAATCACCAAGACCTTTCATTGTCAGGTCTCTTGGGGAAAACAGCAGGCAAGATATACTACAACGTTATTAAGTTTATAAAAGACACAGATTTAGCTAAAAGAATCTAGGTTTTTTTTTTATTTCTGCATAATCTCCTGTTCCACACTCCAGTCCAGTTGGTGGCGGTAATGCACCTCTAAGCTGGTTTGCCAACCGCCAATAAATTCCAAAGAAGAAGAAGAACTCTGCGGAAGTACATTGTTGTCATTTCCTGTAGCTTCTGTGGATGCACTGAGTTACATTTTCAGTCGCTCCTTGTGCAGGTTTGTAATGTTAATAATTCTGAGGAAACAGTTTATACATTTCTGTGCGTATAGAGTTTATCATACGCGTGTAGTGATGATTAGTGAATAAAAATGCTGACCACCAGTCGTTAAATACGCTGGACAAAGAGCGCCGTTTAGCTGAAGAAATCTCGGCGAATTTACGTTAGCATTAGCATAGCTAGCGTTAGCAAGTTTGCTAATGTTTGTTAATCTTAACAGAAATGCCAAATTAAAAAATGTCGATAGCTTCTCAGGCATTGGCTTATACAATCAGACAATCAAACAGTCAACATAACCGTTCAGGAACACATATTTCCTTATGAACAGCAGAAGAGCAGTATCTGAGCCAGTTAGAATCGTGGCTCTGCGCTTAATACCGTCGCTAGCTGACATCAAATGAATGAGTTCCTTTTGCAAAGTAATCCGTGGTTTCTGAAAGCTGTACCAACGCAATGATGACATGCCATGTTTGATCTCTTGCAGGGGAAGGAACGATGTCAGGTGCTGGGGGAGGAAAACGTCCCTCAGGAGGGGACAGCCCCCCTGGCCCACCTGAGAAGAAAAGCAAAAAAGAGGAGAAGACCACCACCACTCTCATTGAGCCCATACGCATAGCTGGAGTCTCTTCTACGGTCAGTCATTTGGTGTTTACTCTCACAAGTCACCACTTGTACTCCATTTACTAATGCTTCCACCAATATGACTTACATATTGTAGCTAGAAGTTAACATTCAGAATGTGAATGATGTTCCTTACCTTGGTGTCTGTATTTGATCTGTGCAGGAGGAAATGGACATGAAGGTCCTCCAGTTCAAGAATAAGAAGCTGTGTGAGCGCTTGGAGCAGAGACAGACAATGGAGGATGAGTTACGAGAGAAAATTGAGAAGCTGGAGAAGCGACAAGCCACCGATGACACCACCCTGCTGATTGTCAACCGCTACTGGTCACAGGTACTTCTACACATTTGATTACATTGTTTTTACCTAATTATATATGTATTTTGTTGCCAGATTGAGCACAGTGCAGCTTTTTGCACTGTGGAAGTACCACTGTAATGATAGTCAAAAGATCTGAGCACTATAGCACTATCTGATGTTTGTTGTACAAATAAATACACCCATGGCAATGCTTTTTCCAGAGGATTAACACTTCTTTCAATCCTTGTGTTTCTGATTTGCAGTTGGAAGAGAATGTGCACGTCCTACGCAAACGTATTGAGCCAGAAGCTCCGGTGACATCTACCCCTGCCCCACCCTCGGCCCCTCTCCCTGACCCCACACCAATGGAGGAAGATGGTGTCATTCTGGCCTCACCAACTTCTGCCGTGCCTCCACCTCCACTCCCAGAGGCCCAGAATGAGGGGGAGCAGGCAGAGCAGCAGCAGGAGGAGCGCCAGGAGGAGCTGCAGCAGCCCCCTCCTCCCACTGGGTCAGAAGAGTTGTTGATGCCCAAAGAGCCACCACAGGACTCAACAACAGGTAAGCAGGGTTTTTCTTGACCAAGCTGATCTCTGGAAACTCCCATCACTGACTGCATTTATGGACTGCTATAATGACCATATAATCTGTAATCTGACTTTGTTTTATATTAATAGAGTTTGGATGAAAGTGTTTACATGGGTATGACTCCACATACGGTTGCAATATCAGTTCCCCTCCTGTATTCAGCTTAAAACCCTGTCTTTCTATTCTCTGAAACACTACTTGTATGTAAGAGTAGATGTAAATGAAAGAGCATGTATGTTCCACAAAATAAAAACATCTAATAGAGTCATAGTTTGATTAAGGTTATTAGATTTGTATTCACTCAAAGTGAAAACACCTGTTGTGAAAATGAAGGAAAAGGAAGAGCAGGAACTATATTTCTGAATCTGAAAGTATCTTTAAAGACAAGTGAAAAAATGTTGGAGGTGTAAAGAAGCCAACTGTATTAGCTCCCTAAATTATACAGGCAAAAAGCGTGTAGAATTTCAGACTATTGTAAATCAATGCTAACCTCTCTATCTGTATTTGCCTCATCGATTGCTGCTTGTTTTAAATGTCATGAAAACTTGCAAAATGCTCAGTCTCTGCATGCCTAAATTGTCAGTAAATGGCTGTTAACAACTCAAACATAGCTTTCCAAGATTGAAGTTTTAATGAGGGCACACACAGTTTCCATTTTTATATCTAAAGTTTGAGGTTTAATGCTTTGATCATATTATTACCTGCTCTGCTGATTTTATCCAACCTTGTACATAACCACCTCCTACTATGTTCAGATGCATCGCCGCCCCCTCCTCCCTTAAGTGAGAATGCCAAGGGTTTGATAGCCACGCTGGGGCACAGCAGCGAGGAGGAGCTCACCCTGCACCTCCAGGACCGCATGCAGTTCAGCAAGGATGCCATCGGCTGCTTGGTCTGCGTCTTTGACAGGCTGCACAGCCGCATCGACAGCATGTGCAAGCAGGTCCAGGCTGCAGGTAACTGTGGAGACATGCTCGTTACAGAAACATTCATATATGATGATAAGCCATTGACGCACAAACATACAAATAAGAAAGAGGAACATCTGCAGCACATTTTATGACCTACGTTAAAACTAATTACCTGTCATTATCGAGTTGCTGGCAGTTGCAGGATTTTTTGACACTCATTAGCTCCACTCTAATTTGGTACAACTATCTTGATCTTCATTGGCAGCATATGAGGACGATAGCCAGTCTGACATCATCAGTGCGAACCACACACTGCTGGAGGAGAACAGTCGACTGCGAGACCTGGCAACTCTCCTGCAGGGCCGACACCACAAGATGTCCATGGAGGTACAATGTCCTTGGCACTGTTTGTGGGTGTCATGGGTGTATGGTGAATCTTTGCGCTTGTGTGTGGGTGTGAAGTCAGAAATAGTCAGAAATAGTGTGTAGAGTATGTGAATGAGAAAATGAACATATAAAATGACTACGTGTGTATGTGTTTTGGTGTATACTTGTCACTGATGACACAGCTGTTGTCATGTCTTTGACCTTATTTCAGTACAATGAGTTAGTGGACAAGGTGACCAGCTCCGAGACCAAGGTGTCTGAGATGGAGACGACGGTGGAGGACCTGCAGTGGGACATTGAAAAACTCCGCAATAGGGAACAAAAGCTCAACAAACACCTGGCAGAGGCCATGGAGCAGGTGCGTTTGTATGAAATGCGTGTGTGCAACTTGTGTTTCTGTGCGTCTTTCTTCAGTGTGTGTGTGTGTGTGTGTGTGTGTGTGTGTGTGTGTGTGCGCGCGAGCGCGTGTGTGTGCTTTTTATCAGTCCATGCTGTTGTTGCTCTCGTATACATGAGTTGACAATGATAAGGCTCTAAGCATTAATGCGTGTCAAGCCAGCTGCTCTTACTGATGCACATCCCACTGTCGATGTGTGCCTTGATGGAGTGATATTATTTGCATCAGCTGTATGAACCTGAAGAAAATAAGCATTGTCCGAGTCCGAGGATGTGTGTAGGTGTGATGTGTGTTTTCATGTTTTACCTATGTTCTGCATTTGCTGTCTGCAGCTAAAGTCTGGATACAGCAGCACCGGCAGCTCAGGTGGACTACCTGGAGGCCAGATTACACTGAACATTCAGAAAGTGAGCTTTCATATGAAATAATTGCACTTAATTTAGTGTGATATATGTCAATTTCTTTGCACGTATTGGCAAATCAGTGTTTTTATACCATGCACATTTCTCCTGTCTCCAACACACTGTCTTGGTTTTTATCTTAGTTCGAGAGTCTCAATGCAGAGTTGGAGCACAACCAGGAGTTGGCTAATAGCCGCATGGCAGAGCTGGAGAAACTGCAGGTGGAGCTCCAGGAGGCTGTGAGGGAGAGCGAGAAGCTCAAGGTAAAGATATAATCTCTGGTTGTTAGATTAGAAGCATTGATAACACTGCACCTGGTTGTCAAGACCCCATTTCATATTCCTGAGACAAGTCGTTTTTTAAATCTGTGGCTAATTATAGTTTGGGCCAGTGTAGTGTGGTAACCAATGCTCGCCCTTCACTGTTATCTCCTAATCAGATGGACTTGCGGAATATTCCAGAAGAGGTTGTGAAGGAGACTCTAGAGTACAAATGTCTGCAGTCCCAATTCTCCCTGCTGTACAACGAGTCTCTCGGGGTGAAAACCCAGCTGGATGAGGCGCGGGCCCTCCTGCTCACTGCCAAGAACGCCCATCTCCGACAGATTGAGCACATGGAGGTAAATTTCATAGATCTAAGTTGATCTCATTAGAAAAAATAAGTGTTATTCATCAGAGAAAATGTAAGACCCCTGATATTTTTCTTCACTGTAGCCCAGTGTTGCCCTTCCAACTATTTGTCTTTACTGGGTTTTTTTTGTCCTAGCAACTTAAACCTGGACGTGTGTATTATTACCACTGTTGGCAAGATGGTCAACAATATCTTACTGTTTTCAACACTTCAGAGTGACGAGCTGTCCCTTCAGAAGAAGCTGCGGACCGAGGTCATCCAGCTAGAGGATACCCTGGCCCAGGTGCGCAAAGAGTATGAGATGCTGCGTATCGAGTTTGAGCAGAACCTGGCAGCCAACGAGCAAGCAGGTACTTTTCGAAATACACCCTCACACCTATCAAAAGGGAAGGGAAATTATGTCATAGTGTGGTGCACTATTATATATATTTTAAATCTAGACCTGTATTTAGAGATGGATTGTGTTTGATGCACTGCAAACTTATTATTGTAATCAAAGATGTTTTTAACTGTCATTGTAGGAACATTACATAGTACATAATTTGTGTCATGATGTCACTCCTGTGCACCACGCAGCTGAGATCATCATTTACAGCATCAGATGATGATGAATGACTCAAAACCAAACCACACGTTGACTGTGTTCTGAGTATTTCTGACTCTCATCCTTTGTCTTTGTTCTCTCAGGACCAATCAACAGGGAGATGCGACACTTAATCAGCAGCCTTCAGAACCACAACCTGCAGCTGAAAGGTGATGTGCAGCGCTATAAGAGGAAGTTGCGGGAAACACAGATGGAGATCAATAAGGTATGACGCGAGTTACGGACCAATGTTTGTTGTGTTTTATTCAGTGAGATTCAGACGGCGGTTCTAAGCAAAACCGAAACAGTTGTGATACATTTCCTCTAACTAATGTAATTTTATTTATCAATGTCAGTAAAATATAATATAATTTTAATCCTTAAAAATCTTTTGCTTTATCGACAGTTGCGTTGTCAGAGTGGCGACACAGGGGTTCTGATTCTAGAGGAGACGACGAGTGACAGCATCGACGTGAAGAAAGAGGAGGATGAGGACCAGGAGGAGGAGGAGGAGAGGAGGAAGGAACTGGAGAGACAGCGGGCCCGAGAGAGGGAGAGGGAGGCTGAGCGAGAACGAGAGAGGGAGCGTGAGAGAGAGAGGCAGCGCAGCGACGAGCTGAAGAGGAAGGACTCGGACACACTGAAGATGCTCCGAGTAGAACTCAAGTACATCCCCTGTCTTCTCAAGTCCACTATAATTTATTATAACAACATGTGTGGCCATAATCACACATTTGCTGTAAAATATTGTTCCGCACATGATTCAAAATTTTATATTTTGGAGGCTTGTGATACATTACCAACTACACAGAAACTTTGTTAATAGATTATTAACAAAGTTAATAGATATTTTTGTATTGTTTTCTCTGTTTTACCAGCAACAATGTCTTTAAGCAAATGTCTGCAGGCTTAGAAGCACTCAACTAATTGCACTGATGGGATTGCTAATGTTAATCTAATCGCTTTGTCTTTTTTAACCCATCAGGAAAGCCCAGGAGTCCCAGAAAGAGATGAAGCTCTTGTTGGACATGTATAAATCAGCTCCAAAGGAGCAGAGGGACAAAGTGCAGCTCATGGCAGCTGAACGCAAATCTAAAGCTGAGGTTTGTTCTTTGGTGTGTTGTCCTTCCGTCTTACTTTTGCACATTTCTTTTTTGCATGTAACAAAAAGCTCTTCGTTAGCTGCTAATAACAAAATATTTAAAACTGAAATGCACGTTAAATACAATGCCCAACCCCTATCTCAAACTGCCCAGGTGGATGAGTTGAGGATGCGAGTGAGAGAGCTGGAGGAGAGGGAGAGGAAGGAAAGCAAGAAGCTGGCTGACGAAGATGCCCTCAGGAAGATCCGAGTGGCAGAAGAGACCATTGAGCATCTGCAGAAGAAACTTGCTGCCACTAAACAGGTATTTGTGTGTTTTGTTCTCTCAAACATATCTCAGGCGGGAGGTGTGTGTACCACTTTTTTGTTTACTCTACCCAGTACACTTATGCTTTAACAGGGGGAAAGACTCAGCAGCGTCTCCGTAGTTTTTCTTTATTTTCCAGCTGTGTGTAACCATAAAAACATTTTCATCAGCTTTTACCCAAAGGTTTTTAAATGTAGCCTATATACATGCATCATTTTTACAATTGGTCGTAGCAAAAAATGAGACATGAATCATCAGCCCTTTTTGGGAAAATGACAGATTTAAACTTTAGGGACTGCACCAGATATGAATATAAACAAACCAGTTGTGTTAAGAATGAAACTAGTGCAATCAGTATCACATTTGCCTAAGAAAGACGTTCTCCTAATCTTAGACAACAAAAGAGGAATTGAAAGCTGACGTTGTGGCCCTGAATTTAAATCTTTTCAGCTGGTTAACTTAATACTAGCCCAATGTATAATTGCGTTTTTTTTCTTTTTTCTATAACTTGGCAGCAGTGTTGTTAAAAAGAGTTGAAAAGAGTAAAAAAAAGAGAACAACTTCACCTGAAGCCACTCTGGTTTCTCGTCAAACGAACATCTGCTAGACTAATTTTCATAACCTTTTTAATACAAGAATCAACCATAATGCCATTCTAGATTTGACATTGTCCTTGTTTGTTTATTGATTATCTTCATTTTCTGACAACATAATTTTTTTAAGCTCTGCCATTATTTATTTAACGTCTTGCACAACATATCCCTGAATTGATTTTTGAATTTAAAAATTTAATTTAAAGTTGTTATATTTTTTGCAGGAAATGGGCTGACAATTCAGAAACGTTTGTTTTGTGCTCGAAATCATGTCAGTATCTTTGTAGTCTTGCTAAGATAATAACTATACACCTGGAATGAGTGCATAATTTATTTATTTTGTTTATTTTTGGTCACTCTGAAAAGCAGCGTTAACATTTTGTTATCTGGTACGAATAAATGTACACTGCTGTCTGAACCTGCCACAAGAGAGAAGGAGGGGGGTGCTATGAAAAGATCATGTTGACATTTTAAGGGAAAAAATGTAAATGCAATACTGAAAAAAAAATGTTTGGGTGGGGCAATTCTTTTTGGGTGAGCCACCCTGATAAATTCCAAGTATGTAAAACACTGTCAGATCTGAGCTCACTTACATGGCTTTGCTGTCTTGTAAATGTTGAGACGCTCCTCTGGAATTTTATTAGTCAGAAAACTAAGGGAATACGAGAGCAGGCTGTCATGAGATGGAAAATATAAAAACCATTATCTGAATGGGGTCAAATTTGGGTTAATCAATGTCATCGTAATTCAAAAACATGAGTTGTGTAGATAGTGGATAGAGTCTTGGAGGCTTATCAGTTCATATGAATCATATTATGGTCACACGAGTCACCCTGAGCATTTACTCTTTTAGTTTGGGTTCCCCTGTGCTGGTGAACTCTGGTGCAAAACAAATAACTGCGCTAAGACCACCTAAAAAATGCAGGTCTCTTTTCATTAGCACTGAGACTATAATTCAATCAAATACAGGAAATTACACCAAAATGTAAAAGTGTTATGACCGTGTTTTAGGTTGTTTAACTGTTGCTCCATACAATTTTATGAGCATAAAGGAGACAGATGTGGAGATGTGAAAGCCTGCAGCTCGTCATGCTTTGGAGGTCTAGCAGAACATAATTAACAGAAGGCAGAACACACTCTGGACTGATACTGATTTATTCGGCCTTCTTATCTGGTATGAAGTAAAAGTACAGCAACTAAACAGTTTTAGACTCAGATGTGTTTGATTTGTTCCCCTCCGTTCCTGGCTGCCAGACTTTAACTTTGCAGGTTGACAGATTGCCAAAACTGTCCAATAAACACGTTACTTGTGAGTTCATATGACTTTTGTTTATAGGCTCTATTTGGCTTGTAAGTGGGCAGCGTGAAGCAAAATGAAGCAAACGCAGAAAAGTCAAATTTGTAGCTACGTTTGTAGCACAGAAAACAAACCAGGTGTGGTTGCACCTTGAGATGCATAGTCATAAATGGACCAATGAAGGTTTCATGTAATTAATCACATCAGGTCAAATGACGACAGCACAGTCAAATTTAACAACTTTGCACATCTGTGATTCTTTATACCAAAAGATACCAAAGAGATTGAACTGTATTGTTGATTCAGGCTGATAAGATGCTTGTGTTTTTATATAAAAAAAATAGTAATACATTGGTTAACCTAAAAGATTGTATTTTCGTGATGTGGTTTTTAGTTGGAGGAAGGAGTTAGGGAGAGTAGATGCTGGCAATTCCTTTTTGAATCTGTAGTGTTATTTTCAGTTTATCTAGAAAGAAGCATATTGTGGGAATGTGACTTGGAACTAAAACTTCTCAAACTGCATTGCACATCCCCAACACATACTTTACATGAATGGCCACAAATGGTGTTGAAGTCAGGCCCCACCTGTTTTCAAACTGGAGTCCAGAAGCAATGTCATTGTTTTTGATCCCTGACACCTGTGTCTCTCTCGAGGAGGAGGAAGCCCTGCTGAGTGAGATGGATGTTACCGGCCAGGCCTTCGAGGACATGCAGGAGCAGAACAGCCGGCTGTTGCAGCAGTTACGTGAGAAGGACGACGCCAATTTCAAGCTGATGAGTGAGCGAATCAAATCTAACCAGATCTACAAGCTGCTGAAAGAGGAGAAGGAGGAGCTGGCCGACCAAGTCCTCACATTCAAAACCCAGGTGGCGTGTAACTTCTTAACCTGGCAATGCAGCATTGATAGTTTTCATTGTGTCGGGGCACTGAAGTATTAACTGTCACTGTTGTGGTCACTCTCCAGGTGGATGCCCAGCTGCTGGTTGTGCAGAAGCTAGAAGAAAAAGAGGGCGTCCTCCAGAGCACACTTGCCGCTCTGGAAAAAGAGCTCTCTGTCCGGACACAAGCACTAGAACTCAACAAGAGGAAGGTGAGAAGAGAGACGCCATCAATCATGCTGTCGGCTCTTGCACTTAAGATTTGCTAATGGCTGGTTGACGTGATTGCTGCCAGATGTTCCCAAAAGTCGTACTTGAACACATCATTCTCTTGTGTTCAGGTGCTTCTTAACAATCCTGACATGCAAGCTTCGGGTGTTTGCTTACACAAAACATTGCATTAAAGAGATACATTGTTAGCAGATTAAACCCACCGTCTGTCCCGATTCCCACACTATTCCCGCCATTTTTGCAAGTAGTAAAGTGCCTACTTGTGTGACATATTTCTGGTAATTGCTAACATTGCCCAAGTACCTGTTAAGTGCACTGGGGTACTCTTAATGAGATCATCTTCTCGCTTACGTAAATATATTGCTTGAAGTCTTTTTTATTTTTTTCACATTTTACCTTATTTTCACAAGTAGGAACAACCATAGTAATAACATTAAAACCTAACAGTATACACACAAAAAGGACTGCTTACTTTAACTGAAACCAGTAGTTGCCTGGAAGCTATGAAGAGGATCTAAAAACTTATGGCGTGCTGTGGAAAATGGTCGTCAGAGATGGAAAACATACACAATCTGCAGTAAATAGGATAAAACACACAAAACCAATGGTGTCGTTGTTTAAGTTGGTTCATGACTAATTCTCTAAAGTTGAAGCACAAAGAATAAACTCAGAATGTCAAGTTGTATCCAAGTTCACTCTACCACCACCACATTACAGCTCAGGAATCTCATCATTAGGTTTTTTTTTTATTGAGTGTGTCCGGTTCCTTCCCTGCTGCAGGCGGTGGAGGCTGCCCAGCTGGCAGAGGACCTGAAGGTGCAGCTGGAGCACACGCAGGCCAAGCTCAAGGAGATCCAGGTCTCTGTGGCTGAGAACCGCACCGCCCGGGAGAGGGAGAGCAGCAACCTGAAACGAGCACAGGTATGCTGTATTTCAGCACTGGGGATATCACTCAGAACTCTTTCCGAACTCACGCGATTTACTCCTGAAGTTCGGGTTGGAAGATCATGCCAGGAATCTGTCTTAAACAACCCTTCTCCTTATGCCTTCTAGGAGGATCTGTCCAGGCTGAGACGGAAGCTGGAGAAACAGAAGAAGGTGGAGGTGTACTCCGATGCTGATGAGATCCTGCAGGAGGAGATCAACCAGTACAAGGTGAGGAAGAGATAACATTGTTCCTGTGCCGAGAAATTTAGGACTTTAATAAACTGCTGTTAGTGGCGAGGGAGTTATAAAAACACCAACAGCTTTCTGGCACAATTTGCAGTAGACTGTGGTTGACAGAACTATAACAGTCTAGTGAAAAAGTAATATGTCGTAACGCTAAATACTACACCTTTGTAATTTGCCTGATTGGATGGCAATGGCAGTTTTTCATTCATGAGTATGGGCCAGAAAGTGAGCTCAAACCTCCTCAGAAATATTACAGTCACTTTGTGCTTTAGGGATATCAAGAATCTTACTTGTTACACCCTCAAGTGTTAGCTGTGGTAGCATACAATGGATAGAGGTAATAACAGTGTTGGCAAGTCCGTATTTGGCCCATATGCAACGTATTTATCTGTCTCCAGGCCAAGCTGCGCTGCCCCTGCTGCAACACACGAGACAAGGAGACGGTGCTCACCAAGTGTTTCCACGTATTCTGCTACGAATGTCTGAAGATGCGTTACGACACCCGACAGAGGAAGTGCCCCAAGTGCAACTGTGCCTTCGGAGCAAACGACTTTCACCGCATCTACATCACCTAATTCACAGAGAGACTGGGGAGCGAAAAGAGAAAACAGTAGACGGAACCACAGGAGAGAAAAGACAAAGGAACTGGAGATGTATTCAAAGAGGCAGACATTTTGGGGATTCCAGATGCGTGTGTCTCCACGTTTTAATCTCTCTTTGGAAAGACTTGTTTTACCGCATCATTGCCAGTTGGTGATTCATTTGGTGACCAAACAGATAGTGACACATGACTCAGAGTGTTGTGCTGTAGTTAATAAACACAGTTGTTTGTGCACACAGTGATGTTCTTACATGTTGAGCTGCTCTGCACTGTTTTCATGTTCTTGCCCTTTTTGCCATGTTTAACATCCTCTCTTTTAACAAACCGGGCCCACTTCTAAATGTTTCTTTTATCTTTTCTTTTTTTTTTAATGTATTGAAAAACTTGGAACTGCAGTGGAACATGGTTGATCTTCCTGAAGCGTTTCTTTGAATTGTTTTGTCCTGCTGGTTTTGGAAATCCTGTCAAATCAGTGAAGCTGAAATTTAAACTTCGAAAATTAAAAGAAGCCATCCTTTACAGACTTGAGGATCGCATGTGTAAAACTAAATATGTTTCTAATATATAAAGTACAACAGCCCGAATTGTCCAACTTCCTTGGTTAGGCTATAGTATTAACAATGCCTGAGAGACGTCAGCTAGTTTGGCACCCAGTCAGCACATACAGGAGTGTTTGGATCACCTTGGGCAAGGTCCTCTGTGTGTGTTCATCCTGTTGCCATGGTTTCTACTGGAGAGTTTGACACAACATCTGCAGCTTATAGTGCCTCATTACTGATGAAATCACTGCAGTGGAAAGTCAGCTCATATGGGTGTCCTTAGTGGGCCGTGCTGCTCCAGGTCCTCTTAGAGTGCTTTCCTTAAGGTTAGCCGTGACAGTCGAGTACAAAAACATCTGTTTAACAACATGCCTCTAACCTAATTGAGCCAATGAAACCCCTTTTTCCTCTGTTCTGATGATGTGAACTATTTACTGTGAGGTTGGTTAGCGTCTGTTTGACGTTAGCTCTTGTGGGAAAGGCAGTTCACACCGTGTAGCACACACATAAAAAGTTCCAGGCTGCAGAGAAAAAGAGTGAATATGTGAAAAGGTTTATCAGGCATTTGGGAACAGTTAAATGAGACTGTTGGAATAAATAAGAATAATTTGATTGGTAATAATACATGGGCAGTGGTTGTTTACTCATGAATGTGCATAACCTGTCATAAATAAATGAGTAGTTTTTACTTTGTGCTAAGTGATCATTTGTATGCCACACAGCGCAGATGTCGTAGTAACTGATGGTCTTCATTAATATATGAGACAATGCTGTGACAGGGGCCAACGTGATAGCTCTCCAGGCATGCGTCCGCTGGCTTTGTTATTGCATATTTGTGCTGCAGCAGCAGGCTACACCCAACCCCAGACATTAATAACACCACCCCGCGTCAGGGACACTCACTTTTCAAATGTCACGTTTCCAAAAGCAAGACCCTCACCGTCATTTCGTATCTGAAGAGGGCATTCAAGTGGACACAGATAAACGCTTATCTCGCTTTAACTTTGAGCAGACTTTCCCCAAAAGGCTTTAAAAGCAGATAGCTTCTCTAGTAAATGTCATCTGTTTTTGCCTCAGTTGCTGTTCCCCTTTTTCTGTGTATGGGACCCGACTCTCATGCCAGAGAGTTGTGTTGTTTGGCAGAGAGGAGGGGATGACGTCGACAGGCGTGGTAATAACAATGAGAACACTATTAAGTCCAGACTACACAGACTCTAGTAAAAAAAAAAAAGTAATAGTGAAAAAAAACCTGAAGGGTGTGGCCATAAAATATGAAATACGTGTATTGAAACTCTCGTACCTGAGGTGGTTTAATTGAAACTTTCACTTGAAGCGAGGCAAATGAAACCACATACTATGGTAGAGGAGTTTCCTGTGAGTGCGCACAGAGAATCCGAGCAGTACAGTACATAGGAAATGACTCATAGGAGTTGAACTGTTAGCGTGGGTGTGTGCGCTATTAAAACAAGGCGCAGACTCCTCCGGGTGACTCACTCTGATGCTCGCTTTTCCATGCTGAAACCCAGCACGGATTGTTAATCAGATGAACTTTCGGGAATTGTGTAGCCGACAGCGAGCAGCTTTTTACCCGCAGACATCATGGCTTCAAACGCTCTCTGCGCGCTGTGCGGACTTATTATAGCGGCTGTGACCAATTTCTATGGCGTGAGCGCACAGAAAAGTAAGTAAAATAAGTTTTTATTCAAACAGCAATTCAGGGTTTTTTTGTCAAATGAGAAATTGGCTTGATAATGTGACTACATTGCTTTTCTTTTTCATGTCTTAATTATGATTTATGTGCAATTGTCTGCTGTCCTTGTTTCTGTGAACATGGTTAGAGTGTGGTGGTCTGGTCTCCCTATAATGGAGTCAGATAGTGGGTCTGCTTACAAAGCCGCTTCCTTTACCAGCAGCATTTCTCACCGGTTCCGCATTCCGATCGCCTTATTTCACCCCATCCATCCGTGCCCCTGGGTGAGAAGGACAGGCCACATGGAAAGGGTGCACTGTCTGTGTCCACTTCACACAAAGATACTTTTTTACTGCCTCCTAAGAACTCCAGAAAAAGAGAGCTTTTTGACTTTCCACAGCCATCTGAAGTTTGGATTTAATCCCAGTGGAGAACACCAGACTCAGATTGCACTGAGAACATAAAATCTTGAATAATTACACGGGTTAGGACAATTTCCTCAGGCATTAAAGTCACCAAATGCATTTTAACTCACTAAAACTCAAAACATGCTCGATCTAGATTCTATCCGTGTGAAACCATCTCTACATCTGGACATCAGCTGTTGGTCCACCCACCCCCTTCCAGTTTATGACAAAACACAGCACCCCCACACCCAAAAACTCCCTTTGTCAGGCTAGGTGCTGAGATTTGCCAAGGTCTCCTGGTCAGGAACACAAAAAATGTCTCTAAACTTGTTCTTGTTTCCCAGATTTTACATGCAGAACCATAAGAAACATCTGTAATAGTCAAAGGATAACCCCTGCTGCTTCTTACTATTAAAATGTAATGCTGTCTGATGGATGTGTTGGATGGTGTAGCAACCCCTTGAAATAAAAATCCCATTGAAACGCCCCCAACAGAATCATTTCTTTCTCAACCTTGAAGTTAAGCTCAAGCTCAGAAACATGTTTGAAGTATTGTTATCAATTTAATCAGCAGTTTCGGGTTGTTGTCTGATTTGAGCAACAAAAGCTCCACTTCTCAGATGTGGCTTTGGTTTTGGACAGAGGTGAACCAGCAGTCAAGGTTGAGTTACTTTCAGTGACCCTTTGAACCCTTTGAGTGGGAATCCAGCTGGATGATGTAGGGCTGAAGCCATCCAGGGAAATGTGTACAAGAACTGTGACACATTTTTGCTGTGACTACGGACATAAAATGAGTCAGTCCAGCTCCGTAGGCGGTCTGGCTGTGGAGGACAGAGAGTCTCCGGGGGCCTGAGCATGTGGCTCTAACATAACTGGAGAGTAAGAGGTCAAAATGCCTCAAACATGACTTTTTCAGCAAGTGCCTTTTGGCTGCAGCTGGTTTAATAATGACCTATACCAACTGGTCCACAAGCATTGTGTGTCCTGTGTGACCAGCTAAAGACCCACAGTACACACTCTCTTATACATTTGTGATGTAGGCTCTGGATCTCATGCTCTTGGAAAACTGAAATTTCATTCTGGGTCTAAGGTTCAGTTTTTTCTGGATGTATTTTAGTTGTGAGTGATTCAAGTGAATTCAAAAGATTTCCCAGGAAAGGTTCAGTCTGCATTGGTGAATCATCAACTGAATCATCTCCTCATTTGTAATTAGAGTTGAAAGAGTTAGTCAATTAAAGGGGTACTCTGGCAATTTAGTATTGCACTTCCATAAAGTTTGGGAACTCACAAGAGACAGATTGTAAAAAAGAATAATCAAAATCAAACCAGCAGAGCTTGAGATATATTGACTTTTAGTCAAAGGTCAAGCTCCAAAAACACTGGATCCTACGTTTCCCATAATGCATCTTTCTTTTACACCCTCTTTGCCTCTCCTAAACGCCAACTTCTTTCAAACTCCGTAGCTCCAGTGTGTAACGCAGGCTTTCTGTTAAAAAGTGTAAATCTCAAGCTCAAACCGAGAGTACCCCAGTGACATCACTATGACATCAGGAAGTGGAGACGCGTCGTCCATCTTTATATACAGTCTATGCTCCAGAGCCACAGAAGACATTATTCAACTGTCTTAAAAAGGCTGAGTCGTACTCCAGTCCACACACGTCAGACATTAACTAGCGAGTGTGAGTGTGAGGATTTTCTGCTTTTCTTTGTCTTAATATCTTTAGATTTTGGACTGTTTGTCAGACAAAACAAGCTAATTTGTAAACATAACGTTGGGCTTTATGATATTTTATATAACGAATGATTAATTGAGAGAAGAATCAGCTGATTAATACATAATGAAAATTATCATTAGTTGCAGACCTAATTGTAAATTCACCAGTGGTAGAAAGTAACTAAGTACATTTACTCAAGTATTGTGCTTAAGTACAGTTTTGGGGTACTTGTACTTTACTTGAGAATTTCTTGTTTATGTTACTTCATACTTCTACCCCATCAGAGGTAAATATTCAACTTTTTACCCCACTATATTTATCTGACCGCTACAGTTACTAGTTACGTTTCTGTTTTAGCTAAAAAAAGAAATCATATAATAAGCTTATATTGTTTTTTTTGTTTTTTTTTACCTTTCTCGAAAGGTTACCGCTTACAAAAAAGCAGTGATTAGTTGGGACCCTTGTCATGTTTCAGATGTCTATGATTTGTTCCCAGTTCCACCAAAGAGGCATTTCATTCTTAGACTTCTCAGATGGTTTGAGGCTTAAAGAGGTAAATTATCCAAAATTTCACAAAGATTACAAAAAAGCAGAGAAAATAAATACAAATTTGTGTAGCCCTCTAGATTTATCTTGTGACGTTTAGGAGGGGGCTGGACCCCTAGGTTGGAAACCACTGCACTACCATACTGTAAAATTAGCTCCACCTCAACCAGCTACAACAGTAAAATGCTACGAGTGCATTGATGCATCAGTATTAACAATCTAATAATGTAATATCTAATAATATATCAGTCACAGGTGTTTCTGAATAAGAGTACTCTTACTTTTTAAACTTTAAGTACATTTCGCTGATAATACTTCCATAGTGTTCAGATCAATATACTATTTTATTGCACTCAAGAACTGAAACTTGACACAATCATATATAAATAGCTTGTGTAGCTTTATGTGCAGCAATATGTTTGAACCAGTTCTGAACACTGAACAAAGAACAATGATCATCATTTTATCTCCAGATTATTTCCTTGTTTCATTTATCTGTAACCCTGTCGTGTCTGGTATAGTTTCACTCATGTTGTTAGCGTGACTTTGTGTTCTAACACTGTTTTGAAAAGTCGGTTTATCAGCTTCATGTCACAATATTCATTACCTGCTGTTGTTGTCACTGAAGCAGCAGTTTCCTACACCCATTCATTTAATTACTTTTGGTTTACGTCAAACTCTGCCTCTCCGATAGTTTTGGTATTGCTTTCAGTGATGATTAAAGCAGCCAGTTTGAACATGAAAGTTACCACAAACCATATGATGACTCAAGTTAGGTTCTGGGTTGTTATGCAAATACATGTGTGACACTGAGAAGGAAGAAAGATTTTTATCATTTTATGTGTCAAATATCTGTAGACCTTCCTTTCCTTGTTATGCCATCTGAAACTTTGTTATGTCTGGTATGTGTCAGGTTGACTTTGTGTTGTAATATTGTTTTTGTAGAGGTGTTTTTTCAGCTTGATGTCACAATATTCACTCCTTCATGCCTGACCTTGGGGTATTAATACACACATGCCTCTTAACCAAAGCCAGGAAACCTGCAGAGAAAACCACACACTATTAAAACACTAAAACAACCTCTACCCTCAGCTTGCTATCGGTGTTAACTGTCACATCTTCAGGCTAATTCCTTCCTTATCATCTGGGGAGTGCACAGCTTTAATTGTTCAGCTGTCTGGCTGCCGTAAAAAGAGATGAAGCTTTTCATTGTGTCCACAGAGGTAGACGTTTTTCTCTCAGAGCGAAAACCACAGTCGGCTTCTTTCTCACAGACCCATTCGTTTTATTCTCTGGAAGACGCACACGTACACAGAAGCAAAACAATTCAGCGGAAGAACTTGGTTAAAACACATCCTGCTCTTCTCACACGGTCCTCCTGTTCACGTACCAGAAGTTACTGAGTAATTCTCTCTCATGCAATTAAGTTGCATCAGCAGTCTGACCCGAAGGAATTTCCCAGTTTCATTTTATGAGAAGAGCAAAGCCGCGAAGTTCCTCATGTGTTATGTTCAAGTCACCTGGTTAGGGTGTACTTTATGTGTTTATTTTATTATCCTATTTTAGTTGGTTTCTAAAATATTTGCATCAGTCTCTAAATGTTACCTCCACATCATAATATTTCAAGGATTTAAAGTGTTAAAGATCCACTCCATGTTTTAACATGTATATAAATTGCTCTACTTTGAATAATAATTTGTATATGTTTTTTTTAACAACAAATAGTTTATCTTGTTAAAATCTTTGAAATTACATCAACTTCTTCTCCTTCATTAAAAATCCAGAATCTATAAATATAAGTTGAACTGATGAACAGCAGGTGTTTCCTGCTTCACTGTAAAGTCCGTTGTCAGTGTGTGTTCGCTGGAGGCTTCAAATTTCCACATCACACTTTTGCAGGTTGAATATTGAACCAGGATTGGCTTCCAAACTATTTGTCATGTCACAAATCATGCTTGTAGGCCCGCCCCTTAAAATGGGATTTTCAATGAGCACATAGAAACTTCACACTTCCAGCAGATGAATGTAAAAAAAACATCCTTCTGGTGTCAAACTCTGCACAGACATCATTCTGCACAGTGAAACTCAAACATTCAACTGAAGGAACAAGAAGAAAAACACATTTTTGAGTGGAGGGGAACTTTAAAAATGTTTTGCCCTGGAAGCCCAGCTTTGCCTCATTGTCAAAGTGGCATAACTAACAGATGATCTCTGGTGTTTTTCTGTGTGCAGGTCAGTGTGGCAGTTCAGAGTTTTGGAACTCAGATTTGGATGTCTGTGTGCCGTGTGCATCATGCAAGCAGTACCCAAAGACCCCGTCGTGCAACACATGTAAGACTGACAATGAAAATTACTTTCTGCCATGACTGAGTCACACAGAGGTATCCTTTCTTTCAGTGCTCAAGTTCTTTCTGTACAATCAATAGGTAAATCTGTGGAGGAGACATCTGATGTGTGGAAACTGGCGGCCATCACCAGTTTCTCAGTGCTGGCTGTCGTGCTGGTCGGCGCTGCGTTGATTATCGGGGTCATGGTGCATCGACGCAAGTCACACAAACGGCCTCTACGTGGTGAGATTCTATATGTTTAAAATCTGAGATCATAGCTTAAGATTTTATGACATCGACAAGTGCATCAAATATCATTTTTATTTAAAAATACATCATTTTTCAGCCTAAATCACAAAGAATGGCTGCACTTGAAAGGAGTGTCCCATGTTCCAAACTGAGACTGTAATCCAGTTGTTCTGCAAAATAAAATTGTAGTGGAAAGTGTAGTCTCTTCTCCACCAACAGGAGGTAACAGATTCGAACCATAAGGGGTCTGTGATGCAAACATTTTGTATTAGTTTCTCACACTGCATACCCTGGAATCCCAGAAAAGAAAGGTTTTCACTCAATGCCTTATTCTTTCGAGCATTGATTTTGATCATTGTATCAGAGGTGGCAACAAATATTTGTAAACTGCAGTACGTTCTCTGTGAAGGCATGGAGTAAAAATCGTATTTGTGTGACATTCAAGGCTAATAGAGGATGAATTATTGATTGAAAGATTATTTTGGGGTTAAGTAATCCTTTAAAAATCACGTCATGTCCCTGGTGCAAAGCGATTCTGGGTAAACACAAGCCTGCTGTGTGCAGTTCACTTTTTTGGTATGAAGGCTTTGCAGCTGCGTCACAAACCACCGAAAATGGCACAGAAAGTAACTCTTCACTGTCTGTTTGCTTATACTGCGAAACAATAGGCTTTTTTCACAGAAAAAAAAACACAGGTGCAAACAATTAAATCAATGATGGCTGAGTTAGGTTCACTGTCACGCTGGCTTACTGGGACATTTGAATATAACAGAGCCATCGTTAATGTTATTAATAACACCTGTGCTTTTCCTGCTGTGACCAGTCAAAATGTCTGCTGTGAAAAAGGCTTATTACAGACAATTTAGATATGCAATCACTTTGCTGGGATGGGGAAAATACTAATTTTTGTGTTGATTCATTACAGAACCCATTGAAGAAACTGCGGGGCCACTTTATCAAGCTTAAACATTTCAGTAAGTATAATCTTCACATAACAAGGGTTAGAGCCATATATGAATTTGAGTGGAAATCTGTTAACGCTGGGACAGAGCAGTGGATATGATTTAATTTAACCGATGTTTTAGAGATTTTTTGTAGTAAAAACTGAATCTATTTGACATATAACAATTATTGCAAAGTTCCTACACTATTTCTGAGAGAGTCTCTTAGACAGGTGCACTGGATCAAAAACTCTGTGAAAGAACCAAAAAGATAAAGATAAGGATAAGGATATGACTTTTGAAAATGAAAACCTGATGAAGGTTTGAGGACTGAAATGTTGTAAACAAAGTGAGTACAAGTGAAAAGTGCGCATTACTTTTTTTAGTTCTTTCACAATCGATTTGGCATAAAGTCAGAATTTAATGTAAACCACTAAATATCAGCAGCTTCCAACCAGAAATTTAAAAATCCATTTAAACTCTGAAAAGTCCATAGCATGCTGTTTGTTGTAAATTGCCTATAATTCAACATAACGTGAATGTAAAGAGAACTGAATGGTTGTCATGGCCTCCACAGCCTCATCTTCCTCTGGAAACAGATGTGAACCAAGGAGCGACTGGTTCGGAGCCGGACGGAGGAACCTCTGGACCATGAACTGTATACTCTGACTGCAGGGTATCTCTCGACCAGAATTGGACCATTTTAATTTATTAGACTGTTGAGTGAAGAGACGTGCTGAGTTCTCATGCTCAGTGTAGGTCCAACAGTGACTGCAGGACTTAAAACGAGCAACTCTCACACCTCTGTAGGAATAGTAACAACATTACATTAGTAGTTTCATTTTCAGATTGTGTGTGCCTTTTTTATATTCCACTTAAATGAGATTTTGATCTGGAAGCCCTTTTGTGGGTTTACAGATGTTTGACTCAGATTCAGAAGTAAGGGTAAAACTACAGTCCTTTCTTCAGAGAGATGGATGCTTTCCAAACCCCTGTATTGTGTTGTGCTGTTTTCCAGCAGGACTCCGATGAATGTAACACAGCTACTGCTGCCTGCTGGGCTGCAGTTTGATCCCCTGCTATTCGGCGGGGTTAGACGGGGTCTATCTGCTGGTCATTTACCACAACAGTCTCTTAAAGATAAATCACATGTGAGTAAGACATACTGTTAGGCACATTAAGGCCATTTGAATGTAGCTACTTTTACAGTAGGTGAAATGTATTCTAGCCTTTGGCCCTGCCAGTACCTCTGTGTACCTGTAGCCTCATACAGTGATAAAAGCTGGGAGCAAACTGTACTCATCCACTGTTACTGGGTCTCCTGAGACCAACACAGATCCTGTATTGCAGGTCATTACAATATTGTCTTGTGTGTTTTTAATGTTACTAGGTTTTAAGAATATGGTAGCTGGATTTTTCTCTGTTTCAACCCCAGAATTCACACGTTACAGTCCCAGCGCTTGCAGTACAGGATGTTTGAAACACTAGACATACAATCCCAAACTGCTAACATGTGGGAATGTTGCGAGGAATGTACTGTAGTGAAGAAAATTACACCTACGGTGTTTTAGGTGGAGCTACACAATCGCTATCCTTACTAACTCTTGACCTTTCGAGTCAGGTTTCAGGTCTGCAACAAGGCAAACAGAAACATGTCTAGATGTCTGTCTGTAATTTTGTAGCCATTGAAACCAGCGAGAACCATGGTGGGCAGGGTTGTTGTTTTCCACTTTTTATAGCTCAAGATGTTTTTTATCTTCAAAACATCACGCGGTTACTGAGATATTTCATGTGACTGACAATGTTTCAGGTCATATTTTGGATCTGTCTGCTTGTGGGTAAACTGCTTGCCCTCTGGCAGCAAAATCACTTAAAATACGAAGACTTCCGCTTTTTTTTTCTTTTTTTTTTTTTTCCTTTTTTAGAAATTTTATATTATTTATTTGAAAGTATCTTGCAGTGTTGTTTTGCACCAACTGCGAGTGACGAGCAGTTTTTTTTTTTTAAAGGGACTCCAGTGAAGATTTGTGTTAAACTTCCACCAGGCCAGCCAACGATGTTACTGAGCAATAACTAACATTTTCTGCTTCTTTCTCTTGCTTTCTATTTCTAATTGTATATACTGTACATGCACTGGCTTCTTTTACTTAATGCTATCTTATAAACTGCTTTATGTACCAAATGTATTTTCACAATAAAACTGATGACTTCCAATAATAATCCAAGTCTTATTGATATGCAAACTGCAAGAACTGCTGTTTTCTGCTATGTAACATTTATCTTGAGCATCTCAGTATGTGAAGATACACAACTCACAATCACTCATTTGGAAGAATATGGACAAGAAACAAACACATTGTATTTTCCATGTCTTTTAATTAATTTCAACTAGTTTTATTTTCAATAATTTGCTTATATTCTAAACTAAGCTCTAACAAAGAAGTAAAAATCTACGTCTCAGAGTGACAAAATAGTTATATAAATATGAATTAAATAGTGAGCAGACATTTTTGAGCACTGAAAATCCAATAAATCAGAACGTGTGGTATATGCCTTTTTATTACACAATAGCTAATCTAGCAGTTTTCTCCTGCTGAAGAAAATCCCGCAGTGAATGTACAGAGATCCAACCGATATTTTCCTTCTAATATTTACACAGAGAGCTCTGAGATTAACACACGCCACAAATACCAGGCTATGATTGTGATCAATGATGGAGGAGTGAACGTGTTTAAGTGCCACAGGAGATCAGATGGAGAACATTGTAAAAAAATAAGTCAAATGTGCATGTGTCGTTTTACATGTAGGCTACCATGGCGTACGAAAAATATGTTACAGAAAGATCATCTAAATCATTACAATTAATACACATAGGATTTTAAATAATGTGACAAAATGGCAGACGGCATGTTGTCATGGTTTTTCAAGGCTAGTGTCAGTATACTGAACCTGATGCCAATGTACTCGATACAATGGTAAGACAAAACAAATGAGATTCAGTTCATGCACTGAAACAATACTTTCAGCATATTGCTTAAATATTACGACCCGCAAACTATCTGAGGTGAACTATCAAACAGCCGACTTGTTGCTCGTTGACACCGTAACAAACGACAACAGGTTGGCTGCATTGTTATAGACTTCCTGTCCTCCATAGGCTACAAGTGTCTCATCTACAAATGTGCAAATATAACTCTGAAAACAACAAACTGCAGAGAAACGACCATGTTATGGAGAAAACAGCACCTGCAAACTACAAAGTAAAACCTTAAAACTGATGCTTCACCCATTCTATTTGTCTTACAATTGATAACTATCGTTTCTACGGTTACAGTGTCTTCTCTACAATTAAGCTGCATGAGGCATTAAGTAGCAGTTGCTAGGTAGGCAGGGCTTTCCATGAGGTATTTCATACTTCTGACCAGTGCCAAACATACTCATACATGAAATGTAATGTATAAGGCATAAAGAAAATCTGATTTTAGACTGTTATAAAAAACAAAGGCCATGCGTTCACTTTTGCTAGATTTCTGATTTGTGAAAAGAAACCACTTCAGGAACAACAGGCACGTTATAGACAACCTGGCAAAAACATAACCCAGAGAATCAATAATTGCACATTTTTCACAGAACATAAGTGGTTCATGAACTCAACAGTGAAGATGAAACCGGTTCGTCCTTGTAAATCCATAAAGCTCTGGTATGCTTGTAGTAATACTTGTGCTTGGCAGAAATGAGGCATTTTGGCCACATATTTGTTTGCTTGAAAATACATACGCAGAGTCATTCTATTGGATTCATATAAAGCATTTGTGAGGGAAGGAAATTCATGGAGAGGCAAAAAGGAAGCACTTTCACCTCACTGTTGCAATACTTTTCTTATCGACTGCTTTAAGACGTTTTAACTGTTTGTGATTCACAAATCAGAAGATAAATTAAAAAAGAAAATCTAATTATGTAACGGACAATATAAAAATCAACATTGTGGTTTACAGTATAACAAGTAGAGTGAGAGGAGGTTTGTTCACATTAAACTGCTACAGTTGACTTACATTTTAGGCACTGGCACTTCAACATAACTGATGCATCTCAAAGGTTCAAGATGGATCATAACTCAACAGCATGCACTGCATGTGGACCTGCAACGAAATGTTTGAGCGACTTTTGAGCTAAGAGTGTTGAAATGGCACAAGTGGAAAAAAAAATGTTCAGAAACTGATTATCTACAATGTTTTACACATCAGGTATGTTCCTTCTGAAGGTTTACCCTGAGTGCTGCCAATAATGCCAATAATGCTCAGCTCATTCATTCCTGCCTGTTGTAACTGAGAACTAATACAAATTGACTGATGAAGTTGCTTAAAGGCTACATGAGTTTTTACAACATTCATAAAAAGTTTTTCTAATAAAATATGCACATAAAATAACAGGAATAAATTAATAAATACATCCAATTTTAGCATACAATGTCACTCAACGTGAATATTATTAGCAGTACAACTATTTACTTGATAGTATGATTTCAGTAAATCACTTTGCCACCGACCTTTGGACACACCCAGAGGTATTTGACTTCATAATAACAGGCTTGCCCTATGTGAAATCCCAAAGGAAAGTGAGCAGTCCTTGGACACTCACGGCAAAGCTAAGAAAAGGATTCAGAGATAAATATAGTTTGTATATTTTGTTTCCTAAGGAGCTTACAGAGGCACTGAACACAATTATACATAGCAAGAGAGGAGATATCACCGTTAGAACAGTACTGTCTTACAAAAACATGTTATCAGTGTTAATGTTCTGACATGGACCTGGGCTGCACTTCTCTGGTCACTTTGGTTGGTTGGTTGGTCATTGAGGAGTGAGCGGCGACTAATATTTTCATCACCTGCCCTTTAATCTGGGATCCTATGTATTTGTGGAAAACATTCAGGCCTTATTAAAAGATGACCGATAAACTCTCTGGAGACTTTTCAGTGATGTCGCCATCTGTTGTGGAGGTAAGACTGGAAGTCCGTAATGAAATGTGCATGTCTTCAAAGGAGCTTCTGTCAGGACCAAGGAGCACTTTCTGAAAATAAAATACTGTTTTACAATTATTGATAGAGGGATGAACACCAGATAAATAAGAGGAGCACCTGTCCTCTTCTCTTGTACACACTGGAATCCTACTTCAAAGGAAAGACCCCATGTCCAAGTCCATAAACGTGTTAGCATCCATGCTAAAAGAGGAGTCGTAGCTCTGGGCGTTCTGGTGCATCTTCTGATGGTGCCGCAGGTTGGACTTGCTGGAAAAGCTCTTGTCGCACAGCAGGCAGGCGAAGGGCTTCTCTTTGGTGTGGATTCGTCGGTGACATATGAGCTGAGTGGACACGCGGAACGCCTTTCCGCACTCCAGACACTGGTAGCGCTTGGGCTCCGTATGAATGCGCCGGTGGTTCTTGAGAGCCATCAGGTTGGTGAACTCTTTCTGGCAGACGGAGCAGAAGAAGGAGCCCGTCTTGTGGCTGTTCTTGTGGTTGAGGAGGGAGCCGGCGTGGCGGTAAGTGCGGCCACAGTGCTCGCAGACGTGGCTCTTCTCTTCTGTGCCAGCAGAGTCGTTACTCTTCTGTGAATTTGTGATGCTTTCTGGAATATGAGACAAAGGTGGTGGAACCTGCTTTTGTATCTCGTCCATCCCCATGGTCTGATTTATTCCTGAGTCCCAGCAGATGTTGTTATCTACAGGTTCATCTACGTCTTGTTGATAGGGGTCCTGAGCCCCGTGGTGCATGTCCAGGTGTTGCTGGTAGCTGGCTGTGTTGGGAAAGCTCTGCTGGCAGAGGCTGCAGACCACAGACCGGTCCTTCGAGTGCACCTCCATGTGGCTCTGCAGGTGCGCGACCAGACAGAAGGTCTTGCCGCACTCGGGGCAGCAGTGGCGCCTCATCTGGGAGTGTATCTGTAGAGTGAGAGGATCAGGAAATGTCTGGAGACACAAGGTACAGTGGTGGAGGTTTTCGGAGTGTGTCTTTTTATGGTTGAGGAGAGAGCCAGCGTGGCGGTAGGAGCGCCCACACAGGTCACACCTGCAGCAGGGATATGTTCATATTCAATACCTAATATTACACACAATAATTTTACCCAACAGTCAATTATTTATCAACTTGCAAATTACTTATATTACTTTACTATTACCATTATTAAACATTACTATACTTTCAAAATAATAGCCTGACCAATACTGGATTTTTTAGGATGATACCAATACTTGAAAAGTTTTTAACATTAACACATGACAAACAAACATTGTTGATAATGATCCTTTAAATGTGTTTTTTAAAGTATTATAACCAAGACATGTACTGAGCAGGACATTTTACAGTTGACAAACTTGTCAGTGCTCTCTGGTGAAAAAGCTAACTCAAACTTATCTGTGGCATTTCTGTACCACCATTTCTAGTAACTTGTTGGCCAACATATGCACCAATACAGATATATCTGCAATAAGCTAATACTGGCTGATATGTTGGCCTGGCAAATGTATCAGTCAGGTCAGGAGGACAGCTTTGTTAAACAAATAGAAAATATATAATAACTACCCCAATGATGACTAATAGACAAAACAAGACTTACATATTAAGTTCACAGTAAGGCAGTAACTCACATGAAGCACTTGTCTCCCCTCTCTGACTGCTGGACTCCAGCTCTCACAGAGTTCTCCTGACCTCTGCGGCAGCGGTGCCTCTTCAGGCCAGACCTGCCCTGGAAGCTCTTTCCACATGCAGGACAGCTGAAGTGACTCGCCACCCGGTTGTGGACCCTCTGGTGGTTGTGCAGGATACTGGCGAGGCGGAAGGCCTTACCGCATGTGAGACACACATACTTTTTCTTCTGTGTATGGATGCGTGTGTGATTGCGTAAAGCCATGGGGTTAGTGAAGGGCTTAGAGCAGAAGGTGCAACTGAAGTGTCCCGTCTTGTGGGTGTTTTTGTGGTTCAGGAGTGAGCCAGCGTGGCGGTAGCTGCGATTACATATGTTGCACGTGAAAGGCCGCTCCTCTTTATTTGAACACACAATATTTGTTTGTGCATCACTGCTGCCTGAAGGTCCATCACAGGTGTGGGCTGTCAGTTGGTCAACAGAGAGAAAGGCCTTCTTACATTCCTTACACTTAAAGGCTCTAGATTTTAGACCCTTCCTGCCCCCAGCCCCATCCTTTCTGAGGTCTGAACAAACGTGGGCTAATAGCTGCTTCTTTCCCCTAAAGCCTTTTCTACAGTTTTGGCAAGAGTGCTTTTTATATGCAAAGTGGGTACGCATGTGGTTCTTCATTGCCAGTTGATTGGAATAAGTGTTGTTACAAACAGAACAGTAATATTCACCTGTTTTATGGGAGTTTCTGTGGTTGACCAGACTTCCTGCGTGGCGATATGTACGCCCACACTGGTCACAGGCGAAAGGCCGTCGGTCGCCTGTGTCCTCTGATTTGACTGAGGTCTCAGACTTTGTTTGTCCTGTCTTCCCTTCAGGCAGTTTCTTGCAGCGTCGAGAAGAGGTAAAAGCCTGATTGGCATTTGAAGTTAAGGACTGCATTCCTCCATCTGACCTGGTCCTATTCATCTGCATGAGGGCCTGGATCTGGTTGTTGAGTTCCTGGATTTTGGCTTGGTTCTCTTTGTGCCTTCTCAGGTGGTTCAATAGCTGCTTCTGAATTTTGAAGGCTTTCCCACACTCATGGCAAGTGTGTCTGCAGAAGGAGACAGGGCATATGGTTAATTCTGTTTGCAAAACAGGCAACAGTCTACAAAAGGAATAGCCGTGATGACAAAACACATCTGCAACACAAAAAACAGAGACTCTATGGGTAACTCTTAGCTTTTTTTTGTTTGACAATTATTTATAATTTCCAACAAGCATTAAAGGTTTGCAACATGAGTGAAAAATGAACTGTACATGTATTAATGATGTGCATTCTTGTTCGAACTAACCTCTTGATATCAAAGTGGGACCTCTGGTGGTTTTTCAGGGCCAACAGGTTGTAGAAGCGTTTCTGGCAGACGAGGCATCTGAATACACCTGTTTTGTGAGACTTTTTGTGGTTAAGGAGGGAGCCGGCGTGTCTGTATGAACGCCCACACTGATCACACTTGTAGTGACGATCTTCTGTGTCAACAGTTTCTTTGACGTGACCCGTGTCTTCATGCAGGGCAACATCATTTGCTTTCATTTCCTCTTTACCATGTGTCGACTCATCTTTCCTGGCAGCTGTGCAGCCATGGTTCTCAAGATGATGGTAGCTGATGCAGAAGATACCACAGCTGCCACAGATGATACTCTGTGCTTCCTCCTTGCCTCCAGACACTCCATCACTGTTGTTCATATGTAAATTATTAATATTATCTAAATGGTCCTTGTTGTGTAGAAGCTGATGAGTTATCAAGTCCTGCCTATTGGCAAAACTTTCCCCACATGTGCTACAGATCATCATCTCTCCAGGCTCATCATCTTTCACTTCTTCCTGGGAGGACATGGAAGAAGGCCCTGAGCTTGCAGGAGTACCATGGGATTGTGTGTGCCCTCGGAGATGGCTCCTGAGAGCCCTCATGCTGGTGTAGCTGTTTCCACAAATAGAGCACTGATAAAGATCCCCATCATCATCCTCCTCCTCGTCAGCATCATCACATTCTCCGCCATCATTCAGCTGATCACTGCTCATATTGTCATGGAAATTCTGTTCAAAGTAACTTTGGTCGTGGCTACCGTTCAGACCATGGAACTCTACATTACTCCCTGGATTTCCAATGGCACAGTGACCATTACTGTCCTGGAAATTTACATTACTGTCATAGTCACTGCTAGTGGTGTCATGTTGCTGCTGTAGCAATGGGCAACTGTGAGACTTAATCCCTGCAATATCCGCAAATGTCTCACCACAGTCTGCACACATGTGCCTCTGCATCAGGTGTTCATTGTGAGGTAGATGCACAGTCATATCCTGGGAAAAGTCCTGATTAAACTGCTCATGGAACAAAGCTCCATTGCTGTGGTCAGCTCCATTCTCCTGATCCATACCAAGCACAGGGTGAGGGCCATCCTCCTCCTCATCTTGAGAGGAGAAGCAGCCATGCTGGTTATCCAGAGTCAGAGGCTCTGAGGAGAGCCAGTCTCCCTCAGCGATGAGGCTAAAAGATGACGGCTGAGCTTTGTGGAGACGAAGATGACTTTTGAGGGCGGCCAGGTGTGGATAGCTCTTTCTGCAGATGGAACACTTGTAAATCCCGACCTGATGTGACCGTTTGTGGTTGATGAGGCTCCCAGAGTGCCGGTAGCTTTTACTGCAGATTTGACACTTGAAGGGACGCTCATCAGAATCTACAGTTGAAGTCTCTTCCATTTCAGTTGCATTGTCAGTGTTTTGTGTGTGTGTCAGGGCAGGATTGAGAATGCTTGTGTCCATGATTGGGGGTTCTCCCTGAGTGCTATTGGAAGATGGTATTTGATTGTTGCAGTCTGAGTACACATGACCATTACTTCTAATCTGCTCCTGTGGCTGATCAAAGCATCCATGATTATCTATTGATGATACTGAAGGAACATTATTTATCGGAGATGCATAAAAATTTGACTCAGGCGAAGCAATACTGTTGTCATAAGATATACTGTGGTTCTCTGACAAAGTATCTTGAAGCCCAAATGACAGAGATGAAGAGTTATGCATTTGGATGTGTTCCTGGAACTCCTCATCATTGGGGAATAGTACCTGACACAAATGGCAAAAATTTAATTGAGCATCCTGACTCTGAGGTGAAAACTGGTCCAGTGGTGTGCCTGTGTATGACCCACCCATTGAACCAGGGTCTGTCCCGCTTCTTCCCTTGTGAGTTCTCTGGTGGCTGTAGAGGGCAGCCATGTTATTGAACAGTTTGAAACACACTGTGCACTCAAACATTCCCACTTGGTGAGTCTTTTTATGATTGGTCAGGCTTCGATGGTGTATGTATGATTTGTCACACAAATCACACCTGAAAGGCCGATTTGCTGCATCATCAGAGGTCTCGGATTGTGCATTATAAACAACCTCCGTCTTGTCCTCAGCTGGGCTATTTTCTGTAGAAATCCCAACACTGGTTGACTGCTCACTGAGATGTCTATTTTCATGTGTGGGATATTCCATGTCTACCTTCCTATATGACTGTTCCTTTACTCGCCTGGCAAGATGAACCCTCTCATGTGTAGTCAGCTGTGTTGCCAGCCGAAAAGATTTCCCACATTCTGCACAGGAGTACTTTTTCTGTGATGTGTGGCTCCGGAGATGACTCTTCAGGGCCAAAGCGTTTGAGTTTTCTTTACCACATATGTTACATCGAAAAGAGCCCACTTCGTGAGTCTTTTTGTGGTTAGCTAGGCTACCAGCATGCCTGTAACCACGTCCACATTCATCACATTTAAATTTCCGTTCCTCCTCTTGCTGAAGGTGAGCATCCATGTGTTCGAGCAGACTGGGCATATTGGGACATACCATGCCACATTGTTTGCAAGGAAAACCTGTTGTCCTGCCAGGATCTTGCACTGCCATTACAAGATAACGATTGAATTAAGTGCTCCAGACACAGGGTGTATGAATATGCAGGAGGGAAATGCATTACATGCCTTTATTGTCCGTATAAAAAGAAGATAGTTCTTTACAATAAGGTCCAAGGAGTGTCCATGTTGAGAACCAGTTCCACACAATCAGGAGAGTGACTTGAGTTTAGGAGAAGCAGGCAAATTGAGCTGTTGAGGACAGAAGAGATGCCAGTTAGAGCTGTGGTGAATACATTAACAGTGTATGTAACAGTATTAAGTTGTGTGCAATAAGTCATGTATACATTATAGGTAGCTATACATAACCTATCACACATTTTCTCTAAAGACATTCGTTTTTTTCAAATTGACAACATAACCTGTGCAACGCACCCGTCCCATATTTTTTTTTATAATTCACAGGTGTTGATCCCTGATTTCCCTGTTTGTCAAAGTCAGTAAATCTTTGGAAAGACCAGCCACTGTATGTTAGTTTAAATGCGTCTCAGGCAGCAGGTAACCGGCATCATTGACAGACTTATTAAACTGAATGCAGTTGGCTAGAAACGGTACCCAGACTGACATGTTTTGCTACATCTCTGCACCAGCAGGCTAACTGAACTAGCTGTGTCAATAAACCGGGAGACCAAAGCCTCTCTATCTACGGATTTATTGCCACTGCAAATACCCGTATTCTCCGACATTATAAACAAAATCAGAATGAACACACTCGTCCTCGTATAGGAAGAGCGAACAGGTTAACTACGGCTAAATTTGTATAAATGACCAGTGAGCTAACGTTAGCGCGCTACCACCTAGCATCATCATGGCTAGCTAAACAAACATTGCACCAAAAAGCCAAGAAGTCGTTTTCAACGCGGAATCACAACGTCAGCAAATGCGTCAAATTAAATACCTGCAGCAGTACTGATTCAATGCAAGCCCCCGAAGATATATTTTAATTAATTATTTTAAAAACGTTATTTTTATGTAAAGAGCAACCCCCTTTTTTCCAATTGTCTTTTTTTCTTCCATCCCCATTTCCACATTGCTCTTGTTGCTAGGAAACAGGAAATGTGCAGCACAGAAATACTTCCCTCTCAAAAGTAACTAGGTGGGATAAAAGTTGAGTTAATTCAAACTGCGGCGAGCTCAGCGTTAAAGTAATCACAGAGCAAAGATTAAACGCAAATAAAAACCAAGAACTTACATGTTAATCTCACTATTCTGCTGCTGGTTTTCGTAAAACTCCTGAAGCACATTAGCTGCTTCACACGGCTAACCTATGTTAGCTTATGTAGCTAGCTCTGCCATTTACTTATGAGCATTATAAATTATCTTCGCTTCAGTTTGACACGCATGTTACTATTATGCCAGACAGCCTGCTAACTTTATTAGGATTACCATGTTTTACCAGGGGGTTTCCCATACATTTCTTGTGTGTATTTCTTATATTTCTTTACCATTAAACGCATTAAAATGTTGCACACTTGGCTTGCCGACAGCTTTCGTCATCATGGTCCTAGAGCCGTCCCCCATTCTGCAGCCAGTCAACAGTAATCACCGTGTCTCACAGTAAATGCATTCGTGTACGTAAACGTTTTTCCAGGCATTATCGACCAACCATTAATGTCCTGATTCAGGTAAGAAAGACCTTTGTTTCTCTAATGCACACAAGATAGCTAATGCTAGCTAAATCCATCCCGTATAATCACGGTCATAATGATGATGACACTGTCGAGTGAATTGGTGCAGCCGGTCCTAAAGCCAGCCATTTTGAGTTAGTAACATGTTTAGCAAGAAAGCTAGCGAAAATTAATACGCACATCTCGTATCCGGTTGTTAACGCCATCACACTGACTCGTGATCTTTGATCCTCGTCTCCGGTCGGGCACATCATACACAGGGATCTCTGTCATTGCATCGCCAACTTCCTCTGGCATCAAAGCGGTTAGCTCATTGTCCCTGAGGTCCTAATGCCAGCCATTTTGTGATTTAATGCACACCCACATATTTCTGTTATTATGTTATTATCCAGATTTTTTTCTGGTCCATCATCAGCCACTGTCACTGACGATCAGCTCTCCTAATTCATATCTGTCACAGGACTTTAGCCTGATGTCTACCAGTCTCATATCCTTATGCTGCTAATGATCAGTTTATTTACATAATTATTACAAAGCTAATTTTATATAATCTCTTTGCAGATATAAAGATGGCCTCTCCTCAGCCTGGCAGCCCACCTCTTACAGAGCAATACACCCCTCCTGCACATGACGAAGAGAGCCAACAAGAGGAAGAGCTGCTGAGGGATCAGCCTGCAAAAAAACGTGGCAGAGGCAGGCCCCCAAAAGCCAAACCTTCCTTCAAATGCTCTGCATGCACAGAGGCTTTCAGGAGTCTGTCAGCTCTGCGGAGCCACAAGCTTTCAGCTCATGTAAAGGACCGTCAGCAGCAACACTCGTGTTCTCAGTGCACTAAAACGTTCTCGAGCAAGGCTCAACTCTCAAAGCATGAGCGCACTCACTCAGCCCAGCGCCCCTTTCAGTGTCCTGACTGTCACAAGGCTTACAAGACGCCCACAGAGCTACGCAACCATAGCCGCTCTCACACTGGGGAGAAACCTTTCGTATGCACAGAGTGTGGTAAGGCCTTTATGCAAGCTATATGCCTGAGGATCCATATGACACAGCACAGTGGAGAGCGTCCTTATTCTTGCCGTCAGTGCTCTAAGAGCTACCCCACCCTGTCTAAACTGAAGGTGCACATGCGCTCTCACACGGGAGAAAAGCCATACTTCTGTGCTGAGTGCGGTAAGAGTTTTGCTGACCCCTCTGTGTTCCGAAAACACAGAAGGAACCACCAGGGCCATCGGCCGTACGCTTGCGACGAGTGTGGAAAAACATACACAGAGCTGAAGGACCTGAAAAACCACGAGCGCTCCCACACTGGAGAAAAACCGTACCTGTGCTCCGACTGTGGCAAAGCCTTCTCCCGCTCCTCCTCCCTGGCCTGCCATCAGCGCATTCACTCCCAGAATAAACCCTATCAGTGCGAGCAGTGTGGCAAGGGCTTCACCCAGCTGTCCTCCTACCAGTCTCATCTCCGGACTCACTCTGGTGAGAAGCCGTTCCTCTGCCCGCAGTGTGGCAAGATGTTTTCTGATCCTTCCAGTTTCCGTCGCCACCAGCGAGCCCACTTGGGTTTCAAGCCCTACCCCTGCGATAAGTGTTCCAAGAGGTTCCGGCAGCCAGCTGATCTGGCCGTGCACGAACGTGTCCATTCTGGAGAGCGGCCTTACAAATGCCAGAGCTGTGACAAGGCCTTTGTAGCATCCTGGGATCTGCGGCGCCACATGCTTGTCCACACAGGTCTTAGGCCCTTTTCTTGCACTGAGTGTGACAAGTCATTTGCTGAGCGCTCCAGCCTCAACAAGCACCGCCGTGTGCACTCTGGAGAGAGGCCTTTCAAATGTGAGGAGTGCTTGAAGTCATTTGTGGTGTCCTCAAGCCTGCGCAAACATGAGAGAACTCACCTAGCTGAGCAGTCTGAGCAGCAGCAGCAGCAGCAGCAGCAGCAACAACAACAACAGGAGACAGAGGCCGGGTCAGCATCAGGCTTTACTGCCCACACAACTCTACCTCAGTTCTCCTGTACTCACTGTGATGCTACATTTGGAAGCTGGGATGAAGTTCAGGCACATGAAAATCTTCACTCCATTGACTCCACTCCTCCAACTGTTACCAAAATTGTGCCACTGGGCTCACATGTCTGTGAAACCTGCCAGGCAGAGTTTGCACAGCTGGCAGACTTGCAGGAGCATGAGAAGCAGCATCCCAAGCCGAGGCCTCATGTTTGCAGCAGCTGCGGCAAAGGCTTCCTCAACAAATCTGGACTGCGTAAACACCAGAAGATCCACTCCACCAGCAAACCTCACAGCTGCCCCCACTGTGGCAAAGCTTTTCTGTTTGCTGCCTACCTTCGGAAGCATTTACGGACTCATGCAGACGCTGCCCCGGCCGCCCCACAACTCAGTGACATAAACATTATTCATACAGATCCACTTCCCTCTCCTCCACCCCCCAGTGAGGTTTCCCCCTCCACTGTTGAACCCAGGACCATATCCATGACCGTTCCAGTGACTGTACCTGTGACTGCTTTTCAGACTCTGCCAGAGTACTTGGTCAAAGAAGAGGGACTTTAAGCTTTTTTTAGTGTTTTGGAATTTTGATTCCACAAATATTTAGCCAGTGGCCTTAAATCTTTTTAGATGATGGGTCTGAGTTTGACAGAAGTGTTATTTTTCAAGAAAACGTCCTCCAAAAAGTTCAAAATAGAGTCTTGTTCATGTAAATTGTCTGCGCTTTGTCAGTGTTTTGTATTGCCATGATGTTTTAAAGATGTTACGTATGTGGTTCATGTTTTAAAAGATATATTGTACTATAAGTAGCCTACTATGAAACTGTCGTATCTGTTTTAATCGATTCATAAAAATGTGGTGTTGCAAACATTTATGCTGATCACTTTAAAATATCACTTAAAATGTGATTTTATGTAAACATGTTTTTATAATGTGTTTTTAATTACAGCTTGTCTTAAATTCTTTGAAATTTGATTTTCTTGAAACAAACAATTTGTAACTGTTTTACTGTGTAATTATTAATAACATCTAATATTATAAACATTGACGAGTAAAAAGAAAAACAGTCATTTCCAAAATGTTCAATCAAAGGAATTACATTTTTATACCAATAAAATGTAATGAAATGTGTAAACAGTAGTAATGTTTGAGTGATTTTCTTTCGTTTCTTCGTGTGCAAAACCAGCTTGCGTTCATTTTGTGTCTGTGCTGTATTTCCTTTGAACAAGCATCTTAAATGTTGAAGATGGAGATGGTTACGAAAAGTCAAGTCAAGTCAGCACATCATCTGGTGACAAACTGTAACACACATATTGATGACAGTGACATTTCTCGTAGCCATAAAAGACTGAATGCAAGGCAAGCGTGAAAGTATTCCATCAGCGGGCTGCAGCTCTTAAAGGTAAGCTCTCTTACTACTACACACTTAATACCCATTAATGACAGTTTTACCTTGAAGTACATTAAGAACCACTTCAATCCATCTGTACAAACGGAGCTGTATATATTTGCTGTGACATTTTCTGAATGCTTTCATGCTTCCTTAAGCCTTTTTTGTGTGTGTCTGCACTTCAACCTAGAAGTACATCCCATTTAAAGATGGAAAAATCTTTTATTGTAGAGGCCAGAGAAAATTAGAGACTGTGGTGCCTAAGTTGTCCGAGATTTTGTCAACTTTATACTCCTAAAGAAACAAAAGTTGATTTTAACTGTATTTTTTTACAGTTGAAATGAAAAACTCAAACTATAATGATAAATAAGCACGATTGAAAGTGAAATGATCTGTTTCTCCAACTTCCCCACGTTTAAGATTCCCCACAAAAGCCAGGAGTGACGATGGCAGCCATAGTAACAGGCCTCATTCCCATCCTGCGGACGGCAGTGGATGCCACCACCACGTACAAGTGCCGCTCCATGTGGTTTGGCTTCCTGTGCGTCCGCCTGGTGATCCTCTTCCTGGCTGAGCTGCCCTTCACCAAACTGGACGCCGACTTCACCTGCAACGGCACCGAGAGCATCTGCGCCAGAGCCTGTTTTAATAGACACTTCGACAAACCTATGATGGTGGCCTGGAACTTCATCTACGTGCTGGTGATCCTCTCCGTCCTGCTCATGGAGCTGTTCACCTCCCACCTGCGCTCCGTGGCCCAGAAGAGGAGCTCCCAGGAGAAGACTGATGTGGAGCTGGAGGCTCAGGTTGTGTCCACAGACCTCAAGGGCAAGACGGTCATAGATCTCCACAGAGACAGAGGGACAGTCGGCTTCTACCTGCTCAGCATCAGCCTGCGTATTCTGGTTGAAGCCTGGTTTGTGTATGTTCTGCTTTCTTGGAACCTGCCAGCACTGAATAATGAACTGTACAAATGCTCGACAGATGTCTGCCCAAAGTTACATGTTTGTGTTGTGAGGGCCGCCTCAGAGAAACGCATGTCTATTTATGCTTTGACTTCCATCTCAGGCATGATTATTGTTTGTTCAGTCTTATTCTGTATGTACTCCATTGCTCACTACCTCTGCAACTTTTAAATATTGACCCTATTTTTTCTTTACAATATTCTGTTTTCGAATAAATGAATTATATACTTTTATACATATCTACTGTGTTTGTATTGGTGCATCTTCTGAACAACATTCAGTGCATATATTGTATGTTTTGAAGTATGTAAAATAATGCTTAGCTGCTCTTGTGTGATTCAAATTTCAGTTGCATCAAGTTTATATTAACTGTTGTGTTGTGAGGTTTACATATGTTGTGAGATGTGTTTTGCTGACACAAAAGGATCTGGATGTTGGCTGCATTATGGTGTTTCTGAGTCAGGTTTTTCTTGTTTGTGTTTTGGTCAGCGCAAAAACAGAAACTCTGCCACAGGGACAGTGTCAAACACACATCCATGCGGACTGTATACTGCCTCAGCAGCTTTGATGTGTAATGCTGATAGGAATCATTTAAAGTCTTTACAGTTTCTTTATGGTGCCATGTTTTATGTTGATATACTGTTATACATTATTTACATTGTGAAATATTTGAAGGACATTTATTCAGCCAGATAATCAAAGTCAAACTGCAGTATTTATGCTTGTCATTCATGACTTGAGTTGCTTCCAATGAGGTAAAAGGTGGAGGCTGACAGTTGGCTAGAGTTTATGTTTATTCTTCAGTGAGATGGATTTTCTGTTGCTGTGCTTCATGTTGTAGAGCAGCGCCGCACCAGCGTCTGTTAGAGACTAGTGGGAGGAGAAGAAGAAAGAATTATCAGAAAAACTTGAGCAAAACTGGCAAAGTATTTTAGTACTAAGCAGTATAATTTCTGAGGACGTGATATGAATTACCTGCGAGTCTGAAATGACAGATATTTTCTGAAAAAAATAACACAAAAGAGTTAAATGATTAAGTATGGTGATTCTAACCAACGTGAGGCACTGAACCTGAGAAAATACTGTTAAAAACTCACCCTTGTGAAGTTATGTATGTTGTTGTATATTGGCTCCATGGTTTTAACCCATTCTTGGTATGTCTCTTTGTCCTCTGCACTGCGATTATGCTCTCTGCAAACAGACACTCACTTTATACAGAAACACTCTACATCCAATAAACAGCATACCATACATACACTGTAATTTCGCTGATAATGTCAAGTTGATCATAAGAAATAAAATCAGAAAATAAAGCCTTTAATCAGATGAATCAAATGTATTGGAACATTTTTAGTGTAAATTTCCTACTGAAGAGCCAGCCACTTCATCTGATTTTATATATTTTCCATCTTGTTCATAGCATTTGATGCAAAATGTTCTTAAACTCCTTTTTAATTTCATCTGCACAATTACTGGACTTAATTGTTCGTCATTGTTCCTGTCTTTTGCCTTTTTGTTGAACATGTATAGAATCAGCCCTCATTAAATCCATTTGTCAGACTTCAGCATAAAGTAGCTCTCATTCTACATGTTGCCCACACACTAACATCAGTCAGAGTTTGCTTTATCCCTCCTGTAACTCACATTGCTCTCTCGATCAGCTTCCTCTGCAGCTCTCCTTCTGTCCTGGCGTCGAGGAAGCGGCCTCTGACAGCCAGAGCGGCGCTGGCCTGTGACGAGTTGAGCTGAATGATGGCCAGAGACAGAGAGGACAGGGCCGTCGAGCTGAGAAGGAGGGTCACACTTTTATCATAAGAGTGCTTCTCAACATTTACAGCTTCAGCCTTGCCATTGTATTACTGCGCAAACACACACAGGGGCCACTTTGTAGCCGCTCAGACGATGAATTGCACGACCTTCATTCAGTGTATGAAGCAGACAGACTGAGTTGAGAGGTTCATTTACTGTGTGACTAAATGTTAGAATGGATGAGAAATGCGATTGCACGCTGCAATCATTTCTGCATGATGTGAAGGCTGCGGTATCTCAGCAACAGCCAGTCCTTGGATTTTCAAAACTGCTTTGCCTAAAGGTTCACTGAGATTTGGTTTGAAATAATATATCTAATCACTTGTTGTCCTCGGGGTAAGAACACCTCGTTGATTAAAGATGTCACAAGATAATGACTTGTTTAAGCTTACAAGGAGGCCACAAGCTTATGCAAATAGCCCAGTACAAGAGTGGTGTGTGTGGGTGAGGCAATCTCAAAACACAAAAAAAGCACTGTAATTATGGAAACAACATTATCACCTGTCATCAGTAACATCTCGGTGTGCAGTGATGACTCTGAGCATCGTCTGTCCGTTCCTCTGTCTGTACCTCACCTGCAGCTGGATGGACACACGGCTACCAGAGGTTGGTGCTGACACCGAAAAGAAGCACAGAAAGAGCACAAATATGAATCAAGAGAGTTTCCGTTTTCTAGTTGTGCGTTTTTGGAGCACATGTTGCTTTTTGACCAAATACGGTGTCACGGGCTGGTTTGGTTTATAGATTTAGATTTAGCTAACATAAGCGCTGTAGTGGTCGAATGAGTCAAGCAGTGCTCTGGCCTGAACGAGGAATCGGTGGTCATCTTGGCTCAGATGATCCACCTCTGACCCATCTGATGCCCTCCACTCAGAATACAGGCTGCTACCCTCAGTTAAGTGTTCAGTGATCCCAAGTTCAGGTTGAAGTGCTGCAGAATTCATTTGTGTCTATTAAGTCCAGATGCCCAGAATAATAGCTAAGCTGTGTCTGTATGTATTGAATTATGAATAACAACAGCCATGCAAGTAGCTCTCTGAGCCTGTACCAAACATCCATGGGCTGCACAGTGGTGCTAACAACGATAACATGTTGATGTTTAGCAGGCAGTATGTACCAGGATTCATCATCTTAGTTTAGCTTGTTTAGCATTTACTAATTAGCACAAAAATAACATTTTGACCTGATGATGGTGCTAGAGGAAAAGTCAGGGGATCGCCTAAGTTATAAGAATTTATCCTCTAGGGACCAGTAGCAAATTTCATCCAATAGTTGTCAAGATATTTCACTGAGAACCAAAAATGTCAACCTCATGGTGGTGTTAGAGGAACAGTCAGGGATCACCAAAGTCATTTGGATTCATCCTCTGGGGACCATGAATGTCTGTACAAATGGCAATCTTGGCATCCATCCAATAGTTGTTGAGATATTTTAGCCTGGACCAAAGTTGTGGATGGACAGACGAACAGACTGATATTGCCATCCCTGGTGCTATGCCGCTAGAGCAGCTAAAAAGTGAATTTGATCTCAGTTTAATGAAAGCTATTTACCAGAAGTGGTAAGACATGGACTTCTGTTGTTGCCTTGCAATATTTTTATTAGGCCTATGTTCGCCTTTTCCTCAACCCAGCTTTGTTAGTTCTTGTTTTCAGATGTAATGACTCTGGCTCCCACTCGGTTCACACATGTTTTTCTCTCTTGCAGTGATCTCAGATTGAGACTTCAGGTTTTCTTGCTTGGCAACAACAGAAATCACCATCTTGCAATGTTCAGCAAGACCTGGCAGCAAACGCCACAGAACCACCTATTCCTGAGAAAGGCAGCAGAACTGCAACTGAAGGTAAAAAAAAACCCACTACTGTCTGTTGTAATGTGAATTTTGTTTCTTTCTGGTAAGATGAACGTTTCTTTCAGTTAGCCTTCAGATGGTCGTGGAGGTGGAGCTGAGAGTGTAGATGCTGGCTCCAAAATAAGAGAAAAGGCTAGTTATGAGCGGTCAGTTAATAAAAGTTCAAGCTGAGAACTGGATGTTTGCCAATTCCTCTTTAGCCACACACGCTACACGCTGTCAGTCTGTCAATGGTGGTGCACCAGTTTTTCTCACCTTCTGCGTCGTGTTCGTTGGCTCCAAACTGAAAGGTGATCTCTGTATCTGGGTTCACGTTCCCCACCTCTCTGGTCCCTTTGTGTCCTGCCTCCCTCTCTCCTCTCATGCTCCTGCACCAGAGGAGAACATCAGTCAGTGCCTTGTTAATAATGTCATTTAAAGTGCATTCATGTGCCAATTAGACCCCTTGATAAAGAATTTAGAAATATTAGTATTTAAGATCTTAGATCCTAAGATCTTACAGGGACTGGGGCAGCAGTAATGTGACAGTACAATGTGTAGCTATCGTCCTGTTCTCGATGATCTGTTCGAACTCTGAGTGCAACCTCTTGGGACTTGCTATCACCACCTAGGGGACGACACACACACACACACACACACACACACACACAAACACACACATGGACAACCAGATCTGATGAGGTATACATGATAAAAATACTGGCACATTGGTTTAAAAATCTGACAATTATTGAAACACAACACAATTACAAATCGTCCCTTACTTTCCCTCCAGTGCGATCAGCGAGTCTTCCCAGCTCATCCAGCCTGCAGTCTGTTCCCTCTATGGACAGCACAGACACCGTCACACTAATGAAAGAAGGACATTTCAGTATGAACTTCATTACAGCACAGCACACAACACACCACCCCCACCTTTTTGACCCTTTATTACTACTAATATTAGCACTAATAGTAGTCTTATAGTTATTTTTGTTGGTGGAGCAACAGTGCTTCAAGTATGTAAACTGTCTGTCCAGCAGTATAATATTTATATTAACGCTTGTTCCATTCTTGACATTGATGAGGAGCTGTGTACCAACCCCTGATTGGCAGCATATTCCCCCAGGTCCTGGTAGAAGATGGTAGATGAGAGGAGGGTGCGAGCATCATTATCCTCTACCTCCAGATTCCCCAAGTCTGTGTTGGCCTTCCCATCTGTACAGATAATCACCTTCAAGATCAGCAGGGATAAGCAGATCAGGATTGTATTGTTTTTAGAAAATAGAAAAAAATAAAAAAAATACATGTGATTGCTTTGGGACCATACCAAAGTGTGTGACCATTTATTGCAAATCATATAAACTTTTCATCACAACTCATCTGGTTAAAAGTGCAGACTGATTTGAAAACTCTTCTCTGCAGTGCCACACAGCAATAATGTAACAAAAAAAAACATGAAGTTGTCCATGAAGTTTTAAGTTCAGCCTGTAGTGAAATGAATGGAAATGAATGCAGGAAAAATTAAATGTATATTTAACTCTATTAAGACAGAAGGAGCCAGAAATGATGATGAGGGTCAACAATCGAAACTTCATATTCAAATAAAATAAGTACAAGTGATCACTGTGCGGGATTCCTGGTTCCTTTTCAGTCAATATTATTTGTTTGTGGATCTATAAGTTACAAAGACTTGGTGGTGTGTATGAGCTTTGCTGAATCTATCAGTGCTGTGAAATGATCATTTACTACAGGTCACATGTATAATGTAGTACACCTGAACTGTAAATGGGCTAAAAAATACAAATACCCCAAACCTACCTTGGACCCTGGCTGTCTGGAGGCCGTTGCAATCGCCACGAGAGCAGCTGGACCGAGAGCTGTGGTCCCACTTTCAGATAATCTTTCAATGGGAGGAAAATCAAAATATACATCTGTTATTTGAAAATAATGTTACTATTGTCTAATAAAAGACAAAAACAATTGATTGTACAGCAATCCCTCATTTTTCTCTGACCCCATGACTTGTCTGTGTAAGTAGTCCTTGGTCTGTGAGAGTGGAGGTGGACTGGGGAAACTGGCTGCAGCCTCTTTCAGATACTCGCTGTCAGTCAACTCTGCACCTCTCAGGTGTGACTTGACATTCTCATGTCCATGCATTGTCACCTGGCAGCCCAAACATTAGGGGATGAAGAAAAGCGACAGTAATAACTTTATACATGAGAAAATAACAAACTGAAGAACAAATCAAACATGAGTCAGACACAAACTCGAAAGACAGAAATAGATAACTAAAAGAAAATTGAGGAGAATCAGGGAGAAAATGTAAAAGGTGCATACAACTCTCTTGTGAGCAAGTTTCCCCTGACGATCATGTATGTACCTGATAGTTGAAGGTGATGAGTCCCACTCGTATGTCAGGTTGTCGTTCACTTAGTCTCTGAACACACTGCAACACGGCCTCCTGGACCAACTGGTTTGAATACAATGATTTTTATCACAAATGCCATATTGATAGCATCTTTAAACAGCTGCTATTGTTGTGATTCTCTGTATTGTGCATGTACACAAACAGCACATTTCTTATTTTGTAAGTGTTGATTTTGAAGTCAATTTATAACGTTGTGTTACTTTCTTTCTTTTACATTTTTAATATTGAGTTAGCATTTCTTTAAATGAACTCTAACTGGACCTACAGGGTGTTAAAAGGTGACTTGAAAATGAGAAAAAAACTCACATGAAGACGGGATCTGTGGACGACATGCTCTCCCTCTGACACCTTAAAACAACAGAGATCGATCATTTGAAACACCACATTTGTGAGTGCCGGCCAGCCCTGATACCGAGAGTAAACAGATCAGTGTCAGTCATGTGGTTTTACCTGGGAGGTGATGCTCATGGAGCCTGAGATGTCGATGCAGAAGAGCAGCAGAGTGTCAGCAACACACAGGGGCTTCTCATCAGGACAGAGCAAAAAGAGGCCATCCTGGTAACCACGGAGAGGACACTGTGGTATGCTGGTAGAGCTGGTCAAGTCCCGGGACTGACAGAAGTAACACACATTAACCTGTAAGGAGAGTCCACTCAGTGAGGGAAAACCAGAGACACAGCCTGCAGTGTGTATCAGTCAAACCAATCCCAGTTATCCATTGTTTCATTATGTTATGTTCAATAATGCTCATGCTTGACTGCCTCTAAGAGTTAGTCATGCTCTGCTTTTCCCATGATTTACACAGAGATTTACAGTTATTATTCACATTTGAAATCAGTGACTCTTAATAGTGTTACTACTTATCAGTTTCAGAATAAAAGTCAAATTACCACATTGTCATAGGACGAGTCGAGCACAGAGCCACACTGGGAGCAGGAGGCGGGTTCCCCGTGTATGGCCTGCACTGGAAATATGCAAACATGATCGTCATCATATGCCAATAAGCCTGAAAATAAAACTAGACGGCAGATAATGAAGGTTTTATGGTGATGATAAAAGTTTACTGACGTCTTTCCTCTGAGAGTAATTTCCCTAAACTGACGAGGACCACATTAGGATTCCCTGTCAGAAGCCCCTTATCTGCTGATCCTAAGTTGGGAACAGCAAGAGCATTAAAAATAAGCATTTTGTGTTGCATTAGTGGTGTAAAACATTCGTAATGAGTGTTATTCTTTTGATACCATGACAGAGACTGTTACAATTACCTTTACTAGTAGGTGATGGGATAGGTGACGGGTCTGAAAGTGATTTCTGAGATGATGAGGGAGGTGAGTGGGACGCGGGTAACAGAACCAGGTATTCTGGCACTGACTTCATGAATGAAGGTCTCGGAGGAAGGGGTGGGGCTGAGGTTTGAGAGCAGAACAGAATAAACTGGGAGAATCTGTCTGTTCCTTAAAAGAGTTTGCACAAAGCTGCTTCAAATCTGGAAAATACAGAGCGTTGTGTCGAAAAACAGTCGTCCGTTTACCTGATGCCTGGGCCGACACGCTGCTGGTATCAGCTGGCAGCTTCACCTGGACCCCCGTGCCCTCTGGTGCAGTGTATGAGTAGTCTGGGTCCCAGGGTTCCGCATTTGAATCTGGCTCACTTTTAGGGAGGTCATAGGTAAATGTCTGACTGTTGGTGTTGGGGGACGGGAGTGGCTGGCTGTTTGCTGCAGGTCTCATGTGTGGTGGGAGAAGAGCTGGGTAAAGCAGATGGGAGCAGTGTGTTAAAGGAATAAATCACCCAAACGATAAAAACTGTCACTCATCTCATCTAGTAGGCTGCAGATTAACAAAATACCTACATAAGAGAGCAGAGGACCACCAAACACACAGTGATTTACCACCTGCAGCTCAACCAATCTATATATATACTGTCCCTCTTGGGATGCACCAGTCCAATACAATAGAGCAAAGCATGCCCTTTCCTTATTATTGGGCAGCTTCCAGATGTGAATATGTGTAAATATGTCAGGTTTTTTAATTATCGTATTAACTTGAATAACTGAAAGAGCAGCAGATAGACAGAACTTTCCTGTATGTTTGGTAGCCCTCAGTGGAGTGTGACTGAGAGGGGCGAATTACTCCTTTAAGATATCAATTTCATCTTGAGATATTTGAGATAATACTAGATCATACAGAAACTAAACTTGTTCAGCCATACATTCGCACTGATATTGCCACATTCACAGTACCTGTTTTTCGAGGAGGTGCTGTCTGCTGAGGGGTTATCCTGATGGAAGAATCTGCCTCCAGTTTACTGTGAAACATTGCATTTTCATAGAAGGAAGTGGGCTTCACGACCTTCTTCACCTCCCTGCTCTTTTCCAACTGCTCAATCATCTTGGGGGGAGATGGGAGGGATTTCTGTGATTTGGGTTCTGCAGAGTTTGCTGGAGGTGGAGGAGGGGGATTGCGAGGACGGATCCGGTTAAGAGGAGGGAGAAGAGCTAAAAAGCACAAAAAAGAAAAGAAAAAAATATATATGTATATACAGTGGCTGCTAATATGAGAACAGTTTCTTGCAAGAGAAATGTGAGCACAGACAAAACAACTGGTGCAGTGGTGACCTTTGTGCTGTGAAGAAAATGTGACTCAGGTGGCAGATGGCTTTTACTGAGCAAAGCAAAGTATCTGTCGGGAATATCTCCTCTAAGATAGACAGGGGAGGTTGTGTGTGTGTCACTGATTGCATAATACATAATGGTACTTAACCATCCAGTCACACAGAAAGATCTGATGAAAGGAAAATGAAATTAAAATGAAATCCACCTGCGGTCGCTTTCACACAGTTATATATAATCATTCATACTCAAAACAAATTAGCAGTTATTTTGCTATTAAGTACTGGAATTCCTACATTTCCCAGAATGCCCTTTGACATCCTCCAGTGAATGGACCTGACAGCAGGTGAGGTGTCGGTGACAGCAGAGTGAAAGCTTTGTCTCTCTTTGGTGGATTTCTTCAAACTGGTCAGTCAACAGAGAAGCTATTTGAATCTGACACTGAAATCTGATATTTCATGTCGATGTTTTAGATAACTGAAATTCCTTCAGGTGTCAAACTCCACTGAAGCTGCGTTGAAAATATCTGTGAGTCTGGCTAGAGATCTGTGGAATTAAGAAAACTACAGCTAAACAGCAAGGTGGACCCAGAAATGTGACATCTGTCTTTTTAAACGAGTATTAATGCTATAAATTTAGATTTTTTTCTTTGATGTCAGATGCCTCGGAGTGTTTGAAAGAAATCCCACCTGAGCGTTTAATGACATTGGCATTGGATCGTTGGCCGTCCTTCTGAGTCACTAATGGCGGCACATAAACAAACCCACAAGCAAATTCCATTGTGAGTCGACCTGTCTGTGAGAGAAATGACATTATTTAACAGAGTGTGGCATCCAATAACATGTTAAAGAGACAACATTGACTTCCTTAACACATAGAACACACAATTACAATCTAACCTAAAGTAATCAAAGTAATTACAGAATCATTTTCTCTGGGGAGCATGTGACATTCAGTTTTTAAGATTTTGACACACCTTTAAGAAGAGCTCCAATAAAACAAACTTAATCCAGACAGTGCAGCTACATGTATCTATCACATCTGCAGTTTAAAATGAACAAATCCTCTAAAAAAAAAGCATATCTAAGATGTACTTACACATGCAGAGTCCTTTGAATGCTGATCATACAGTACAACCATAAACGCAAAACCCTCCCAGTTCTCAGAAACGTTTCAACTACTCTGTGACGTCTTGTCACTCGCGATGTGTGTCTCACACATCTTGTGCAACAGGTTTCTTTCCTCAAGGGCTTTCAGTGATACTAGAGTGTGGTGTGTCCTCAAAGCTGCGAGGCTGCATTGAGAAACAGGGCAGTAAAATGTTGAAGGCCAAGATGATTAATATGGATACCAGCCTTTCAAAGTAAAATATTATCCTACACTGACTATCCTGTAAAATTATTTCATGTGCACAGATCTATCATGGCATGTTATTATGTTCCTATTCATATATGTGTGTATGCATGGGAAATATGTAAGTCTAAGACAATAATGTAATGTAATATGATGTAATATTATTTGTTTTTAAGAATGCCAAATCCAATCTACAAGACTTCTGTGTACTGGAAGACTTGAGGAATGAAGAAGTAATACCTAAATTGCAAAGCATATCTTGGACAATCTTTTTTTAAATTCTTGTTGTTCTTGTTGATTGTCTGTTAGTATTTTGCTTGGCCTGTGTTTGATTAATGTAATTAAATGTGTCTATATGTGCAATAAATTACCTGGTCACAAAATAAAGAAAATAAAAAACAACATTAAATACAATTAAAATATTTGAAATGTATTTGAATATTACAGCACATATCCACACCTGTATGTTTTTGCTTCTTTGGTCTTTCGTGTTGATTGTCTTAAAATATACAAATTCAACAAGACTAAGAGTCTACAGCCATGCTGTAAAATTTGACCTGCTGATGGTGGTGGATGAAAAGTTAAGGGATCACCAAATGATTATAAGTCATCCTGTTGGGAACATAAATGTGTACCAAGTTTGACAATATTTGCTGAGACAAAACCACAAATGTTACCTCGTGGTGGCGAAAGAGGAAAATTCAGCCGATCACCAAAGTCATTAGGATTTATCCTCTGAGGGCCATGAATGTCTGGACAACATTTTGTGCCACTCCATCAGGAAGATGTTGAGATATTTCACTGAATAAGTAAAAACTTTAACCTGCTGGTGGTGCTAGATGAAAAATCAGGAGATCACTCGAGTCATTAGGGTTCATCCTCTGGGGACCATAAATGACTGTTCAAAATTTCATGGCAATCCATCGTATAGTTGTCGAGAGATTTCAGTCTGAACCAAAGTGGTGGACAAACCAACCGACCAGCATTACCATGCATAGACCCACACAACTAACATGGCAAAAGAAATTGTCAACAAGACGGATTAGACGCAAAACAATTACACTTTTATTTTGAAAATCCACTCCCTCAGTCAAAGTAACTTCTGCGTGCTTCTATATAATACTTAAGTAAACATTAACCTTGTGTGCACACAACATAGTAAACCTGCGCCTGGGTAAAGCTCAGGTTTCATTATCAGCTTTCTCTCATTACAGTCACCTAATGACTCAGACATAATGGCAGTAAATAAATACCCTCTCTTGTTCTCCTTTGTTTCCTCTTAACGTGCATGCAAACACACATACACACTCACACGTATACACATACAGCTCCTACACAAACAGTACATTGTAGTCTTTGATAAGTTAATTCGTATTGCTGAAGCACTCAAAGAAGGTTAGAATATTAAGGCCTTAACAAATTTTACATTTCAAACATGGCTGGGAACAGATTAGATCTGACATTAACTCAGAAACAACAAGACAACAAATAATATAATAATAATTGTTATTTTTAGAGTATTTGAAAAGTTTGTGAGGAATAAGTTTAGGACATAGTATTTTAGACAGTGCAACATCACTCTGCAACTTCAACATAATTTGCTGGGTAGAAGCCCTCCTTCCCTCCGCTCAGGACTCCTCGACACCAGCCCTGGTCGTCCTCCTCCTCCACCTTCAGGAACACTTCACCTGGGATTAAAAGGCATGAAATGACTCATAATCACAGATAATAAAAATCAGTTAAAATGCAACATCTTGCTTCTGTGATTCAACATATTTTAAAAACCCTGTTTTAATAAAGAGTAAGTAATGTGTGTCATGATATGCAGAGTAGCCATTTTTAGTTTGCTTTTAAGTTCTACCAGCCAACCTTCTGGGAGTTTTTTAATTGGCCACCTTACTCATACTTTGACACTTTGACTATACTATAGTAATAACCTCTGTGAGTTCAGTAGATATTATAGCAGATCCAAGCAAAAACACAGCACAACTGCATGTTAAAGCCATTGAGATGTTGTTCCTGTTAAGGCCACAAGGTGCTTGCTCTAAATAAACCCCCCAAATCTCTTTTAAAATACAAAGCCTGTGCAATCTTTCAAGGTTTTGTTTTATTTTTGTATAAGGTATGATATAAGTAGTTAGTGATGTGACAAATATTTAGAAAGTTATTTTGTCATTTTTAGAGGGTGTAATTGATTCACTGTGATGGTTGCTGTTTGCTAAGCACACCTCAGCTTTACTCTGTTGCCCAGAAGTGGCTACAAAACTTATAGCAACCTTGCAAATGGTACTTTCATATTTTTGTAGTCTGTTTAGATTTCCACGCTTTATCATACAGAATGAGAGAGATAAAAGCTCTTTCAAAATATCCCTCTTCAAGCTAATTTTGAGTGTAGTTTTTTTTTGTCTTTGCAGGATGTGAACGATATTATAGCCACAAAACTAAAGTTTAGAGCTGTTGGATTATACTGTCTGTACTTCACTGTATCAGTAAAACATATATTTACACACTTGGATAAAACTATAACAATATCACACAGCGAGATAAAACAGTAACATTTGCAAAAGACAGAGGGGTTGTCATGACAACGCCTCTGATTCTGGTACCAGTCTAGATGATGAGGTGACCAGCTGTCGTCACATCACGCTTTATGTGTCACCTGATTTAAAGGACAGCTCATCAGCCTCCTCTCCCACGTAGTCGTAGAGAGCTCGCACCTTAACACCCCCAATCATCACGCTAACAGGAGGAGACAGGGATGTTTAAACAATAAAAAAAAAACATAAATATGACTATATTGAAAACACTGCACTGGATAACTTACGGTCGGTTCTCTTTTCTTTTCTGCTCTCTCTTCTTCCTATTTAGCTTTTTTACAGGTGGGACCCATTCCTGATGGAAGAGATAAAAGTTTGGGTTTCAAATGTATCAACACTTTGGTCAAGTAAAACAGCCACAATGAATGCATCGCAAGACCATGCAAATCTTCACAGAACTTGAGGTGATTTTGGGGCTGAGTGTAACCCTTTTTATACCAGAGATCTATAAATGTTACTATACAGTATATACTATATCTTGTTAATGTGGGTTTTAGACAATGTGCATTTCTTTAACTGAGGTAAGAACAAGAATTCAGAATTAGTTCATGATGTTTCTACTCCAAAAAAGCACTGTCTTTTGTTCTGCTAAATGATGCATTTACGTATCACTCTATTGTTTGTTTGTCCTCTATGTATTGGAGTGAAACTTTCTAACGTACCTCAATCTTTGGCCAGTCGGTGGGCATGCCAGGCCCGTGGTTGTTCTTCCACCATTTGACGTCATCTTGCTCACTGATGGCCATCAGAGTGTGGTGGAGCTCGCTGTACACTGCCTTCACACTGACACAAGGACACAGAGCTGGTTTGTCATGACACAAGAAATACACAGAAACACTTGCTCTGCATTAACCCAAGAGTCACACACACACACACACACACACACACACACACACACACACACACACACACACACACTATTCTCACACCCAGTCATCTGATGGCTGCTCACCTTTCATTGTTGGTGACGTCAAGATGTCTGTGGATGGAGAGGAAAGCCTGCTTCAGAAAGCTTATCCTCTTCCTCTCCTCCTCCTGCGACTGTTCAAAAATGGCTTCCATCTCCTCCATGTAGCGAGGCGTGTAGGACGTCACATCCTCCAGCACTTTCTCATAGCGCTCTCTACTCTGCAGGCAGCTCACAAGAACAGTTTTATGATGAAAAGTTGACGTGCGCTCCACCAGAAAGAACATCTACTGCGTTTCTTTAATGGACGGCAATCTAAAATGTATAAATCATCTGGGGCTCTTTACTCTTCCCATGCTGGGCTCCATAAACACTGAGCAGTGTAACAATAACACATCTCCATACAAGGGAAAAGCTTGGAACAGAAATTTAAGGCTGGGGCTCGTGTTTAGAGTTCCTCAACTGAATAAATAACAGCGCATGCAGCAGGCCAGCAAAACTTTCCTGGAATGCAACATGTTTAACTCTGTGGCATGTCGTGAATCAGGAATTGGGGATTTAAATGTGCTGTGAATGAAGCCCTTATTCAGCATGCATGATGGTGCAGTGTGTTAACATTTCTCCTCACCTTCTCTTTCTCCTCTGTGGCCTTCTCTCTGGCCTCCGTGAATTTCTGCTTTTTCTCTGGACTCATCTCAGAGTTTTCGTTTGCTTGTTTCTCTTTGTCGAGGGCTGTTTGCTCCCTCTGACAGGACTTGTGATATGCAACACGGACCTTCTCCAGCTGTTGAATACACATTCACACACATGCATATTATTTACTTAAAGGAAAAGTTTGACATTTTATCTTGATGAAGCTATGGCCAGGAGATGGTTAGCTTAGCTTAGCACAAAGACTGGAAACAAGCACCTCTAAAGCTCATTAATCAACACATAGCATTGTATTGTATATTTCATTTGTCCACATTTTAAACTCAAAGTTGGATTTTTGGTCTATTTAGTTTGTTTTAATTGATTGCTAATATGTTTTTTTTTTTCGTGGCTCTCAGAGATTAGCTTTTTTAATTTTACGTTCATTTTCATTCAAGTTACATGCTTTAAATAATTAAGAAAGTCTAGAAATAATGTGGCACCAAACCCCTGTAAAAACATAACATGTCGATTTTATATCTTGGCTTTTGTATAATTAAATAAACAAGGTACAACGTGCTGATTAGTGAGCTTTAGAGGTGCTGTTTCCCCCTGTTTCCAGTCTTAATGCTAAGTGCAGCTAACTGTCTCCTGGCTGTAGCTTCATATTTACTGATGAGAGCGGTATCGATCTTCTCATCTAACTCTTTTTTTACAAAATGCGGAGCTATTCCTTTAAAGCGCACTAAAAAACAACACAGTTGCTGTGCATGACAGTTCATTCTTGACCTTTGAAATAGTAGTTTGACAAGAAAAACATCTTACCAGATCTTCAAGGTCCACTTACTTGCTTTTATTTCCTGAGCTTTCAACCGCGTCTCACAGTATTCATCAGCAAACTCCATTCACTGATGAAGATCGTGAGATGCAGTTGAAAGCTGCAGAACAAAGCTAGCAAGTGGGCCTTGAGTAAAGATTTTGTGTCAAACTACGATGACCACCATTACAAGCATGCGCTGACACACACACACACACACACACACACACACACACACACACACACACACACACACACAGATGAATCTAAATAACAAATGTGCTGGACCTTCATCAGCTTTTTGGACCAGGGTTTCTGCGCACGTGAAAAACTTGTGTTGTTTTCGTGGCTCTCCCTGAACCCACAGAAGATTTTCTTTGGAAAGGTCTCCTTCTGCCAGGTCTTCACCCGCTCCCCTTCCTCTGCCATGAGCGACTGGGAGATGGAGGAGTGGAGGGCCGACAAGCGCTCAGTGGAGGTGAAGAAACATTGCCACGCCCTCATGAGGGAGCCATAAAGTGGCCCTGGGGAAGGAGGAAAAAAAAGTCAGGAATGAGAGCAGAGAGGCGAGTCATAAAAGCAACAGAGAAATAATAACCTCCATTTGTCCACTGGAAAGTTTCAAACAAACACAGATGCGGCCATTTAATAAGAATCAAGAGGTAATTTTAACTTGATGACAGATAACATAATCAAAAAGGCCTGGGAATGCATGTTCTCTGTCATGCAGCTTCTCATACTTACGAGAATCCACTATGGACTTCCACTTGCTGCTCCACTGGCTGAGCTGCTGGGCGTACTGTTGTTCTACCTTGGCTCTCTCCATGAAGCAGGCCACAATGTCATTGCAGGCCTGGAAGGACTGTTCAGTCCGGTGCACTGTACGCACATAATTCCCCGGCTGGGAGGAGGAAAGATGGTGATGATGTGTAAGAACAACAGGCTTGCAGAACTCAACCTCACAAGGATGAGTTGTACATCCACAAACACACAATGAGCACTGTCTGTCATTAACTAGCTATTCCTCGGGTGGTAGTTTTCTTAGATTTGATCACAAATATAATCCTCACCATCCAGAAGCTCTGTTTCTTGGCATCCTCGGGCGGCTCTTTGGGAAGGCTCGCCATTATTGGGAACGTGTCTGTCTCTGAAAGCAAAAGATAGCTGTTTGTGTTATACGGCAGAGTTGCCAGACTGGTTACGATGCATAACAAGCGAGGAAAGACCGCTTTTATTGGCAGACAGGTGACACTGATTATCATGCAACAGGTTGGACGTCTACATGGTGTAATGTGCAGATAAAGCAGGCTGACTTCCTCAAAAGCAGAGCCGTGCCTCCTGTACGGCAGGCATCTCTGATAGGGAGTAATTGGCGGCTGAAACCTTGCAGTGTGTGTGTGTGTGTGTGTTGCTGAGCTTATTGCCATAACAACTTAGATGATACTGACGAGGTGTTATTTACACTGTACAGTGCTTGAATACATCCAAACCCACTGCGTGAGTAAGGGGAGTGTCGTTGCAGTGGCAGACTGGAATTCACAGGGGTGGGATCTGCCAGCAGGAATAGAACAGCTGCTCCGGCATTCTTCCTGTTGCCTTCCCAAAATAAACAGCAGGGAAAGGTCATCTTTCCCTTTGCTCTGACTAATACAAGGCCTATTAGAACCAACTGTCTCCCACTCTGACTCCTCCTGCCATTCGATTCAGAGATCATGACCGCAAGAGCGCAACAGGGGCTGCTTTCTGATTTGGCAAACAATCGGGAATGCAGGATTTAAAAGGAATAAACTGTCCACCAGCAGGCATTTTTGCACAGCATGTAAAGCAAAGCACAAGTGGCGGATACATTAGAGGGAGAAGGCAGATTGAACAAAAGAAGGGAGATGCGTGCACAAACATGCAAAAGACGCAGTCACATTCGGGCCTATTTCTGTCTGGGTAGCACGTTGACACATTGCTGGCTGAGTAATATGAAAGTGACTAACCACACCTCATCACAAGACTGAGCATGACGGAGAGTCAGGCTCGTCTAGGGCTTTCTTTCCCTCAGCTAGCTGGTTTTCATACTTATAATGTTATTTAATCATTTCTCTCACTTGCTATGAGCTCCTACAAGTGGAAACATGGCAGAGAGATCCTGAAGGCTCAACTTAGATTTCACTTTTTGACTTTGTCTGACTCTGTTCATGCAGGAGGACAGGAAGAGGTTTGAAACAGGACTCAACAGCTCATCCTCTCGTTTTTATCACACAGAAGCGTTCATGTCAAAGTATTTTAATGCAAAATAAAAAACTCAACCCACAAGCCAGTAAGCAGCAAAAAGAGGCAACAGAGCAGCCATGCCTGGGAGAAACCAGCACTTACATTTCTCTCTGAATCACCAGTGATTACTCAAGTGACCACTTGTTACTGTAGTTCAAGGGCCTGCTGAGGATTTCTCTCCATTTCTCTGTCCGTCTCCCCCTCTCTCTCCCCCAGTGTGCCTCTCTTCCTCTACCACATGCTTCTCTCTCTCTCTCCTCTCTCTCTGACCCAATTTTCCCCTGGCACTTAAAGTTAAACACACACACACACACACACACACACGTTGTTGATCTGAAAGTGGGCGTGAGACACCGAGACAATGCAAGCAAGCAGAAAAGAAAAAAAAATTAAACAAATCAGAGCATTTGCATGGTAATCACTCCGCTGCTAATTGGCTACAGGGCAAACAAAGAAGGAGGAAGAAACTTACCTTTCTTGCTCTCCTCCCCCGTCAACTGTGATATTCTAGTTCACAGTCATTCCAGGATGAACTCTTCTTCCTCTTTCTCTTTTGTTCCCTACTTTAACCCCATCCTTTGCCTCTTTAACTCACTGGCTTCCTCGCTATCAGGCTGTTTAGCTCTTCTTTGACTATCACCCTCTCACTTTCCCTCCGCTCTGCTATTAGAAAAACAGCTGGAAGAATCCCCCTCCTTCTCTCTCACTGCCCGTCCCTCCCTCTGTCTCTCTCAATATGGTGCTAATGAGATGCTGAACCTTCATTTTGACCGTTCGCTGGTCACAGAATCGTGTCAGTGTGGCACAGAGTCATGTGAGCTTATTAGTGAGTGTGTGTGACAGGTGGGGAAAGGGGGTCAGAGGTGGGGGTGTCCCATGCACTGCCACGTTAGCCCTGTGCCCCTTTGTGGCCTGCCATTCTCTCTGTGGTCGGGCCTAGAAAGGGAGCACGTCAAAGAGAGTACAGTATGTTCACCCACACACTGTTTACTCATTCTGGGCTTTCCTGGATATTAGCCAGGAGTTAACCAGTGTCATCCTCGAGTTACAGTTCACTCACTGCTGCCTCTGTCTGGTTTATATTTCTCAGTCTTTTTTGCGATAAATGCCGTATATAATTAGACTTTTCAAACATCCACTGATTTTTAACAGCTTAACCAGAGCCAGAGTATCCCAAGGACCACTTTCACCTCCCACCATACAAAAGATATCGTTTCTCACTTTTGGTTGCAGAGGCTTTATATCAACTTGGGTACGTGTTCCTTTAGGTTTTATGATGCCAGACATCGGAAAAAGTTGCCTTTACATGCTAAAAAAAAAGGGCAACCACCACAATTTTAAAAAGAAGGCCAATTTGTGTCTTATGTGAAACTTGGAAGTGTAAGTTATCAATATTCTTTTTGTGATTTTATTGACTATAATTTTGGTTTGTTTTGTTTTAGCGTACATCACTTAAACTTTACTCTTTTTACATCAAGGACCACAATGGAAATGCTGTAAGTAATGGACTTGAGTGTGTCATCCAGTTTGTAGTTACAGCAGGAGTTATTTAATGCCCCCATTCCCATAATGTAATTAAACTAAACTAAGGTGACATGTCTTTGAGGGTTACAATATGTCCCAGCAGAGATTTACATTTCCTCCAGGGGATGACATTAAAGGGTTGGTTCATCCAATTTACAAAAACATGTATTTATCTAGTCATAAAGATAGTTTCTGCTTTATGTGCCCAGGTTTTGAGATATCACTCTTTTTTTCTCAGATTTCTGCCTCGACTCAGTACAATAGAGGTGAATGGATTTTTTTTTTTGTGGTGCTCGCAGCATTGGAAAATTACGTTTTATAATTTCAAGAGTAGTTTCAGGTTCCAGAATCAGTGCCCCCGTTTACTCAGCCTCCATTGAAAATACAGATAGGTGACAAATTAAAGGGGAAATCCTTGAATGAGTGAAAAAAACATAACAAATGCAAATGATGATGTGCTGAGGCCTTCGCAGCCGGCAGATCTCAACCCAATTGAACACCTATGGGAGATTTTGTTGTCAGACAGCGCTCTCCACCATCATCATCAAAGCTTTTTTCATACTGTGAGAAGAAAAAATGGCAGCTTGTAGCTTCATCTCCAGCGGAAACTAAGCTAACTGTGAGCAGAGTCCAACTAGAGAAATACAAAGAAGGGACAATCTGGACAACTGGCACAAACTTTAAAAAACAACAGCATCATATTTACAATTTTCTACCCTGAACCTTAAACTGGCCACCATGCTAGCTAACGATCTCACATTCGACTTCTTCCAAGTTGTTTTTCATTGTTTTTCATGCCTTGCAGGCGTCTTTCGGTTTGCTGCATGAATGCAGCCACTGCTTGCTTTGAATTAAGCCATCTCATCTTCTCCCTCCCCGTGAGCTCTACTCTTTTGTCCTATTAGCTCACCGAGCCTGATGGGAAAATAATCCTGGACCTGAAAACAATGTTGTGTTCAACCACCGCAGGGCTGAGACGGGCTGCTGCCAAATGACTCAATTCAAACACAGCACTTATGATCATTATGTGAAACTGTCAAAGGAGGGAATCCAAGGAGAAATGAGAATCACGACAGGGCCGTAGTTTATTTTAGCATTTATTTCAACACCTTAGTTGTACCTCTATCATATTGTTTATCAGTATATACTGTATTTTATTTAAAGCAAAACTTTATATATATATATATATTTATATATATACCTTTTATCTCTGCATACTTATGCTCATACTGTATGTAGTCATATTCATTATGCATTTCACTAGACCTAAAATACTCTTTTAAATCATAGTATGTAATGCTTTCTACACTACTGCTCAGTCCTTTCACTTCTCAGAATAGTCCATCATGAGATAGCATAGAGGCAACTCAGCATGAGAATACAGAGTCATAATTTTAAACCCACAAAGAGAGAATACGCATTAACTAACGTGTGTCAGCTTCACTGGGGTCACCACAGGGCCAGCAGTATAGAAAGCATTTACAGAAAACCCAAAATGAAACATAAACAAAACAAAGCTTCAAAGAATTTGTCCACACTATTTGGAAGACGGAGATTCTTAAAAATGTTTACATACTTAATATTATTATCTTTATTATACTATATTTTTATGTTATCATTGTCATCATCATCATTACATATAGATCTATAAATGATGTGTTTTTGCCTCACAGTTGAATTCACTGCAGGGAATGGCTAAACTGGCATGTTTAAAAAATCCAGGGCGTTCATGTTCACCTCTATGTAACATATACAGTATTGACTTTAAGTTTATCACTCTGAAAAAAACTTTTGAAAAGTGGGTCAGAGTATTTCTTTTCGAGGGTTGATGTGTGGAACAAGGAAACACTGGGATTGTCAACTAGTGAGAAAAAAAACAAAACAATGTTTTCTGACCATTATAAATATGTTTTGGAAAAGGCATTAGAAAGAGAAAGGTGTAGGTCAGAGAAAGCATTTGGCCACCAACGCAGGCTGACAAACACTCACACGCACAAAATCAGACACACAGACTCACAGAGGCTGAAGGTTGAGGAGGTCAGGCAGACAGAGAGGCAGTAAAAAGCCCTTTTTGATCACTGCACCTGCTGTGTGAGAGAGAGCGGTCAACATTATGGCATCAAAGAGGATGGATCCATCCCTTGACCTGTGCTATGGCCATAAACACCAATAAAGTCTACAAAAAGATGATTTGCAGTTTTGAAATGACTCGCAAACCCTTTTCAGTTCCTCTCCAGTATTTCCTCTCCTTTCTATAGAATAACCAGGAAAATAATAAAAGGTAATTTCACAACAATATTTTCTCAATATTTGTATGTCCTCATTACGCACAACTTGAATTCAACAGTTATAAATACCCTGACCAGTTTGAAATGAATGGTTGCGATCAGCACTTAGTACAAAACAAATGGTTCTACTAATAGTGAATCCCGTTTAACATGTAAGATATATTTAGTGCTCGCAAAGTACATACATACAAAGCTTATTGGGGCATCCTTTGGGGGAATATGGCAAATATATAAAAAGAATACTATTGTCTACCATTTTCTTCTATCACCATTTACAAACAAAACCCTTTCTCTCATATTCTGACTTTGGCTCCACTACTCACAGCCATTTGATACTCTGATCTGCTTTAAGCTACAAAACTGATGTTAGGATGTCACTCTTGTGTTTTTGCTTTCACCAGAGTTTCTGGCTCAGCCACAATCAGTAACATTTTATTGGGGTTTACCCTTTAAGCAGCAACTTTTCAACTTTTCTTTGAACTCAGACTGAAGTTTTCTCAGTGCTGCTAAGCAGCAGATGGTGTGAGAATCCATCTGTCAGTGTGTGTGTATATGTGTTTGTCTTTTACAGCACAAAACGGTGTGTTAATTAAATGCCTGTCCATCAAAAGTTTTAAGGTGTATTTTCAGTTGAAGAGTGTCATTTTCATATGCTATTCCTAATTTCTTCATACTCTTTCTTGACCAATAGTCATTCCACAAGTTTCATAACAGTATTCTCTACATGTATAGCAAATTTGCAAGAAAACACTTTCCCCCCACACATCAAGCCCTTAGTCTTAGTTGAACACAGCCTGTTGATGTCCACTGTTCTTCACTTGCACATCTTCCGTTATTGTTCGTCTTTGTCAATTTGTTTCTCTCCCTTTCTTTCATCTTTGAATCACCCCTTCACTGTCTCAGTCTGTGTCTCGGGGAGAAGTAGTGACATGCAAAGGAGAGGCGAGCCGCCTGGGGAGAGAAGGAGGGCAAATGAAAGAATAAGAATGGGCGGAAATGAAATAAAGACGGAGCAAACTAAATACGGTTGATAAAACAAGTTAATAAAGAGGAAGGGATGGAGGGAAGGTGAAATAACTTATCAAATTATATGCATCTAATGAACAAAAAGGGGATGGTCCAGCTAACTCGTATGGAAGGAATGAGACACTTGGACTTTCCTTCACCATCCGGTGCTTCCTTTTTGACCTTTTGACCCCGTTGCCTCTATGTGTTCCAGAGTCTATTAGTCCTCCCTCACCTGTCAGTGAGTTTCTTCAGCGCCCTCTCGATGTTCATTCGGTGTCCCACACGTGTCACTCCCAGGTCCAAGAAGTCATCCTTGGTGAGCGAAGGTAGATGTGATCCATCTATCTCATTGTCTATAAAACGCTCTCTGTGTTCACCCAGGTTTAGGTAAGCCAGCCAATCGGCCACATCGTACTTGGTCCAGTAGGGCAGGGGCTTGACAGCGAAGGGTTTGGCTGGCGGAGGAGGGGTGAGATGGGGATAGTTGAGGCAGGACGGACTGGGGGGCAAGTGCATGGGGGAGGAAGCGCCAGAGAGAAAATGGGTGGGGGAGAGAGAGCGGGAGACAAGTAGGGGGTTTGGACTTGGCACACCAGATGGAGAGAACAGTGGAGGAGTTGAAGCTCTGTAGGTATCTCCTAGAGGGAGGCCAGGCGACGGAGGGGTGAGGGGCCCGGGGAAGTCAAAGGGGTTGTTGTAGACAGGAGTAGTGGGAAGGATGGGGAGAGAGGAAGGTCTGGGAGGGGTGGGGTTTGGCTGTTCAGTGTTATAGATAAGAGGGCTGGGAGCCCGGCGCCTGGTGACTGACGACCGCATCTCCTTAGTGGGACTGCACTGAAAATCAAAAGTCTGCCTGCGCATCTTGGACCGATGCTTCGGTGACGTTGGGTATGGGCAGTAGGTCGGGGAATGGGGAGGGTGTGAATGAACTGGGGAGGAAGGCATCTGTGGAGATGGGGAGCGGGTCCAGTTGCGCTGAACTGGGACTTGAGGAGAAGGGGAGACAGAAGGGGTAGCAGACAGATTTGGTGTCAGGATCTGACGATGCTGCGGGGAGGAGGTGGGTAATGGCGAGGTGGAGCGGCCAGTAGGGGGGCTGTGAAATGCATCAGTGTAATCCGCCGAATACCTGAGAGACACACAAAATGAACCCGTGAACTTTAATTCTCACAACAAACTTTAGTTAAAATAAGCAGATATGCAAACTTTCAATTTAATATCAAGGGCTGGTTGATGAAAACAAACAAACCTATGCATGGTGGGAGACTTTGGAGTGTGGCTCCAGTCATCCATGCTCTTCATGCTACTCATCTGTTGCAGCTTGGAACTTAGCTCATTGATGATGCTGGCCTTCACACCTGAAAGAGGTGAATGAAGTCTGCGGCCCTCCAAAACCATACCATCTCTCTGCACTCCGCCTCCACCTAGCTCATGCTCCCCGACCTCAACCCAGCCCACCGACCGAGTCTCTATGGGCCTCTCTAAGCAGGCAGCCAGAGCGGAGCTAAAGCCGTCCTCCATTTTGGATCGACTCTGCTTGCGCTTCCTTTCATCTGCGAGAGCTCCATCTAACCTGGCATCTTCTGGGTTGCTTTGTCTCTGCAACTGCAAAGGAGCAGGGTTGGTGCTGTTCTGCCTACGTAGTGCTACAGACGGGCCCCTCCCTCCCCCCTCTTTGTAATGAGTCATCTTTGGAAACACAGGGTTTGCCAGTTTGGCGCTGTGCACCTCAAATGTTTGCCCACCTGAGTAGGTTGTGCAAGGATCCTGATGCTCACCTCCTCTCTCTCCCTCTCCTCCTCGCCCATCTCCTCCAATCCCTCCTCTCTCTCCTCTCAGCCCACTCAATCCCAGCATTTCTAAATGGTGGTCGCTACTGCTGTGACTATCCAGCTCCTCAATCCCAGAATCCACCACGGCATCTTGCCAATCTCCGCTCTTATAAAAAGTAGGGTGATGCGTGTGGTCAGCAGCTTTACCCCCTGTGCTGAGGCCAGCCTTGGGCCCAGCCATGGCCATGCTGTAGTCAGAGGATGACGGTGAGGTTGTGGTGGTGGAGGCAGCAGCAGTGGCTGTCATAGTAGTGGTAGCATAAGTCATGGTGGTGGTGAGGGCGGCTGTGCCTCTGTCCTGGGCCGGGGTGTGACCACCTACTGAGGGGTCGTCAGAGCTGCTGTAATAGGGGTGAGAATGGGACATGGGCTGGGGTCTGTGTAGTGACGTGGCAGGCAAAGCAGCAGTAGAGGTGGTGGTGGTGGTGGTGGAGGAGGAAGGGGGAAATATCTGTGGGGACGGATAAGATGGAGAGAGAGCTGACTGTGTAAGGTTGGCCACCTCGCTGTCATAGGAGGTAAGGCTGGAGGCAGCAGAGTCACCACCCTGTGGAGAGGGTTGGGGAGCATTTGAGGGCTTGGGAGATGGAAGAGGGGGTGGGGGTGGTGGAGCAACACCAGAAGAGTGCTGACTCGGGTGTTGATGCTGCCGAGGAAACTCCTGGGCTCTCTCGGTCTTACCATTAGCAAACTGTAAAGGAGGGGGCAAGGGATCTGCAAAGACAAACTCATCATCTGCATCTATTGAGGGAGCTGGTGGAGGGAGAACCATCAGTCCTAGACCTCCGCCTGCCCCTGCTCTTGCTTCTCCCATAGCTTCATGTGTCTGTGCTGGGGCTGTGGGGACAGTGTACTGAGGGATGTAGCTGGTGTTGGGAGTGCTTTCCATCTGCAGAAAGGAAGGTCTGCGGGGTGCAGGTTGAGCCGGCGGTGGAGGAGGCTGTATGGGAGGAGCAGGTCTGCTGTCATACACCTCCTTTTCTCTTTCTCTCTCCCTGGGGCTCTGTGGGTAATACTGTGTTGAATACTGACTGGTTCTGTCCTCTGAGAAGCGAACTCTAAGACCCTCCCTGGGTCCTCCCTCCTTTTCTCTCTCCATCCTCTCCCCACCTCCTCCTCCCAAACGTAATATCCTTGGTGACTGTGGCCGGCTCAGAGATGCAGGAGAGGTGGTGGCGGTGGGGGAGCTTAGGTGGAGGGACACTGGGGAAGTGTAGGTCGATTGTGTAGGGGTTGCAAAAAGGGAAGGAGTTGGGGTCTGAACAGGGGTAGGGAACGCTCCTACTGTGGACAGCTGCCGACCAAAGTGTCTCTCCTCTCTGCGCGTCCTGCGGTCATCCTTTAGGGCCCTCTCTCTTGCAGCTAGGGCCAGGCCAAGTGGGGACGAGGGGTCCAGTACTTTCCCTGTAAGTGGGTGTATGAAGGTGGTAGTGGGCTGAGTGCCGTACATTGAGGGAGCTGACTTGGGCTGGCCATCCTGACCGAGGACAGGGGAAGAATATTCAGGCAGGCCAAAGGCTGGGGGCATGCTGCTGGAATAGTTGACATAGCTGTCTCCAGAAAACATGCCCTCATCTATAGACTTGGAGGGCCGTAGACGAGGGGTGGGCACCTCCATTTGTGAGCCCTGTAAAGGCTGAATTCTTGCCCCAAGTGCTCCTCCCCCCTCCCCTGCTCCTCCTCCTGCCTCTCCTTGGATGTCCTCCTCAGATGAGAGGAAGAAAGAAGCGCTCTTTCTTCTCATATCTCGGAAACGTTCCCTTTCCCTGCGCGCCCCTCCTCCTCCTCCGTAGGCTGAACCAAATGTTGAAGTGTAATCCAAGTTTTCCAGGTTTTGGTGGGAGGAAACGGATGGGGCAACAGTTGATGAAGGCAAGGAAGTGGAAGTAGGGGGCTGAGGTGGCAAGGTGGTGAGTGGTGAGGGTAGACTGGTGTTGGGGCTGTCTGGGGTTGCATCTGCTGAGGCATGGTCTTCTGCATCCTGGGTGGGCTCAGCTTCCATGCTGCTACCCTGGCTGCTTCGGCCGCTGCTGCTGGTGGAGGGCGCTTTGACAATGATGGTGGGGATGGGGATAGAGCTCTTCTCTTTGGCTGCACCTCCTTTTCCTCTGTGCTGTCTCAGTCCATCTTCCACTTTCGACTGCTTCATCAGAGCTCCTCGACCACCCCTCCTGGCCGCCCCCCTGCCCACGCCTCCACCCTGCTCCCGGTTGGCCGTATTCGGGTGATGTTGTGGCGCTTGTTGGGCCTTAGGCTTAGCACTTGTCGGTGGTGTAGCACTACTGTAGCCTCTCCTTAACCCCCCCATCTTGCCACCACCTCTCCTGGGTGCCTCCGGCTCTCGGGCACACAGTCCTTCTGATTGTCTGCGGAGGGTGGGGACCATGACCTGCTGGTTCATTCCACCAGGTCCTCCCCTCTCCCAGCCTGCTTGAGTAGGATGCCCTGGCTGGGAGTGGAGCTCGTAGTGGGCTTGAGATACAGGAGGTATGGGCATAGCAGGCCCTCTCCCAGGATGAGGGCCTGCAGATAAAGGCGGCTCTGGGGCGGATGTGTTAGGGGGTGGAGGGATTTCTTCTGGTCCCGGCACTGACAGGCTGCGAGCCAGCTTCATCGCAGGTGGGTGAAGGTATTGCCTTTCCTCCTCTGTTACACCTGAGGACAAGGACACAGGCAAACAGACACTTAAAAGGAAACTCATTTATGGAGCAGGCAGAATTTTTTCCATGACAATTGCCGTTACCAATAGATTTTTGGCGCATCATGACTGCATGCTGACCGTGGCCTGGTTGAAAATGAGCTTGGTTGTAGCCAAAACCTGGTCCGGGCTGCACCATACTCACTGATGACTGCTGCTCATAGGGTTGCTCCAGGTGTCGAAACACATTTTGAAAAGGGAGCAAAAGAGAATTTGAAAGGAAAGAGGGAGTAAAGAGAGGAGAGGAAACATTTACTCAGATATAATCAAATCAAACTGATGTTGGCTGTTAAGCTGATATTGATTTGATATACAGTATAATGCAATACAGGAGAACCAGTCAGTCCGAGTATTAGTTTATCAGGCAACAGAGCATGGATGAATGGACACAACCTGACTCACACTTGAACAAATGTTTTGGTGTGGGTGGTCCATTGTCAATCATTTTCTCTAGTGCAGTGAGGGCAGGAGAACACACAGAGCTAAAAAAAAAAAAAAGCTAATAGATACAACACTGCTTATAGATAGGAATCTTTTTTTCTGCGAGCATTAGTCACTTCCATGACTAAATATGTGCTACATCCTCAAGCAGTCGAGAAGCACACTGTTGTATATGTGAATCTGGTATGGCAGGGCTGGGAGAGAGATCCATAACTGTTCAGTATTTGTTAATATTTTGTAGATACAGACATTGAGTCTAAAAAGCCAGCAGGACTGAGGACCCCAAGTTATGGTAATGACCGAAACTAGGACCATTTCCTTCCAATTCCCAACAGTACCTCATTGGAGACGTTGGGAACAATACTCTTGCTCCGGTCCCTCTTGCCTCCATGACCCCTCTGGCCCTGGTTGTCTGATGTAATAGTGTGTTGGGCAGCAGCCAAGATTTCATCCAGTTTATCTAAAACAAAGACCGAGCAGGGGCAGGGCAGAAAAGAAATGCAGAGAGGTAGTGAGAGGGAGCATAAAATAAAGGTAGAAACATGAAAAGGAGGATTTCAGTGAGCCCCCTCCTGTCCCCTCAAGGTTTAAAAACACCCTTTTACAGTATGACAAGAGCGGTGAGAGTGATTTCTTACTTAATGCCATCTGATAGACTGTCCTCTTCTTATCAGGACCCTGAGAGGACTCGTATTCTTGAAAAGGAGGAGAAAAAAAGAGCATCAAACAGGCTGACTTTTAATTAAAGCTCAGGGGCTGATAGGGGTAATGATAAAAGCTGATATTCACCTGCTTTCTTTTTCCATGGAGAGGAGGCTGTTGTATATATAATTCGGGAAACAGAAATTAGGTGTGACTAGAACTGCTGTGTAGTCATGTGTATTAAGCAGATGAGAGGATGAAATACATACTCAGACACATGGGATGGTGTGAATACAGATGTGATGAGAGGGATGGTGATGGAAAATGATAATGAGAGCACACAAATCCATGATTCTCCCACCTTTGTCCACTGTATGCAGCACATTTGGTTCAGAAGAAAAAGAAACAAAGAGCCGTTTGTGACTGATGGCATCAGACAAGTATCACTTCACAACATGCAATTGCTTTTTTATCTCTTAACTGTTTAATTATCACCTTCTTCATAGGTAATATCAAAAGTGCAAATGAATCAAAAAGCTCCATCTCCAGCAAACTATTGCTAATGAAAAAAGGGAAATCGCACCTATACTGGATACATTTCTTGGCTCTCTGCATCAACTCGGTTAATATTTAATGTTGTGTTTCCCTAATAGTGCCATGGTACTGTACTAAGATTCTGCAGAGAAGCTGCTAGCCCACCTATTTCAAATGTGACCCCTCAGAACAAAACTGGGGGCCCCAAATCTAATTCATTTTTTACATGTTCTTTCCAGACCTCCCCTCCTCTGTATTCTTTGCATTCAGTCCTTTATCCCCTCTATCATCTTACCCATGTCTTCCAGCTCTGATGTCATTGACTTGGAGCGCAGGGCAATGGCAGGAGGAGTCAGTCTTTTAGTCTGCTGCGGGGCTGCCAAGGGAAGCCAGCCAAATACAGACTTAATGTTTAGTATTCTCGTATAAACATGCAGTCACCAATGACAACCCCATTGCTGCAGGCTTTTAGTGTAAAGTAAACATGCAATCAGCTTTATCGTCACATCATAAACATAGGATGGAAATGACATATGAGGAAAATTTGACTCTTACCTCTCTTCCGAGCAGTGTCCTCCAGTTCAGGGTTTCGAGCAACCATCACAACTTTCACCATGAGACTGTTGCCGCCCTGCCTGATCATGTTGACCACCTGCCGGTGGCCAACCTTCACCACATTCTGGCCGTTCACCTGACAGACACAAAGACACAGAAGGACTGAATGCAGAATGAGCTGTGTTGCATTAATATCCATTTAAATTAAAAAGCAATTCTTGTTACAGGTAGTGGACACAAAAAGTAAAACATCATACTTTACAGAGCTATTGAGGGTCTACTTGTGACCGCTTCACTTCGGTAATGCAGCTTTCCCATGTTTGGCATATGTTGTTACAGTTTTCTAAGATTTTGCTTTAAACATACCTAATTTGGGTGTTTTGGCCAGGTACAGCAGCAATTCAGGCAGCGATTACAGTAAATCACAGTTACAAAGGCTTGGGCAGCTACATAAGTGACTCATATTAGGTTGAATACTAATTAGCAGTATGTGTCAGCTTTAATAGGGGTTTGACAATCACCATTTTTAGAACCGAGTTTTCAAAGCAACATACAGGAACTTTTTAAAGGTACAAAATGGCCGGAAAGTTGCTGCCTGAACTGCTGGTGCTTGGTCGACGAGGAACAGCACTCACAAGTACAGCAACTCCTCACAAACTCCGGCTAAAATACACTACATACAAAATATATTCTTAGAAACAGTATGAAAACTATAGCCAGAAAAATTACCACAGAAATGGATCAATCTCAAAACATTACAGGCCAGATTTACTAAAACTTTTGCACCAGTTTTTCAGGAAGTGGGAAAAGAAACGTGCATTAAATATAGGCTTGTATATATAAATGATTATTAGAAACAAAAATGAAGCAATTAGGCTATTATTAATTAAGACAATATCTGCTGCAAACTCGCAATGCCATTTTCTTAGTAAATGTGGCTCTATGTGTTTTATCAAATTGGTATTTACTGCAAGGCTTTTATACTGTAAGTTGTTTCTGTTGTCCACCCTGCAGATATCATTGATCTGTGATGTTCGGTTCACTGCATCCTAGAAATTACTTTGTAATGAAGTGTAGTTTTTTGGTGTACCCACTTCTCTTCAGCCTGCCTGGTCTATGTCTTCTTCATTTCCTGCGTTTCCCAGAATAAGTTGTGACACTCTCACAGGAAGATGCCTGTACATGCTGCATTCATTAGTGGAAAAAGCACTAGTGATATTTTTTAAAGTAAACTTTTAACCCCTCACTCAAAACATAATATTGTGCTTCCTGTAGCTTGTGCTTGATGCATGATGATTCATCAAAGATCTGTCAGTGGGAAATTTTGTACCTTAGTATCTGTTCGTGAATTCTCCTAACTCTAAAAGGAAACATTTATTTGACTAGTATTTATTTGACCACCAAACAACAATATGGACCCAAAAATGCAAGGTGCATCAGTAATGGTGAGTTTTTAATGTTTCACCTGAATGTGGCTTCTGGATACTGCGTGTTGTTAGTAAAAGATTGAGTTTCATGCTAGGCCTAGTTTGTGCTTACCTCAATGAGGAAATCCCCCATCCTCAGGCCCGCCCTCCAGGCCACGCCCCCCTCATCGACAGACTCCAGGTACTGCAGCGCAGGGAAAGCTGGCGTTGGAGTGAACTCCTCTATGGGAGTCTGAGCTGCAGAGGACAAGACAAAAAGGATGAGCATGAGTGGACACAGATAACAAGAACATGGGTTTGAAAATGTGGAAGGGATAGAGAGATTAGAAAGAGAGAAAAAAAAGCATATGAGACTGAGAAATCTGTAGAGAGAAAAATATGAGGTGAATTTTGCAGAAGAGGCTCACCTTTGGCTCCCCTAAGCACAAAGCCAAAGCCCTCATTGTCTTTCTTCTGTAGGAGCACTGTCTTCTCCTTAATGATGTAGTCACTTAGAGAGAGTAAAGAGGGGGCAGAGGGGAAGGGGAAAGGGGGGTGGAGAGATACAGGGAGAAAAAGAGAGAGAATTGGAGAGGAAGAGAGCTATATGACTTCTATAGCAACATAAAAGTCTTATTGTCATGCAAATAATGCATTTGAACGTGGAAAACAGCTATACTGCATCACATTATGAAATCACACTGCAGCAAAAGATAGGTTGGCTTGAGAATGTCATACAAAAAGTGCTGGTGCACAAAAGGGTTGATGGCAGGGATACAGTTAGTGTCACAATGGGAGGAAGTGTATATGAGATGACATTCCATACTACGGACTAATCCAGCTAGAGCTGACAAGCACTGGGCCGGGGGGAACGGCACATTAGAAAAATGTGCACATACACTTCACTGATAATGGAAACTTCCAAATGCACCTAAATCGCTGCATTAGCTTTCACCGCCTCTGGCAGCTTTTGCAAGGATACTGCTTTACCGACTCCAGCGCACCACTACCGGTCATACATGACACTTCAAATTATGTAGAAGAAGAAGTCAGACAGGCCTCTAATCTCCCTCCACAAACAGCTCCTCTTGCTCAAAGACCACAGCGTGGAAGGGCAGAAACAGCGATCACAGACATTGGTGATGCAATCTTATTATGAGATTGTTGGAGTAGTGTAACAGCTGGCCCAGCAAGCTCCTTCATTATTCTATTACCATGTCTGGGACTTTTGGCCAAGCTGCTTTACAACCCTTTCTCTCATGTAGGACTGGACTCCACACTGCCACACACAGCCACATCTCATGACTCATTTCTGGACTTGACTTTCCAACAATGTCAATTCACCCTGGTTCTGTTAGAGAGCCCGGGGCTGGAGCAGAGCTGTATGATTTAAGAGGAATTCCAGATATTTCTTTCCCAGGCAGCTCATTTCTGTGTTAGTTTGTGTTCCTCAACTTAACTCAAACTGACACTCGACAAATCAAAGTATTTGATTTCCTAGAAAGGCTGTGCTCTGTGTGTTAACAGGACGAGTAGCCTGGTCAAAGAATTGTCTTTATTTACGGTGGTAGCTTGACTGCCAAAACAATGCAGTAAAAAGGCTCTGGGTATACTCAAGGACATGATTTCCACTGGGAATACAGTTTTTTGTCCCTCCCCCTTTCAAATGGGAAGTTAACGTGAATTGTGTGTGCGTTCACACCGGGACCTTCATGAGAAGTAGCTATTTTTTTGGTCCTGAGTTCAATACTTCAGGCTCTGCTTACTCTCAGGCTGCATACAAATTCAGCCTCCTTCGCTTGAGTCAGCAGACCCAAAACTCAAAGCTGTGGCGTGACCTTAACTATCTGTAACCTAAAACCTAAACACAACCATTTCATTGGCTGCTTAGCAATAAGGTCTGCAGCCAGGCATTCATCAGGGTAACTTGGCCATGTAACAACTTCAAAAATCAATGTATTATTTAAAATGCCAACATCTTGATTTACTTTTAGGTTTTGAGCAGCAGAGCTTGAATTTTTTCAATGTCTGGCAGAGGACCCCGTCACTCCGATTTCATTCTGCCTCCGCCACTACTGAAACACCCATGTGTATACTGATACTAAGATAACAATAACAGTATAATATTATATTCCACACTCTCTCTTACGGCAGAGACCCAGCAAGGTTTTGTGTATTTAATCCGGCAGAGCATGTAATAAAGCTTGGCTGTGGAATCACAGAGGTCCAGCATAATCATGAGTGTTGGCCTACAGGCCTGAAGATCCAGACTTCGACACCAAGCCGTAACTTTAGCACTGAACAGACGATCGCCAGTTTCCCCTACTGAGGTCCATCCCTTGTGTGTTCTCCATCAATGTTACTGTTTCGCCAACGCACAGCCGCCTTCCAGCCATCTGCTCCTCACACCTCATTCCTTTTTCTCTCACCCTGTCCTCCATCATGCTTTCCCTCTCTGAGGATCAAAGTAACATGGAGTGGGTGGACGGATCCATCGGGCTCTTCATCCATCCACTTCTAAGGGGGGAAACATGGCCTGCGTTGGTCCTCCAGGTGGTTTTAAGTTGTGTTGCTGGCCTGCAGTAACACACCTGATTTCCTTTACATACTTAAAGCTATTCAACTTGTCTGTCACCACATTGACCACTATTGCCTGGCCAATTAGGACCATAAAAAGCGCAAACGTCCCTGGTTTTGGCTAACAGGACACGCTCTCTCTGAACTGGCTGCAATGAAGCTGGAACCACACTAGAGACCAGAGTTATTATGTACCCTCCTGAGTCATCCTCTCTTCTATCCACAATTACTGAGAAAAAAGGCAGCTTTTTAACCATTCATCTGCTGAATGTACATGCAGATAGACTGGCTATGTGGGGACAATACCCACACACCACAAGTGAAGCACTTGACGGATGTTAGTGACACACACTGTGGATGGAGACGTGGTAGATAGATGAACAGTACATATACCTAAATATATGTACAGGAGAGCTACTCCCACAGCAATCAAGCACTATGACGTATACACTTACATGTGAAAATCACATATTTCATTCAGTGTATATAGTCGCATGCACACACACATAAACACAAATGCATGCACACACTCAGACATGCACAGAAATGACCGGTATCTCAAATTAGAGCTCGAGAGGAACTGATAAACGGCACTCTTGCACTTATTGACTTGTTCACTTTCACCCTTATGTACAGTCAAAATACCTCACATTTTTAATGATACACTGGGACACATAAAAAATATGGGATGTGACAATAGCATTTTTAAAGGAACAGGAATAAATGTGTAGTCCTGGTGAATGAAAAATATCTGCTTAAAGAAATCATGACTCAAAGAGAATGAAATACACCCACACTGTCTGACTGAAATGCATCATTATGTGCTCCCTTTCATGCACTAACACACGCGCACACAGCGTTAAGAGACACACGGGAAGAAGACACAGAAATAAACATGCTGCAGAGTCTCCATTCAATAGCCACTTCCGTCCCACAGATATTCACATGCATAGGAAAAATAAAAATGTAAGACACGCGCACATATATACACACGCACACTCAGAGACACACACGCACGCACAAAATACATAGCTTATTAGTCTGTCTTTGAAAAGGCACGGCCTCTCAATAGCATCATCTACCTCTCCCCTCTCTCCATTGTCCTCTCCTCACATCCATAGCCAGCCAATGAATGAGGAAACAGCCGCTACCTGTAAATGAACCACACGCTCCTGTTTCTGGGGCCCAGTGACGGCCACGAAGAAGAGAGGGAGAGAGAGAAATCTCTCTCTCCGCATCCCCCCATTGCCATGTCCCCCCCTCCTCTCTCTCGCGCGCTCTCCACCACCTCCTCCTCCCTCCCTCCTCCCGCCTCCCTCCTCCTCCCGGTCTTCCAGCGAGAGCTCAGCCGGAGAGAGCCGCGAGAGTGGAGAGAGAGCGAGAGAGGTGGGGAATGAGAGGGAGAGAGACAGCGCACTGGTCTGCACCCCGCATACTTCAGACAAGAGAAAGACAATGTGAAAGAAAGACACAGAGAGAGAGAGAGAATACCAGCGATTATCACAACAGGGAGAGAGCGTGCAGTGTGTGTGTGTGTGTGTGTGTGCTGGTAGATGACTGGAAGAGAGCTTGGTTGCAAAATAGGGGAGATGTAGAGCTGAATTTGTGGGGTGGCGGATGCGGGGGATGGGTATAAATGTACGGCGACACAGGGAGAGGAGACTGCTTGCATTTGCACATCCACTGACTGGTGTATCACAGATAGACGAACAGCTGATTCCCACCCTGGGTTTACACACACACACACACACACACACATTTGCAAACTTTCCTCCTGCTCCCTCCTCTCCTCTAAAGCAGAGCTGTCATCACCAACACTCTTCCTCTCTCTATCTCTCTCTGAAATAGTAATTGACATTCTCCCTGCAGTGAGAGAACATGCTCCGGATCACCTTGCTCTTAATTGAGCACCACTTCACCACGGTGCTGCAATTACGCTTAACCAACTTAGCACAGGTAATATAACCCCAGTGGCTGCTATTTCCATTTAGAACACAAGCAAGCTGCATTAAAGCGAATGCCTTTTTTGAATGACAGTGAGAGCTGCTCAGCACAGAGGGAATGTCAGCTACAATGTGTAAGAGGCTGTAAAACCCTGGGGTGGTGACTGGTAAGTCCTTCTCGCCAGCCTAGGGACCTAAACAACGCGTGGTGTCCTCATGACTCATCAGCAGTATGATGTATGTACACGCAAAGACACACACAGGCATATTCACATGCACACTAACTCTCAAACAAACATGCATAGCTTCATAATACACAGTTGCAGCTGCCCAGGGCTGAGCTGCAGCTTCAGACAGATGCCATGGAGGAGGAGAACTACCCCCTCTCTATCTTTCATTATGGCATTATTGTGTTCACTGTAAACAAGCAACCAGAGAGGAAAGAGAGGCATGGAGGTATCAAAGAGACAAGTGCATTTGTCTGGTGGAGCCAAAAGGGGCAGAGCTGAAAATGACATGGCTGCTCTTTTGTGCTTTCAGCGCTGACGTGTTCACACGGCAAAACAATAGGGAACAAGCGCTGTTCAGGATCAGCAGAAAACAGACACATACAGGAAGATGTGAAAGCACAATAGGTGAAACAAGTGAGCACGCACACACAAACACACAAGAACCTCCTGCTGCCCGCAAAACAAGAGTGTCAACTATTTCAATCACATTGACTGGCCTCACAGTCTTACCTTACAGCAATAAACCAGAGAGCAGACAGTTCAGTTGCTGCCCACACTCACGTGACAATCCACAGCTAGAACTATATGAGAGACTGCAGCCAATCAGGTTTATTTTAGTTTTATTAGTCCATCTATTTTCTAAGCTGATCTCCTGTTCAGGGTTGCGAGGGGCTGGGGCCTGTGCCAGCATGCATTGGGAGAGAAGTCAGAGACAGAACGACACATCACAGGGCACACAAACACAATCACCCTCACATTTACATTTACACTTACACTTTTCCAGCAACTTTCCAGTTTATTGTTTTTCTTAAAGGCAGCAGGCTCGATTTACTGCAGGACTGAAGCTGACAGATTATTGTTTCTGCCCCAGCTTACTTATCGACCGATCGCAGGTTGTAAGGGTCATGGCAACTTTTCTTACCTGGGGCCATCAGTGCCGTCGTAGGCTCCGACAGTGACGTTACGGAAAAGCTTCCTCTTGGCTTTCTCACTGCGCGTCTCTGCAAGGCACATGCAGGCAAAACATATGCTCAGTTTAAACTTTCAGCTTCCGTCATGACACCTTCTCTCTGTCTTTTTGTAGAAGTGTTGTGTCCTCAGCGCGACACACAGATTAATCAAATATATTTACACCCTGTTTTTGTGTCTTTTACGTGGCATATGGTTTGCTTGCTGTGTGAACAGTGCAGCTGTGAAAATAGGAGAAAAGTGAATGTCTGTGCTGTAAATGTGCCACTGTCTGCTGCAAAAGGGCCGGCTGGTAAACATGAGTGTGACATGTGCTGGGGGTGTTACAGGGACTTAAAGGATAATTCCAGCCTGAGGGAGTATGTAACCCATTTTTCAGCATGCCCTTTCTCCAATCTATGTGTTATTTTATTATGACTGTTAAGTGTCTGGTTAACCCACCTCTTGACACTGCTGACTTTGACTTTTCTTTCAATTTATACATGAATGATCAAAAAACAAGAACATTTTAAATATAACTTAACTGTAGGTCAGCTACAAAGTCCATCTCTCAGTAGGCTTACCACAAAACTCAAAGGGGCACTAAAAAACAGGCCAAACATTTGCCATGGACAGAATTATATAACAACAGTGAGGTGAAGCACCCACTGGTTTTGTCTTACCTGATCGATTATCTTTGGTGAGACCCGCCACCTCTTCCACACAGTCTGAAGGAAACCAGCCTGTGCGACCTTTCACTGTTCCCTCCCAGTATCCCCCCTCTCCTACACTTAACACTGAGACAGATAAATAGATAGATGAAATGATGGACATAGATAGATGGATAGAATTTAATTTGGGTAGTACATCCACTGTCACAAACACTGTTACATATCATTCCCTCAACCTTCCTTGTTTACCTTTAGCTTCCTTTTTTATAATAACACTATACAATCCACTGAGAATGGCTGGGAACGTGTATTGCTTTGTGATGACTGCATGTGTCTGCTGGTGCTTCTCATTTCTCTTGTTTACAATCCTCTCTTCCCTCATGTACATCTCTTCCTTGCTGTTGATTTGCTGTTTTAGACACAGTAGCTTACTTTTTTTTTCTGCATCAAACTGTATTGCAGCTGCACTTGAAGCATCTCAACTGCAGCATTAATACACCAAATTATCTGCAGCTGAGAACGTTTAGCTAATTATCGGTCAAATGCTTCCAATGCCAATAGCTGGCTTTTGATAACAGTGTTTAAATAGGCAGATTTTTCTCATATTCTCATATTTTACTATTTGTAGATTTAGACTCTATCTCTCACCTTTAACTTTGTCCCCTTTGCTAAGTGAGAGCTCTCTGTCGCCACTCGCAGAGTGGGCTCGAGTGGCCACATAAACCCGCCCTGGCACTGCACTGTACATACGTTTCATTTGACCTCCCCCACTGCCCGCTGAAGTTGCACTACAGAGGGAGAAAAAGAGAGAGAGAGAGAGTCTCTTACAAAACTGAGAGATAAGACTGTGTTGCACACTGTGGAAAAACGAGAGACAAAGTGAGACAACATACAGCTTGTCAGGCTACATCAGAGACAGTCAGAAGTTGAGTCATACTAATCAGTCATACCAACAGTAAGAATGCATGCTGCAATCTTGTATTTAGTAACAGTGTCTAACACAGTCAATGCGCCTCAGCTCTGTACAATAATAATACACCAAAATACACACTATTTTAGCAGTTAGTATACAAGAAATGAATGTAGGGTAGAATGTAATGTCATTTAGTAAACAAGGAATTAGTGCAATGAGTTATGTATTAATGGGAAATAATGTAAAGCATGTGGAGGTGGATGTCAATCAAGCTGCGGCATCAGGATACTATCACTAATTTCAAAATTGAAAACATCACAAATAGCAAGTACCATACATTCTGGGAATGGCTCTAGAGATGGACATGCCAGTCAGTTGAACAGTCCATCACTTTGATCCAGACTAAAATATCTCAACAACTATTGGATGGATCGGGACAAAATTTGGTACAGACATTCATTCATAGTTTTTAGATGATGAAGGACTTTGGTGAACTAGCACATCTAGCGTCATCATCATGTCAAAATTTTCATTTTCATTTGTGTAGTACTTATTTATGACCAAATACCTGCAAAGACTAATTCCTTCCTTTTTTTTAATTAATCAGCCTCAGCTTTAATTTGTGTTTAGTGCTAATTAGCAAATGTTCACATACTAAGATGCTAAACTAAGATGGTGAACATGTTAGCATTTAGCTCAAAGCACCACTGTACAGCCTCACAGAGGCGCTAGAATCTTGTAAAGTCTTGTTTATTTCCAAGTTGTCGTCAGAGCTATTGCACCATCGTCTGACATTTTTAAAATGTTTTTCAGGCTGTAACTAGCTCCTCCATTTATGTTGCTTTGCAAGACAACAATGTCCATCCACACCACACTTTAAATATGTGACATTTTTGCAGTTAAAAATAGTACACAGTATGCAACTGAGACACAAATAGTAATTTTCCTGCATACAGCTGAAGGTAACTGGAGATTAGTGAACGCTGTTAGTAGATGGCCTTAAAGGACCTGGTCAGAATAAGAACCCACCGCTCTCCCTCTCTTCATGTACACAGTATATCTTCCCTCCACAGGCTCCTTACCCCTGTCTGCCTCTTGGCTGCCGGTGCCTCTCTTCTGTGTCACTTTGGCCTCCTCTCCCTCTGGATGGGGAGCGAGTACGAGTTCTGGGGCTGCTGGAGCTTCTCACGCCTATGGAGGCCCTGCGCTGGCTCTGCAGAAACACGGCAAGTCCCATTTAGTCAAAGCTGATCCTGTAACTTTCTATAAGTAAAAGACTGAGAAAGCAATGCAACATCAGCAACGCATTATATCACAAAGATCAGCAGATGAGCATCCACCTAATGGTCCTCAGTACCTGTCCCGGGTTGGGATTGGTTGCAGCCTTGTTGGGCAGAGGGTCAGACTGGGTCATGGTGTTATCACTGTTAGCGCGCAGTAGAGGGTGGGAGTGAAGTGAGGGGAGAGGCAGAGTGTGGGCGCTCTCTTTTCGCTTGGGAACATACTTTGGCGATTCCAAAAAGGGCACTGAAGATGGGGGTGTGAGGTTTACCAGTGAGAGTTCAGAGGCGACGAGTAAGAAGGAGTAAGAAGTGAGGAAGGGCAGCGGGGTTTGATGTGACAGGGTGAAATGGAGGGAGAAATTAGGTAGATTGTTAGGGAAAAAGAAGGGAGATTGTAAGGGCAAATACATGATAGATTCAGGAAAGTACAAAGAAAAGCAGATGTTGGGAACTGACTGTAACACTTAATAGCCCCCTCAGGAGAGACAGGTATGAAAGCTTACCTATGTCAGAATCTTTGTGGTTTTTGAGGATTTCCCCGAGTTCAAAATGACCAGACATTATAGCTATCTGCAAACACAAAAAAATAACATGAGATGTAATTGTTCTCACTATTGTAATTAATGCTATTGTTTGTTTTATTGTGTTGTCTCCTTTTTCTCTTTTAGTTTGTGACAAAACTGTTTTGGAACTTTGAAAGCATGATCAAAAAGTATTAATTGACAGTTAAACCATTTACCTGAAAAGGGGTCTGACCATGCTTGTTCTTTGCCTCCTTATTTGCTCCCCTGTACAGAAGAACACGCACACAGCTTTCCTGATCATTCAGAGAGGGAAAGTGATTGGTTAACACCTTTAGAAAAACCAGCAGTAGTAATCAGGGTAATAATAGTTTCATATAAGGGATCTGTTTCCACACTTGCCTTGTTGTACAGGGCAGAAATGTGAAGTGCAGTGTTCCCTGAGGCATTTTGAGAAGAGGTGTCTGCCCCATAAAACAGCAGATGCTCCAAGTGCTGGGCAAAGCCATTCTGGCACGCCTTCCAGTGTCAAGAGTGTGATAGAAATATCCACAAATTGTCAGTATTAGAAAGTATAGAAAGAGACAAGTTAGGGTGAAGGAGGAGATTTCATATAGGACTGTTTCATATAGGACTTTTCTGCCAATAGAATTAGGCAGAAAAGGGGACAAGATGAAAGATATTGCAAAAGAGATACAAAGAGAAAGAAAGGGAAATAATATGTCTTACATCCACATTTAGATCCATAATTACTCTTACAGAAAAACAGGTCAGAGCCAATTACATTGCACCATGGTGGAAAAGAAAGGAAACAAAAAAGCATTAAAACAACAGAAATGAGCCTTCAGCAGCCTGAGAGGTTTCCTCATATTTTTCTGCAGGGACTAAAATATCACAAGATATGTACAAAGTAAAGAAAGAAAACACAGAGAACAGAGTAAAACCAAAATAAAATACCATGACAACCAGCTCACAGCACAAACGCAAATTTACCAGACTGTCACAGAGACATAATGTAGGCAATGCACCCGTATCTACAGTGAGAAAGAGATAATATCCAATGCTCTTTCTGAACTGGACTCAGCTTGAGATGAGCCAGATTTGACCAGGTTTAAGGAATCTATGCGGCCATTTCATTCACTTCAGTTTATCTATCATTTTTATCAAATCATGATTCTCAGAGCCTTTGCCTCTGAAAGGCTGGTGGGGACGATGAGATGGTGGGATGAAGGGTACCTTATGTATTTCTTCCATTCCAAACTCCTCTTCATCCCTGTGCTATGGAAAGAGAGAAGGAGGGGAGGAAGGAGAGAGAATGGAGAGACGAGTGAGGAAGGCACAGAGGAGAGGGGTGTGAGAAAATGCTGAGAGAGACTGAGGGCGATGTTACATGACATCAAACACAGAGATAAGACAGGGAAATGTTGGTGCATTGCTTAAGTTTACATGACGAGAGACAAAGACCAGAGATGCTTAACATAAAAATATGAAAGGAAACCATGAAACCATATGGAAATCAATGGATAGATAGATAGGTAGATAGATAGATAATTTGGTGTCCACTGGTACCTGATGGGACTCGTCCCAGCCATTCTCGTCCCTCGTCCCCAGCCTCGCCCTATAGTACAGCAAGGTCTCGCAGCAGGATGTTTCGCCCCCTGTCAGTACTGTGTGGTACAGCGGGGTCAGGCCACAGCGGTCTCTGTAGTTTGGAGACGCCCCGAGGGACAAGAGAGCCTGGCAAGGAGAGACAAAAGAAAAGCATTACTTTTCTAATGTGTGTGGGTGTGCATATTCTGTCTGTATATATAGATAAGCTGAGAAATAAATAAAGAAAGAAAGAAAGAAAGAAAGAAAGAAAGAAAGAAAGAAAGAAAGAAAATAAGGTGTATATCTGGGCTTTATTTTAGCCATGATGCTGCTGCTGATCAATGCAATCACAAAGTATTAATAGATTGATATTAAGTTATTGTGATTAAAATCAATTATTATATATATTATTATATATCTGCTACCAATTGCATGTACATCTAACTAATAGTGTTATGCCTACAGTATTTAAGGCACTGTCAAATGCTTCTAATCATCTTTCAATCTATTGACCACCCACATTTGATGCAGCATTTGCAATGGTCATATATTCACTTCAACATTAAAGACTTTTTATATCAGATGTTTAGTGACTCTTTGTGTTCTTGTAATAATCATTCAATTTATTTTGTCGACCTCGCCTGTCCTACTTGAGTGTGTTTGCGATCTGCATGTGACTTTAATTCAAAGTCCTTACCAGCAGCCCAGCGTGATTGTGAACCCTAACAGCTTTGTGCACCGCTGTCAAGCCGTCTCTGCTTCTAAAGTCCAAATGAGCGCCGCCCTGAACCAGCAACCTGATGCCCTCCACCTGCAGGCCTGACTGCACAGCCACAGAGAGCGGGGTCTCTGATCCACAGAAGGGAGAGGATGGCAGGTAGAAAGGTCAAAATGAGAGTCCACCCTCGGATACTATTATAGTATTTCATATCATCACTCAATACCTCTTTTTTTTAACTAATTTATTTGAAAGCAAAGAATGAATCTCTATACCAAGTCAAAAATGTAATTTACACAGTGAGAGTACACACAGGGTTGTGGCAAACTCACCTCCAGTGTCAGGGTCATGAAAATTTGGATCAAGACCTTTATCGAGGACTTTTGCCATTTTCTCAATTGCTCCAGTCTGAATGTAATCCAGGAACTTCTTCAGACTGGCCTGAGAGGGGTAGAGGAGGAAGGGAAAAGGATGTCATTGAGTGGAAATGAATACTGTGCACCAGCAACGTTCAATAGACATGAGAAGAAATACCTTTGCGCTGAGTTTGGAGAGAGCCTTTTCATCCAGATTTGTCTGTTTATAAACTCTGGTTTTGTACCTAAACTGAGGACCAGAAAAAGATATGTGTGAAAACTGTGATTCATCATACTGCAACACAGTTCAGTTTATCAGTGAAAGCGTACATAGAGGAAATAAGAAAAAGATTACTATTTGTGCTGTAAATCTGTACTTCAGATGGTGTTTGACTCTCTGAACATTTTTTTAAAAGCAGAGAAGCAAAGCTGCAAATTGAAATTGAATAAAAAAATAGATTTTATTGGATTCATAGAATGCTGGCTGGCGCTTTTTGAGCAAATAATTAAATTTAGTTAATTTCAGCATTGCAGCTTTAAAGCACAAAAAGCACCATTACTCTTGTTAACTGCAGCTAAACTCTCTCACTGTTCCCAGAAATTCACTCTCCCACTCAAAGTCGTTGGAACAGCTCCATGATTTATTTCTTTTAAATATTAAGCTAGATTTGGTTGTGTGTTTCATTGGGAAAAGCTTGATCACATATAACACTGAATTGGTTCAACCTGCCACTAAAATATAGATAGATTCAGTGCTTGAATTGGAATAAAAAAAGGTGTTAGTACTCTAAACCAGCAGCATGAAGGAGTATCTTGTCTTTTGTCTGGTTTAATTAGATAATGACTAACTAAAAGACCTGTGTTTATACCTGTTGATCATTTGCAGACATTATATATATACAGTACCAATTAATTGACATAACGCTTTTATTTATAATTAAAGAAAGTACCTGAAAGTGTCAATTCTATACATTTCTTTATAAAAATGTAAATTGTGTACATGCACGCAAAGAAGGCAGACACAGTTTTCTTTTAACCACAGCCCATATAAGGCCATCCATACACAGGATCTAACACACTGTATAGTCCTACATTTAAAAATATAATGTACTCACTGATAATATATCCTGACAGGCTATTTTAACACATATGCCATGATTTAATGGAGAGTTCCTTCCTGACCAGAACAGAAAACTGTATTTTCTTTAAATATTTTGTTTTATTTTCTGTAAATGTTAATTATGTACAGGCAGCAGTATTTTCCTGACTGTTCTTATGTGGTGGAATAAATGTTTCCAAGCCTTCTCTGTTCTGCCAGGGAAAAAAATAGGAGGTGAATTAATAAAATTAAAATCATTCGCCTAAAATACCAAAAAAAAAAAAAAACCCCAAAAAAAACACTTGAGTCATAAACATAACATCCTTCAGAAGGTGAGTAAACTGAGTTCAGGTGGCTTCCACTTCCTCTCTGAATGGGAGACTGCGTCAATGAAAACCACCTGACCGGATGCTGTACTGTGACGGCAAACCATTTACAGGCTGAGGAGCATGGAGGTGAGAGGAGAAGCTTCTATCTAGCAGCCGACAGCTGAGCTGAGCCACATACTGCACCTCAAACAGCTGCATATTTCAAGCATCAGAGGTGTGTTTGGCCAGGATAAAAAAGCAATCTGGCTGAATATATTTACAATAAAATGACTGCAATGTGCTTATTAGTAAGCAGTGGTACACAGTAAGAACTAACAGTATCCAGAAACTACTCTATACCAGTAAATACTGGTCCAATTCAAGCACTAAAGTGATTCAAAATGGCATTACTCATGTTATAAATACATGCACTCATGGAGCTGTGAGATACATTCTGCTGTGGAGCAGAATTTAGTCCTCATCAGTTCACAGACATGTCCTCATCTGGAACCTTGTCAAGAATGTAAACACTCTGCTTTGAAGCAAAAATCCTGAGTGCCCGATACTCTTTCAGCCCCACCCAGCTCATCAACATTTACAGCAGCTGGGCCACCAGAGGGCACTGTGAGATAATTATATCACAGCATGACAACTTCACATGGATGTCATCTCACAGCCAACACTTCCTAAAAAGTGGGGAAATGTAATATCATTTGTAGGTTACATAATGTACAGAATGCAATTAAATCCATGATGTGGACATTATTTTTGTCAAGATTTGTTCACTATTCATTTACATGGGAATTCTGATAAAGAAAACTAATTTTTGAATAATTTGTCTGCGGTTGTAGAACAGCCCCTTATGTTTTTACTTAGTAATGAGTAAGTAATTAAGTATGAGGCAGTACAATAGTTGACATTAGCTGTAGATAAGACATCTTTTTAACCGCTGCAGTTGTTTAACTTTTTTTCTGTATGATATTTGGTCGTATTTTCTCTAAGAGCAAATTACGCAATACCTACAAAAACAAACAAAAAATGTCTACATGAAACCAATATCTATGTACAGTAATAAAGAGAGGCTAATTTTTAGTATTTAAATTTGTCAACTTTTAGGCTAACAAATAAATAAATCAAGTATTTCCCCACGAGATTGTTATTCCTGGCAGTTTAGAGAAGTCAAGTAAAAGTAAACAGTATTTAGATTTTCATTTTGGAAAATAAAATTGCTGGACATAACTTAACAGTGAACTGTAAAAATAAAACTCCAAACACTATCCAATTACTAAATACAGACTTTAGCATCTGGTCAAAGTGCTCTAGGGGGTGTTGGTGCTACAGGGTCGCTTTCCCACCATTTCCATCTCCATACCTCCAAGTAAGGCACCCCTTTCTCAAAGGATTGTGCGTAGTCTCGCATGGCCCGCTCCTCCTCCAGGAACTTGGCGTCCCGTCCATCTCCAGCCGGCTGGAAGAGGCCGTAGTTGTAGACGTCCCACAACGACTCGCTGAGGGAGCAGATGATCTGCTGCTTGGCGCTCCACACCGTGCAGTCCGGGTCAAACTGGAGACACCTCTGACAGACACACACAGAGAGCACAGGGCAGCATGAAGGTCAGAGGCCTCAGAGGTGGAGATGTGCTAATGTTTCTCTCATCTACATGTGCTCTGGAGGCAGAAATAATAATGATTAATGGTTAATAATATGATTGTTTTAGGTGCAAAAACAAAAAAAGGGTACTATAATGTAAACTGTTCACAGCGAGGTTTGTGGCTTATCCAGAGCAACAGGGACACTGTTTCTAGAAAGAGATGTTGCTGTTACTTTTTATGACATTTGTCAAGGCTTTGAGCACCACAAACAAAATTCAATTAATCTCCATATTGGCGTTTTGAGAGGAAATAGAAGCGATGGACCAAAACTATAATTTGGGTGAACCTACCTTGAAAATTGAGAAAAAAAAAAAAAAACAAGGTCACAGAGGTTGGAGTCCATCCCAGCAAGCACTTTCAGTCAAAATATAAGTAAAAATACCAACAATGTTTTTTTCTAGCCATGCTAACAGTTACGATCAAGACGGGCAGCAGGCCAACCAAGTAGCTTATCGGCTAGCTGAACTTGTCAGCTAGCTAGTTTAGCAAATCTAGAAAATCTTAGCTCTTAAATGAACCTATTGTAAAGGCTAACTTGCATTTTATTTATTTGAGTACTGTACCTGAGTACAATTTTGAGTTACTTGTACTTGAGTATTTCCATTTTATGCTACTTCATACTTCTACTACATGTCAGACGTAAATATTGTACTTTTTACTTTACTAACAGCTACATGTAACGTTATAGTTACAGTTCCTAGTTATTTTTAGATTAAGAAATTACAAAGAAAACCTATGATTAAAATATAATACATTGTTATAGAATAAAGTTCTTACGCTCCACATCAACCACCTACAACAAGCTGCTGACATGTTCATACATAAGTAATATTATAACAATGATATATGATAATTATATGATAATATAACACTCTGACTGAGGCCATCCTGCATAATGAGTTGATTTGCTGATAATACTTTTGTACTTTATCTTAAGTGAAACTTTGACTGCAGAACTTTTGCTTTAGAGTATTTGTATATCGTGGTATTGCTACTTTTACTCAAGTTAACAATCTGAATACTTTATCATTGTTTCTCTGAACTTAGTCTACTTTCTGCCTCTAACAGCTCTCTCTCTGAGAAAAGTTTACATAATTAAAACAGCCACTAATTTAATGGTAGTACATCTATCTGGCCAATGGCATTTTATTATTATAGATTAATAATGTAACATGACAGTTTTAACATCAGTTGGTGAATGACGAATGCGTGAGAAAGTGGTGTGTGCAGAATATGAATGCATTACTTTTAAATAATTAATTATCTGCCACATTCATGGAAGTAAGATGACTTATGCTGTCCTTATAGTCCGTGCTATCAGGGTATTCGGGTGTAGATCACACTTATTTTCACACCACTTTTTCTCTTTACCCCTAATGAAGAAGTAAATATTCTATACTGGGATAAATATTTCCCTTTTCGTTATTTTCTTCTTTGATCTCTGCATGCATAATGTCAGATTTGCACCACAATCAATAAGAGACAGCTCCTTTGCCTCTTACTGTATGTCTGTGTGTGATACACCAGAGGCTCACTGGCCATACTGAAAAAATACCTTGGAGGTATTATGTGTATGTGGTATGCCTAACTAGATTTCACGGTGATTTGTGCACTGCCCATTTCCTCATATTATTCTATTTTCTTGCATTTCCACAGGACGACCATCTTTTTTGTCCTTTTCTTATTAAAGTCTGGCGCCGGAGGACAGAGCTGACTGGGAGTAGGGCTTTACCAACAGGGCTGAGAGGTCTGAATGAGATGTATGCATCCATGCTATTGTTCCATTTCAGAGAACTGTAAGTAAAATTGCACAGCTCAGCACACTTCCATGTCCCCCCTGCCCCTCTGGAGCCCCCACCCTCCACGGCTCCCCTCTCCGCTACCCCCCACCCCCCTTACTAGGTTGCACTATTTGATAGTGTAGCCAACTCTATTGGCATGGCAACCAGTTCATTAGTGGAGGCAGGCACCCGTTGCCGTAGCAATGTCTTGGTGGTCCCTAGGAGGTAAACCACATGATGAGGATGTGTGTATGTGCACGCATATAAGTGAGTTGTAAATTATATGTGTGTGTCTGTGAGTTCATATGGGAGTGTAATTGTGCAGTGTAGTGTATATATTTCTACAGTGTGTGTGTGTGTGTGTGTGTGTGTGTGAAAGAGAGAGAGATCGAGTGGCTAATCCCTGGGAGAGAAGTCTAATGTAATGTATACTGTATATTACAGTGACACTTCTCTCCCCATTGTTCTGTTTTATACAATTAAGGATTTTCTGATATCTTTCTGGCAGTACTTGTCCCCACTCAGGAGAGTTATTTTGGCATCACCGTGCAGTATTATGGTTTTTGTAAATATATCATATATCTTGCTCTTTGCTTATTCATTCCCCACCTCTCTCTTCACAGCATTCATTTCCTCGCTCACTCTCTATAACTAGCTCCTAATATTCATTCCCTCTCTTCATCTCTCTTTAATTCAGCTCAATAATATTTCAGCTGCGAGGTTTGGGGTGCGGAGTGTTTGTCAGTGGTGTGCAGAGCTGAATATGATGCCTGTGGCGGAGAGACCTAAGAGCAACACAGATGCCTTCCACATATTCCGTCCTTTCCAGCATCACTCACTTCCCCAGCTCTCCCCAAACTCATTAAAAACCTATTAGATAATTAGCAATTACTGTTATATTGAGGGCAGATTAGCTGACATGTAGAGCGATCGGCATGTTCAGGGAGTTGAAAATGGAGAAAGGAAGATGGGGGGAGGGGTTACAGTGGGGCACCCATTCTCACCTGGATATGGTGTGTGTGGGCTGGCCAATTCTCACCTGCCGCCACCGTACAGCCGAGAGCTGCTGTAAGTGTGAATTGATACTAACTTCAGTTGTGGAAACTCATTATGACCATACCTGACCCAAGGCAGATGCTTACATGGTGTTGTTGACTGGATATGTCTGCCCTCGCAGGTTGCTCAACACAAGGCAACCTCTTTATTTTTTCCTACTTCCTTTTGGGACTCATCCCTGGGCTTGTGGGATATGCACACTATTTGGCTAATGTAAACAATGTACGCATCAAGTACCCATGGGTTCTTCTCCACAACTAATTTGAAACAGATGTAGAGTCAACACTGCAGCAAAATTTCTGTTTTAGTTTAGGGATGCAAAACGGCTGGGTTTAAAAGAGAAACTATTTTGAATCCTTTCAGCTTTCATCAGAGAGAAAGTCAGGGCACAAAAATAGAGGATGAACACAGCAACTAAATGCTGGCCTGATATGCTTGCTGAGGGGCCTCGCTTGGGAAAAGTGGGGAACAAAACCCTGTTGTGGTTGTGTTCATAACAAATCTCTGTTGACCAATTTTTGAAAAGTTGACACATATCTATATACCAGCATATGTATTGGAATAACAGAATTTTTGAGGTGTTCATTTAATACAGATGAAGTACAAATGATAACCCGCAGCATTACAAAAATGATCTTAACAAGTTTAGTTTGGATCAGAATCAGTAAAGGTTACATAGGCCAAATGCATTACTGCCTTAACATTGTAAAGTAGCCCGAGCTATTTTTTTTAAAATTCTGTTTGTCGGATTAAAGCTACCTCATTCTGAGGCAGTAATACCAGAGAGACTTGGCTTGAACTACTTCCTCATTTGGAAAGACCTCCAGTCAGTGCCCTGTTTGCAAGGAAGATTTTTTACATAGATAACTAGACTTTTAAATGTTTGATTTTGATTGATCTTTTAAATCTTTACTTATTTTTCTCACAAATTTTAGATATGAGGAACCGATCTGTGTGCCACATTATTTTCTTGTCTGCCTCGACTTTTCTGAATTGTTGGATTTTTTGTTTTGTAGATATAAATATGTTTCATGTGTAAGGTGTCTTTGTGTTTGGCCATGGTGTTTTTGATGAGAACATGCACCTACTGTTTGTTTGATGTCGGGAATTCCAATGCGAAACACCATCATGGTCAGGTAAGTGTCCTCCAGCGGAGCCACTGTGGTCATGCTGCGCTCCATGAGAGCTCGTCTCTTCTGCAGCGCATTCAGGCCTGGGTGATGAGGCTGCTGATTGGCTGCAATGAGATGATGCTGTTGCTTATTGGCTGGTTGATGATGTATCAGGGCTTGATTGGACATGTATGTGATACCCCGGCTGCCCAGGTTGCCCGGCCTCAGCGGACGGTCTGCTCTCTGTCTACCGACCACAATGGCTGCTGGCTTCACCACCTCGCCACCTTTCCCTTCCCAGGATTGTCGTCCTCCCGTCATTTCCTTCTCCTCCAGACCCTCTAACCCTCCATTCTCCGTGTCACGTCCACCTTCCCCTTTTTCTCTTCCCTGCTCCTCTTCCTCCTCCTCATCCTCCCCATCTTTGTCATCCTGACCGGGATAAAAGTGCTCGTTATTTCCCAGCATCCTTTGCTGTGCAGGTGGTCACTGCAGAGAGGGCTGAGTGACATAGCTGTCATGGAGACAAAACATGGCTATCCCATGAGACTGGCTTCATCCTTAGAAACATGCTGTGGGAAACAGGCAGAGAAGGGAGTAAACTTTGGTCATTTAACTCTTATCAGTTCATTGATAGAGTGAACTTAGCAAAATTAGAATGTGTGTAATTCAGGTATGTAAAAAGACACGTGCAATAATAGAAAAACTAGCCACCGGCAATGCTAAGTCCACATGTGTGAATGAGCACAGAGCTGGTCCACATTTTCCATTTAGCCACTGGGAATGCATCAGGGAATAGCAGGCTGATGAAAGACAGGCTATATATAAACTCTGTGAATTTGCATCACAGGTTCTTTGCAGAAGAGAGTGAGTTGGATGTGCAATTTAGCTTCACATGAGGTCAAGATCATTGCTACTTTGTGGTAATGGAGCCGACCTATGTCTGAGGCACAACCCAGGGCTAACAGCTAAATGTGAGCTCCTTAAAGAAAAATTCCACCCTCAGATACTTGTACACTGTTATACATCATTAGTCTTTGATGTTAATTGTGATGCACCCAGGTGTTAATTTTTAAATGAGGTGTTGTGGTTGACCTCGTGGTGTACTCCCTGTCCCTCCACCTGCCTTGACAATGTCCACTTGGTTCAGTGATGTGATTCTTTTCCCACAATACCTTGTGGCAACTTCCAGAGACATGCCTGAACTTGTTGCACAAAGTTCTGTGCATCTATAACAGCCATGATAAGATCAATATGGCTGGCAGGATACTCCAAACCAAATAAAATTTGCTTTATTTGCACAAGCAAGCTGGTGGATTTGCAAGAAAAAACAAAGCTTGTGCTTGGATTGTTGGTGTGTAGAAAGCCTAAAGCCAGGTGAACTTATCAATATTTCACACATGCTACAGGGACTTTTTACTACACCTGCAATTGGTAAGAATGGTTTGATTACATACAGTATCTGTAAATCAATTGGGGCAGAGTGTCATCTAGTACGAACAGGTTTACTTATTGCTTTGAGGAACTTGCGAGTCCTGTCTGCTACATATATCCATGGTCTGCTCCTTCCACAACTTGTAAGCTTTTACAACCAGCATGGACACCATTAAATGAACAGACCAAGGGGGTTGTTCCAAGAAGCAGGTTATCTGGATAACTTAACATCAGGCCACGTTCCAGATTTAAGGGGCTTTTGGGTTTTACTTGACAAAGGTGTTCTAGGAAGTCACATCTGAGAATACCGGCATTCGCTCAGTGTGCAGTAGTTTGAGAATATGCAGAATTTAATTTAATTGGAAGTATTCTACAAAAGTGCTGGAGTTTTTCCAGCAGAGCAAAGCCATGCCCCTTAATTAAAACCCAGCAAGTGTTGTGGCTACATGGCATTCTAGTAAATTGAGGGCTCTTTGAGTGGAAAAATTGCTTTATGTGCAATTGATTTCTTCCTTCATGAATGTCTGCACACAGTCTACGAAGCGGAATTGGGACTGACAACATGATCATGCATGATCATTACTGTTGATGATTTAGATAGCTGAAACATTTCCTGCTACAAAACTCAACTGACATTATATTACAGTACAGGGAGAAGAAAGTACTATCAAACAATAAAACAAGTGTTTTAGGGTGGATTTTTGCTTTAAGATTGTTTCATTGCTTCACTGTGTATCAGATTTGGCATACTGGCGCCTCCATATGTTCTGTCCTGGTTTTTTTGTGGTGAAGTCTGGCTACAGGGGCTTTGCCATCATGCAGATCTGGACCATTGCCAACAGCCGCCTTAATGATGGTGAATGACGCAGGGAATCTCCCACTGTCTCATTGGCAGTTTGGTGCTCTGAATATCATATGAAAGTCTGAAATAGATGGCTGTCAGAACGCTCAGATGGACAGATGGAACTCAATAAAATATCACATGAGACTATGGAGACCCAACTCAAATGAGGACACAAATTCTCATTCAATCACACATTACCAACATGCAGATACTTGAGAGTCAGTCAGTTATTAATAAAATATGTATAAAACATGGTGTTGATGGAGGTTAAAGGGGCATTAAGTGATCTAAGACTTTTGACTTATCAACCTCTATCGGTGACCAAGGACATCGACAGGTGTCTGGCACAGCTTACAGTGGCCTGTAATTGACATAAATAATAATGTAGAGGTGAAGAAGCTAGCCAATAGCCAGAGATCCAACAGAAACATTTGATGAAGAGGTCATAGAGTGTACCCATATTCAAAATACGGTAACAAGAGGACTGCTTTGTTCTTTGTTTTTTTGGGCTTGAAAACAAAAATGTGCATGCTGGTTTGCCAATGCTGGCTCCACCTCTTCACAAAAAAGCAAAGATTAGAGAAAAGTCTGAAAAAATAAGCTCATCTTTGGGTTGCAGAAATATGTTTTTTCTGCTTTCCTGTGCTCCGATTCATCTTATGACCCCTTGCGGGGGTCCTGACCCCTAGGCTGGGAACCACTGGGTTGAGGTTAGGCTCAATTTTAGGGTCTGGGTTTAGAGAAATGGGATCAATCAATCAAGAGAGATTGGTCGGTATAACTACAAAACCTGGCCAAGTCCTGCAGCTATGCACTATTATGGTTGTTTCATAAAATAGAAGAATACAAATACTGCAACTTTCAAGACAACCATATTTTAAATGCCATAATTATAAAGTCGGCAGTGTTTGAATGATTGATCGGATGCATGCAAAACAATCCAAGCCTGGTCTGTTTATGTGTCACTGGCCAAAACGAGGTCTGCTAGTTGAGCATTTCTGGGCGAAAGAGGGATACCACATAGGGGAGGGGTCTATTCCCCAAGATGCTCTGAGAGTGACAGGGTGGGCCACTTCAACACAAACACAATGTCTGTCAGAGCGAGTGAACCAGGGAAGACAGAAAGAGGAGAAAACTGAAGGATGGTTTGAGAAACAATTGTAACCACTTGAGAAAAAAGGATCTAACCATCCTTTTTCTGCCACTTATCCGGGGACAGGTTGTGGTCGTATCTAACCACTTAGGATACATTAGGGGAAAGTGATCTGACAAATGAATAAACAAGTGTGTTTGGAGAAGGTGTGTGGCTGGCCAACATGTATAAAACTTTTTTCCATTAAGGCTTTCTACTGCTGGCAGTAAATTTAAGGGTCTCAGTGCCTATCAATAGCCATAAGAGAGCTCAGCTGTTCAATTACCAATACCCTGAAATCCATATTCAGCATACATTTAACCAGTATTTCTAGGGAATAGCACACTATAGGACCCACTGGCCATTGCTGCAAGTATGATTCACATGTTTAAAATGTATGTATCACATTTAGGCCAAAAAACCTATCAAATTAAAAGCTGACAAAGAGTGTCGTGTTAACGGTGTGTTAGCTGCTTGTTTTGGAGATTAACACTATCATTCAAGTACACCAGGGAATAGAGGAGGTTGATTTATGAACAAAATCTCATCAAATATTGAACAACATTGAGTCTGCACTAGGCAAGATAAGGAACTAGAAGGACATGCTGAGAGTAGACAGGAGCCTAATAATTGGGAATGTGAAAGCGAAAGGGGAATACACAAGAGAGAAAGAGGGAGAGAGTTGTAGTTTGCATAAAGCAGAGTAATCAGATTGAGAGAAAAAAAGGGGGGTGAGAGGACAACCATGGCTGGAAGAGGGATGAGAGTGAGTGGAGAACTCAAAATCAACAGTAGCGTAAAAGATAAAAACAGGATGAAAGGAGGTATAGAGTCTTGTGTAAAATGTAATGCTATTTGATTCCATATTCTAACTATGGCAACTCCAATCACATCTCCTGAAATGCTCTCTGCCGTCATCATGGATGTCGCAACTTGTTTTCGTCTTTGCCTTCCCCGTCATGTCACTCAACTCCTACGCTCTGCCGCAACAATAGCTCAGACTTATTCAGTTTCCTTTTGCCAGCTGTTTGGCTCTCCTGTCCCTGTGCTGGCCATCATCTCGCCAACTAGTCTTGACTTTTCTTTCTCTTGGGAAAACGGTGGTGGAAGAGAGGAACAGTCTTTCTGCATATTCTGTCAGAGGCAGAAAACTCATTTTTCACTGTTTTACACCGAATCTCTTCTTTTTTTTTCAGCCACTCACTTGCATTGTTCGTCAATATGACTTATTAGCTTATTTAATTATTGTCTTCTATTTTTCTCTCATATTCTGAGGTCAAAACCCAGAAGCAGTTCCTTATTTTGCTGGGATGGCTGATTTAAGATTGTGGAGAGGCTACAGTGGTCTGCGGAAAATGCAGTCCACCATATAGACAGAAAGCAACCACTTGTGGTTGGCAAGGCTTATGACTGAAATGTTTTGCTCATACCCATCGTAGCTGTTGCAATTGTATCTAACAGTTGTATTTATATGGCTGGAACCTTGATATACGGCAGCAATCTGCTAAAGTCAGTCAGTTAAGGATTTATAAGTTTAGAGTTTTCTAATGTGTTTTATTGTTGAGTTGCAGTGGAGGGAGTAACACAAAGAGGGACTATCGCACTAAAAAGACATTGGCACACAAAGGTAATGGAAGAAACTAACTTGATCTGAGCCTCATTTTAGCTTCAGATAAACTTTGAAGTGTATTTTTTACGCAGAATGAAGACTGTGGATTGTGTCCCCCATCACTTATATTGGAAGCGCATAAGGAAGGGATCTCTTAATGGCCAGAATGAAGAGGGGGAATGAAAATATGTTCATATGGGCACCTGACTACTGTTTTAAGAGAGTTAAAAAAATGGGAACCTCTCCTATAACATCTAAACATACAGTATATTATGTAATTTTGCTAATGTTTATTTTTAGTACAAAAGCTGGCTGTCTGGCTGTATAAAAAATATTTTATCAGTATAAGACAACACAATTCAATGATGTCATACAATTGCTTTTTTTCCTGATCTTATGAGCTCCTAACTCAAAACTTGGATAAAAATTTAAACAGTCATGCAATGTTACAGTAGAAAAGAGGGACGTCTGACTATTTCAGAAGTTGCCGAGTCTGCCTGCCCATGGGAAGCCAATCCAGCAGCTTTACTTCTGATGATCAGAAGCCATGTGGAGACTCAAATAGGGGATTTCGATAGATCTGGGCCGACGTGGGTCCACAGACAGTAAAGAAATGGAGTGAAAGTAAGATGAAGAATCAGGAACTGATTAATCATGATAACGAGGACAGAGATGGATCCCCTCCTCGAGCACCTGGAAAGCAAAGATGGATGGATGGAGAGATTTGCAGAGAGAGGTCACTGTTACCTCTCGCCTCTATTCGTCTTTGCCTTTTCTGAGATCTTTTCTGTACATCTTGCTTTTTGCAAAGCGTAGCACAGTTGGAATAATGACTTTGGGGCTCATTTGGTTGCTTTAGTCCTTGGTTGTTCCTTATAAACAAAACATTATGCATGTTTTGGCTAATAAGTCAAACTCAAGCTTACTGCAATGCAAATTATGCACAATGCAAAATAATGTTGGATCTGCTGGATTGATTTTAATGTGTCTTTTTAACTGTATTTTAAATTATAATTTATTATATGAATTATCTTTTGTCAAAATATCTCACTGTCACTACATACATCATCTATATGTGCTCTGTAGAGTGTTGCCTGTGTGCTGCAGGGGTTTCTCCTCTTCTTTTGGCCAGTCTCATGAATATTCATAAGCACAGTCCCAGCACAATATAGTGTAAAGACCTTATGGACAGTCAGTTCAACTCACACTCATATTTCCTCTTTTTGTCAATCTCTATCTCTATCTCTTTCTCTCACTCACTCACTCTCTCCCTATGTAGGACAGAGCATGTGTATGGATATATTTTCAGTGTATCGGTCCCCAGAAAGTAGAATTGGAAATCATCCAAGGAACAGATTGTCCCACTTTTACGTCCTGCAAAAAGTGGAGCGGCCAAGTTCTGTCCTCTATATCCCTCTCTTTCACTGGGTCTCCACCCCTCAGCCTCTTTCACACCGCCAGTGATGAGGAACCGTGAAGAACACTCGAGGCCCACTCCAACACTGGATGGATGGGATGAGTCACTGGGCGGGGGGGGGGCACCAATACCTAATTAGTTTTATGTGTATGGTGCAACACTAGCCATCAGGTCTGGGGGTGGTGCTCTGATGTAAGGGGGAAGGACTAAGCTGGGGTACCCTGCTGTATGTAACATCAGCACTCATTAAAGTTAACTTCAAAGGACAACACTTCGTACAAATCCTTTACCTTTCAATGTCTACGTTCTCTAAAACATAAAAGCAAGCATTAAAAATGTATTGAGGAAATGTATTGATTTGTATGCTTTCCTGTTGCGATGCCGAGGCTTGGCATTTTCAAGCGGTAATTAAATCAGTGCTTGATAAAATCAGCTGAAATGCAAGTGCTTAATTGACAATCACGCCGTCCTTGATTAATTTTACAGGCAGATAACAACACCAGCAATAGATCCATCCTCTATGCACCCAAAGATTCTGGCTTTTCCCTCAGCGGGGAGGAGAAACCCTCCTCTCCAACACAAACAGACGCCTTGTAGTCACATATCTGATGCTAATCAAACAAAAAATGATAACCCTGTTAATCAGTAATTAAGTGGATGATTAAAATAATTACTCCCAGCTCTCCATTTCACAATAAACATCCTGCTCCTTTGATCTGCGTTCCAGCTCAATCCTCCCCATCGCCACTTCACCAAGGACGATCTTTTTTTTTAGGAAAAAGGGGCCACAGCTTACTTCACAGGTTACACGCCGCTCGCCTGATGTTCCAAGCACGTTTGCATGCGCTTACACACACACGCCGTGTGATCGCACACACACACACACACACACACACTCCACAGTTTGACTCTTTAAGCAGCACTCAAACACATCTGTCCTGGAAAAATGTCTAGCAGAAAGCAGCATTAAGTGCCAGACCAGTCAGCCCGAGCTTGGCTGGCGGTCTCGTGTAGATCAAAGTGGGCTATCTTTCCCCTCAGACTGGATATAATTGGGTCAGGTGGAGCATGCGCTGAGGGCCTCGCTTGGGCTAAACTTGGCTGGATGGGCTGGGAGACCTCAATGCAGCACAGATTTAGGAGTGAACATCCCCTGCGCTATTTTTGAGACTTCCCCCTTCCCGTAAACATTGTTTGATACAGAAGCTAAAGCTTTTTTGTCAGACCACCTGACAGGAATCTAAATCAGGGTTTCTCAAATTTTACTTTTTCTGGCCGATGGCCCCATTTTCAGGTCAACAAATTTTCATGACCCAAAGTTATGTGAATCTGCGTATAGCATCGTTTTGTATTATATTTCCATGCTCTAAATAGATGATAGAAAATAATTATAAAATATATGCCAAGTTTACTTAAAATATATCATTCAAATATTTCTGTTTTACAAATGTCCTTGCGACCCCGTCCGCAAATCAAGTGTCCCCCATGTGGGATACCGACTCCAAGATTGAGGACCTCTGCACAAAATAATATTTTAAACCTTGTGAACATGATTTCATCTGCACCTTCAGTCTTAATATAATATTAATGAAGCACACTTAATGCCTTAGAACAACTTCATATTTCACATGTGTTACTGGAGGTTATTATTGCAGGTTAATGAGCTAATCCATGTGGGCCAATATATTAGACACAATGTTCTTGTTATTCTTTGTGTAGTAATAGTGTTGCCTTCAGCAATGAATTAAATGACACCAGATCCCAGGTCCATGTGCACGTCTGTAGCAGCAGTGAAACCAAACCTCAGTGTATAACGCTAGTATGTGTGGGTGCACAACACAGGATCTAATAACTTCTGAAATACATAAAAAATAATAAGCACCATGTCAAAAGTAAAATACCTGATTTCTAATTAATGTCATATAACACAAACTTCCCTTTCACTCACTACACATGATATGACAGGAAGTGCATTAAAATGTCATGAAAACAGAGACTTCAAAGGCAACTGTGCAGCAGGTTGCCTTTTGTTTCACAACAACAAAATAAGGAAAGAAGCACAGACGCAGGGTCAAAACATTTCTAATAAAACAGACAGAATTCCTGGTATCAAGTAACTTTCTCACGTACATCTTTTACTTTTCATACTTGTCCCAGGGCTCCCGACCAAAGACCTCCGGGCTCAAATACAATGAAAGCAGGCCACAGACAAAACTAGTCAGACACACGGAGATGAGTGCAGGTTTAAGGCTTTAGGGTGGATTTTATGGCAGATAAACAGCCACAAATAGACTGTCCTCGAGTGACAGTTTCACTTACCTTGCACGTCCATTGACATAAAGGTAACACTGAGAGACAAAAGTCAAGATACTAATAAATGCTGTTAGACATGGCTGACAAAGTGAGAACCATGCCAATGCCTGTCAGGCCCCATTACAGTTCATCCACCTACCATGTAATAGGGCGTAATTAGTTCTACAGACAGGAAGATCCCTCATTCTTTACTTTGCACTTCAGCTTTATACTTATGACTATTACACTGCTAATACTGATGCATACTCCAAATAAAGGATTTTCTAATACACCTTTATCCTAAACTAGTAACATTTATAACCTTGAACCAAGAAAGCAAGAGAACGTGTGAAGAAACCCTCAAATACATGTAGTATTTGGTATCAGATGAGACCATCACTTGTTTTGGGGAAGCACCTCTACAGAAACTGAGGTTGGATGTTAGACGGAACAAGCAATAAAGGTATTAATTGTGCACTTTCTTTCCAAGATATTTTGTAGAAAGTGTGTTCTTTGCGCCTGCTCTCGACTCTAATCAGATCAACACTACCTTGTTATGATCCTAAACTGAGCCAAACATCGCTGGCTAAAGGGCCATCTGACTCTGCTGGCTTGAAACAGGCTGCTCAGCAAGCAGTGAGGTTAATGAGGTGAGACCATTATGCTGTACCTAAAGGAGTATGACCCCCCTTGCTTGTGCTATAGCTCTGTCATCATGTGATATATTACTCCTGTTTTCATGTCATAAGGTAGATTTACATACTTTAGATTTTAACTGGTGTACTGCTTCAAAAGCTGCCAAGTACATACAGGTAGTGGTGTTATAACGTCTCTGTAATCAGTGCATCTAAAAGCCAGTTGTTGCTTTCTGAGCCATCTGTGCGAGAAGAGTGTGACTGTATTTTTCAGTCATTAACTTGAAGTTGCATTCAGAAATTGTAAAGCCGGAGCTATTTGAGTTCTTCATAATGGTGGATGTGTTGCAGTTCGCTGGCTTCTGTTTTCACGGCTTACGGCAATCCTCCAGATCTTTCCCCTGGGGAAAATCTCCCTGTATGTAATAATGAAAAGCCTGCAGAGTCAGGGGAAACAGCTTTTCTTTGCGTTCCATCTTAATGAGCACAACAATGAGACTGTCAGTTTCACAAATAACAATTAGAAGTTCATTAAAAACCATATTAGATGATCATTTTTATTTAAACCTGAAATTACTTCTCAAGGTTATTTAATCATGTCGCTTTAAGTGTCAGATAGGAGATGGTGTGTGGCATTTCTTTGCCCAGATTTTGCAGTGTTTGTCCTTGAATTAAAAGCTAATGAATATGTGTGCAAGTGTATGCATTTGAATGGGCACATGTGTGGATTTTGCTTATATTTTGCTTTTTAGAGCTCCATACAGCTGTAGCCCAGTTTAATACTCCCATGGGACTGATTTAAGGAACATTTTGTTGTGGGTTTAGCATTTCTGCTTCATTGATACAGTAGTAGCTTGCAGCTCATGGAGCCTAGCTGTTTTCCTCCACAGCAGTGAGCTGTCACTAGAAATATTCTCTCAAGCATGCCTGTCTTTTGTCCTACACTCGCACCATACAAAACCCAGGAGAATTACTGGACCATATAGCGTTGTCACATCTGCTACACTGACCAGCCTGTTTATCGACTCCTTCTCTTCCTGGAGAGATCGGAGAGGACAGAACAGGACAGGGAGGGAAAGAACAGCATGAGACAGGGTGGAGTGGAAATAAGTAGGCAGTGGTGGTGGAAATATTCTGAATCAGAGAGACACACATCTCCACTGACACATCAAGCTTTCTGGCCAATTCAGTATGTTTCATGTGTTTCATCTTCCACTCAACTGTTTCATAATCACATTCTTTTTTGGCATTACCCACACATTACGTATAATCACTCTCGATTGATAACGTCACCCGGCTTTCTTTGTTCCATTATGATCAATTGTTCTGTGTTTGTTAGGAAGCCATTAATCTTAGTGTGCCCACTCCGCTCTAAATTGCCTAGTTTCTTTTCTTCCTTTTCCAGATTAATTCCCCAAGGTGCACTTAAAAATATGCTTTTAAAGCCAGCATTGTTTGTTGTGCATTACACTGTGTGGGGCAGGTCTTAGGAGGCTGTGCAAAGTCAATTATGTTGTATCTATAGGATGTAAGGGCACAGAGCTGGCGTTTAGGTGTGTGTGTGTGTGTATCTGCACGTGTGTGAATCAGTTATCTGGGGTCCTTAGAGGGTTTCCACCTTTCCACCAGCTGACACCATAAATACTGTGAGCAGGTAATGATTTTGACAAGTCGCAGCTGAAGAAGTGTGTGAAATGTGGGTGTTGATGAGCTCTCGTTTGATTCTGTAAAATGCAATACAATGCTGTAAGTGTCTGGATGGTATTAATATAGGTATTACATAAATGTAGGCTTTACATAAGTGTAATATTTTTCTACTCCCCAGACTGATTTCTAGCTCATGTTACCTACATCAATTATTCCTCCATTTCTTCTATGTATGTATGACTGTAATACAACAGGTCATAACATACTTTGTAGCTGTGGGGGAGCAGTTGTGAAATACTGAAATGTACAATAATGATTCATAATGAACATGGAGTAATCTACATGAAACAGGGTCTTAACTAATCACAAGGGATTCAATTATGGTCATAAAGTTGGCTTCAGCATGAAAGCCTCATTTAGAGAAATTAACTTTTCCACCATCACTGCCCACTGTGTGCAGAAGAAAATGTCTGGCAGCAATCCTTTTAGTTAGGATGACACCTTAATGTGTCTTTTTGTAATTTAACTTCCATGATTCGCATGAACTACAAGCAAACAAATCTACGTAACCTTCGTTACAGCTGCCTTATGCTGCATACCATAGCTAATAAAGCTTATATGCACTACAGCGGAGCGGTCCGCTCTCACTAATCAGTCTTAAAGCTGTTCTGGGATGATATGTGCAATTACTATAGAGTTTTCTTTGAACTCTCTTCCTCTGTCCCACTTTGCTCTTCCTCCCCACCTACAGAAAACATGGGAATCAGACCTCAGAGGACGTGTACCCCCCACTCTCTGCCACAGCACCCACTTCTTTTTGGAAAGCGCTGTGACTTTCACCCTCACACACCTTGCTGCTAAAGATAATTTCTTCTTTCTTTGAGTGCCCAGTACTTCTTATTTCTCTCTCCTTTATATTCAGTTCATAGTTCACACACACGCACGCACGCACACACAAGGATTTCTATCATCACCGTCATTCTATAATTTTTTGCATTATGAACACTTCACATTACTTTTGATTGTGAGATCCACACAGCAGTCGTTCTTATTCAGGTTAACCACCAAAAATATATACAGAGTATAAATGAACACAAAAAAGTAAATACCTTTTAGTCTGCAGTTCAGGCTGTGTTGCTCCTCGTTTTTATCCGCAGTGACCTCCTTGATAAACCACAAAGAGTGTAAAAAACGGGACCGGGATTAGAAAATGAGAGAAAGATCCAGTTGATAAAGTACAGATGAGAAAAAATAAGAAAAAGTGATTTGCTCTTTCTCTTTCAAAATCACATTTTCATGCCTTCTAGTCTTTAAATGTGCATCGGTGTGAGCCAGCCCGAGCCACTGTATTGTGCAGCCTCTCTTTCTCTTTTTCATTCACACGCACACACTTTCACCTACTCTATGCCCCAGTATAGCTGTCTCTCTCTCTTCCTCTCCCTCTCTTACACACACATTCATGCGCTCTCTCTCCAGCGTGGCGTACTCTCTCTCTCTCTCTTACTTCAGCTGCTAGATTGATCTCTCTCCTTCGTTCTCCTTCCTCTCTCTGTATGTCCACTGTGTACTGACTCTTCACCCTCTATCTGTCAGTTGCTCTTTCTGCTTTTTCGCACCAAAGTGCTCTTCTATTCAATTATCCCCAATATTCTGCATTACTCTCTCTCACTCTCTGTCTTTTTGTCTCTCATTGTTCCACCACATCCCAACCTCTCCTCCCTCTCACTCTCTCTCTCTCTCCCTTTCTCGCTGATTATTTCAGTCACTCTATCAATCAAACGCACTCACACTCGTCCCCTGATATTATTCCCTCCCCTTCATCTTTCCCCCATCTCACACGTACAGTAGATGGATTCAGGCCACCTCACTGTTCCCCCCTTTTGTCTTTCATGCTGAGAGGTCATCATAAAAATAAAGCAAAACGGTTTGGACTTTTTTTCCATTCATAAAAAGTCTCTTTACCTATGCGGTAAGCAGAAATAAAAGATGGCGACAGATGTAGCAGCTACATGTTAGGGAGTAGTTTGTGCAATGTTCGTGAATCTGTCAAGAAAGTGACTGACCACTGGTCTGACTTTGAACAAACTTGGAGGAATGATGCACTATTTTCATTTAAAGGGTCTAATTACCTAAATCACACACACACACACACACACACACACACACACACACACACACACACACACAGAAAAAGATTTCCGCAGTTACTCCTTGGGGTATCTTGCCAGCCATGCAGACTTTTTTGGTTTTATCTGGTGAGGTTTTGAGATACTTGCTGCTGGGACTTCTGCCCAAATCCCAGTGCAGTGGAGCTGAATAGCATTTTGTTTGTTATGCTCATCGCAATAAAAAATTACTTTAGAAAGACTCAACAGCAACAGGAACAATGCTGTGGTTACTCTGGAACTTCCACATACCTCACCTTACTTTTTTAGAGCTTTTCCTTAACTGCCCCTTTAAAAACATACACTGATTGACCCGATGGGAGCGCTACAATCAAACGTGGCCAGGCCTTTCATTACTTCCTTGTACTAAAATCTAAAGACCAATGATCTTAACTCCAAAGTGCTATCTAAAGTGTCCTCGATTCGATTTGAGGAAGTTTGTTGCATGTACCCCCCCACCTCTTTCTTCCTGTCTATTTACACTCCAATAAAGGCAAAATGGCAAAAACAAAACAACAAAAAAAAACAACTTAAACACTAAAAATGAAAGTTAAAACAGAAACAAGAAACAACTTACTTAGGAAATTATATATATATATATATATATTAGTACTCTAATGTTGGATATGTGTGACGATACCAAGTAAATTTCTATAATAGTTCTGTTTCAGTGAATTTCATTTATGCAGTTGGAGTGTTTGAGTGAAAAACTGTCCTTATGCTTGCTTTATGCTTGCTTTTAGAGCCCATCAAAAAGAAGGATGGAGGACAGAGGAAGGCGAGTGTGGTTGAAATACATTAATGCACACAAAAGTACACTCTGTTAAGATGAAATGTAGATGAATCCTGCCAAATCCGGCCTCTTAAGGGCGACATGACACCTGCATTGCAACCCTTGATAAGAGTTCTAGTGGGTGCTCTCCTTTAATGGTGTACCACTCCATGGTGTATATTCACCACACTTTCATCCTATCTTGGTGCTTCCAATGCCGTTGCTGCCCAATGTCCTTATTCTGAGAAACTAGCTTTCCTCCTGCTTTCTGCGTTAACGCCTCCCTGCCAAAGGCAAGGAGAGAAAAGTGGGTCACGGGCAGATGGAGCATACAGTAGTAACAATATGCTGGCTAGGTTTTTATTTTTTGCTTTTCATTTCTGTGTGTTTTAGTGAGTGCAGTTACTTTGCTCTGGGTGAAGTAGAGTCAGATTGAAAAGGAAAACAAAAGCAGAAGAAGAGACAGGAGTAGAGGGCAGAATGAGAGAGAAGTTATTGATTTATAAAATCGAAACTGTGAAGCACAGAGTAAGTATTGCTTTAAATCACTGGCTTGAAACATAAAATGATCTGCACATTTTCAGTGCGAGTACTTTGAGAAACTTAGAATCGTCAACCAAATTTATATTAATATTACTCAAACAATACAATCACATTTTGAGATCCACTACTTGTGACTGCTGCACTCACAGACTAAGACTGCTTTGCAAATTCACAGCCCTGAAGACACTTACATCTGCTCACTGTAGAGACAGTGAAATATGGGCTCAAACCTGCTGTAAGGCCTCATTCATGCATTATTTTGTCAAGGAAAACCAATGCAGTGCTGGACTCTGGTGGCCAATACAAGTAACTGAAACAGAGACACTGAGTGAGCAATAAAACACAGTTCTCAGAATGTTGAGAAATGTTTTTTTACATTTCACAAATGTGTCCACATTCATTGTTTTCTATTTACCTTTTTAAATAGTTCTAAGAAAGCAGTTTCCCAATATGTGCGTTTCAACATTGTACTGTGGTTTGATCTGACACAATTTATAGAAACAGACGCATTTTGTTTTCTCATGTCATGTATCTCTTAGTGCCTTTTCAGCAGATCAGCTTTGAGACAGAGACATCTGCACACAGCTGTGCTGACAGGAGAACACTTCGATCCTTTGGTGCTTTTACAGTCACTTAGCTTGTGTTCAATATTTCTTAGGTGCAGGAGAGGAAACTAAGTTATAATTCCATCTAATAAAAAAATACTTCTTCTTTCACACACTATTGCAGGAAAGCAGAAGTTGCTGATGGGGCAACAGTTTTATGTCAGTGTTTTTTTCTTCAGTCTTCATCATTTCAGAAATCAGCAGTATCTCATTTAACACCTAATCCACAGTGTCCTGAAATGACTTGCACATAACAACTCACTACAAGTGCAATGTAACTATCTGTGAGTTACATCATCATTATTTTGTAGCACCGTTAGAAGAGACAACTTCACAACATTACATCTTATCTGTGTATTAATTAATTAATAGTGATGTTGATTGATAATTGTCACGTCATTTTAAAACAAAACTATATATTGTTCCCTTCTTTTAACCTCAGAGTCTCTCCTTCCGTTTGTGGTGTCAGCGGCCATCAACGACTCAGCTCGTCTGGTTTCTGCTTTCGGTCTCTGTAAGGGCTTAACCATTTGACCTGAGAAAGGGACGTGACAGTTTCTTCTTCATTTCTCAGAAATGTTTTACTCAGAAACCAAATAGCAATCAGAGGGTCAGTTTTTATTATTTATCGCAACAAATGCTATATTAGAACCGTTGGTCTCATGAAAACACCAGAAAAGGCTATTGTAAGAACTTTCTCAGAGGCAATAATATTTTAAGAAATTGCAAAATACTGTAAATTGCATATAATAAAATTAACAAGACTGAAAATTTCAAGTACTGTACCTAACAAGGCTACCCAAGGCTTCTCCAAATGCTCCTAAAAATGTAGCTGGTGTATTGTTTGCAGCAAGGATGTATCACACTATCCTGTGACCTCATCATATTACCAGGTATTTGCATTCAATTGGGAATCAATCACATGAACTGGACAAAATACATAAATTGCAGAATGTAAATTAATTAAAATCAAAGTTTTACTTATATATTTGCCATTATTTTGGTAGTTAGCACCTGAACACACCACTAGTTTTGATCTCTGTGAGGCGAGACGGGCTCTTGAAAAAGGATTATGAGTTTCAGCTTTAATTTTGAAGGATTTGCTTCATCTTCCAAAATATTATTATTATTATTATTCAAAGGATTCAGGCCCTAAATTGGGTTGCAGCAAGTAAATGCTTTTGTTTTTTTCTGTGGCTGAGTGAGCTGAACTGTTGCTTCCCATACAAAAGTGGGCTTGCTTTTAGTCTAATTTTAGTCTCTTGCTTCTCACCAGTTTAACTTGGGTTCTCTTAGTATAGGCCGTTGATTTGGCCATTGGTTAGTCTTTAGTAGTAACGGGTTTGTTAAGTAGGTTATGTTAAGTAATCCTCTTTTTCACTGCTTTTCTGTTAACCTTTATACTGTAGTTTGTCACACCTCCTCCTTTAGTGCATTTGTATGTATTTCCATTCATAATTGTTGATAAAACAATTGCCCTCTGTAAAGGTTTACAGGAGGCCGTAAAAAAGTTATTAATCTCAAAGCTTTCCCAAGCATCTACTTCCAGTTTCTCCTTTGTATTTACTTCACTCTGTCATCTTTGTCTCTTTCTAATAATGAGCTTGCGTGCTTTTGTCTCTGTATGCAATAATATTGTGTACAGTATTTCCTATGGAAAGTTCTCTAGTTGCTCTCTTCCTTGTTCTGTCACAATTTGAAATGTACTAGTTAAGTTCTGTGAAGATGACTTTTGGTATGCTATTAGTAGTGATGAGATTGCAGAGGGGAAGTATAGGCTAAGAAAATCTATCTTAATGTTTTCCTCTTGCAACACTTCTGTGCTTGGCTCCCCCCCAATTCTAACTTCCTCAACACGACCGAATACTCAAAACAGCCAGTCAGTGTCCAGTTCGCAGCGCCTAAGTCATTGTTGTTTCTCTTTTCCGTGTTACTCGGGCATGGCGATGAGAGGAGGAAAACAGCTGCTGCTCCTGGCAGGTAAGAAGGCTCCAATGAAACACGAACCAGGATTTCTGGGGTTAAAGGTGGTTTGGGGTTTTAAGGTTTTCATGTTAGTATTATTACAGTTATGTCATGCTTTCCGGTTGGAATTCAGTGAGGTTGTATAGTGTTTTTACACAGATGTTTTGTGTATTTATGTAATTTATCGTCACATTTCACATTTTGTAGTGTATGAAGGTGTATATGACACAGCAACTAAGGGGTGGAGTCACCGCAGCTGCTGATCTTGGCGATAGAGACAGTTCATTGAATATGCAATTAAGTGCCATTTCCAATATTGCTAAAACATACTTGTATTTTCTTACATTTTACTTACAATTCCTACAATTTCTGTAAATAATGAATTTAATCTTCAAAAGTAAAAGTTTTGCCTACATAAAAATCACTGAGGTGCCCTTTAGCAAGGCACTTAACCCTCAGTGGCAAGCACTCAGCAAAGATCAGTGTGAGAGATGAACAGGGCGTTTGCCGAAAAGCCAATTTTCATGATCCCTACACAGGATAAATAAAGGTTAAAATAAAATCAGAAAATTAATACATTTTTATTTAAATCTGAGATCATATAAATATATTTATCTTAAATAATAGAAATATGCATCTGAAAATAATAATAATAATAATTTTGTAATGTTTGACACTCAGAATTTTAAATGCAATGTATTTGTAATTTTGGCTTAACATTATCATCCCAAATCAAAATTTCTGTGCATTAAGCTGAATGTTTTCATGAGGCTGTGTGATTGTGCCAGTCAGCATTAGCTGGATGTAATTTTAATGAATTACAAACTAAAGCACAAATTGCAATTAACTATATAGCTGAACAATTCAAAGTTGATTATGTACACACTTACACAGATGCACATACATGCAGATATTGGCTTTTATATTCTTTTATACTGCGGATACTGTATTGACATTTACATTAATTCCCTGGAGGCTTGCACTAACCCATCATTTAACTCATCATGTTAGGGTTAATTCAAAATTGTATTAATAATTTCAAAAATGAATCATGCATTGCATCAGTATAAGAAAAATGTTGAATGTAATATCCAAATTGAATTTTTTACATTTAATGATGTTGAAATAGTCTTTGCAGACATTTTGTTTAAATGCGTACATCACAAACGTACACACAGGCATGCATACGAACAGGCGGAGCTGAAATTATACAAATTCAATACCTCTGAACAACATAAATCCATGCTGAAAAACAAATTGTACCCAAACATTTAACAAATGTCTCAAAATGTTTTCTACATTTTTGTAAATGTTGGATATTTTTTCAAATTTTAATAAGTGTGTATAAAATGTTCCTCAACATTTGAATTCATTCTACTTTTTGTAAAATAAATAAATTACCTTTTACACATTTGCTAAACATTTTGTGTAGAAAATTATATTGAATGATGCTAAGAAAAGGCTCAGATATGTATCTAATGTTGCACTTTCTATGTAATACTCACATAGGTCATAAAAGTATTAAATTGCATACACACAAGATATGATATTTAGTTATTTATTTTAAATCAATCATTTTTATGAGGAAAGAAACATCACTTTACATATATTCTCAATATCCTTCATTATTATATCAATGAGCCAAATGTTAAAAGCTGTAGAGCATATTTTGTACCAGTTAATCATACGTGTCACACTACTTATTAAGTTGCTTTGGACAAAACCATTAAATGACAGTAATGTAATTTAATTATACTGTCAATGTAGTGAAAATTATTATTATTTATTTATTTATTTGATTGAGTCACAAGTAACATATTTGAAGAAAAATGTGGATTTTGCAAATCACCAGTTTGAATTTTGACTTAGTGTCTGAAATGCCCTGTGTATTATTAGTCATGAAAGAATTAGTTTATATTAAAGAATAACACTTTTTGAATTTCGTTACAGCGTTCGTGCTCCTGGCAAGATGTCAGCAAAAGCCAAAAGGTAATCAGTTTTCACACATGTGCAAAGGGTGTCAACCCACCATCTTCCCTGTATTACTTCTCACAGGTGTTAAATGTCAATAGGTGGCAGCAACAACCATGTGCAACAGCCCTTTGTAGTTTTTTGTAATGACATGAACTGTGTCAGAAGGTGTCAGAATGCCTACACAAATACTTTACTGTATGTCTTCTTTTCCTTTGTCTCCTGCCTCCTTAGTTTCTATGTCACCCACACTCACGCAGATCTTCTCTGGGGACATATTTTATTTGAGCTGCGACAACAGCACAAGTGGGAACACGGTGAAATGGTACGTTAACAACACAGAAAATGTGCAGACGAACAAAACCTGGAAGATAGCAGTTGCTAACTCCAAGCACTCAGGCTCTTATCAATGTGAGAGCAATGGGCAAAAGAGTGACACTTTCGACATCGACGTCCTGGGTAAATATACCACTTGAACATAAGTATGAGAGCTCAAACTCCCACAGATGTAAAGGGAGATACACTATCCACACAAATAATGGTATGATGTATTTATTTACCATTCAGAATACATTCCCAGTGCTTCACTCATCATCAAGACAGGCCATCCAGTGATGCGGACTGGAAGTTCAGTTGTCCTGGAGCTTGAAAATGAGGATGGTCTGCAGGGGTGGAACTGCTGGGTCTATAGGGGAGAGAACACAAGGAAGATTATGTTAAAGTTGAACAACGACAGTGTGAGTCTGGCCTTTCAACCCAAAAGCCTGAATGTCCCCGAGACCATTTTCTGGTGTACTGATCAAACTAAAGAACTCAGAAGTAACCAAATCACAGTCAAGACCTCAGGTAGGCCTACTGTTGTTTTACTGCTCTGTTATACTGTAACGTGTCTGTGGCTAACGATATACACCATTACATACTACTGTACTTCAAAGTATGATTTTAAAGATTTTTAATCTTACACATTCATTCCATTTACTTGAGCGTCTTGATATTGTATTCTGTCATAAAATTAATTCTGTTTGCTTTCATGTTAACAGTTTCTGTTTGACAGCTAATTTAAGCCAATGTGCCACGCTAGAAATGAAAGTTAGTCTAAGCCACACGACAGTAACAGCAGCTTTTATTGGCCCAAGACAGCCACTTTGCCACAACACTGAAAATAATGGCAGGCCATCATTTTATCACTTTTTTACTAGCAGTTTTTTAAAATACCATTATTTAAACCTGCAATAAATGATTGGCCACTTTTGGGCAGTAGAAACAACTTGTGAACACATCATTGACATCACCTTTTAAGTTGATATGGCAAACCTGTTAGCAAACAGTTGCATATTTACACATCTAGAAGTTACAGCGCAACATTAGCATTCAGGTGGAGTCATGTTTTGGCCACCTGGCAAATGTAAGTCCAATATTCACTCTCTTGTAGCTCTGTTTATGGTCTTTACCAACTCCTGAGGGAAATATCTGGCTCTTTAGCAGCTAAATGCTAAAGAGGTGATAATTCTTTGTAGCTTCATCACTACAAGCGACCTCACATTGGAACATTATTTTCACATTGTCATTTCATACATTGTTAGTATAAAGCATTGGTTAAATACATTTATTTTTACATGAAACACTGAATTCCATGATTAAAAAAGTTTTACTCTGTATATTAGCCTCAGAATTTTTATTTTTTATTTTCAGTAATTTAAATTATTGGGGTAAAACTAATCCAATCTTCATCTTCTTCTTTCAGAGAAGGACGTAATGCTGGAAATGGATCCTCTGCCTGCTGTAGCTGGGGGGAGTCTGACACTGAAGTGCTTTGTCTGGGGCACAGATAAAATTAGCCACGCTGTTTTCTACAAAGATGATGCAATCATTATGAACACCCTCGGTCCTACCTACGAAATCAGTGGCGTGACAGAATCTGACAAAGGAAGATATAAGTGTGATGCCACCTACACACACAGGGCCCGCACTAGAGGGCCCCCATACAAAGAGGTCTCTGATAATCAAGATATATTTGTCCAAGGTATACAAACCAACCGACACTCTTTGACCGCAATGACTGCTGGTGTACTGAATGAAGTTTCCCTCTTTTGTGTGATACTGTATGCTTTACACATATTCTTTTCTCCAGTAGACGTCTTTTAAAGTCTGTCTCCTCATTTGTCCTTTTTCAGCACCTCCTATGAAGGCCGTTGTCTCTGAAAACATGGGTTTGTCGTGTTCTTGTCCAGTTTGTCCCAGCACTAACTCCTATCGTTGGTACTACAAGAATGGTGGTGAGTCATGGGCACGTATGACTTCCGACCATGGATCCATGATGCCAACAGAGAGTGGTATTTATGCATGTCAAGCTGTGTGGAAAAACAAGAGGTCTTTTCTCAGCAACGGCTACGTTTGTGAGTTCCTGCTTTTGTTCTTTCTAATAACATTGTTTCCCTGGACATATTAATACACATTAAGATTAGTTAACTCGTCATGAGTACAACTCAGCCTGTGTACAGTTGTATTTTGTGCCTCTGGGAGGGAGCTTTCAAAGTCTGAAAAAAAAACCCTGATGATGTTGTCAGGATTATCTCACCTTTGGCTTGGAGACTTTAAAATCTTAACAAAAACCTGGACTCACTGTTTGAGAACAGGGGAATGTGGAGTATGAAAGACCTGGACATTTACCAGGAAGGGAGGGTCTAACAAATGACGTTGCATAATGGGAATTTGGGAACTGTAGGATCCAGTGTTTTTGGATTACCCATACTAGGGACTAAAAGTCAGGATATTTCTGCATCTGCTGCATCAATTTTGACCATTATTTTTTAATGCCACTCTTGTGCACTTTGTGGAATACTAAATCACTGGAGTACCCCTTAAGATAAGTTTTTTAACCAATGCGACTTCAGTTTCATACATCAACGTGCTGACGGCCACAGGGTCACATTCACAGGGATTTCATGCAGTCATGATATGTTACTTATGTGGTGTCTCTGTTTCAGATCATCCTCTGATAAAATCCATTCTATTAGCTGTGGTCATCGTGCTGGTGATTCTAGGTTGTGTAGCTGTAGCTTTTTATATATGGTATAAGAAGAGAAATACCACAGGTGAGTGACTACTACTTGTTTTCCACTTTTTGTAAGCACAATGAAGGCATCACATAGCACCTCTTTTTTTTTAGGACCAATTTACGAGGATGTGGCGCTGAGGTCACGAGACAAAGGTGACGACAAATATGAGCCGCTGCAGCAGCCACGTGGGGGCCAAAGGGAAGGCGAGTACGACACCCTTCACCCAGAAGCACCGGGCAGAGAGAAGAAAGAGGGTGAATACCAACCACTGAAGAAAGAGGAAATGAAAGAAGGGGTGTACCACACCCTGGGGATGGAGGGGGCAGCAGGAGGAACAGGGGGATACGAAGCACTGAAGAAAGAGGGAATGAAAGAGGGGGTATACCACACCCTGGGGATGGAGGGGGCAGCAGGAGGAACAGGGGGATACGAAGCACTGAAGAAAGAGGGAATGAAAGAGGGGGTATACCACACCCTGGGGACAGAGGGCGCAGGTGGAGGAGAGGGAGGACACGAAGCAGTAGGGAAGGACAAAGACAAAGAATATGAAATAGTGGATGAAAAGAAGTAAGCAAAGACAGAGGAGCAAAAGACTGAGCCATGAGAGGTAAGATAGGTCTCAGAAGCTCTTATACTGGAGAAAAATAAAACACATTTCCCACAAACCAGCAAAGTCAGGTGATGTCTTGGTCACAATCCTGAAGTTCAAATTCTATGATTAGACAAAAGGTGTTAGTGCTGTATGGGAAATGTAAGTAAAAAGAGCAAAATTACCAAATAACACAAGAGGGTCCTGTATGTTGCATAGCACAGCAACTAACAATTGTTTCGATTACTTATTAATTATATTAATCATGTTAGTTATATGGAATATTCTGCAAATGTAAATTGCAGGTTACCAGAACAGAAAGGTATTTATTTTTTGACACCAACAGTGAAAAAAATACAACAAATGTATTCAATGTGGAAAGTAAACAATACCTTACATTCAGTGAGGCCATAAGGGGAACAAGTGGTAATATATGTTAGTTGATCTTTAGTCATTTGACCAACTGTTCAGCTCTGAAGCTGTCAACTTTTCCAACCCTGATACTCATCATACATATACTCCTACTAACAGCATTACACATTTATTCATTTAACGCACTCAAAGTAGCTTTTTCTAATGTGTAAAGTAAATTGAGTGCTTGATCAAACTTATCACAATCTGCTTTCAGTGATGGATAAAGAGAGAGCAAATTCACTTTTTTTCCAGCAAAAAAAAAAACAAACAAATTTGCTTATGTTTACTTGTAAAATCATATAGTCATTTGCACAGAGATGGAGAATAGTCTCATGATTAGATTTGTGTGTCTTAAAATGTATAACCAACGCTTTTTGCAATGTTCTATTATTTGTGCACATAAGAAATGGCATAGTAGTTTAAAGATTCTGCTTTTGCATTCAAATGTAAAAGCACTTTATATTCCAGTGCATATGCTATCAGATATAAGCTTAATTTGCAGCATAAAGGCAGTACCTTCAGAGTCATTCCTGTTGTATTTTATGTGCTGAATAAACCTATTTTGATTAAATTTGGTTGTTGTTCTTTATTTCATTAGTACAATTACTTAATCACAAAATGTATGTTTAGACGCGATGAACCTCTTTCATTTTCAACCAGTTAATGCCAATGAAGGTTTGAATTC